>CM046874.1:389647774-390847774 GCA_025667525.1 Glebionis coronaria
CATATATGGTCTCGGTGGTAAGGTAACACCACCAGCCGCAACCCTAAAAAGGGTGTTGGCTTGGTTTTGGTTCAGACGGGGGCAACGACAGCCAAGCAGGGGAAACCACTGGCTGCTGCCAGTGGTGTGTTTGGTCAGTCAGTGGGAACCGAGACCCTAGTGGTCTCGGTGGGAATTTATGTCGAGCAGGGGAAACCGGCTACTGCCGGTGGCAGTAACACCACTGCCAGGGGGGAACTGGCAATTAAGGGGGTGTTTGGGTTTTGATTTAAGACAAAATTAAGGGTGTGTTTGGTTGTTGGTTTAAGGGCAGGTTAAGGGGCTGTTTGGTTCGGCTTATATGTAAACACAACACGGGTTTCACGGGTTTTCATGGGTTCGGTTTACGACACGTTTTCATAAAATATTACACGGGTTCGGGTTATTATTTTTACAAGCTTAATTAGCTTTACAGGTATATTAATTTACAAGTTAATTATCTAATTTAACATGACATATAATTAATTTAATTAACACATGGACTTAGGTTTATTATTATTAATTAATAATACATGGTTTTAATCTAAGTATTTTATTATTTAATTTAGACTATAGTAATTAATTAATTATTAAAACATGACTTATAATTAATTAATTATCATGACCTAGGTTATATTAATAAAAATATTAATACATGTTTTAACCTAAGTATTTTATACATTTAATTTAATTAAATCATGTTATATTTAATTAAATCCTATAACCTATAATTTATTTAAATTACAAGTATTAATTAATAAATTATACTATTAATCACATGACTTAGTATATTTAATCAGTAAAACTAGGCTTATATTATTTAGATTATTAATTCAGCTTATTTCTAAATATGGAAACTTTCTATTTTTAGAAACTTGTCTATTTTAAGCAGCTAATCTATTTATGGAAACTGTTTTTAGAAACTTATCTATTTTAAGCAGTTAATCTATTTTTGGAAACTTTCTATTTTTGAAAACTTTCTATTTTTGGAAACTTTCTATTTTAGGAAACCTGCTATTTTTAGAAAGTTACTTATTATTACACAACAAGTATAATAATACAAGAAATACAAGTAATACTTAGTCAGAATATCCAGAATACATGATAAACACATCATAACGTTAAAATCAGTAAAATAAGACATGAATATATAAAACAAGCTAAGACACGATATAAAATCAGTTACGTACTCAGTAATCAAAATACTTATACACGTATACTATTTATGTAGCATTAGTGAGATCGAAGTAGGACTCTCTTCCGTTCGTCTTCTTCGTTCACTGGACTTAAGGTACGGATTCTCCGTCCTTTCAGTATGGACATTCTTCCTTATTAGGATTCCCCGTATGCAGCCAACTGTTTTCCCCAGTATATGTTTTATATGTTTTTGAATTGCTTATGTTTAATTAGATAACTAAAGCCATATACATGCATGACCAGTTTCACCTAGTTATGGAGGTACCATAACTATAACACTGGAGGCACCAGTGTTATGACTTCACCACGGCGGAGTAATAGCTCGTGGCGTCCCTTCAACTTTTGGCCATATTATTATTATCATGTGGGGCGTATGAGTGCATCCTAGGTTACATGTTTTTACAGATTATTCAGTTGAATGTGGTGTGTGCCTTGCATCCTTCACAAGGAGTTGATCCCTCCTACTTAAAAACTTATATTAATTAGAGGCAATCCCTCTAATTGCTTGACGAGGTCACCCCTCCAACTATTCATGCCCGTTGATGTTTCATGACCTATATTGGCTAATGGTTAACATGTTAAACAGTTTTCATAAGATAAATATAAGGCTTTTCAAACTATAAAAACCAGTTTTACTAAGTTATACCAGGTTTTCCAGGACTTATACATTTCCGCTGCTATTAAGTCTTTATTATGTTTCAGTCATTCATACTATGTCATATATCCGTGCACTGAGCATTTTGCTCAGCCGTTATTTTTCTTTCCATGTCCCAAAACGACAGGTACCCAGGACTTGAGCATTTGGAGGACGTGCATAGGATGGAAGATGCCATAGACTTCTTCTCCTTTTGTCTTCATATACTTATGCTTGTTTAGTCATTTCTCATTTCCTTTACTTTATTTATATTTTGGGCTTATGTTTGGGAACCGATGATTGATTCCGGTTTTCCCTATGGTCATGTATGTTTTAGTACATATTACCTTGCATGCTTTGATGACACGCCACAATTACGCGTAACGGTCCACTTATCAAAGTGGGGTGTTACAATTATGGTATCAGAGCCAAGGCTTCGACCTGTAAGCTCTAAAACTTGACCTGTGACTAGTGGGTAGTCACCAGGAGCTTCCTAAGCCAACACTTGTTATTCCACGTATTGATATTGTTTCACTAATATGGATGGACAACCGTCATTCATATTTAGTTATGTGTCATTGTTTCATGCATGATGTTCCCCGTGAATTGTGATTAATGTAAACTGAACCCCAGTAGTTCATAATTGGTCACATAAAATTTTTTCTGTTAAGTTTTGACAGCTGAGTTTCAGTTATTTATTTCATGTATCATTGTCGCGGGTTTATGACTAAGTAACGGTTGGTACATGACCGACCCTATTTAGTCGCATGTGCTTTTACCGAAACTTTTAACTTTGGGACCGACCCATGGCGTCCCCTTGCCATGTCTTTAGTTTAGGTGAACTGACCATAGGCGTTTACCCTCGCGCATATAAAGATTTTTATAAACTGCATCACGCATCCACACACTGTTTTCATGCATAAAATTTTTCTCATGATTTATTGGCATAAATTTTTTTCGTGTCCCCTCATAAGTTACTGTGTCTTTTATGTCAAGTGTGTTTTCATACTATCATGGTTAACTTCGTTTTCATGCTGATCATGTTGTATACCCCTTCATGCTAAGTGGTCTCATGTTTCTTCATGTTGATTTCATCTTCATGTTGATTATGTCTTACGACCCTTTTGTTGTTTATGCTTTCATGATAGTCTTGGTTTGTTTTCATTAATCATGCTTTCAGGAAAGTCATCGTTGAAATTCGTTTAACCACACGTCAGTGTTTCTCTATGCACCCAGAATGAGGTATATACCGGCATTGCCAGGTTATCATGATGGTCTTTCTAACCATTTAACCATTTATTTTCCTTCAAATCCTGTCAGACGATCGACCCCATACCGATCATTTCATGTGCATTCCATGTGTACTCAATGTACCGTATCCCATGTGCGTATTCCACTTGCTGATACTCCACCAATTGCTGATGCCGCTCATAGCTTGGAGATGTTACTAAGGGTTAATGCTGCGGATTTTAGAGACGCTATGAGATGCTGATGCTGTTCACAACTTGGAGATCTTACAAGACGAAGACAAAGGCGTTAGATCAAAGCGATCGGACGAGAAGATGCTTCACCACCAGACGATTTCCATCAATCATTGTCCCTAATTCTTAGCTACATGTCACATGTCATTCAGTTTTCGTTTCAGTCATATGAGTGAGAACCGGTACCAGCCGGCCACTCAGCTGAATAGTTACATGAATCACCGTCATGAGAATGACCGTCATGGAACTAACAGACAAGACGATAGTAACCACTACTGTGACAACAACTATCCTAACAATCGCAACAGAAGTTCCGGCCCCGGACGTGATCAGAAACACAAAGGATCTGTAGTCCAACCGATTCGCCAATTCTGGTATAATAACCTAATATTTGTAGTTCTATTTGTTTCACATTTCGAGACACATGTCAAGAAATCAGTCAAGACACATGTCTCATGTATACTTTCCGAAGACACATGTCAAGACACCAGTCATTACACATGTCATGCTTATACTTCCAAGACACGAGTCAAGACACATGACTCACATCAAATTCTGGAACATCCCTAAGAAATTCAGGGTACCCTCCAAAGGGTATATCCATTTTGTTGTGCCAAGTATAAATCAGGCCACAAGAATTTCAGTACCATCAGCGGCGTATTAGAAAGATCTGTCACGATTGCTCGATGAAACTTTCATCTCTTGCACCCATATTTCATATATTCATGACCTTAAAGGACGCCACTCGTATTCCTCATGTATACAAAGGTTTTTCTTTAGCCTAATGATAAGATCCAAACTGCTAACGCATTGGACAAATGCGAGTTGAATTTAATCCTAATTATAGACTACGAACAACACACCATGCTATGATTCATGATTATGTACAGTAATGTTTAGGCCCCTGAATACATTTAGCATGGTTTTCCATCAGGAAAATCTGTACAAATTATCTATGCTTTCCATGCACGTGCTTTGTTAGCCATGGCTGCTAAAATTTTCTAGCTGTCAGTTAAGACATGACCACTGAAGTTCCTTTTACACATAACCAGACGATTATTCTAAAATATTCACATACATTCCAGAAGAACCTTCAAGGAGAAGGACGGTAACATGAGATTATGTGTCGACTACCGTCGATTAAAAATAAATCACCATTCATAACCTTTATTCTCCTCCACGTATTGACAACATGTCCAATCAACTTGAGGGTGTCAAACACTTTTCCAAGATCGGATTCATGATCATACTTCCAACAGTGACGAGTGAAAGAGCAGGAAATTTCCGTGACTGCTATTCGTACACGACTCGGTCATGCTAGATTCGTGATTTTGTATTAGTCTCATAAATGCTCCAGTAGCCTTATAGACTTAATAAATTGAGTTTCCATGAACTCATAAACAAATTCATCAGTGTTTTCATCTATGACAACCTAACCTTCTCTAAATTCTAGAGAAGAGCAGGAAGACCATATTTGCACTATGTTGCAAATTCTACGACAGGTGAAATTTCACCATGAAATTTTTCAATATAAATTCTGGTTGATTACATGACACGCTGAATCACGTGGATTCTCAAGAATAATCTTACCATGACTCAGCTTATACGTAAAGTTGAGAACCCTACACTACATTAGGTGTTCCAGAAAATTCTACGCTAAGAGAAATCTAATTTCGAAGACGCATAGTTTCACAAACTTCTATGTATCAAGTTTATACGAAGAAAGATACAATTACGTTCATATCTAAGTACCTGACATACCAACAGGCTAAGATAGAACACCAACAGACTAGGATGTTTTTTTTCCATCATCAGAAATTGTTATCAGAAATGGGACAAGATCTCCATGGATTTTGGTTACCAGATTAACGCAAACTCAGAAGAAGCATCATGCTATCTGGGTTATTGCCAACAGTTTGATCAAGTCTACAGAACCCTTACATCCGCAAGGATTTCAAGAACCAACAGATAGATCAGACATGTTCCGGCCAAGGCACATCCGATCACTTGGTAATCCGTCAGCTATCGGTCAGACAAAGGTTCACATTTTGCTCCTTATTTACGTCCACGTCCTTTTTCTAATTTCACGACTTGCTTTCACACTCATTTTCATGACACTATTCACGTTAACGATCGTATCCTGGCTTACGATTGTACGTTCATTTTCGTTCTGGGAGGTTTTGCAAGAACTTGAGAGACCAGACTCAAGTTTAGTATAACTCTCTATCCTCAGATATACGTTTCACGTCAGATTCCACGTCTCACCTTATAGCATTTGGCGATACCGCCGCCGTATTCCATGTTCACGATATGTTTCACATGTCATGTTCATTCCACTTTTCTCATATCACGTTCACGATATGTTACACGTATCATTGATCACGATATGTTTGCCATATTTCACTCACCATATCTTCACGTATCACGTTCCCAATTGTTCACGTATCACGTTCACAATTGTTCACGTACTACGTTTCAGTATGTCTCGTGCATCATTGCTAAGACGTTACTATTATCAGTTAGTTGAGGTTATTTTGCATCATAACGTTTTAGTTACCCTTGCACGTTAACTCTTATTTACTCGATCAAATTCAGGGGATCTATCTTACGTTGTTGATAATGAACTCTTCGTGTTTTCAAGTCAAGGTCAGGAGGACCAAGATTTATCATTTGTGTCAAGATCTTGTGAAGGAACCGTTCCAAGAGGGAAGCCACTTGGAAACGGACAAGTTCATCCGAACTTCTTATCCGTTCTCTCTTATCGATTAGATACGTCCTTTCAGTCACGTCACGTTCCATGTCCTTTCAAGTCATGTCACGTTCCACGTTCCTTCTACCATGTCACATGCATGTCCTTTTATCTTACATACCCTCTCAGTTTGATTCGGGTATGTTTCTCTTTCAGTTTATGTTACCTATAATTCGGGGACGAATTATTCATTTTAGAGGGGAAGAGTTGTAAAACCCGCATGCTTTTACCATGAACAGTACACTAATAATCATACGTACAAGATTAAAACTTTCCTTTTATAACATGAACACGTGTCACGAATATTAATTACGAGAATTACGTACGTGTTATTACACGATAAGTATTAAATACGTGTTAGTACACGATAATTATTAACAATAATAATTATAATCACGAACATAAAATCACGAACATAAAATCATGAACATAAGATCATGAACATATAATTATGTACTTACGTATATTGTTAATACGATGAATGTCGTTACGTATAAGTAATTATAATAACATGAATAACTAATAATTACGTAACACGTAAACACGAATAATTAACACGATTAGTATATTAAATCAAACCCGGTAAGTCATTACGTACGTAATATTTACGTCTAATAAATATTAAGATAACCAAGGAAATTACGACGCGTAAAACACGAATACGCGTAACTTTATTAGACGCGAGTTAGTTATATAAGAAAGAGTTATGGGCCGTTTAGACAAGAAAGAGGACAAGAAAACATGGGCTCTAGGCCCAATAGAATCCTAGGCCGACTTTTATGAAAATATACGGGGGTATATTTTATTTTTGGACAACTTAGAATTCACACATAAAACCCTAAAACTAATATACAGCCGTCACTTTTGTGACCTTCACTGCCAACGAATGGAAGATTGCAGGGAATCAAGATGTTTGATTCACGTTGTGTTATTCTTAAAACCCTAAACAAGTAAGAAACCCTATTCTGTTTGTTTTTATATTGTTCTTTGGTTAATTGATCACTGAATTCGAATTCTAAAAGGTTAATACATGTTAACAAGATGATCTAAGAGGGGGTATACGTTTTGGATGTCGCTATGTTGTTTTAGCACACAAACCGAGACCATATATGGTCTCGGTGGTAAGGTAACACCACCAGCCGCAACCCTAAAAAGGGTGTTGGCTTGGTTTTGGTTCAGACGGGGGCAACGGCAGCCAAGCAGGGGAAACCTCTGGCTGCAGCGAGTGGTGTGTTTGGTCAGTCAGTGGGAACCGAGACCCTAGTGGTCTCGGTGGGAATTTATGTCGAGCAGGGGAAACCAGCTACTACCGGTGGCAGTAACACCACTGCCAGGGGGGAACTGGCAGTTAAGGGGGTGTTTGGGTTTTGATTTAAGACATAATTAAGGGTGCGTTTGGTTGTTGGTTTAAGGGCAGGTTAAGGGGCTGTTTAGTTCGGCTTATATGTAAACACAACACGGGTTTCACGGGTTTTCACGGGTTCAGTTTACGACACGTTTTCATAAAATATTACACGGGTTCGGGTTATTATTTTTACAAGCTTAATTAGCTTTACAGGTATATTAATTTACAAGTTAATTAAATTAATTTAACATGACATATAATTAATTTAATTAAAACATAGACTTAGGTTTATTATTATTAATTAATAATACATGATTTTAACCTAAGTATTTTATTATTTAATTTAGACTATAGTAATTAATTAATTATTAAAACATGACATATAATTAATTAATTATCATGACCTAGGTTATATTAATAAAAATATTAATACATGTTTTAACCTAAGTATTTTATACACTTAATTTAATTAAATCATGTTATATTTAATTAAATCTTATAACCTATAGTTTATTTAAATTACAAGTATTAATTAATAAACTATACTATTAATCACACGACTTAATATTAATCAGTAAAACTAGGCTTATATTATTTAGCTTATTTCTAAATATGGAAACTTTATTTTTTAAGAAACTTATCTATTTTAAGAAGCTAATCTATTTATGGAAACTTTCTATTTTTAGAAACTTATCTATTTTAAGCAGTTAATCTATTTTTGAAAACTTTCTATTTTTGGAAACTTTCTATTTTTGGAAACTTTCTATTTTAGGAAACCTGCTATTTTTAGAAAGTTACTTATTATTACACAACAAGTATAATAATACAATAAATACAAGTAATACTTAGTCAGAATATCCAGAATATATGATAAACACAACATTACGTTAAAATAAGTAAAACAAGACATGAATATATAAAACAAGCCTAGACACGATATAAAATCAGTTACGTGCTCAGTAATCAGAATACTTATACACGTATACTATTTATGTAGCATTAGTGCGATCGAAGTAGGACTCTCTTCCGTTCGTCTTCTTCGTTCACTGGACTTAAGGTACGGATTCTCCGTCCTTTCAGTATGGACATTCTTCCTTATTAGGTTTTCCCGTATGCAGCCAACTGTTTTCCCTAGTATATGTTTTATATGTTTTTGAATTGCTTATGTTTAATTAGATACCTAAAGCCATATACATGCATGACCAGTTTCACCTAGTTATGGAGGTACCATAACCATAACACTGGAGGCACCAGTGTTATGACTTCACCACGGCGGAGTGATAGCTCGTGGCGTCCCTTCAGCTTTTGGCCATATTATTATTATCATGTGGGGCGTATGAGTGCATCCTAGGTTACATGTTTTTAAAGATTATTCAGGTGAATGTGGTGTGTGCCTTGCATCCTTCACAAGGAGCTGATCCCTCCTACTCAAAAACTTATATTAATTAGAGGCAGCCCTTCTAATTGCTTGACGAGGTCACCCCTCCAAGTATTCATGCACGTTGATGTTTCATGACCTATATTGGCTAATGGTGTTAAACAGTTTTCATAAGATAAACATAAGGCTTTTCAAACTATAAAAACCAGTTTTACTAAGTTATACCAGGTTTTCCAGGACTTATACATTTCCGCTGCTATTAAGTCTTTATTATGTTTCAGTCATTCATACTATGTCATATATCCGTGCATTGAGCGTTTTGCTCAGCCGTTATTTTCCTTTCCATGTCCCAAAATGGCAGGTACCCAGGACTCGAGCATTTAGAGGACGTGCATAGGATGGAAGCTGCCATAGACTTCTTCTCCTTTTGCCTTCATATACCTATGCTTGTTTAGTCATTTCTCATTTCCTTTACTTTATTTATGTTTTGGGTTTATGTTTGGGAACCGATGTTTGATTCTGGTTTTCCCTATGGTCATGTATGTTTTAGTACATATTACCTTGCATGCTTTGATGACACGCCATAATTACGCGTAACGGTCCACTTATCAAAGTGGGGTGTGACAAGTAGTATAAAGAAGGCCTCAAGTTGTGAGTGACTCTTTGTTCTCAGATTTTATAAAAAAATTGTAATTCTTTTTTCCCTTTGAATGAAAAAGTTGGTAACTTTCAAAATCTTAGTTCCATTATCTCTTTATTTATTTGCAAGTGTTATTGAATCCGTTATACTTTAAGTTTTCTCAAGTTTGATTTCAAGTTTTCTTAGAAGTTTCAAAAGTTTTATGTGGTTACATTTTGGGTTAAGGCAAGCTCTAATTTGAACTTTAGTGTAATCATAGCACCCTGCTATTGTATAGCAAGGTTTATTGAGCACCAAGTTTGGGTAAGAACCCTTGTGGTTAACCTTGTTCCAAAGGTTTTATAAGAAAAATCTCATTTTCTTGTTTATTTTTTTGTTACTAACCTACTCATTGGCTAAAACCATTCATAAGCTAATTCTAACTCAGCTTCCAGTGGTAGGATTGAAGTCTTGTGGTTTGTGTGTGTGATATCAAACATGTCACCAATGGTCTTGGTTCTCCCATTATAACCCTCAACATACCTGATTCTTCTTCATAATCTTTTCAAGGTACCCTTATAAGCTACAAGCTTACTGGGGGAGCTTTGCTGACCCCCTACTGGATGTAGTGGGGGGAGGTGCAATTTTTTATTCCTTCTTTTTATTTATTTTATGCAAACACTCCATATGCCGAGTGTTTTCGTACTCATTGCTATGAGTTTGTGGTTTTGTTGTTCAATTTGTTGTTTAAAGTGATTTTTGATATAAATTAGTGTAAATCTTGCATGATTAAAGGTTAAAAATCGTCCTGGCTTTGTAAAAATTTGAAATATGAGTTTATAAGGGTATTTGGCTTAGTCTGTTAAAAGGAATAGGTGACAAACTCTTTGAAATTTTACTTGTCCGCACATGATTGGTGGGTATAAGAGATTAGGTTTCTACATAAAATCCTAGGGGTCTAGTTTAAAGTTTTGATTTTGTAAAGTTAGGTAGTGTTTGTTTTTTCAGATATGCCTCTTAACAACATCTTAATCTGACTCATTTAAATGCAGTCAGATATTTGGGTTATTAAGACTGTTTTTTTTCCCTTTCATTCAGAGTCGGTAAGAGGCAACCAGTGTTAAGATTTTTTTTTTCCTGATCATCAAGAGGCAGTAAGAGGCATAAACGTCTGATTGAACTAGATGTAGAGGAGCTGTCTTAACACCTCTTATTTTCATTTTCTTGTTCTTAATTTTTGTTACCTATTTGTTTTTATTTATTATTTATTTTTTTATATTTTTTATTTTTGTGTTATTTTTCATTTTTTTCTTGTTTTATTTTTTTAGAATCATTGCATGTGTTTTGCTAGACAAAGAATTTATGAAATGATTTGTGACGATTCATATTTTGTTCAAGTTAAAGGGTTCGATTCAAACTCATGTATCTTAACTCTAACGTGATCGATCCGTTTATCGTTTAAAATTTAGATTTAAACTCTGACACATTTATTTTAGTCAAATAAATATAAGATTGCATGTTTTGTTAAAAGACTATTAGCTATAAATCGATTTTGTTATAAATTTTTGTTATTTTATGTCTAGTAAAGTTTATTTTGTTGGTGAATGCACTTGTATTATATTCAAATTATAAAAGCTATAGTTGATTCAGATTCAGATTTCTCAACCACTTATTCAGATTCAGATGGAAACCAGATTCAGACTTTTCTACCAAATATTCAGATTCAGATGTGCGAATCAGATTCAGATTCAGAGTCTCTTAATAAACAAACAACACCTAATATACATCAGTTAGTCATATTGCTAAGTAAAAGTTGTTTTAAGTCTTGGAACTTGGTTGAAAGTTATATTCTAGGTTGTTTAAATTCTGTTGATACTTGGAACTTAAATCCATAGCTTATTGCAGCTTATTGAACAAATCAAAATACCTAAAAAAACTTACTAGTTGCACTTATCTGAGAAGCTTTTTTTTAGTTCTGCCAAATATATGACAAAGGTACTTTGTTCCCTGTCAGATATCGGCCAATAGGCTGTTTAGACTGATTATTGATAGTGCTTATCCATGCTTATTTGTGGATTATTTGGTTTGTTCATTGCTTGTTTTTACTTGCGGTTGACTCCCAATAAGGAGAAAGCTTATTGGGGTGCCTTGTGTTCCAATAAAAATAAAAATAAAAGAAATAAGAAACCAGCCTAGCCTGGACTCGAACACACGACCTTGCTTATAAAGGAGTAACGTGTTAACCAACTGACCTAGGGGGTTTTTCATGTCTAAGTTTTGGAAAGTTTGCTATTTAACCCTTTCCTGTTTCCATTTCATATTAATAAGCCGTAGCTTGTTAGGGTTTATTAGGGCTTATTTGGTTAACTTTTTGGCTCCTTTTTATTTTTCCCTTTATTTAGTTAACACTAAAGATTTTTTTGGCAAAGTTTTAGATTTTTCTCATTATCAAATTATTTTTTATTCGTTTTTATTTTCTGTTTTAATTTTTATGTAATAAAATAGTTAATTTCTTTTAAAAATTTTGGAAAAATACTTTTTAGTGTTAGAATAATATATTTGAGGTTTACAAATGAAAAAAAATCTTTGGTTGGGCTTTTTCTTGATTATTTTTTATTTTAGGCGTTTTATAGACTTTAAAACTAATTAATAATTAAATAAAAAGTGTAAAAAAGATTTTGTTGATTTTTTAACTTTATTTATATTATTTATGATTTTTTGGTGTTTTTTTTAATATTTTTTTAGGAAAATTTTAGTTTTTACACTCCTTTTGTGTGAAAGCGCTTTTTTCGTTTTAGTGCATTTTTAGCGTAATCCGTCATTTTGTTTCAATTTCTTTTCTTTCTTTCAAGCTATAATTAATATAAGACATTTGAATTGACACACAACACCTATACCTCCTTGGAGAACAAACTCATTTGGCAAATACATACGTTTCCTAACGTAGTACTTAATACTTATCGTTATTACGCCTTTTTCCTAAAGGGTGTAATTTACTGTCAATCAATTTTCCGCCGCCACCGGGGAGGTGTATTTAAGTTTTGTTTTTATTATTAGCCATAATAATATAATTGTGTGGTTAGAACTCAAATCGTACGTATTATCGTTGTTTATACGTTTTTTGTGAATATTATTACTATATTGTATTACGTAGCATAATAAATTCAAAATATTTCCAAACAAGAACGCACCCAAATAGTTAGCGTTCCGGTGATTATTGGGTGTATCGAATTCAAACACAAGAAAGGCAAAATAGATAAATACTTTTAATAAGCTTAATCTCGATTCGTACAAACTATATTGTGGGTATAAGGCGGTTGTATTTCACGAGCTAAAGGAAAAGGGCTCTTAAGTGCTTCACGTCGCCTCGTTTCATATGCTTGCTTGTGCGTACTTTGAAAGAAAAGGCAAATTAAAGGTTTGCCACCCAAAGTATTAATACGTATCATATATACTTTGGTGACTTTCTAAATTAGTGAACCCTCGAAACGTTTTGGTGTTCCACCAACGTTTCAAAATCGAACAAAGGTTTTCATTTCATGTGATTACCTTTACTCCCTTTGGTTTCTCTAATCAAAAGTTTGATTCGAGGAGATATTTTTGTAGATTTTGATCTACGTAATTCAACAGAAAATTCCAAATTTTTTTAAAACAATAAAAAACACAAAAAAATTGAAAATTAAAAAAAAAACCCAAAAAGAATCTTCTTTTCTACCCCCAATTTCTACGTTACATTTATGCTAACTCGTTCACAAGCGAAACATAATTGTAGACGTCGTCAACGAAGAGAAGGAACCCCAATTCCTAACAACGTTGAAAATCCTCCAATTGTCAAACCCGTTGTAGAACCACTAGTCCCATGGCTAATCGTACTATTATGGAGTTGGTTCAAGCATCCACCAAGGATTATGGAGAAGCGATTGTGATTCCCGCTATCCTTGCGGAGAATTTTGAGATTAAAGACGAGTTTGTTATCTATGCTTCAAGCTAACAAGTTTCGAGGTGACGAAGGAGACAACCCGCATAATCACATACGAAATTTCAATCGACTTACCGCGAATAGCAAGTTTAAGGATAAACCTCGCGATGCTATTAAGATGATGCTTTTTCCGTATTCCTTCGAGGGAACCGCTAAAATTTGGGTCGATAAAGAACCACCAAATTCCATATTGACGTGGAAGGATCTCGTGTCTAAATTTGTGAACCAATTTTTCCCTCCCTCTAAGACTACACACTTGAAAAACAAAATTTCGCGGCTTACGCAAAAAGCACATGAAAGTTTTTTTACGGCTTGGGGACGTTTTACGGAAATGTTGCATGATTGTCCTCACCATTGTTTTTCCGAATTGCATTAAATTGATACGTTTTATAAAGGTTTGAACGATCATGAACAAGATTATCTTAATGCCGCCGCGGATGGTAATTTTTTGTGTAAAACGACCGATGAAGCTTTAACGATCATTAAGAATAGGTCTAAGGTTTATAGCCCTCGTAACACATCGAGTTTTGCCACTATGGGTTCGTCTTCGTCATCACGTATTATCAATGAAAGTCAAATGAAATCTCGTTTGGAAAACAAGTTGTTCGATAAGTTTTCGTCTTTGTTTAGTGATTGGAAATCTAGAGAGAATCCCGCTCCCGCTAGGTTAAAGCGGTTGGGAAATCATGCATGTATTGTGGTGGAGCTCATGATTACTCCTAGTGCATTACCACCGGTGGTAAGACTTCGAGTGCCTTTGCGGCCATGGGAACTTACAACCAAAATGGTCAAGTTGCCTGCCAAAATCAAACGACTCCACCAGGGTTTTCACCTAGTCAAAACAATAACAATTATCAAAACAACAAAAGGTGGTTATAATGGAAATCAACGGAATTATAACAAAGTAAATTATAACAATGGGAATCAAGGAATTAAGGGAGTAATAGTCAATTGCAAAACCAAAATCAAAATCGTAATTTTCAAAATTGGAGTCGAAGTCTTCAAAATCAATATACAAAAGACGTTCCAAGTGATTTCTTGAATTACACTAAGGCAAATGACATTATTCTTGATAACATACTAGCTCAAATGGCAAGTCAAGCTAAGGAATTGGCAAATTATGCAAACGAAATGGCAAACATGAAAAAGGAATTGAAAAACGAGTTTGCAACTCAAATTAGAGGTCAAAACAACGAGATCGCACAAAGTCACACTAGGCTTAAACAAATAATGATTAAGAATGTGGAAAATCAAACTAAGTTTGAAAACAAAATGACATTGATTTTGGAAGCCTTAGTTTGTAGACCCTCTACTTTGGGTGGTCTTCCAAGTAATACCATTGCAAACCCGAAGGGAGAAATGAAAGCTATTACTACACGAAGTGGTAAAACTTTCAAAGAGAACATTTCTCAACCAATTACTGAAGGAAATTGAGAAAGAACCCGAGGTGGTGGTCGAAAAGGAGGACGTTTCTAGCCCACAAAGTATCGCTCATACCACACCTACGGTCGACCCTTCACCTATTTTGGAACCCAAGATTCCAAGACCTTTGCCCTTACTACACCACCCTTACCTTACCCATCGAGACGTAACAATGAGAAATTGCATGATCGAAACAATCAACAAGTTGAGCTTTTCATAAACATGTTTCGTAAAACGTATTTTGACATAAGTTTAGCCGATGCTTTGTTGTACATGCCGAGATTCGCCTTCACTTTTAAAAGTATGATGAACGATAAGGAGAAGCTATTGAAGCTATCTAATTATTCTTTGGTATGTGTGAAAACACACACCTTATTTTCCATATAAAACGGACATAAAGCGAGAAATTACTATAAAATAAGTATCGGAGTTCTTTGTTTTTTGTATGTGTGTAGGTACGGATATTGAAAAGATCACAAGAAACGGTCAAAAATCGGAAAAACGAACACGGGATTGAAAAGCACAATTGAGAGCACAGATTTACTAAGCTAACGGTTCCGGCCTTGCCGCGTAACTCGCCTCGATTTGCATATTCTTTTATTTTATTTCTAATTTTAACATTTTATTAATCTTAGTAAAAAATAAATAAATAAAAGTTTTTTATTTTATAATTGTTAGTTTAGTATTGAAATAATTAATTTTGATTTTTAAATATTTTTAGTTTTAGTAGTTTTATTTTTTATTTATTTTTAAACTAACACAAAAATATTAAAAAGAGAAAAAATAGCATGTGTGTTTCTTTTGTGAGTAGTTGGGTGCATACTTATATAAGATTAAAGATGATAGAGTTGGTTAAAGAAAGATTAATATAGTGCCATTGGATGATAAAATAATGAAAGGTGAAGATGGTGATCCATGTGAAATGCTCCTATTGGTCTACCCAAAAAGAATCTTCACTCCTATTGGTGGAAACACACCATCACCTACCAAATGACCAAGATGCCCTCAAGTTAAAGAAGAGAAGGTGGTTAAGAGCCTAAAAGACTAATCTACCCTAAACATCTTGGCTTCAACTATAAATAGCACCTCATTTTCTTCATTTTGTATGTAAAATTTAGGTAGCTAAATAATGTCAAAATTTATTTTTTAATTTTTTAATGTAATTTTCTTATTTTAATTTAATAAAATGTTTAATTTAGCATATTGGCATTTTGACTAAATGCTTATTCTTTTGATTAAACTTTACTTTATTATATCGTCAAAACTTCATTTACGTTTAAATGTTATGTCAAAATCTCATTTACTATTGTTTTTCTTAAATATTTGCAAATTTTGATTAGGGGAATTATTTGATGTCGAGCGTATTATCTTTCTTTGAATACGCGAACATTCAAAACAGTAGTATAAAAAGGTGTGCATATGATTTTGTGTGTACTATTAAGAAATGGGTTCAAACATAGCACTATTTACAAACAGCAGGATCCGATAGTTTTTCTATGGATTGAGTGACAATTGAGGCTTGATGGCTAGTTTGGTTTATTGACGTGTGGGTAGTTGGTTTGGAAGTATTTGAATATTTTTGGGAGGTCGTGTAATTTATGGGCTATTTGATTGATATTCTTGGTAGGCCGTGTAATTTACGGGCCACTTGGTTGATTTGATTGATTTAATTTTGTTGGTTAAGAGCGTTTTCTTCGGAACACGGGTACTATTTCTCATTCTTCTTTTAATATTTAGAGTCAAGTTTATAGCTTTCTATTATTATTATGAATTATTGCTTATATGCTAGTTTGATTATCTGTTGCTATGAGATATTGAGTAGTTTTATTTTATACTTGTTAAGTGGTATTGTTTTAAAAATAAAATTTAGTATTTTTAAATCATTTTAAAAGTTGTATAGTTTTAATTAATAGTTTTAGAATAATTTTTAATTAAAAAAAATATTTCTTTTATAAAATTAAATTTATAAAAATAGATTTTAAGTTTCAAAAAGTTGTAATAATTGCTTATTTTCTATAATAAGATATTATATAGTTGTTTATTGTTTATATGCTTTACTTGTTTTAGTTGTTTAAGTGTTTTTAATTGCTTTTATTATTTTAGATCGTTTTAATTTGTAGAATTAGTTGCCTTAATTTAGTTTAACCTTTTGCGTAAGTTAGATTTAGAAAACGGCATCAAACTTAAAAATTATTTAAATCGATTGTCCAAACCAAACCGAACGTCTTAAATTCACAATTTCTTTGTGTACAACGAATCAGGATCACTCTCATGTTTAATAATCCGTCTTAATGAATTTTGAGATTATTACTTTTTCCTAAAGGTAATTTTCTAGAATTCACTCTATAACGCATATTTAACACATCGACACGTTTCCCCACACATCAAAATTTTGGCGCCGCTGCCGGGGAAATTGTGTACGATTCGTTCATGGGATCATTGATTTGAAGACCCTTTCTATTTTGGAAGGTTTTGTTTATTTTCTATATATTATAAAAATACAAAAATATTGTGTTGTTATTTTTATGATAATTTCAAAAATTAAAAATAATCTTCTTTATCATCTATCATGTTTAATTCTTTTCTCTTCACACCCTTATTGATAATTCTTTCATGGATTCCTTTGTCCGTTGCGTAGGGTGTGGAGAACCGTTATATGGTCTTTTACCATTTCGGTGGTGTACGTGCGACCGTTGTGGAAATGATTTATGTAACGATTTACGAGTTCGATTTTGTCCTTTCTGTAATGATATTACTTCATACGAAATCCGAATTTTTCAAATAACCCTATAGATTTTTACCCACCTCCACACCCCACATATGAGACACCCTCGTGTGAGTTATGTGGAAACGATTCTCATTTTAGTTATGATTGTTCGCCTCGATTCTCGCTTAATTACGAGCAAGAACCGTGCTACAATCAAGACTATAATGATAATTGTTATCAACAAGATTCACCGAGTTTATCACGACAATATCTTTCGTAGAAACTAGAAGGGGGGGGGTTGAATATTTTCTTAAATTTACTTGTTAAATAAGGGTTTTAAAAAATCTTTTTCAAAAACATAGACTTGAGAAAATATGTGAGATATTCTTATACACAATATGGACAAGGGATAGTGCAACTAAACTATTAATCACAAGTATATGCAAGTAATGAATAAAGAATGTAAAGAGCTAAGGAAAAGAAAGATCAAACCTAACACCAAGGATTTATAGTGGTTCGACAACGAAGCTCACTCCTCGTTCTTACTCCACTCCTCGAGTACTCCTTACTCGAGAGTTCACTAATCAACAAGCTCCTTAAGGTGGAGAAACCGTACACGTCGCTTAACGAGTTTCTGACTCTAAGCTAAAAGTGGAGCCCTAATCTTAGCTAGGACCAATCTACACCAATATACTTTAAGGACTAAGTATGAACCACACAACATACACAACTTCCAAATAGACACAACTACTTGGATCTTTACAACAACAACACAAAAGTGAAAAATAAATATTTGATCTTTAATGGATCTTTGAGGTAGACACAACACTTCAAGGATGAAAATGTTCTTCTCTTTGCACTTGAGAGGAAGAGATGGGAGGAAAAAGATTCACTTCTAAACAAGTAGTAATCAACCAAATAACCAAGGATTTGAATAATTTAAGAAGATGGACTGAATCTGGAAGTTTATGTGCAAAAGAAGTGAAGAGAAAATCTGAGAATGGTTCACTATTTATAAGACAAAGCTCCAACGGCTCTTTCTGGGTGCGGTTCCTTAAAGGTTCCCGTGGTTCTTTATCAATAAGGAACCGTATAGCCATTTGAGGAACTGCCAGAGTAGACTCCGCTCCTTTTTGTCTTTTAGTGGTGCAGTCACATCTGGTGGAACATTTATCCCCAAAGGATATTCTTAAACCATATGGTATATGTAATTTTCAAATTTTCAAATATATAATTTAATAAAACATTTTCTTAAAAATAAAATTTAATAAAAACTTTTGTCACATTTAATAAAAGGTGAGTTTTAAGAAAAATTAAATCCGGACCACCAAGTTCGGTTGAAAACTTGTTTGTTCATACCTTAAGTGATAATGGTTGAAATGAAAAATACTTGAACTCAAGAATTCGTTTTTTGTTGTCTTCGTAAATGCTTGTTTTTTTATATATTGTCGTAATCAAAACAAAGCAAGACCAAAAAATGCAAGTAACGTTTTTAAGCATCATTGCATTAACAATCTCCCCTTTTTTCATTCCGACGATACATAAACTCAATCACATGAAAAACAAGATTTTCGAAGACGAGTTTATTTCATTTCTCCCCCTTTGTCGAAGCAAAAAGGTTGCAAAAGTCTTTGTAGAAGAGAAGAATCAGACTTTGAAAATGCTCCCCCTTGGTGCTTACTCCCCTTGCTTGGGGCACCAAGGAATCGAGCTATGGTGACAAGCTACATAGAAGGGTTAGAAGAAGAAAAGAAACACCCAACATAGATATATCAAATGTCACATAATAAGAGAAATAAGAGAAGAAAAAGACAAGAAAAAGAGAACCAAGATCCATAATAAGTCATGTTAAAAGAAAACATGAAAAAGATACAAGGAAACAAGTCATACAAAGATATATGAAAAACAAGCCAAAAGAAAAGCATAAATCATGTTGGAAATACGTTTTTATGTATTTAGGGAGGACCGGTCACTCCAACGGGATACATATAGTATGGGCTCGTGATCCAGCATGTAACAATATAACCCACAAAGCCCACATGTAGGGTGGGCTATATATACCCCCTCATAGCATGTTAGGAGGGGTTGGTTCTCACATTTTTACACACATCAATCTAATATTCTCTTATTCTATCCAACCTCTCTCTACTTTCTATCTCTAGTTCTTCATCTATCTCTATCTCTTGTAATCATCACGAAGGTTAGATAATCCAAAGATTACGTATGTCTACAATTGGCATCAGAGCCGACGGTTCAATCCTTAGACCGTTCGTGTTTTTTGTTTATTGATTTTGGTGGTCTAATTTTTTTGGTCTCGAATCTTGATAAGTGTGAAAACACTCATCAATAATGATCCAAAACCACTCAAAACACTGTCAAATACATAATATTTAACTTTAAAATATCATAATTACGCGTGTATTTGTGTTTTGTGTGTTTCAGGTAAAAAAGATACGTTTTGGAGCAAATACACGTTTTCAAGGGATTTCCATGATAATAGACGAAGAAAAGGACGAAAGATGCTTCAAGGACCAATCATGCCATAATTACAAAGATCGAGGATTGAAAGTGTAATTTTTAACAAGACGAAGGATGGAAAGAGGAAATGACTTAAAGTCTTTATACACATTTGATAAAGGAATTAAAAGTGAGGGACTAGAGTATAAAATCTTGGGAAGTTTATTATATTTTGTCAATTGACCAAGCTGGTCAAACACTCACTCGCGTCTTCTTCAAATTATCAAGAGAGATAAAGAGACGAGACATCAGATTTTTCACCTCTCACCACCGAAACCTGCAAGTGCAAATCAAGTAAGATACAAGAGGATTCAGGCAAAGCTCAAAGAAGAATAAATGATCCTTTTGATCTCCTCTACAAGGAGATACCATTTAATTAAATCAATAATGAAGAACGAAGAAATCCCCAATATGAAGAATGAAGAACGAAGAGTTCAACCTCGTATTTTCCACGTGTCTTCACTGGATTGGATAGAACACGTCACACCACCACCTCTTCAGCTCTATAAATAGAATATCAAGACTTCATTTCGAGACGGTTAGCCTAGGAGTAGTTCACATAGTTGTAGGTGTAGGAGTAGATAGATAATCATTCACCTAGTTGTATTCTTGTTAGATTTCAGTTAGACTATAACTGAATATAGTTAGTCTCTTTGTAACCGTTTTTCTTATTCACCATTAATGGAAGTTCTAAGCTTTTCAATCTTCTATCTTTTTAATCTTGTTAATCTTGTGTTCATTTAGATTACTGTCTTTCTTAACTGTTACTACTCACGTGATATCATTTGTTCATTTTCCTTGAGATTTTAATAGAAGTATTTTGATATTAGTTTCTGTTTAGTAGCTAAAAGTTAGTTTTTTAACTGTTCAAGCTTATGGAAATTGTAAAGTTCAAAGATTTAGGTAAAAAATATATATAAAGAAATATCGTAGCAGTTATTTATTCTTTAGTTTGTGTTAAGAGGTGCTCTTGTTTGATTTCGTCATTTGTTAATGAAATTGAGTTCGAATTAAGTTTGGGAGTAACTTTTTAGTCTATCTAATTTTCTATATCAGCTTTTACCAGATGTAACACCCCCAAATTTATACAACTCAATACAGCGGAAGACTCGTTGGTGTTACGGGATAGCACATTACTCACATCATAGACAACGCATAAAAATCGCGTCGTTTAATAATAAAAGTATTTCCATTCATAAATATCAAAGTTACATCGGTCCCAAGTCATTATATTTCATACAAAGTTTTACAAAGTATTTGAATGGAAAATATTGTTTAAGTGCGGGCCATAAATTCTTGTCGTCTTCCCGAGAATTACCTTCAAGTACCTGAGATAAAACATGTTAAAAGAAAAGGTCAGCGATAACGCCGAGTGAATTCATAGAGTTTAATAAAATCCATCAATATAATATCAGTAATTATTACTGAAAATCATTTTGTACAAATCATTTTAATAGGCCATAAAATAGCCAAAGTCTTTTTATACAAATCTTCATCAAAATCATAATATAGGCGTTTGCCTTAAAAATCATTATACGAGCAAATGTCGTAAAAACATCATACAATACGTCTTATGACGTTGTATGAAAATAAAAACCGTTATATGAATATGGTTATGAAAACCAAAACACGAACATAATATCAATAGTATGACCCTGTATTGCTAGTCAGGCAATACATCGTAATTCGATGCGTCTAGTAGTATTTCGTTAGTTGGATTATTATAAGCCGCATGACATTGTTACCTTACTAAACCAAACAACGGGTAGCTAACCCGATACTCAATTTGCCCATCTAAAGTAGTGTGTCGTCACAAGGTCACGCTATGGAAATCTTCTCATACATAAATTCACTTACCAATCAATGTGGCACGACGGGGATCAACCGTCAAGGCGCGAACTGGGGTGATCGTCCCCAAATAGTACTAATATATGCATAAGCGTCTACCAAATCCCGGTAGTTCACAATTCATGCTGATGGGACTTTTAGTGACATAACCTAACTTTAATAATCCATTTTATTTCATCTATCGGGTCCTTTAATCATTTATCGGGTCATACAATCGGGTCACACAATCATTCGGGTCCAAATCAATAAACAAAAATCGGGACAAATGGTGTCCTATTTTATAAAAGCTAACATGTTATCTCCCTCGCGGGTTTATAAAACATTTATAAAAACATTTAAAAGAGTGCGAGGCTATGAACTTACGTTGATGTGGGAAGGCGGGTTATCGGCAATTCGGACGTACGGTGCGTGCTTCAATCACGGAAACCTAGACAAATAATACTCGTCTTAGACTCTTGTCCAATGAATTTATAAAAATAACAATTATGTATACATATGATGATTATATATATATGATGATCAAGTGGGTTTACATATTCTCGTTTACTCATTTTAGTGTTATATGTCGATAACTTTTATACTAGTTTACTAGTTTTACCTATTTACACGTTTTAAGTCCAATAAGCTTATTATAAGTTCTTTAACTTGTTTTAATCCATTTTATACTTATATTATCAGTATCTATACTTTCCATGTTGGGCCCAAATGGGTTAATCCTAATAAGTACTTTTTATAAGTGTTTATCTTATTTAGTCCAATTATTAGTCCAATATGCTTAGTTAGCTCGTTAATGTCCGTATGTCCTATAGTTCGGGTTTTATCGGTTTTTACTTGTATTAGTTACTTATATATCAGTATATGACTTTTAAAAACTTTACATTAGACGGGTTTGATCGTCTAAGTTTAAATTGGCGAAAAACGTTAATTTTACGGTAATAACCGAAAAAGTCGTAAAAATCAAGTTTATAGTTTTTATTACTTATAAGTATTATTCCACTACCATTTTTATAATTTATACACTTATTTAACCTTTTACATATTTATATAAATAAAATCCATAAGTTAGTGGGTTTTTATTTTACATTTTATACAATATAATTTTGAGTGCTTATATAATAATAATAAACATTAATTCTCAAAATCTGATTTTTATTTTCATATTCAGCAAAACTGCCATATCTAGAGTTCTATATGGAGATAGAAGCTCAAATTTTTATCACATAAACTAAATGATATGTGCTCCATTTAACTCTTCTATAGCTACTGTTGAATCAGCCTCTAAGTAGTTTCTAAAAATCGTCCAAAACAGTGAACTCAGATTTGTACCTTAAACTTGTTTTGATCATATCTCACTCATTACAATGATTCCATTGCATGACCAACTCTCACATGTGTACAAGACCCATAGCTTATTGTATATCAATTTATTCAAGTCATTTTACCAGTTTACCATATGATTATTTACTGTTTTATACAGTTATCTAAATTAAGCAAGATTTTAACCTTGTTTCTTATAGTTTTTCATCTTTTTAAGCATGTTTATCAACACCAAATCCCCACACAATATTTTTAATCATCATTCATCATCATATACATATACATAAGTGAAATAAATAAAAGATTACATAATCAAAAATAACAAGAAGATGAGGAGAACAATCTTTATACCACCATGATGATGTAGGTTGTGATCAAAACATGGATTTTGATGGAGAAACTTGTGGATAACCAAGACCATCTTCAAGACCACCAATCTTCATAAACTTCTTGTGGAAAATCAGCCCCAAGACTCCATGGAAACTCCTCCTTGGATGTTATAATCACCACCAATCAATAGGGTTTCAAAAGGGCTTCAACATGTGCAAGAATAACATAGGATTTTATGGTTGATTTTGATCAAAAGTGGTGTTTGAAGGTGGAGTATGGACGGTAATAATGGAGGATGGGAGAGAGATTTTGAGTTGTTTGCATGTTGTGAGAATGAACAAATGGTTTTGGTTTGTGGTTTTGAGGTTTGAAGTAGCTTAATGTGTAAGCTTTGGACATGTGTTAGTTACATGAGTGAAAACTTGACACCAAATTGGTGTGGTGTTGTTTTGTATCCGGTTTTGAGTGGGGTGGGACAAGTGTCCCACTTGTCTCATCCCCATTTATATACGGGTACTCCTCGATTCTAGTTTCCTCGATTTGCGTGCCCTCGGGTCGTTTTACGAAAAGCGTTTTTATAAATTATGAATAAACGGCACAAAACGAATCTAATAAAAATTGGCTCATCAAAAACGGAGTTCGAAAACGTAAATACGTAATCCTAGGGTTTCCGGTTTAGTCGTAAAGGACGTTAAAATAAATTCGTAAGTCCTAATCTCTTCTCGTAAATTTGTGAGTTTATGAACTAACACAAATTTAAAACTCCAAAATAATATTCACGGATAAATCTATTTTCTGAAATGTCGGACTGTCACCAAAGACGGTGTATGTAAACGTAAGCACGTAACGTTGAATCCTCCGGTTTAGACGTAGTCGACGCTACTTCAAGACGTAAATCCAAATTACTTCCCAAAAATAAGTGAGTTCATAATATAACATTAAAATAATATTTTCAAATAAATATTGAGAATAAAATACCAACCATAAATTGACGGATTGTCACAGCATTTACCCCTAAACAGGATCTTTGTCCTCAAAGATCATCTTACTACTTGCTTCTTATAGAGTTAAAGTCATGTGGGTATTTCCTCCACATTCGGTCTTTTCTCACAAGTGTAATCCATTACAATACGCGAGTTTCATCAAACATAACTACGGGAATAAGATCAGGCTTAATGTTGACTTACTTTCTCTATCCATGATGTTCGCGGGTTTTTGATGAATGCAACTTTTCGCTGATTTAAACATTACTAAGAAACAATCAGATTCTCACTTGATAGACATTTCATCAAGTTCGATATACGAAACATAATTCACGCAGCTCTTGAAGTCCTAGGGTAGATCCAGCTTATATGTCTTTCAATCCTAACTTTTACATCATCTCAATGGTCCCATACAACGGGGACTTATATCCCATGATTTGTCAGATCATTAATTCATTTTTCCAAGGTTAAAAATTTTGGCATAACTTTGCTACCCATCTGGCACTTCAAGATCTACATTTCATATTCACATAACCTCCTGCCCACTATCGGCAGTCAATAATCAAATCCTAATTTCAACAATCATTTCAGATCTCGCGGGTCGGGTATTTTGTAAGGTTAGGTTCACCATCATAGGAAACCTTAAACCTAAAAGACATGTCCAACTCACAATGGGTGTATGTCGGGTGTCTTTATCTCAACTCCTGCTTACAGATGCTCTAATATTTAGATCCCAACAAGATTCGATCTCAATCCTAATACGATGATTATCAATGATAATCCTCCAAAGGTAAACGGTTATACGGTTTATTACTAAAGGTCAATCATTCAAACATAAAACAAGACTTCTAGTGTTTTGTATTGTTACTTTACCTCGTCCCTTTGATTTGGGGTGGTAAACAGTACTCTCATCAAGGTTCGTTCCCAACGACTTCTGAGCAAATCTCTAGAAATTCGATGCGAAGCGAGGATCTTGATAAAGATGTTTGATACAGGCACACTATGTTTACATAACTCTTTTGCATTTATCATTAACGGGAATGATATTAGCAGATTTGGTCAGTCTGTCGACGATGACCCAAATCGAATCAAATTCAGATGATGACCTTTGCAATAGCTAGACGTTTACTAATGTATGAGGCGATGTCTGCCTTCATAATTTGTCATTAGTACAACTTCTTCAGACAAAGATACTTTTAGTCAAAAATGACATACATATAATACTTATACTTACAAGATTTCCAATTTAACTACATCTCACAATCTTCCATATTTAGGCAACCATAAACGGCCCTTTAAAACATTTAATGCCATCGGCTCCTCAATCTTAATGATTCATATTAGTCGCGAATCCCTTTTTATTATCTATATTATCCTTTTTATAAGCATCGGCTATATTTTAAATTGTTTGGCAATTCATTTTGCACATTCATTATTAAGAAATACATCGTAATTGATTCTTTATCCTTTCCTGATGATATAATTATCATGTCCACAATTCGCTCAGATATTCTTTCTATATTATGCGTCAGTAATTACGTTCACCTTTCTTCATATTTTCTAACTTTCAGTTTCGTCTAATTATAGAAAAATGTTCAAAATAAATTTGAATTTAGTTAACACAATTTTTGTTGATTTATTGAAAATAACTAATAAGATTCGTAAATGTTTGAAAAATCTTTGGTTATATTTTGGTCAAAATTTTCTTAGTTTGAAAAACAAAATGTATCGTTTCAAATTTCAAGTCATGGTTTAAATGGTTTTCTCAATCCCTCTTAGGTTATCTGGAAGTATACACAAACATTTACCCCTAAACAGAAGTTTAGTTAAATGGTTTGTGTATAAGGGAATAATCCCTTAAAATTCTTTGTTAAAACATTTGTCAAAATATATTTGCACTTTCTTTTTAGTAATAATCCAAAGTCTTAAAAGGGCTCTTAATTTTTGAAGAGTCAATATAGATTCCATTATCTTATTAATCACACAGTCAAATCATGTAAAGTATTAAGTCTTAAATCACATGTTAATTATTCAAGGTACAAGTTTTAATTGTTCGGCCATTTTAGGGCAATCTATAAATAATTACTAACTCCCCCTTTTTTTCTTTTTTTTAACCTATAAACAAACAAATGGTCCTTAATGATCACAAGCATGAATTTATCAAATTACAGCCTACACACGTGATTCACCAAATTATGAATGCTACATGTGCATTGATCAATCCAAACGACATCACATGAAACTCATAATGTTCATTATAAGTACCAGATGTAGTGATTGGAATAGATAACCTTTTTCGCAGATGCGAAGTTGATGATAACCATGCCATGGATCAAATTGCTAGAACCTGGTAAATGATCGAACAAATCTTCCATTTCGAGTTATGGATATCGTTTTCGATTGTCAATTTACTCAGTTCACAATAATCTTATAAATATAAGGAATAATAACACCATAGCTCTTCATGATGACGAGCTCGGTAGAATAAAATCTTTCTCCGACAACTCTCTCAGTTGTACGGTAATTCCTTTAATTTAGGTGGTGCTGACGTACAGTGCACAAGCCACAAGTGCAGCACCGGAAATATAATCAATACCAATTACAACCTGCCTTAATGGCGAAAGTCTAGGTAATTCATCAACAAATACTTACTAAAGTTTCAGATAACATAAACATCTTTTAGTACATTCATATTAGGTTCTTTCTAGATTATAATATCTACGACTAATTCACAACCATTCACGGTATAATTTTAAGTCTAAATGCAGGATATGGACATCCATCAAGAATTATTTAGATCACTTTTGATAATCAACATCTTATCATTTAGGGGAATTCAATTCGAGTTCCCATCAATTAAGACAATGTCGTCATGTCATAATCAATCAATCCATTCTACTGGCACTATTAACTTTCCAGTTTCATTATCGTCGATAAGATGTGAACTTCTCAAAAGACTAATAATAACTCATAATCCTTCACAAATTCAAGGATATTAGGATACACAACTACTATTAAAAGAGTAAGGTCAACGCATAATCTATGCTGGAGAATTTCAAATAAGATACAGACGAAAACATTTAACGAATATGAATATATCCCATGTTTTCATAGTTTGAGTACGCATTCGAAAGCTCCTCGGATCGTTACCCATGTCATTCAAATGAAATCAAATCAAAAGAAATGATAGGAACGTCGATACCTCCAGTCGGGTATCAACACTCGATAATCAAATACTTTTCCTAAGAATCTCACTACGGGAGAATTGGACAAGAACGGAATATCAATTGTCAAATAAGACAAATTCCACAGATGAGTAAATTCAACTCAGAAGAATAGATGCTACAGGCACATATGTAGGTGTCCCTAACACTATGTCCCTGTTTTTCACTTCTTGCAAATCTCATAAAATTTAATCTTTCACAATCTTCAAAGAAAATGTTGTGTTTATTCATTAGTTTTATGGTGACTACTAATCAGTTTTGCATGGTCCATTCCAAATTGTATGTAGGCGCGCAACTATATACAATTTCAAGATTAACGATGCAATACTCAGTTCGTCAAAATTTTATCATCATGTTTATAATAAAAACATTTTCATGCTTAATTCTTAAATAAGAATCAAGAATAAATTTACAAAGATTTTCTTTGTTATGAAAACAATTAAGTTTTCCAAGGTGTTTCATAAACAACTTCATTTCAATAACAATCACTTATAAATCTCACTATGAATAATCCTTATAGTGATGAAAATTCAATTTTTCTCAAGGCATACGGTTTTATCTTATAAAAAGAATGAGTGATCTGCAAAAGAGTGATGAAGAGTTGTTCACCAAGAACTAACTACAATATGATAGGAAATGAGCTTTAGCCAAATAATCATGAGGTTCATGACCTCGATGGCACTCACGAAGAATGATTCACAACGTAACTCAAATCAAGATGAGTACTTGCTCAATGGTTGCATCACTAATGCGAACATTAGGATATAGCAATAAAAGATAGATAACATCGATACATGTAGAATTTGGCAATCAAAGGTAGTCTTTTCATTAATCACAAACAAGTCAAAATTGTACCGCAACATATTATGTGTCACTATGTCATACAATTTCATGAACTCATCCTACCAACTGATGTCTCAGTAAGGTTAGGGATTATTTTTAAAATATACCACAATGAATACTAATCTACAAGAGTCATTAGGTGTCCCACCTGTCCCGGAAGATCCATCGGTCCCAATTTAGAAGAAGATTTCTTCAATTTATTTCTTGGACACTGGGCATCCTCATCATTGGACAATGGCCTAGGAACAATACTTAACACGAATCAACAATCAATTAAAACCTTATAATTCAATCACATGACTTAATAATTTCCTCTTAACAATCTCATATTCCATACGGGTTAAGTTTTACTTTATTCAAGTTTCAACCAATTTATACTGAATTCAGTACCCTACCTCATTATCCAATACTTCAACCTTATTCTTAGGCCTTAAAAGGGCAATAAAAGCTCGATATGATCAACACTTAATTCCAATCCTATAGCTCTTACAACAACAATTATCAAATGAGTCACTAGTATGAAATGACTTGATCATTCAACTAGACTTCTCGGAAAGGTATTAGTGGCATGAGGCTTTTGGGTAATGGTTCCATTGACAGCCTCAAGTGAAACATTCACCCTTTCGATTTCAAATTTAAGAATTGGATGACAACGAATCAGATGACATCTTTCCAGGTGATAACGTTTTGTCAAACTCCACTCTATAAGGAAAGATAGTCATGACACCGATATCATATTTAATCTCGCCAATTCTTCTTCAATATCACAATCAACTAATATCTACATTTCTTACGAATATCAACCATTTTGTTGGGATCATAAATATCCACAACTTGGTTTAGATCTAGGATGGCTAAAATTCCTACGAGAATAGCTTCGATTAATTTACTAGGGGATTTAGGGTTACTTGTGACAATCTACGTCGTATAAATACCTCGTATAAATATCAAAATAATCATCAAACAATCATGTAATAAAATTTACATCATATATATATAATCCAAGTTATATATATTAAAATAACACTTCTCAGTCTGGCCTTGTCGGTAACTCGGGAATTCTTCGGCACCGTTATAGTCAAAAGATTTTTTTAGACATTTTTAGAAAAATGTTTATAGTTAAAAGATTTTGAAATGTTTTATTCAAAACCTTAGTTTTAAAAATCTTTCGTTCTCTATAACGAGAGCTCTGATGCCAAACTGTAACACCCCCAAATTTATACAACTCAATACAGCGGAAGACTCGTTGGTGTTACGGGATAGCACATTACTCACATCATAGACAACGCATAAAAATCGCGTCGTTTAATAATAAAAGTATTTCCATTCATAAATATCAAAGTTACATCGGTCCCAAGTCATTATATTTCATACAAAGTTTTACTAAGTATTTGAATGGAAAATATTGTTTAAGTGCGGGCCATGAATTCTTGTCGTCTTCCCGAGAATTACCTTCAAGTACCTAAGATAAAACATGTTAAAAGAAAAGGTCAGCGATAACGCCGAGTGAATTCATAGAGTTTAATAAAATCCATCAATATAATATCAGTATAAAATTATTACTGAAAATCATTTTGTACAAATCATTTTAATAGGCCATAAAATAGCCAAAGTCTTTTTATACAAATCTTCATCAAAATCATAATATAGGCGTTTGCCTTAAAAATCATTATACGAGCAAATGTCGTAAAAACATCATACAATACGTCTTATGACGTTGTATGAAAATAAAAACCGTTATATGAATATGGTTATTGTAGAATATGTAAATCTTGCTTATGTTTTTAGAGAGAGAAAGAGATAGAGAGATGGTGGATTACACACACACTTAGAGAGAGAAAACTAATGTTTACTATGTGTAAATTATGAAACCACACACCCTCTCTATCAAAGGAGAGGGTTTATATACCCAAGCCTTGTGATGGGCTTGGGCTTACAATGTTGGGCCGGCCTACACATGTTGTAGGCTAGGCTTGACTTTGTTTGCTTAATAAAGATATCTAGACTACGAGCTACTACTTAATTTATTGTCGGAGTGACCGAATCTTCCTAAATACGTAAAAACGTATTTACAACAATCTCCCCCTAAGGGAGGTCACTCCAAACAAGGGCGTTACCCGAGTTACAATAATGAAATAAACCTAGCATACTATGCTTGTCTTGAGCTCGTAGTCTTCGTCTTTCTTTTTCCTTTTTTGTTTTTTGGTGAACTTGCTGATGTGATCTTTGATATCAGTCTTGAGCATTAATCTCTTGCCTTGATCTCGTGCATCCATCACTTGTGATCTCCGCCTCTTCGTGACACCATGTCCCACATACTTATACCTTCGTAATTCTTGAAAGCTTCAGAGTTTGATACAGCGGAAGACTTAACTTTTAGGCTTTCTTGAATTAAATGAGATATTAAGTGCATAAAGTATAATCATGCGGGGACGACTTCTTCTTGGATTCCGCAACGCCACCGTCTTCAAATGCCGCAACATAAGTAGACACGAACGAAATGGCTTTAAACATTTCATTCTATATCGGTAGCATTTTACCTCCGGTCGGTGAAGACCGTTGGACGATATTAGATATCGTACCCGTGACAGATAGTTTCAATTAAGTAACTTCCTGACAGGATTTCGCGGGTAAACCCGTTCTCTTTTTTCGACCGTCCAAAGCTGACTGCGAACATAAAGAGTGAATCATTTGGATAATAATATCCGCATGATTTGAAGCCGTCTATTCATGTTCCTGGAACAAGTGAAATTCATTTAAGAACCGCACCATCGTTGCTTTCCAGTTGTCACAAGCTTGATTCGTATAGAATCTTGCAAGTTACCTACCAAGTGCTGTTTGAGGTTAACACTAGAAGGATTTCCACTCATCACTGTGAACACTAAGGTATCACTCTGAGTGCTCTGGCAGGATCACTAAGATATTGCGTAGAGGCCTGGAACGTGTTTAAATTCAGTTAAGAATTAAACAGCTGTTGCTTTCTAGTTATCACAAGTTTGATTCATAAAGAATCGCACAAGTCACATACCATGAGCTTTTTGATATTCGCTCAAGAAGGATTTCCATATTCATTGTAAATACTTTCGTATTACTCGGATGTTCAGGAAAGATCATGAAGATTTTGCGTAGGACTCTTAAAATCTTTCTTACTTTTCACAGTGTATGAAGAAGCAAGGAAATATGAAAGTGTGTCCTAATGAGATATTTGATGATCTCAAATGGCTCTATACTCGATCATGCATTTTATATTTTAGTGATCGGAGGCTGGAGATGCCACCTTTTCAATACCAATTTATTCGGAGTGAATAAATCGATAGATAACGTGTTGTCTCCGTGCGATTAAAACAAATACCTTTTGAGAGATATCTGAGTTAGCTGGGATGGGTTGTGCATTGCGTCACTGGGTCCATGATGTCTGTCTTCAATATCGAGAATCATTAAGATGATCTCAATAGCACATGTGTTGACCCGGTTTCTGCCTAAAGTTGTAAGGAGGGCTTCTTTCTTTACACCCTTTATCTTTACAATTCTTTTTCATTCTTCAACCCCTTCAATGCTTACCAATACGTCATAACTAGCACCTTGTTGTGATTGTTCTAGTGCTAACTTAAGTACTTGGTCGGCATTCAGCTACATTCACAATCTTTTCTCCATCTTTCCTAAGGACTACTATTTCTAGCTATGGAGTGTCCTTGGGAAGATTCCTCTGGTTCTGGAAGAATCATAGGACTTAACCTATCCTACCATCCTTATGTCACCACAATCTTCATCGTCATGAAATAAATGGGTTTCGGGTAAGTATATGTCACCATGAAAATCCATTTTGATATGCAAATTCGTTTTGCTCCCCCTTAACATATGCCACGATATTCGAAAACATTTCGCACATGTCGGGATGAGCCAGCACATTAAGTCAAACCATTTGTGATAATATCCCATATTAAATCACATTTTCTCCCCTAAATTAAAAATATTAACCCAATCGATGTTTTTAATATCAATTGATTTAATGAAGTTTTAACAAAGGTTTTGGGAAGAAAAATGCAAGTCCATTTTATCTTCATGATATCAAACGTATGAGATATGATACCGATTTGTAACATGATCACATATTCACCATATTAGAAAAGAATTGACAAGGTTGGACCTGATAGATGAGAACATCATATGATAAGATCAAATGGTTCTTGTCAGCATATGTTGGTTACCTCGTCACGTCTGAAGTCATCTCTTGACACCACGAGTAAGATTAGTATTGTTTTCTTGACACCAGTTAGTGAGCTTGGCACGTTCGGCATCGAAGATTCTGAATGTTTGACAATTGCTCCCCCTCAATTGTTGACCCGTGTTCTATCGAAAGAGCTGTAGTCGTCGGTTGAGTAGTGGCATCGTCGAGTATGTAGATACCAATTGTAGATTGCTATGGTTGTAGAGATGATATCTTCATAAAAACAAGACTTCTCTTGTTTTAACAAATAAATGCACTGAGACGTACATAGATTTGTGTTAGACCGAGTTATAATTTAAACTTGATCCCTTACAAGGTTTTAAAGTAAACCTTGCCCGAGAAAATTAATTCCCGTTGTGAGCCAAAGCTTTCATAAGAAATACTTGACTTTAATATGAAAACCGGGTTGCAGTCTGAAATGACTACAAGCCATTAGGGCATGTTTTATGAAATATTTACAACTTTTGTACGAACTCTATTTATGGCGCCGTGTCGATATTAATCAATATTTCTAAGGCCGTAAATATTATCATACCAAAAGACATGCCTTTGAAAAATAAAGTAAAAATATTATTGGATTTTTCTAGATTTTTCAATTTTTATGGTTTTTATATGGTTTTATATTTTTGTATTTTGCTTTTGTGGATAAAAATAAAAACAATATATACAGATGATCACCAAGGATACGGAGAATAGTTTTACCAAGACTATTCTTTCGCTTCATCTGCTAGTTCCTTTAGAGTCTCATGCGAGAAGGTTCTCATTCCTAGCTTGTCGGCCAAAAATTCAATTCGAGCGCGATCTAAAGCCTTCGTGAAAATATCCGCCAATTGATACTCAGATCGGACAAAGTAAAGCTCGATTACTCCATTTTCCACTTGCTCCTTGATGAAATGGTAGCGAATGTCAATATGCTTCGACCGGGAGAATTGAACATTGTTGCAGCATAAGGCAATTGCACTTTTGTTGTCGCAGTACATCGGAATCTTGTTGAAACCTAGACCATAGTCAGTTAATTGCGATCTCATCCAAAGAATTTGAGCACAGCAACCGGACATAGCTATGTATTCTGCTTCCGTACTTGAAATTGCAGCGCTTTTCTGCCTTTTCGATGCCCAACTGATTAATCGATCTCCTAGTAGTTGCAAAGTTCCACTCGTGCTACGCCTTGTATCTTGACAACCCGCGTGATCCGCATCTGCATATGCCATTAGTGCAATAGAAGAGTCCTTCGAATACCAAAGTCCCCGATTAATGGTTCCTTTAAGATATCGAAAGATCCTTTTAACAGTAGCTAAGTGTAACTCAGTAGGCCTAGTTTGATACCTGGCACACATACATACAGCAAACTAAAGATCAGGTCGACTGGCTGTGATATACAGAAGAGTACCGATCATTCCACGATAAAGTGTCGGATCAACAGCAACTCCATGTGGATCTGCATCAAGCTTAGTTCGTTCCACCATTGGAGTATCCACGGGGTCGCAAGATTCCATCTTATTTTTCTTAAGCGATCCAAAGGCATACTTGGATTGATTGATAAAGATGCCTCTGGGAATCTGAGATATCTAAAGACCTAAGAAGAATGATACCTTGCCCATCATTGACATCTTAAACTTGGAAGACATGAGTGTCCCAAACTCATCCGATAAGGTTTGGGTCGAGGCTGCAAATATAATATCATCAACATATATTTGTACCATAATCATATCTTTACCTCGTTTCTGAATGAACAGCGTGGGATCCACCTTGCCTTTAGCGAAGCCTTGCGTAACGAGGAATTGTGACAAAAGATCATACCATACGCGAGGAGCTTGCTTCAACCCATAGAGAGCCTTCTTAAGCTTGTATACATGATTAGGATAATTAGGATTCACAAAACCATCCGGTTGTTGAACATCGACCTCTTCCTTGAGTTCACCATTAAGAAATGCCGTCTTCACATCCATCTGATAGACGATCATATTCATATGGGCTGCATAAGCGAGGAATAGTCGAATAGCTTCCAAACGGGCAACAGGTGCAAAGGATTCCATAAAGTCGATGCCCAATAATTGCTTGTATCCACGAGCTACTAGTCTAGCTTTGTTCTTCAATATTCCGCCTAACTCATCGAGTTTCACCTTGTAAACCCATTTCAATGTGAGTAACTGCACTTGATCCGGGCATGGGACGAGTTCCCAAACTTCAAGACGTATGAATTCATTAAGTTCTTCTTGCATAGCTTCTATCCAACAGGATTGAGTAAAAGCTTGTTGCCATGTCTTAGGTTCAACTTCAGTGAGAAAAGCATCAAAGTGACAAAACATTGCACTTTCTTGTAACTGACTTCGTGTGGATACCAGACGATTAGGGTCACCAATAATAGAATCTATAGGATGATCCTTTGTCAACTTGCTGTCATGTTCACGAATCCGTGGATTGGAGTAAACTATAGAAGGAGCTTCCTCTGAGGTGGACGACCCGGCTTGATTAGGGTCGGGAATAGGTACACCAAAGAATGGAAGTTCACGCATTTGAGCGAATTCCAAATCGTGATCATCATCATCCTCTTCATCATCAATAGGCATGACATGGGTAGTTGAAACATGTGTTGGTTGAGAATTACTATTTGATGGTATATCTTGACCAATTATAGGTGCAGATGTATCTGATTGTGCTTCGGTTGCTGGAGCGACAACTTCGGTTACCGGAGCTATTACCTCAGGTTCTGGAGCAACAATACTTGGAGGAGTAAAGAATTCATCAAAGAACGGTTGAAACAACGTATCCCATTCAGTCCTAGAAGGTGGTGTAAATGATGATGAAGTAGGGTTGTTTGGGACAAGACCAGAACTAATATTACTGGGTCCCATTTCATGAAGTGCGGGTTCAGAGCTGCTTTGCTCAGAAGCCATTGCTGTCAGCTCATCAAAATCAACATTCATAGTTTCGAGGATCTTGCGAGAGTTACGGTTGTAGATTCGGTATGCCTTCTTTGCGGGGGCGTAACCAATGAAAATACAAGTATCAGCCTTTGGTTGAAGTTTTCCCAAATTGTCACCATCATTATTTGGATAGCAAAGAGAACCAAATACATGAAGATATGATAAATCTGGTACTTTTCCATGGAGAAGCTCATAAGGTGTTTTACCATGGCGTTTACGAATTAGTGACCGGTTTTGGGTGTACACTGTTGTAGATACTGCTTCTGCCCATAAAAACAATGGAGCCTTTGCGTAAATTAACATCGTTCGAGCAGCTTCCATAAGTGTGCGATTTCGCCTTTCAACGACACCATTTTGTTGTGGAGTGCGAGCAACGGATGTTTCATGATAAATGCCAACTTCTTCATAATAATCACGCAAAATTTGATTCACAAATTCGGTTCCATTATCTGTACGAATGCGTCGGACAGTAGTGTTGAGACGCACTTGAATCATCTTGAGAAATCCGATGATGAATTTAGGTGCCTCATTTTTTGCTTTAAGAAATTTCACCCATGTAAACCGAGAGTAATCATCGACAATGACAAGGATGTACTTTTTGCCACTAAGACTTTCAACACGCATTGGCCCACAAAGATCCATATGCAACAGATAAAGTTTCTCTTGGTTGGTGTCTTCCGTCTTAGGTTTGTAAGATTTCTTAGTGCTTTTCCCCATTGTACACGCGGAACACAAATGATACTTTTGAAATGATAGTTTAGGAAGACACGAACAAGTTCGTTTTTCGCCAAGTGATTAATAGCGTCAAAGTTAAGATGAGATAACCGTCGATGCCATAACCATGACTTAGTCTTCGATGCTTTGGAGAGAAGACATACGGGAGAAGCGGCCATCATGTCTTGTAGAGACAAAGTGTACAAATTATTCCCTCGAGTACCTTTCAATAAATCAACCCCTTCCAAATTACGAATGAAGCAGGTATGCTCTCAAAAAGCAACTTCTAGGTTTGCATCACAAAATTGTCCCAAAGAAAATAAGTTGTGACCGAGACCTTCCACATAATACACTCTTGAAATAATAACATTCCCAATATGATATTCACCATAACCCATTATCTTTGCAATATGATCATTACCAAATCGAACCGTACCAAGAAACTTGCTGACGAAATTTCTGAGCTGAGAGCGATCTCCGGTCATATGCTTGGAGCAACCAGAGTCTAAATACCAGAGAACAATTTGGACCACCTGTTTTCAATAACAACAGTAGACAATGCATTGGAAACTATTGGTTCCGGAGTGTTAGCAGATACATATATAGAATTATCAGAATTGCTAACATTTTTGAGATCATTAGATTTCCTGCGTTTTCTAATCTGAGTTTTAGCACTAACAGGTTTTACAGTTCCAACTTTCTTAGGTTTTGGATTATTCGCGGGCACTACAGTGGGAGTAGACCTATTTAAAGGGCACTTGGTTCCTACAGTAGTGTCGGTGTTCCTAGTTAAAGGACATGCTTGTGTTTTGGTAGCCTTGGTACTCCTAGTTAAAGGGCACGCTTTCTTCACTTCAGTGGGAGTGATCCTTGTTAAAGGGCACGTATTTCCTACTATAGTGAAAGTTCTACCAGTGGGGCGCCACATCCAACCAACTTGGGTTAACACTTTCCCAGTCGGTTTTCATTCTAATCCATTTTTCCGGGCATGCATCTCATTCACATGGTCAATAAGGCAAGAATCATGACGACTAATTCACAGTAGGCTTAGAACGCTGCACAAACGCAGAGCCTTTATGTTTAGCTACATGATTCTTTTTATTCAAAACAGAAATAACATTCCTAGGATGGGCTTCTACTTTCTTCTTCACTTGACTACTAGATGGGGGCAAGATCCTATCATTCTTCTTGTTTCGTTTAAGCTTAGATCTTTGAGCCTTAGTAGTGGTGCTTACTCCTGTAGAAGGAAATACGGGAATATTAGAAACTGGTTTTGATTCCACCTTATCTTTAGTGACCAAAGTTTGAGATGGTTTATTCCTATGGCCCTTATTAAGTGGTGTGACGGCTATAAGGTTCCTTTTGATTGCACTAGAGGACGATGCTGAGACAGTGGCTGCGTTATCCACAACATTCTTACCTTTTAGAGTACGAAGTGTTTCCTTTAACTCAGCCAAGACTAGATTCTTATCACAAATTTGTTCCCTCAAATCAAATATTTCCATCGACTTTCGATTCAATTGTTCAATCAATGATTGATTATGTGCAGTGGTATCAACACATGCGGGTTGTACTGAATCGAAGAGTCGTGTATTTTTCTGTTTTAAGTTATCAACTTTGGATAAAATCTTGGAAACTCGATTATCTAGATCAAGTTTAAGATTCTCAGCAGCCTCAAGTACGTTCACACAGTTAAGCTCCTTAGATTTCTCTATGTCTATCGGCAAAAATTGAGCAACCTTGTCACTTGGCTGACGCTGTTTTGATTGTAAATTCAATCGAAAATTCTTTTCAAAATTTGCATCATCGATATTAACACCTTCGAATGACATTTCAAAGATTTCTTGAATAAATTGTTGCTTGCATTCAAGCGAAATACAATGTGTTTGAATCTCATCAAAACGTTTTGAAAGCGATGAATATGAATCTTGAAGCTTTAAAAAATCAGCGTCAGATTCGTGACAAGTACTATCTACCACAGTATCCACAGATTCAACATTATGCACAATAGAATCATTATCAACACTTGTATTCACACAGACAGAAACTATATCATGAGACATCACTTGATTCAGAAGCAGATCATTATGGTGTGAAACCCGTTCTATTTCAAGTAAACTGTTTTCATAAGCATCTTCCATTTCATTGAAAACACGTCTAACTTCTTCTATTTCCGAAAACAAATCTTGATCAATATTACGAAGACAAGCTTTAACATTGTTTACAAACGGAACAATTTCATCTCGAAACGCAGCTCTAGTGTGCTCAAAGTTCCATTCACCTTCCGTTATGGCCGTGGCCGTCGTACGTTCCAAAATGACCTTGTCAAAATCGGCTAAGTGTTGGTGAACCGTATTTAAGTTAACGGACGCCTTACTTACCGGTGTAATTAACTTCGTTAAATCCTTTTTGACGAGTGTAGGAGACGTACTAGGAAGGTTTTCATTTGACAAACTTTGGGGCACAAGAACTGTTAATTCTGCTAATTCCTTTTGTAAGCGAATGCGTGTCTTCTTCGAAAATTGATCTTTGTTATGTTGATCATAATCAATTGTATGGAATTTTGAAAGCATTTTAGAATGAGTTTCATCCCCAAGTGATTGCGTCTCCTCAGTACTACGAACAAAAGGTGCTTCTTTCGATTTTCCAATTATGGTCATATCATAAAGACCAGGAATATATTCCTGAGCTTGTTTTGCATAACCGGGATTAGGTGGTAAATCTTGAAGACGTTTAAGTTCGAGTTCTTTAAATGATTTAGTTAAAAGATGAACCTTTTCTATGGAAGAGTATTGTTTTAAAAGCTGTTGTTCTTTAAATTTAAGAAGTTTGGTAGCATTAATTTCCGATTCAACCTTTTTAGACTCGAGAGTTTCGAAATCCATTTTAAGTTTCTGAAAATCATTGACAACCGACTCTTTTTCTTTTAATTCATTGGAAAGATTAGCTTTTAATGATTCTATTTCTTTCAAGTGTTCAATCTTTTCAAAACGAAATTGGTCAAATTCAGAACATGTTATTTTCTCTGCTTGAGGGACCATTTCAAAAGCTTTGACCTTTTCTTTATGCAACGCAAGCTCAGCAGTTAGGGTGGAGTTCGTATATACGGATTGTCTGAGGGCCATATGCATTTGATCAATAATATGTTTAGGCACCATGACCGAATCATGTTGAGCATAATATGCCATACCCGTCGTAGCATTTGGTTGAGGTTCACTCAAATGTGTAGGATTGGGTACCACATTATTTGAGTTACTAGTTCCCGAATGCCGTTCGAGGTTGTCATTTTCATGCCCAAGTTGATGTTGGTTATCATCAATATTATTAGATGTGGTTGGTACCTCACTGATGACATCAGAACCGTAGTGAGAAAGATTAGGAACAAGAGCAGCTTGGGAAGAGTGAATGTCATCATAATCTGAATCATAAGCATCAAGATCATCTGCTTGATAAGCTGCATTAGAAGTGGAAACAACTGCAATGCCTTCAGTATCTGCTGCCCCTGGGTCTGCAAGAAATGCTAACTCCTCTGAATCCAAAATCTTCCCCTTAGACTGAGCATCAACCAAATACATCTTCTCATGAAACCATGCATCGTCCCTCCTCCTTTTCGGCTGAGTGCATTCCCTAGCCATATGACCTTGTCCTCGGCAATTGTAGCAAGTCACAACCTTTTTAGGACCAATAGGACTTCCATTTCCACTAGCTTGAGAATTCACAGCTTTATTGTTCACAGTCCTTGTAGGAGGTCCATATGAATTTTGCCTTCCCTGAATAGGTTGCACTGTTACTTGACCATCTTGAACAGTAGCTTGTTGTTGAGGATTTGAAGAGGTGCGGAGCTGATTGTTTGTTGGTGGAAATCCTCTAGTTGCAACAAGTTTTGACAAGTAGGCGGTGAGATGGTTTAGTACATCAGCTGGCGTATCATTTGGAGTAAAGACTGGTGCTTGGATTGGAGGAAGTTCATTAGAGTAGAAAGCTTGTGCTGGTTGTGCTTCTATTGGAAAATATCCTTGCTGAGGAGTATAGCCCAATGGAGAAGTGTTGGCTTGTGATGGTGATGTCTGATATTGTGGTTGCTGTGGAAAAGATTGTTGATGAACACTTTGTTGATATTCTTGCTGTGGCATCATTGGTGGTTGATAAGATGGTTGCTGATAGATGTGTGGTGGTGGCTGCTGCAAGTATGATGGTTGTTGATAAGTATATGCCATGTTTTATTGAGAAGCATACATTGCAAGTGGATCATGAACTTGAGGTGTAGACAACCGAGCCTCGATCACATGACATTCATGTTGTTGAAGGAAAGCTTGAAGTTGATCCACATTGGTGTTATGCAAGTCCTTAGCCAATTTAACATCCGTCACGTATTTTTTCCATTCTGAAGGAAGAGTGTTCAAATACTTGGTGTTCAATTGAAAGGTAGGAATTGTCATGCCATAGATATTGAGCTCATTCAACAATAGGGTAAATCTCAGATAGTAATCATTGAGAGTCTCCCCTGACACATAGGCAAACTTATTAAAAGTATCATAAAGCTTACACTCTCGTTCTTGTTTAGTTAACGAGGTGCCTTGCATGAGAACACGAATTCTATCCCATAACTCTTTGGCAACTTTATGTTTGCTGACGAGTTTGTAGACATCTGGAGGAAGGGCTTGGAGAATGATGTTTGTAGCATACTTATCACATTTGTCTTGAATCTTCATATCTCCAGTCAATTCACCCGTTGTGCGAGGACGAGTAGTTGTACCTTCCGTCACTGTACCATAATCTAATTGTCCATTGAGCACCGATGCCCAAATGAGATGTCCATTCTCCTTGTTCAACATATAAAGTTCCATTCGGGAAGCCCATTCCTCATACATAGTCTTCACCAACATTGGTGGACGATTATCCGTACCCGAGAGGATGGACTTATCCGTAAGAGATGTGTACTCCATTTCAATAAGTTAAGATTTACAAACTTTGATCGATCAATGAAAGAAAGTAGATGTGTTTGTTGTTGTGAGTTGAAGTCGAGAAACAATGTTAAAATCCCCTAAAATATGTCTTCGATAAACCAAAAATTCCAAGTCAAAATTACACACGAGAATGTTGATCGGAATAGTGATCGGAATATCAGTCGGAATAGTGATCGGAATATCAGTCGGAATCTCCCAAATCGGAATACCTTGATCGGAATACCAAATCTGAATACCAATCGGAATGTACCTAATCGGAATGCTAATAAGAATACCTAATCGGAATACCTTGATCGGAATACCAAATCTGAATACCAATCGGAATGTACTAATCGGAATGCCTAATCGGAATACCTAATCGGAATACCTTGATCGGAATACCAAATCTGAATACCAATCGGAATGTACCCAAAATCGGAATCCCTAAACCCTATTCCGATTACACTGATCGGAATGTCCTATAAACCCTTTTCCGATGACCTGATCGGAATAATTCCCACTTTTCTCGGACAAAACTCAACCAATTCGTGATTTTAAGCCAAAAAATGATCAAAACACCCAAAAATTTTGTGTTTTTAGCCAAAGTAACTATACCAAATCTCTACCACAACTATGTAGAAGATTTGTATCAAGAAAAACCATAAAAAACACAAAAAAAAAAATTGGACGTGTGAAAATGGATCAAAAATGGCGAGATAATCAAGAACACAAACACATGAACATACAATCATCCCATGGCTCTTGATAGCATTTGTAGAATATGTAAATCTTGCTTATGTTTTTAGAGAGAGAAAGAGATAGAGAGATGGTGGGTTACACACATACTTAGAGAGAGAAAACCAATGTTTACTATGTGTAAATTATGAAACCACACACCCTCTCCAACAAAGGAGAGGGTTTATATACCCAAGCCTTGTGATGGGCTTGGGCTTACAATGTTGGGCCGGCCTACACATGTTGTAGGCTAGGCTTGACTTTGTTTGTTTAATAAAGATATCTAGACTACGAGCTACTACTTAATTTATTATCGGAGTGACCGAATCTTCCTAAATACGTAAAAACGTATTTCCAACAGTTATGAAAACCAAAACACGAACATAATATCAATAGTATGACCTTGTATTGCTAGTCAGGAAATACATCGTAATTCGGTGCGTCTAGTAGTATTTCGTTAGTTGGATTATTATAAGCCGCATGACATTGTTACCTTACTAAACCAAACAACGGGTAGCTAACCCGATACTCAATTTGCCCATCTAAAGTAGCGTGTCGTCACAAAGGTCACGCTATGGAAATCTTCTCATACATAAATTCGCTTACCAATCAATGTGGCACGACGGGGATCAACCGTCAAGGCGCGAACTGGGGTGATCGTCCCCAAATAGTACTATTATATGCATAAGGGTCTACCAAATCCCGATTGTTCACAATTCATGCTAATGGGACTTTTAGTGACATAACCTAACTTTAATAATCCATTTTATTTCATCTATCGGGTCCTTTAATCATTTATCGGGTCATACAATCGGGTCACACAATCATTCGGGTCCAAATCAATAAACAAACAATCGGGACAAATGGTGTCCTATTTTATAAAAGCTAACATGTTATCTCCCTCGCGGGTTTATAAAAAATTTATAAAAACATTTAAAAGAGTGCGAGGCTATGAACTCACGTTGATGTGGGAAGGCGGGTTATCGGCAATTCGGACGTACGGTGCGTGCTTTAATCACGGAAACCTAGACAAATAATACTCGTCTTAGACTCTTGTCCAATGACTTTATAAAAATAACAATTATGTATACATATGATGATTATATATATATGATGATCAAGTGAGTTTACATATTCTCGTTTACTCATTTTAGTGTTATATGTCGATAACTTTTATACTAGTTTACTAGTTTTACCTATTTACACGTTTTAAGTCCAATAAGCTTATTATAAGTTCTTTAACTTGTTTTAATTCATTTTATACTTATATTATCAGTATCTATACTTTCCATGTTGGGCCCAAATGGGTTAAGCCCAATAAGTACTTTTTGTAAGTGTTTATCTTATTTAGTCCAATTATCAGTCCAATATGCTTAGTTAGCTCGTTAATGTCCGTATGTCCTATAGTTAGGGTTTTATCGGTTTTTACTTGTATTAGTTACTTATATATCAGTATATGACTTTTAAAAACTTTACATTAGACGCGTTTGATCGTTGATTTTACGGTAATAGCCGAAAAAGTCGTAAAAATCAAGTTTATAGTTTTTATTACTTATAAGTATTATTCCACTACCATTTTTATAATTTATACACTTATTTAACCTTTTACATATTTATATAAATAAAATCCATAAGTTAGTGGGTTTTTATTTTACATTTTATACAATATAATTTTGAGTGCTTATATAATAATAATAAACATTAATTCTCAAAATCTGATTTTTATTTTCATATTCACAAAATTGCCATATCTAGAGTTCTATATGGAGATAGAAGCTCAAATTTTTATCACATAAACTACATGATAAGTGCTCCATTTAACTCTACTATAGCTACTATTGAATCAGCCTCTAAGTATTTTCTAAAAATCGTCCAAAACAGTGAACTCGGATTTGTACCTTAAACTTGTTTTGATCATATCTCACTCATTACCATGATTCCATTGCATGGCCAACTCTCACATGTGTACAATACCCATAGCTTACTGTATATCAATTTATTCAAGTCATTTTACCAGTTTAACATATGATTCTTTACTGATTTATACAGCCATCTAAATTAAGCAAGATTTTAACCTTGTTTCTTATAGTTTTTCATCTTTTTAAGCATGTTTATCAACACCAAATCCCCACACAATATTTTTAATCATCATTTATCATCATATACATATACATAAGTGAAAGAAATACAAGATTACATAATCAAAAATAACAAGAAGATGAGGAGAACAATCTTTATACCACCATGATGATGTAGGTTGTGATCAAAACATGGATTTTGATGGAGAAACTTGTGGATAACCAAGACCATCTTCAAGACCACCAATCTTCATAAACTCCTTGTGGAAAATCAGCCCCAAGACTCCATGGAAACTCCTCCTTGGATGTTATAATCACCACCAATCAATAGGGTTTCAAAAGGGCTTCAACATGTGCAAGAATAACATAGGATTTTATGGTTGATTTTGATCAAAAGTGGTGTTTGAAGGTGGAGTATGGACGGCAATAATGGAGGATGGGAGAGAGATTTTGAGTGTTTGCATGTTGTGAGAATGAACAAATGGTTTTGGTTTGTGGTTTTGAGGTTTGAAGTAGCTTAATGTGTAAGCTTTGGACATGTGTTAGTTACATGAGTGAAAACTTGACACCAAATTGGTGTGGTGTTGTTTTGTAGCCGGTTTTGAGTGGGGGTGGGACAAGTGTCCCACTTGTCTCATCCCCATTTATTTACGGGTACTCCTCGATTCTAGTTTCCTCGATTTGCGTGCCCTCGGGTCGTTTTACGAAAAACGTTTTTATAAATTATGAATCAACGGCACAAAACGAATCCAATAAAAATTGTCTCATCAAAAACGGAGTTCAAAAACGTAAATACGTAATCCTAGGGTTTCCGGTTTAGTCGTAAAGGACGTTAAAATAAATTCGTAAGTCCTAATCTCTTCTCGTAAATTTGTGAGTTTATGAACTAACACAAATTTAAAACTCCAAAATAATATTCACGGATAAATTTATTTTCTGAAATGTCGGACTGTCACCAAAGACGGTGTATGTAAACGTAAGCACGTAACGTTGAATCCTCCAGTTTAGACGTAGTCGACGCTACTTCAAGACGTAAATCCAAATTACTTTCCAAAAATAAGTGAGTTCATAATATAACATTAAAATAATATTTTCAAATAAAATACCAACCATAAATTGACGGATTGTCACACCAGATTTGGCAGACTTGTTTGATTCAGAGGTAAGAATACAGATAGGAATTTGGAATTATAGTAGCGTTTTCTCGATTGTTTTGCAGGTTTATTTCTGGCAGGTTTATGTTTTCGAGCTCCGGTTTTGAAAGCTGATGATTAGTGGATGATAGCGGACAGGTTTGGATAGCATTTCTAGTTCAGCAGTAGTTTCTTCGATAAGTGTGTAGATCAGAAGCGAAGGCGTTGTTTGATTTAAGCGAGCTCGGCGCTCCGCTTCGACTCAGCGGACTTGGCGTGGATGTAAAGGTTAATTCGTTTTACATTTTTTTGAAATCTTAGTATAGCTTGTTACTTGCTCTATATGTTCTGATTGTTTGCAAATTGTCCTGAAATTTTGAAGTTTGTTAGTTTGGTTTCATCAGCTTGTAATTTGCATTGTAGCTAGTAATCTGTTAGTCCATTTTTAGTCTTGTTATTGATTACTGTTTGGCTTATTGTTAGTGTAATTTTGCTTGTTTAATCATTTTAGGCAGCTTATTCAGTTGGTTAGAGTTTAAAATTTTGTTTTCTTTGCACATTTGCAGTCAGTTGGTAGAATTTAGTTGGTAACCCAAGTGTTTGGCTGTAGGAATTGATAGCTTATATTGATTCATATTACTCGTTCTACTGTATGTTTTGGTCATATGAATTCATAGTTTATTGCTTTAAGTCTTGTTCTAGTTAATCATCGATGCATCTTATCGATCTTGTTGTTGCTCTTTAGTTAGTGTTCAGATTAGTTTGTTTAGAATGAAATTGACGTAACCAGTTTGTGAAAATCAGTTGAGAATGGTTTGAATCAGTTGTATTACCTGAGCCTTTTGTCTATTTCTATTAGTTTTGAAGTGTATTTTAAAGTTTAGCTCAAAGTAAAGTTCATAAGCTGCCATAGTAGTATTACGTGCTTTTCATTTGAGTAGTAGTGTGTGGATTTTTGTTGTAGGATGAGTTACGGATAGATGTGCTTTGATAAGATTGGTCTTGCATAAGTAGTAAGATTTCAGCTTATTAAAAAGCTTTAGTTAAGTTTTTCATTTAAAAGGAAGAAGATAAAAAGGAGTAAAATTTGTCACTGGTGCTTTGAATCTATTCTGATAATCTGATTTGTAAAGTTTGATAAATGTACACATTAGGCCCTTCACTTTGTATATATGCGTGACAATCACAGTCCAATCTCGTTAGGGTAGTTAATTGTTAGACCCTTTAGTTATAAATTTCTTGCATAGTCAGTCCTAGCCGTTAGTTTGCTTAATAAATTGTTACTAGACTGTATTAGCTAGTTGGACTTGTAGATGCATATTGGGCTATTTGATTGCACTCAGATTACGTTTCATTATAGGTTACTTTACAAATTTGTTTAATAGATTAGTTTCTTTTAAAGTTTGTAATTTCATTTTAAATGTTTGCATTAATTGTTTAAATTGTTTTCTTTAAATAAAATTGTGATTCTTTGTTTTCAGTTTGCTAAATTTTGTCATTACTCATTTTTTTACTGTATGTGCATTTAATTGACGTAATTGCAATGTGTTTTTAGCGTAGTACGTATACGTAGGTGATATAGAGTATTTTTACCTTTTTAATTGCTTTGTGCCAATTAGACATAAATTCCAAACAAGTTTTTACCACTAAACAATTAAGTCGAGCTTAAAAACGTTAGATCAATTCGTATTGAGTCGAGAAAAACGAACTAAAAAGACAAATATTAAATGGCGCCGCTGCCGGTTCTTTTCGTGAAGATTTACTGTTTCGAGTGAGACGATTGGATTTTGGGATCCGTTCACTTTGTGAACGTTATTTTTACGTATTATAAATCAAAAACATAAAAAAAATCAAAAAGATAAAAATACAAAAAAATAAAAAAATCACAAAATCAATTCTTTTCCTAAAGAATTGAACCAAAAAATAAAAAAAAATCCAAAAAGTAATCTTTTTCCTAAAAGATTACACCCAAAAATATATATTATATCGGTTTTCATCATCGTTTTTACGTACATATAGTATTTTTCTTAAAAACCAAATAAATACAAAAATATTTTTGATATATTATTATATGTAAATAAGTATACGTATATACGAACAACCAAGTTACCTATTTCCATAAGTATTGCCGAGGCAATACACCGTGTTAGGGGGCGTTCCGGTCCTTGACACGCGTATCGATCAAATTCAATAAAGCAAGAATAGATAAATACTTACAATAGGCAATAATTCGAAGAATACAAACTACAAAGTGAATAGAAAGGCGATGTGCTATAAAATGCCATCTAAGGGTCAATAGGTACTTAAGTGCTTCGCGTCACCTAACCCCCCGTTCACTAGTGCGTATTCTAAGAAAGAAGGCTTGATTGGGGGTCTTGCACCCAAGTAGTAATTATATATATTATACTTTCTTGTGGATATTTCATATCGAACCTCGAGGGAGATAATCTCTTCTCTCTCAAAAGTCGACCGAGGGCTACTCCCTCATTCCTTGTGTTTACTTACACGTGTACTCGCACGTGTGTAAACATACCACCTTTGGTGTATTAATTCCTTCCCCGAGGAAGCTTTTAGACGTCATTTCACTTGTATATACATTCGACCATTTTGCCACACATGGATAATCGTCCTATTTTGGAGATATTACAAGAAGAGCATTATCGAGCTGTGTATGGGCTGATAGGTGTGTAAACACCCATCCTTTTACCACTTAATTCGGGCTAAAACGAGACCAAAACACGTATTTAATATCATTTGTTTGGAATTATGTGTGGTTTTTGTGTTTATTGTGTTTTCAGAGCTAACCGGATGAATATTAAAGAAAACATGGGATTGCACGGGTTTTATCAAGGAAAAAGACTCAAGACGAAGTTTATTGTCCAAGAGATGCAAAAGATTTGAAGTCAATGGGCCTATTTGAAGATTTATCGAAGAAAAGGACCAAAGATGGAAGATTTTCATATGTCGAAGAAATTCAAGTCTATTAAACGAAGAAATTAAAAGACGAGTTGAATTTAATCGTCGACAAATCCCGAATCAGAATCGAAAACGTCAACTTTTCTGAAAAGACGAGAAGACAAGAAGAAAGGGAGAAAGCCCACTCACCAACTAACCACTAGGACTATATATAGTTTCTTCCTTCACACAATTAGGGAGCTAGCTTTCATTTTTCTTTTTCCCAGTTTCTTAGGATCGATTCATCACCAACACCATTAGGGTGTTTGGTGATTTTTTAATTTCCTTTCAATCTTGTAAGTTTTAATCATTACTCTTGTTACTCTTACATTAATCTTTCAATCCAATCTTTCTATTCATCTTGTTCTTCATCATCTTTTTATTACAAGTTCTTAAGTTTTTATTTGATTCAAGCTTGATCTTAAAAAGTTGTTGATTTAGTGTTTTTATTGGTGGGATTTATTACTTATGGTATTTAAATGATTTGTGTTTGATTTGGTAAAACCTTTCTGAGTATTTGAGTCGATTTGAATTAAAATTCGTTTCCACTGTTGTTTCGTCTGCTGCTGTTCTTCATCTCCAGACTTTCCGAACAGAACCAATATTTCGAATAGGCGAGTTTCTGTTTGCCTTATTCGGAATTTTGGATATTCCGAATAGGGCTGTTTTCATTTCCCTTATTCGGAATCTTTTATTCCGCATAGCATGATCTCCCATTTCCTTACTCGGAATATTTGATATATTCCGAATAGGACTTATTTTTCCGCATAGACTCGATTATTCCGAATAGCTATTTTTCCGCATAGGCCATGTTTTTCCGAATAGAGACATTTTTCCGAATAGGGTCAATATTCCGAATAGACTTGTTTTTCCGAGTAGGCAATTTTTCCGCATAGGATGTTTTTCCGCATAGATCTCCTTTTTCCGAATTGAACTTAAATTTCCGCATAGGAGATTTTATTCCGAGTTGCATTTTATTCCGAATAGAAGATTGTTTTCCGCATAGTGCTTGTTTTCCGAATAGGGTAATTTCTGTTTGGGTATTTTTCATTTACTGTTTGATTTAAATTTTAAGTCTAGCTTTACTTTTCAATATAATACGAAACCAAACCCACTTTTTGTCACCAAGAACAAATCATTCCACTTAAAGCCGAGATCAATTCGAGAGGATTCCGAGAATTATTTTGAACCCAATGAAAAACATTGTATCAAATGGCGCCGCTGCCGGCTCTTCTCGTTAAGATCAAAAGTTTTTTGTGAGAACTTGGATTTTGGGATCCGTTCCCCGTGAACGTTACTTTTTCACAAAAATTTTCAAAAATCCTAAAAAATATAAAATTTTAAAAAATAAAAAAATAATTAATTAAAAAAACATAAAAACCAAAAATATTTTTGCTTTGTTTTTCTTTTTTCGTTCTTTTGCAAGTGTATGCGCACTCGATCCACGTCTTATCAAGAGCCCGAGCCTCTCGATCACTTAGACATGGCCCGTATACCACCTCAAAACAACATGAACAATAACAACAACAATGAGCCCCTTCCGGATAATCGCCCGATGATTGAATTGCTGCAAGCTCATGTAGATGGCAACACGGATCCAATTGTCATACCTCCAATTGCCGCCAACAACTTTGAGCTAAAATCAGGCTTTATCCAGATGGTCTCCGCTCAACCATTTTTGGGACGAACCATTGATGATCCACACGACCATATCAAGAGATTTTTGCAACTCACTAACACGGTCAAGTTCAATGGTGTTCCACAAGAGGTTATAAGGTTACAACTTTTTCCCTTTTCTTTAGAGGGACAAGCCCGGCATTGGCTTGCTAAGGAACCGCCACAGAGTATTCTCTCGTGGACGGATTTGGAAACAAAGTTTATCAATTACTTTTTCCCACCCTCTCGTACTACCACATTGCGGAATGAGATCATAAATTTTGAACAAAAGTACGATGAGTCGTTCAGTGAATCTTGGGATCATTTCAAAGATCTTTTAAGAAAATGCCCACAACATGGTTTCACCAAAGTACATCAAATTAATACTTTTTACAATGGTTTAAGCATGAGTGACCAAGATTCACTGAACAGTGCCTCGGGGGGTAATCTATTGGCTAAGACTTCCAATGCTGCTTGGGACATCATTGAGAATAAATCTCGTGTGCAAACCAAGAGTGTTCGGACCAATGTCGCTAGTGCTAGCACTAATGACAGCGACAAGCGACTTGACAAAATCACCACGCTTCTTGAATCGCTTGTCACCCACACCGTCAGCAACCACAACAGCAACAACGCTAAAAACGCTCAAGTGAACGCTGTCAGCCAACCTTGTGAGATATGCGGTGGTCCTCACTCTTACACAACTTGTACCGCCACCCAAGACTACCCTGCTGAGAATGTGAATGCGGCATATGGCACCTATACTCAACCTGCTTATCAAGCTAGACCTCAAGGTGACCGTAATTTGCTTAGCTACCGCTCTAACAACTATCTTTCACCACCTGGTTTCCCTCCTACCAACCCAAACCAACAACAAAACCTCAATCGCCCTCCTCAACAACAACAACAACCTCGACAACCATACATCCCACCTCACAAGCAGCAACAACCACCTCAACGTAACAATCAAGTCTACCAACAACCTGCTTACCAACCACCTACATACAATGCTCCTCCCAACCAAACTACCACTGCATTACACCAAGAGGTTGCAACCTACATGAGAACCAATGATGTGATTGTGGAAAATCTCCAACAGGAAGTGCGAAACTTGAAGGCAGACTTGGTCAAGCAAGGAAATGATTTAAGAGCCGACATGAGAAACACGTTGGATACCCAAACTAATGATCTGAGGAACATGATGGCTAGTTTCTTCAATGGTAATCAACCCTCTTCTTCGGGTACTCTTCCGAGTAACACCGTTGCGAACCCAAGAGGGGAGATGAAAGCAATCACCACTCGAAGTGGCAAAGGTACCAAGGAACCCGAGCTTCCTATACCTCCACCGGTGATTGTGACTAAGGAGAACGAGTCACCTGCTCCTATTCATCATCCTTCTCCTTCCCCAATTTCTCCACCTCTTCCTTCTACCCCTCCTCCACCCGTGGTTGTGAGTGATCCTATTCTCCCAACGCCTTCCTCTTCTTCCAATATACCTTATCCATCTAGGTTGAGGAAAGAGAAGCAAAAGAGCAAGGATGATATTCAGGTTTCGAAATTCCTTAAAATGTTCAAACAATTGAATTTCAATATCTCCTTCGCTGAGGCTCTCGCTCACATGCCTAAATATGCGAAAATGTTTAAAGATCTTCTGAGCGACAAGGAAAAGCTCCTCGACATTGCCAACACCCAACTTAATGAGAATTGCTCTGCAGTGCTCTTAAGGAAATTGCCAACCAAGCTTGGTGATCCGGGTCGTTTCTTAATTCCTTGCAATTTCCCGGGAGTAGAGAATTGCATGGCCCTAGCCGATCTAGGTGCCAGTATTAATCTCATGCCTCTAAGTGTTTGGAAGCAATTATCTCTCCCAGAGCTAGTCCCCACCAAAATGACTTTGGAATTAGCTAACCGTACGGTTGCTTATCCAGTGGGGATAGCCGAAGACGTCATTGTAGGAGTCGACAAATTCACCTTCCCTACTGATTTTGTTGTCGTCGACTACGAGATGGACCCCCGTGTGCCACTAATTGTTGGTCGTCCATTCTTGAGGACCGGTCGCACTCTCATTGATGTTAAAGCTGGTGAGCTTATTATGAGAGTGGGAGACGATAAAGTAGTCTTCAACATGGGAAAGCTTTCTAAACAGCCTTATTCTTACGAGAGTGTTAATTGTATTGACGTTCTTGATGAGGCTTGTGAAGAACACTTCAAGATGCTTGTAAAAGTATTCCTACCTCTCTTCCTAATGTTGCGACCGTTTCCTCTATCGACTCATCACTATCTCTATTTGGAGAAAGTGATTTCCTTTGGAAAGATTTGGAAGCCACCATGGGAGATGTGCATTTAGACAATGACGATTCTACTACCAATTGGGATGAAGATCTCAGTTTCATTGCTAATCTCCTCAAAGAATACAATCCTTCCCCTCCATCTCCCACTGTCATTGCTATCGATACTCCGACTTCGAATACGCCTCCCGTCGACAATCCTCCGGATCTAGAACTTAAGGAGTTGCCGCACCATCTTGAGTATGTATTCCTCGAAGAAGAGAAGCAGTCGCCAGTCATCATTGCTAAGGATTTGAAGGATGAAGAGAAAGCCCGACTTGTCGCCGTGTTGAAAGATCATAAGAAGGCTATTGCTTGGAAGATTTCGGATATTCGTGGAATTGATCCTCACTTTTGCACACACAAAATTCTCATGGAGGACGACTTTAAGCCCATAATTCAAAGCCAACGAAGGGTGAATCCAAAAATCCATGAAGTCATCAAAACAGAAGTTCTCAAACTTCTTGATGCGGGTATGATTTACCCTATTTCGGATTCACCTTGGGTTAGTCCGATCCATTGTGTGCCCAAGAAGGGCGGAATAACCGTTGTTCCCAATGAACACAACGAGTTAATTTCCACTCGTCTCGTTACTGGGTGGAGAGTTTGTATAGACTACCACAAACTCAATGATGCCACGAGAAAGGATCATTTCCCTCTACCATTTATGGACCAAATGCTTGAACGTTTAGCGGGTAATGAATATTACTGCTTTCTTGATGGTTTCTCGGGTTATTTTCAAATACCCATCGATCCCCAAGATCAAGAGAAGACTACATTCACTTGTCCCTATGGCACTTTCGCTTACAAAAGAATTCCTTTTGGCTTATGTAATGCGCCCGGGACTTTCCAAAGGTGTATGTTAGCTATCTTCCATGACATGGTTGAACAAACCATGGAAGTCTTCATGGATGATTTTTCAGTCTTCGGGGATTCATTCTCTTCTTGCCTTGCCAATTTGGAACGTATGCTAAAGCGGTGCAAAGACACTCGCCTTGTTCTAAATTGGGAAAAATGCCATTTTATGGTAAAAGAAGGCATCGTGCTTGGACATAAGATCTCGAAAGCCGGTCTTGAAGTAGACCGTGCTAAAGTCGATGTTATCGCAAAGTTGCCTCCACCTTCCACCGTGAAGGGTGTGAGAAGTTTTCTGGGTCATGCAGGCTTCTATCGTCGATTCATCAAAGATTTTTCTCAAATCGCTCGCCAATGACCCACCACTTGGAAAAAGATACTCCTTTTATCTTTTCTAAAGAGTGTCTTGAAGCCTTCAACTCGCTTAAGGATAAGCTTACTAAGGCACCCGTCTTGGTTACCCCTAATTGGGAGCTTCCCTTCGAGTTGATGTGCGATGCTAGTGATTTTGCTATTGGAGCGGTTCTTGGACAAAGAGTAAACAAACACTTCCAACCGATCCATTACGCTAGCAAGACAATGACAGGGGCACAATTGCATTATACGACAACCGAAAAAGAGCTTTTAGCTGTTGTCTATGCTTTTGAAAAATTTCTCCCCTATCTTGTCCTTTCTACCACAATTTTGTACACCGATCATTCCGCGCTGAAGTACTTGTTGACAAAGCAAGATTCCAAACCAAGACTTCTTCGCTGGGTTTTGCTGCTCCAGGAATTTAAAATCGAAATTCGCGATAAAAAAGGAGCAGAAAACTTAGCCGCGGATCATCTCAGTAGACTTGAGGATCCTTACCAAGGGGATCATCCAAACAAAGAAATCAATGATTCTTTTCCCTTGGAGACCTTAATGTCTATAAACTCGAAGCCGAATGAAACCCCGTGGTTTGCAGACTTTGCAAACTACTTGGCGGGTGGAATTCTCAAGGAAGGGTTGACGTCCCAACAAAAGAAAAAGTTCTTCACCGACATCAAGACTTACTTTTGGGACGACCCTTACCTATTCAAACAATGTGCCGACCTGATTATTCGCCGATGTGTTGATGGACCGGCAGCTTCGGAAATCCTCGATGCTTGCCGCAAAGGACCCACCGGTGGTCACTTTGGTCCCAACTACACCGCTAAAAAAGTGTTTGATTCGGGATTTTATTGGCCCACCATCTATCGTGACGCTCACGATATGGTTAAACGATGTGATGCTTGCCAGAAACAAGGCAAGATCACACATAAAGATGAGATGCCTCAGAATTTCATTCAAGAGTGTGAAATCTTTGATGTTTGGGGTATCGACTTTATGGGGCCATTCCCTTCTTCTAAAGGAAACAAATACATCCTTGTAGCCGTTGACTACGTTTCAAAGTGGGTTGAAGCCAAAGCTTTACCCACTAATGACGCAAGGGTGGTTTGTAACTTTTTGAAAGCTCTATTCGCTAGATTCGGTGTGCCTCGCGCCATTATTAGTGATCGTGGGACTCATTTTTGCAATGACTAATTTGCTAGAGTCATGGCTAAGTACGGTGTAAATCATCGTCTTTCCACAGCCTACCACCCACAAACTAATGGCCAGGCTGAAATATCCAACCGAGGACTAAAGCGAATTCTTGAAAGAACCATGGGAGAGCATCGTGCCGCATGGGCTGATAAACTTGATGATGCTTTGTGGGCTTTCCGTACTGCTTACAAGACCTCAATCGGCTGTACGCCTTATCGTCTTGTGTACGGGAAAGCGTGCCACCTCCCCATTGAGTTGGAGCACAAGGCTTACTGGGCCTTGAAGTGGGCCAATTTTGATATCAACAAAGCCGGTGACCTACGCAAGATCCAACTCAATGAGCTGAATGAACTTCGGAATGAGGCTTATGAAAATTCTTTAATCTATAAGGAAAGGACTAAGCTCATTCACGACTCTAAGATTAAGAACTGAGAGTTCCATGTTGGAGACAAAGTCTTACTTTTTAACTCTTGGTTGAAAATCTTTTCGGGCAAGCTGAAATCTCGTTGGTCCGGCCCATTCACCATTGCCCAAATTTTTCCATATGGTACTCTCGAGCTCGCTCAACCTAATGGACCGAATTTTAAGGTGAATGGCCAACGAGTGAAATTGTACTTTGGTGAGGACACCTCTCACGAGGTGATTCCATCCCTCACCACGTTCCCCATGAACTAATTTTGGGTCGAGTCAGGCTCGTGACTCGGTTATCAAAAACAAGCGCTCCTCGGGAGGCAGCCCGAGTATCTATCCCTTTAACCCCCTAAGTGTAGGGGAGGACCTATTTTGGTCATTTGTGTTTGTGTGGTGATGTGATTACAGGGATAACTGCACTCTTGGAATCTTTGAAGAACTGTGCTCCCGTGTTATCCGAAATCCGGTTCTATCTCTCAACTATCGTGATTCAATTTTCTTCATACTCACATTTGAAATTGATCACTTTAGTCGTCTCTTCCTTAACTCGAGTTAACCAACGTGCACAATGTCATAAGTGTAGGGGAGATTTTTCCCACATGCTTAAACATTGAGGACAATGTTTATCTTAAGTGTAGGGGGGACTTCTATCGAAGTTTTAAGTGGACTTTTTCCATGAAAATGCCCTCATTTAACCAGAAAATCCTATTTTTCAACATTTTTCAAATTTTTTATTAACTTTGGCCATTTAGTCGTAATTTTTAAATTTTTATCGTTGCTTTCATATGTATATATTCCACAATTAAGTCAAAAATATTAATAAAGTGGTGTAGCTAGTTTTGAAATCTTTGACATATTAGGCCCGTTGCGTTTATTTTGACTCAACCCGAATAGACTTATCCAAGTTTATTCGTATCCTTAACCATGTAGACCTTAATTGGTTTATTAGGCTAAGCATCCACGAGTCTCATTACTTGAGATTTTAAATTGTGGAGGACGAGAAATGATAGAGTCAATTATAAGTCGGTATTCTTACACAAGCTCACTTGGTGTAATTATTTGCCTTTTCTCCCATCACTTGCTAATAATTTATCTGCAATAAGTAAGGTCGTACGATTTGAAAAGTTACTTAGCTTCTAGCCCAAGATCGTTTAAAAGTTGCTCGGTAATGATAAGAGTTCATAGCCAAGGCATAACTTATGAAGCGGGGCGCGAAGATTGGCGAGTCCGAAAAGGCCCTAACAAGGCATGAGGATTCAATTTTATTGCTGAAGATCCAAAGTGATGTGAAAAGCATTATTCCCAAAATCAATATGAAGGATCAAGACTCACGACGAAAAGCAATCAACTCCCAATAAGATCATGGAGAAGTCTATCCGAAAAGACCCTAACAAGGTATGAGGATAAATAGATCCAAGTCCGAAAAGGAGGCGGATCGTTGTATCTCAAAATCCCAAATAGAGATTGAAGAAATAATCATGAAGTCGTGGTCAACAAAGTTGGAGTACCCCTCAAAAGTCTCCAAGTGAAGAAACTCTATTACGATGAGAAGACCATTATCTCAAGCACGTCTCTCAAGATATGAAGTATGAAGTACATGCCAAATATCGGCCCGAGAAAGGTCTCAAATCGCGAACCAAGTTATGCCAAGATATGAACTTTTTGATATCCCGAGAAGCAGTTTTAAGAGATTTTGTCCTTAGCTAACTATTGATCAAATCGTCCTACTTTGCTTTCAGCCTAATAAACTATCGAAATAAGTCCAAAAATGCATCTTCATGATCATTCTAAGACAAATGTAAAATATAAGAGATACACCTAGGAATAAGGGAGTTTAAGCATTTAATTAAACCATGTGTGCAAGTGTTTGAATTGCTAACTTATAATAACAATGATCTCGTTTTTAAGCTTAGTTTGGGGAAAGTGAAACTTGAGGGGGATAAATCTTCGCAGCACCAAAGCCCTAATGTAAGTCATTGATTTCTTTGCAAGTTATTTCCATCCTTTTGTTTATTTTAAAGTTTTAATTTCTCTTAGTACTTTAATGTTTGTTAAGTAGTATGTTAATAAGGCCAAGGTTGATTGATTATGAGAAAAGTGTAAATTTGCTTTATCACTAAGCATTGCATGAGGGCATGGCAATGGTTAAGTGTAGGGGATTTGATAGGTGTGTAAACACCCATCCTTTTACCACTTAATTCGGGCTAAAACGAGACCAAAACACGTATTTAATATCATTTGTTTGGAATTATGTGTGGTTTTTGTGTTTATTGTGTTTTCAGAGCTAACCGGATGAATATTAAAGAAAACATGGGATTGCACGGGTTTTATCAAGGAAAAAGACTCAAGACGAAGTCTATTGTCCAAGAGATGCAAAAGATTTGAAGTCAATGGGCCTATTTGAAGATTTATCGAAGAAAAGGACCAAAGATGGAAGATTTTCATATGTCGAAGAAATTCAAGTCTATTAAACGAAGAAATTAAAAGACGAGTTGAATTTAATAGTCGACAAATCCCGAATCAGAATCGAAAACGTCAACTTTTCTGAAAAGACGAGAAGACAAGAAGAAAGGGAGAAAGCCCACTCACCAACCAAACACTAGGACTATATATAGTTTCTTCCTTCACACAATTAGGGAGCTAGCTTTCATTTTTCTTTTTCCCAGTTTCTTAGGATCGATTCATCACCAACACCATTAGGGTGTTTGGTGATTTTTAATTTCCTTTCAATCTTGTAAGTTTTAATCATTACTCTTGTTACTCTTACATTAATCTTTCAATCCAATCTTTCTATTCATCTTGTTCTTCATCATCTTTTTATTGCAAGTTCTTAAGTTTTTATTTGATTCAAGCTTGATCTTAAAAAGTTGTTGATTTAGTGTTTTTATTGGTGGGATTTATTACTTATGGTATTTAAATGATTTGTGTTTGATTTGGTAAAACCTTTCTGAGTATTTGAGTCGATTTGAATTAAAATTCATTTCCACTGTTGTTTCGTCTGCTGCTGTTCTTTATCTCCAGACTTTCCGAACAGAACCAATATTCCGAATAGGCGAGTTTCTGTTTGCCTTATTCGGAATTTTGGATATTCCGAATAGGGCTGTTTGCATTTCCCTTATTCGGAATCTTTTATTCCGCATAGCATGATCTCCCATTTCCTTACTCGGAATATTTGATATATTCCGAATAGGACTTATTTTTCCGCATAGACTCGATTATTCCGAATAGCTATTTTTCCGCATAGGCCATGTTTTTCCGAATAGAGACATTTTTCCGAATAGGGTCAATATTCCGAATAGACTTGTTTTTCCGAGTAGGCAATTTTTCCGCATAGGATGTTTTTCCGCATAGATCTCCTTTTTCCGAATTGAACTTAAATTTCCGCATAGGAGATTTTATTCCGAGTTGCATTTTATTCCGAATAGAAGATTGTTTTCCGCATAGTGCTTGTTTTCCGAATAGGGTAATTTCTGTTTGGGTATTTTTCATTTACTGTTTGATTTAAACTTTAAGTCTAGCTTTACTTTTCAATAGAATACGAAACCAAATCCACTTTTTGTCACCAAGAACAAATCATTCCACTTAAAGCCGAGATCAATTCGAGAGGATTCCGAGAATTATTTTGAACCCAATGAAAAACATTGTATCATGGGCCTTGTGCGAATTGTGGAGGACCGCATGGTGCAAATAATTGTCATCTATACGCGAGCGATTATGATCAAGGGTTTAATGAGGATTTTCAAAATCAAGAATTTTTAAATCAAGACGATTTTCAAAATAAAGAGAATTTTCAAAGTCATAATCAAACAACCTTTCACAATCAAGGCATTTTTCATTTCTTGAGTAAAGACGCTTTTAAATTTGTAATGCAAGCACTTGAGACAATGAAAGAGGCAACTGATCCGAACATCTTAGGCTTGCGAACACACGTCTTACAACTTATGAGACCGAACGATGTTTTACCTGATGACGAGCCTTCTTTGAGAGTAGATGTTGAGGATGATACACTTAGTGATGTTCCTATTATAGACCCTTCCATCTCTCCACCAATTATACTTGAGCCATACACACCTTCAACACCTTTACCTAACATGGGACCTACCGACTCTTTAACCATGGGGGACGAGCCTCTTAGCACTAATACAAACACCAAATCGGATGAATTAACCTCTTCTAGTGTTGAGAACCTTATCCCAATCGAAAGAGAGCTTGAGAGTGTTTCTAATGAACCAGGTGACGAGCTTTGTATTGATACTTCTTCTCCTCATGATCACATTGAGATTTCATCACATATTGACCTTCATGCTACTACTAGTGATTTTGGTGACTTTGATCTTGATGAATTGTTTAAAGAAAGGGATAATGAGATTGAGAAAGAGTTTGTGAAAGACTTTCCACAAATGGAGGATGATGATTGTGATTCTAGTGACGCGTCTTATGCTATATCATCCAATGATTTGTCTTGTCAAGATATCATTCCTAATTTGGATGAAGAGTTTGCTCCTATAGGAAAAGTGGATCCTTCTCCTCTACCACCTTATGATTCTTGTGATGAAACCTTTGATGATCCTTATGATAGTGATGAGTCTTTTACTTCTGATGATGATGACTCCATTTCTTCTATGACTCCTTCACCTATTCCTCTAAGTGATTTTGTGATACATTCAAATCCTCTTTTTGAGACATGTTTTGATAACCCACTTTTTGAGGAGTGTGAAGAACCTAATAATGAGTCTATAGAAGAAGAACCCTTGATTGATCATCTTTCACTGGTTTTTGAGGATACACCTATTGATTTTCATGATCATATCATCCCTTTGAGTGATTCTCTCATTAATACACCTCCTTTTGAGCCTTATGTTCCCACCCTCCCACCCTTGAAGTTGGTTATTGATGAAGATCCTTTCCTCTTAGAGATTGATACTTTTTCATCTAAGGCACCTTTAGAACTCAAAACCTTTGATATGGACTCTTTTATGGAGATTGATGCCACCATAGAGGATACTCTTGCACAATTTGATATAGAGGTCAACGATAGTGTTTCTAATTTGGAAGAGGAGGTTCGTCTTATTACTACATTGCTTTTTGGGAACATAGAGCCTACACCTCCACCACAAGACACTATTAATTTTGATCCTCCTTTCACTATGCCTTCTATGGAAGATTACCCACCTTTTGATGATGATGGCGAGCCTAATATGGACATAATAGTTATGAATGTTTTGATACCTACACCTTCGTTGTCTCATGATGCTTTGATCACTAAGGGGGAATCTTATATGGTTGATATGAGCTCATCTTCTTATTTTCCCATGAAGGGAAAGGTTTTTGATCCTGGGATCCGTATGTTTGGGAAAAATTGGTTTTCATCTACTCCATTTAAGAGTGTGACTTCTATTGAGATGGAATTCTTGTATGAGCTTACTTTGGTGATATTACCTACTTTGGAGTTGTTCACTTGTCGAGATGGAAACTATGTATTTGATCCTGGGGTGATTTCTATATGAGAGCTTTCGTATGTTGGACAAACTTGAGACACGTTGGACCGTTCCATTTATCGAGGCGGATATTGTAAATCTTATAGTAAATGGCAACGTGCTAAGTTTGAGTGTATCATGTGAGACGAGCTTCAAAGTGATATCCTTTATTCTCCATGATGGTTTCCCCAAGGACAACCTAATTCGGGGCCGAGTCGAGCTAGCGACTTAGGGTTAAAAAAAAGCATTGAATAACTAGGTTAGAAAACATAGAGTAGATTAAAATAGGTTAGGTTTAATTAAAAGGATGTTATAGTAGAGTTGAAGTGGAGGGGTGCCTTTCTTCGTCTTTTCGTGTTTGCTTCAAGGGATGCTCTCTCTCATTTCATGCTTGGAGCTTATGGAGGAGGCCCGTGTATCTGGTTCACTTCGATTAGTTTTTGCTATTGTGATATTCACACTTGTGCTTTAAAATGAATACCCAATAGTTGATCTTTCCTTAATAAGAGTTAAGCAAAGTAATCAATGTAATAAGTGTAGGGGAGTTCAATCCAATACTCTTAAACATTGAGGACAATGTTTATCTTAAGTGTAGGGGAGACTTCTATCGAAGTGGCCTTACCTAGACCATGCCTTAACTTCATGATAACTTGGAAAATTAATTTTTCAAACATTTTTCAAATTTTTGATCTACTTTGGCCACCAAAAATATGCATTCATAATTTTTGCATCAATCATTTTTCATTTGCATAACACATTTGCATTGTATATATTTCTTCTTTTGTTTTTCATCAAAAATATATAAAAAGGAAAAAATATAATAAAAACATGGTTTAACAAATTTAGACTTCTTTGACATATTAGGCCCGCCATGGATATTTTGACTCAACCCAAGTTTGCTTATCTTAGCACTCTCTAGCTAGTATCCTTAACCATGTAGTCCTTCATTGGTCTATTAGGCTAAGCATCCACCACTCTCATTATTTGAGACTTTAAATTTGTTGAAGCAAGTATAAAAGGGCTAGATAAACTTCATGATAATTACTTGTGGCTAAACCCTTCTCTTCTTTACCTCTATTTTCTTCGCATGTATATATGTTAATAAATAATCAAGAACGGTTTTAATCGGTTTGTAATCTCTTATGAATTTTTGTCTAATCATTCATGGTTGATATAAGTACGTCTTAAGATTCTAAGTTAGAACGATTTATGTGTACTAGACTTATGTCATGCTTAGTATTTAGCGGGTGTTCTTCCTTTTATTATTTTCAACTTTCTTAGTGAGGAATAAAGAAAAATAAGAGCGGCTTACAAAAAAATGAGTGGCTAGAAAAAAAAGAATAATTATACAAGACTCCCAAGAGGGGCAGTGTGGTGTTAATTATAGTGACTATTGGATTCCAATATTACCTTGACGGGTTGCGGGGATTTAATAGTTGCTCCAATCCAATATTACCTTGACGGGTTGCGGGGTTGAAGATCCAAAGTCTCAAAAAGATGGCAGATGTAAATTATTGCGTGAGTTTTATTTTTCTTTCCTTAGCGAGTGTGTAGCTACTTATGAAAGCATGACATGAGGATTTTACACATAAGGCGAATGACTTTTTATTCTTGAAACGGACTTATATTAATTGTGAGCGTTTTTTCAAGTAAAGGATGAGAGGATTACTTAGGATTAAAACCGTGCTTCCTTATTTTTGGATTTTACATTTCTTATATTTCACGCTTCAAATAATGACAAATTTTCCTTCAAACAATTTGCTCAAATAATAACCGGTTCCACACTTAATTATCATGAATAAGTTGATGCACTTTTTACTTGTGAATACAATGATCCCATTTTTAAGCTTGGTATGAGGAAAGTGAAACTTGAGGGTGATAAATGTCCATGGTAGCCAAGCCCTAATCAAAGTCAATGATTTCTTTATGAGTTATTTCCATCAAAACCATTTATGAAAAATCCAAAAATATATAAATAAGATTGTTTTCTTTGCATTGCATTGTAAATATTCAAAATCATTCATCATGTAGCATAGTATAGTTTATTAAATCATAAAATGGCCAAGGTGGGTTAATTATGAGAAAAGTGCACTCTAGAGCTTTAAAATGCTGCATTGCATAAGGTCATGGCAATGGTCAAATATGTTCTAAATTTTTTGTCTCGATGGTCTCTTGTCACAGTTTCTTACTTTCTTGTCTCGATGGTCTGAATATCACTTGCTATCTGGTTTCAATTTTCTGGCCAAACAGTTTTTCTGGTCAAAAGTCAAGTCAGTGGTTCATCAGTCCATGGTCTCTGATAGGTGTGAAAACACCCATCTTTTTACCACTTAATTATAATAATAACCAAGCCAAAACGTGTATTTTATGTCGTAAATGTCGGAATTATGCGTGGTTTGTGTTTTTAGTGTGTTTTAGGACCAAAAGATGAAAAAGGAAGAAAACACGGGCTTTCACGGGCTTTTATCGAAGAAAAAGACAAAAGACGAAGTCAAAAGATCAAGAGTGCAAAAAGAACGGAAGTCCAAGGCCTATTCTGAAGATTTATCGAAGAAAAAGTCTAAAGACGGAAGTTTAATAAAGCCGAAGAACTCAAGTATAAATTGATAAAGAAATTACAAGACGAGTTCAAATAATCTCGAGACAAAGTCGAAGAATTTAGAAGACGAAAAGACGAGAAAAAAAGAAAGAAGGAAGCAACACATGCTTAACCTCCCTAATCACTATAAATACCCTCCTAATCTCACATTAGGAGGTGTTAGCTAATTTGACACATTAGTTTTTCCATTTTATTTTCCAAGAACTTTCATATTGTCATTTACTTAATTGTCATTTAATTACCTTGTCTTGCACCTTAAATTTGTAAGCTTCTTTAATTCTCGCTTTTACTTTTATTGTTGAATCTTTAAGTTTAATCAAGTTTTTATATTAATCTCTTATTCTACCTTTCTTGTTTTGCTTAATCTTTATGCTTTTTATCTTATTGTCATGCTTATTTGATTTTTGTTATGTTTTTATGTGATTGATTGTGTTAGATTATTGATTTTATAGCTTATTGCGTTTTTCTTAAATTTAATTAAGTGCTTATTAGTTAATTTTTATAAAAAGTTGATTTTAAATATTTTATTATTTAGTGTCTTTAAAAGTTTTTAAATTTTGGCTTAACTGCTTTTTCTTAAAAATGTTTTGGTTAAGCTTTTAGATTAGTGCTTATTAGACTTTTGCTTATTTCTAGTTTTTAGCTTATTTGCACTTTTGTTTCTCCAATTTTCGGATTAGAAACCCTCTTTTTCCCGATAAGGGTTCAAACCTTTTTCCGGATAAGCTCCACTTGTGAATTCCGGATAAGAGCTCTAAACCCTCATTCCGGATAAGCTTCAAAACATAACATTCCGGATAGCTAGCTTGGAGGAATTCCGGATAAGCACTTGAAGGTTTATTCCGGATAAGAGAGTGGAGGTATTCCGGATAAGCAAAGTTATTCCAGATAAGCCTCAGAATCTTGGATTCCGGATAACTCATCAATCTAACATTCCGGATAGTGATCAAGTTGTGGTATTCCGGATAAGTAGCAGAACGTGGATTCCGGATAAAAATCCGGAAAACATTCCGGATAAGGGTTCGAATTAGCATTCCGGATAAGCTTCACTTGGGATTTATTCCGGATAAGCTTCCCGATCCAGATTCCGGATAAGCAAGAGAAGTCAGGAAAGTGTTCCGGATAAGAGGGTGAAATTATTCCGGATAAGCACCTCGTAGAACCAAATTCCGGATAAGCAACAGGTTGGTGATTCCGGATAAGAGTGACATTTTTATTCCGGATAAGCCGCAGGTTTGTTATTCAGGATAAAAGTAAGATTGGATTCCGGATAGTGACAGTGTTTTGGATCCCGTCTCAGGTTCTGTTTACTTCCTTTTTATTTTCGAGCATTTATTTTCTCGCTATTTTTCTTAAATGTTATTTTAATTGTCTTTCTTTATTTTAAATTTCAAGTTTATATTTTTATTACATTGTCAAATTTACTTCTCGTCGAGTCTTAATTTTTGTCATTTAATCAATTTACTTTTAAAAGTTTTTAATATTGCACCATTTAAGTTTTAATTAGTCTTAGATTTAATTTACCGTCATTTATTTTAACGTTTCGCAATTTAATTTTACTACAACGACCAATCTATTGATTTCACCAAAAGACGACTGAGTCGCACTTAAACCAGTAATCAATTCGATTAGACCGATTTCAATAAACAATTTTTCTAACTAAAACCTAGTTATTAAATGGCGCCGCTGCCGGCTCTTTTCGTGAAGATTAACGGTTTTCTGTGAGAGACGCGTTGAATTTTGGGATCCGTTCACTCGTGAACGTTATTTTTCTTGCTCAAAAATTTTCAAAAAATCCATAAAAATTAAAAATTGTTAAAAATCCATAAAAATTAAAAATTTTCAAAAATCCAAAAAGATTTTATTTTTATAAGTGTATATATATCCTCTATTTCTTTGGTGTCTTTTTCTTTTGCTTTTGCAGGTGTATGCGTACTAGATCTTCAACTTATTCCGAGCCCGAGACTCGTGAAGATTTAGATATGGCAGGTGTGAACAACAACAATAACCCACCGCACCTCAACAATAATAATAACAACAATGTTCTCCCACCCGATCTTAGAACGATGGAGGAGCTTTGTCAACCCACGATGAATGGACGAGGAGGACCGATTGCGCCGATGCAAATCACGGCTCTAGAGTTTTCGTTGAAGAATCACATGATCCAACAAGTTCAAAACACTTGTCCATTTCGCGGATTACCGGATGATGATGCCAACAAACACCTCGACAAATTCATTACCATTACTCAGAGCATGAAGTTGCCCGGTGTTACTATGGATTTTCTTCGCCTTCACCTATTTCCACACACCTTATCCCACCATGCCGAAAAATGGTTTGATCGTCTTCCGAAGAATTCAATTCATACATGGGATGAGATGACTCAACGCTTTTTGTCGCGCTACTTTCCACCATCCATGGTCACGAGCCTTCGAAATCAAATTAGTGGATTTACTCAAGAACCTGATGAATCACTTTTTGATGCTTGGGAACGATATAATGTTTTGATCGATCAATGTCCAAACCACAACATGCTCCCCGTCACCTTAATTGATACTTTCTACAACGGTCTAACTTTTCGTGATCGTGATACGATTAATGCAGCCGCCGGTGGCACATTTATGAAAAGAAGACCTGAGGAGTGTAGAGAGCTTATTGAGAACATGACTACTCATCACAAAAATTGGATTCATCCGCATCTTCAAGATCAAACCCGAGAGTCAATGTTTCTTCTACTTCTTCAAACCCTGATATCACCGAATTGACCCGCGCAATGGTCGAAATGAGTAAGAATATGCAACTTTTGGCTACAAATCAACAACAACAAGTTAAAGCTGTTGCAACTTCTTGTGAGATTTGTGGGGGTCCTCATTCATACACTGATTGTCCTTCTACTCATGACAATCCGGAAAACGTCTATGCGGCTTATGGTAACTACTCAACGGAAAACTACCAAGCCCGACCTCAAGGTGACCGTAACTTGCTAAGTTACCGTTCTAACAACTTTCTTGCACCCGGTTTTTCTCCTCAAAACCACAACCCCAACAACTACAATAGAAGCAACCCAAACCCAAACCCACCTCGAGCTTCTAATCCTTATCACCCACCCGCTCAACAACCACCACCCAATAACCATGATGTTGAAGCTTTAATGAGAACCCAAGGAGAGCAAATTAAGAATGTGCAAAGCCAAATTATCAACTTGAAAGGAGATATCACTAAGCAAGGTAATGATATTAGATCCGAGTTTCGACATGATATACAAACCTCTTTTAGCACTCAAACAAATGATTTTAAGAATATGCTGGCTAGTTTCTTACCCACTCCTCAACCCTCTACTTCGGGCTCTCTACCTTTAAATACCGTCACCAACCCAAGAGCGAATGTGAGTGCTATTACTACACGTAGTTGAGCAACCTTAGTAGGACCATCTATCCCTCCCCCAGTTACTCCATCTACACCTCCTCCACCACCATTTATCCCTCCTACTCCCACGCTTAGTATTAGTTCTCGATTACCGTCTCCACCTCTTACTGCAGAAGTACCCAAGAAAAACCCTTCACCAACCCCACCTTCCACCTATAAACCCAATATTCCTTATCCATCTCGCTTAGACAAGGCCAAACTGCAAACCAAGGATGACATTCAAGTGTCGAACTATTTGAAGAAGGTTTCGGGACTAACCATCACCTTTAGCCTTGTTGAAGCTCTTGCCCAAATGCCTAAATTTGTTAAGATGTTTAAGGAATTGCTTAATAAGGAGGAGAAGATGGCCGAGTATATTAATACTCGATTGAATGAAAATTGTTTTGCCGTCCTTCTTAAAGAACTTCTGGAGAAACTTGGAGATCCCGGTCGTTTTGTGCTACCATGTACTTTTCACCAAACCGAAGAATTTACTGCCTTAGCCGATCCCGGGGCAAGTATAAATCTGATGCCTTTAAGTGTTTGGAAAAAGTTATCATTACCCGACCTTACACCAACAAAGATGACTCTTGAGCTTGCAAATCGCACTCTCGATTACCCCGTTGGTATTTGATGACGTATAGTCCCCAACCGGGTCATGAGCCCGGCTCACGGGTACTACCCGTATCCGGCCCATCACAGATGGGTGGATAAATGTCATTCAGGCTTATGGGTTTGAGTGAACAGTACCCGCACATGTGTGCGGCCCACGGCCCAAGGCGGCCGACATAAGATTAGACAGAATAATATTCTGTCTAGGAATATCTTTATCCTAATAAGAGAGGATATTCACTACCAGAATTAGAAGATAACAATCATTTTAATTCTGGTGCTTATCTTTTCCTTGGGGCCGACGAATCAGTGAAAGCCCACTAGGGTTTCACTGCCTATAAAAGGAACCCCCAAGGGTTCCACAAAGGTATTACGACTTATACTCTAAACTCATATAAACCTTAAACCGATTACTTACTCTCACGCCGGAGTCTAATCGTGGGAAACATTCCCACGGTAAGCCTAACGCGTGCTGTTTAGTGTGCAGGATCCCAACCAAACGATTCACTTGGTGCAGGAGCCGGAACCCAGCCAACCCGAATTAAGCCTAATTCGGGTCTAGCAAGGATCAACCAACTTTTGCATCAACAAGTTGGCGCCATCCGTGGGACCCATAACACTAAGCTAGAACAACACCTCGTCTCGAATCTCCAATGACGAAGGGGCATCCGCCAACTAACCCCAGGAATGTGAATCCTGGGAACCGGAAGTCCCAAGGGGAAGGGATTCTCATCCCCAACCAATCACCTAACCGCCTCGCGGGCGGGCTAGGTAGCCGTAGCGGTTTTCAACCCGCGGGGGTGACGAGCACGATCTCGGTGACACCCCCGCTTACTTCAACCCTGGACAACCCTGATCCAGGGAGTGCGCCAGACCCTCCTAACAAGGAACCGCGCAAACCCTCAACGGAGGAAGAAGTAGAAGCCCTACCACTCAGTGAGGAGGATCTTACTCGAGTTCTCACTCAGAACTTCGAAAGGATCGTCCCAGGGATCGCATCAAGATTGAATCTGGGGAGGAACCTCCAAGCCAGACTCAACTTTGGTGACAGTGGACCAACCACCCCCTCCCAAAACCGGAGGAAAAGGAGAACTCGGCCTCAGGAGCAGGGAACCTTTGAGGAAACCCCTCAACCCCGGAATGTGTTTGAGCGCATAGGAGATCGCCTTATACAGGAATTAACGCAGCCTCAAGAAGGAGAGAGGTCGGATGGCTCACCCGAGCGGCCAGACCGAGAGCTGACCAGAACCACACGCCGCCCGAGTGTGTGGGACAGAATGAACACTGGGAAAAAGGCTCCTGGCTCATCCCAAAAAAGTGGTCCCTATGCAAAGAATGGGGCACCGCCGCCATCCCCGGATCCGTCCGAAGAGGATTCAGATGACCATCCGCCTAAGCGTCGCCGACCTAGGCGCACCCCTCCACCACCACCAAACAATGATAGGTATTACGATAGTCCTTACTATCGGGATACGGAGGCAGAAGATCTCTCGCGTCCATGGTGTGAACCATGGGATGACCCTAGGCTCACCCGGCCATGGGCGGATCCCAGGGAAGACCCGTTCACCCTCCGCATACGGAACTATTCTGAGGACACCAAACGTCGCATGTCGGCGTGTATCAAGACTTATGATGGGTCCGGTGATCCTGTGGATCACCTCAAAATATTTGATACGCAGGCCAAAATTGAGCGATGGCCCATGCCCATATGGTGCCAAATGTTCAATTCGACCTTGATTGGAAACGCCCGTGACTGGTTCGAGGCACTCCCCCCACGGAGCATTGATAGTTTCACGGAACTACGCACTGCGTTTGAGAACAATTATACTCAAAGGAAGAAGTATAATAGGGATCCGGTCTCATTGGCAACCGTCAAGCAACGGCCGGGGGAGTCCACAGAAGCCTTCACTGAGCGCTTCAATGATGAGTGCACACGCACAAGAACCATGCCAGAGCTCCTGAAAATCTCTGACTACATGCACGCCATAACATACAGAGAACTGATCAGGCGTCTCAACGACAAGCGTCCAGAGAGATATGATGACCTCATGGAAAGGGTCAGAAATTTCATAGAGGGAGAAACAGCTGTTGCCGCGGCCTACCCATCCCAAGGAAATGGGTACCGGTCAAATGACCAGTCCCGGAGACAGTCGGGCGGTCAAGGTAACCAGAACAATAACAAGGGCTCAGACTATAAGAGCCAAGGCAAGGGCGGACGGTCGGACGATAAGTTCACCACCCTAAAGATGTCCTATCGGGAGATCTTGCTGACTGAAGGGGCGAACTTTCCAAGGCCTCCCCCAATGACCACTCCCCCGGAACGTCGGCAGGGAAGTCGCTTCTGCGAGTTCCATAACGACAAAGGACACGGCACGGAGGAGTGTATCCAGCTCAAGAAGCATATTGAGTCGCTGATTAAATCAGGCAAACTCAAGCACCTAGTTAAGGATTGGAAGGACGGAAAAGACAACAACAAGAAGTATGAAAAGAAGGATCCCCAAAAGGACAAGCCTTCGACCATATACATGATCCAATCCAGACAGCGCCGCACGAGGCAGAAAGTTGGCCAAAAATTTTCACGCGGCAGGGAAATCTCATTCCCTCCCATCACAGCAAGCGATGTGATTGATGCGCCTCTCACTATTGAGATAAGCATTGGAACACACAACGTTCGTCGCATGTATGTGGATGGAGGATCGTCAGCAGAGGTACTGTATGAACACTGTTTTGTGCAGTTATGCCCAGAAATAAGAAGCCAATTAGTACCGGCCACGTCGCCGCTTACTGGCTTTAGTGGAGACACTATCTGGCCGATAGGGCAATTGCGTTTGCTTGTCACCATTGGGAATGAGGAGCATTCCACTATGACATGGATGAACTTCATGGTAATACGCTCACACTCTCCCTATAATGGGATCATAGGCAGACCAGGCATTTTGGCTATCCGGGCAGTACCCTCTACGGCGCATGGAATGATCAAATTCCCCGTTGAAGGGGGAATCGTTACTATTTACAACACAGTCATACCGACATCCGAGTGTCATACCGTGACAACACCGCCTCCACCTATCCCACCCAAGGATGGATCACCACCTCCCAATTGGAAGGTAGCAATTCACCCTGACTATCCGGAACAGGAGATATCCATAGGAGGGGCGCTCTCGGATGACGGCAAAAGGGCCATGTGCTCTCTCCTGAGTGCAAACCTAGATATATTCGCATGGGAGCCAAAGCATATGACAGGCGTGCCACGCGCGATAGCAGAGCATAAGCTCCAGATCTGCCAAGGTTACCAACCCGTTAAGCAAAAGAAGCGCGGCCAGGCGCCCGAGCGCAGCCAAGTGATACTGGAGGAAGTACAGAAACTAGTGGATGCAGGCATCATGCGCGAGGTATACTACCACGAGTGGTTATCTAATCCGGTCATGGTCAAGAAACATGACGGAAGTTGGCGCATGTGTGTGGATTTCACGGATCTAAACAAGGCCTGCCCACAGGACTGTTACCCGTTACCAGAAATTGACTGGAAGGTGGAGTCCTTGTGTGGGTATCCTTTCAAATGCTTCTTGGATGCTTATAAAGGGTATCACCAAATCCAGATGGCGGAGGAGGATGCAGAAAAAACGGCGTTCCATACGAGCCAGGGCGTATATTGCTATACGAAAATGCCGTTTGGATTGAAGAACGCCGGCGCTACATATCAGCGGTTGGTAGATAAAGCTTTTGAATCACAAATAGGACGCAACCTGGAAGTATATGTTGATGACTTGGTGATAAAAAGCCACACGGAGGAGGCACTTCTCCGGGATGTCCAGGAGACATTCGACACGCTGAGAAGGATTAACATGAAGTTAAATCTAAAGAAATGTACGTTTGGAGCAACTGAGGGAATGTTCCTGGGATATTTGATTGACCCAAACGACATCAAACCTTGTCCAGAGAAGACGGACGCAGTGATACGGCTACCGTCCCCCCAGACACGGAAGGAGGTGCAGTCCCTGAATGGGAAGTTAGTCGGGCTGAATAGATTCCTATCTAAATCCGCAGAGAAGTCACTACCTCTATTTAAGACACTCAAGAAGTGTATTAGAAAGGGAGACTTCCGCTGGACGAAGGAAGCCGAGGAAGCTTTCGGCCAACTCAAGCGACATCTCGCATCTCTCCCTATGCTAGTAGCTCCCCGGCCAAAGGAGGAACTCATTATGTATCTCTCAGCTACTCATGGCGCAATAAGCGCGGTACTTATGACGGATAGAGATACAATACAAACTCCAGTCTACTTTATAAGTAGAACACTACAAGGGGCGGAGTTGAATTATTCCTCCATGGAAAAATTGGTGTTAGCACTAGTATTTGCTACAAAGCGGTTGCGCCGGTACTTTCAGGCGCACCCAATTGTGGTGATTACGGATCAGCCAATCAAGCAGGTTATTTCTAGACCGGACGTGGCAGGGAGGCTAGAGAAGTGGAGCATCCTACTGGGAGGGCATAATATATCTTACAGACCAAGGACGGCTGTTAAAGGCCAGATCTTGGCAGATTTCCTGATTGAGAAGCCGGATGAGGAAGAACCAATCATTAAACAAGACGAGGTCCCAACGGAACCTTGGGTGCTATTCACGGATGGATCCTCATGTACAGACGGGTCCGGGGCAGGTCTCATCCTCACGAACCCAGAAGGAATGGAATTCACATATGCCCTCCGTTTTAAGTTCACGGCCACCAACAACGAAGCGGAATATGAAGCATTAATTGCGGGTCTAAAAATCGCCGCTAGAATGGGGGTCCGCAACCTGGAGGCCTACGTGGACTCACGGCTTGTCGCGAACCATATTCTAGGTGGGTATGTGGCTAAGGAGGACAACATGGTCAGGTACTTGGAAAAAGTCAAGTCGTTAATTACGACTTTCAGTAAGTTTTCCATCAAGCAGGTGCCAAGGGGCGAGAACAAGAAAGCGGACGCTCTTAGCAAGATCGCATCCACGAGCTTCGCTCACTTGTCTAAACAGGTTTTGGTGGAAATACTCAAGGAGAAATCTATCACGGAAGGGGAGGTAGCCGCTATAGTTGAGGAGGAGGGACCTACGTGGATGACCCCAATCATCAACTATTTGACTAATGAAACCCTTCCAGACGAGGAAAAAGCAGCAAGGCGCATTAAAAGGAAGTCACAACATTTTGAACTCCGAGAAGGCATCCTTTACAAGCGCTCTTTCTTGCAGCCGTGGCTGCGGTGTGTTGGACCACGCCAGGCGGCTTACGTCATCAGTGACATACACGAAGGGTTGTGCGGCATGCATGCAGGCCCACGATCCGTGGTAGCCCGAGCCTTACGAACAGGATACTATTGGCCCACCATGCACAGAGACGCGCGCGACATGATTCGCAAGTGCAACGATTGCCAAGTGCATAGGCCAGTACCGCGACACCCGCAGCAGGAGCTTACACCTATCACGTCCCCATGGCCATTTTACAAGTGGGGAATTGACATCGCAGGACCATTTCCTGTAGCTGCGGGGGGGGGGGGGGGGGGTTAAATTCTTGATTGTTGCAATGGACTACTTCACACGATGGATAGAAGCCAAGGCAGTCAAGTCTATCACAGGTAAGCAGGTCAAGAAGTTTGTGTGGGAACACATTGTGTGCCGTTTTGGTCTACCAGGAGAAATAATCTCGGACAATGGCAAGCAGTTCACGGACAACCCATTCAAAGATTGGTGTGCATCATTGAACATCAAACGGCGCTTCGCGTCCGTTAAGCATCCACAAACGAACGGCCTTGTCGAACGAGCAAATAGGAGCTTGGGGAATGGAATCAAGGCGCGTCTGGATGAGCGAAATGGCAAATGGGTCGATGAGTTATCACACGTGCTATGGGCGCATAGAACCATGATCAAAACAGCCAACGGAGATACTCCATTTGCATTGGCTTACGGCACTGAAGCCGTTATACCAACAGAAATAGGGATGCCTACCATCCGCACGGCGGAGGTTAATGTCGTCACAAACGATGAACAACTGCGAATCAACCTGGATCTGTTGGAAGAAAAAAGGGAAATAGCAGCCATCAATGAGGCTAAGTCCAAGGCTAAGATGAAGGCTTATTATGATGCCAAGGTCAAGGGTGTTTCTTTTCGACCGGGAGACTACGTCTATCGTGCTAACGAAGTGAGTCGAGTGGAGAATACAGGAAAACTGGGCCCTAAATGGGAAGGACCGTATGAAGTCACTGAAACCTTGGGAAGAGGCGCGTACAAGTTACGTGACATGGATGGCCGCGACCTAGAGCGCACATGGAACATCTCTAATCTCAAAAGGTGCTATCTTTGAAAGCTACGGCTTCCGCATGGGTATTTCGCTATAGGCGGTCTTGATAAAGAACCATGCGGGTTACTTGTTTTGTTTGTTTTTCTTGTGTTTGTTTAGTCTCCTTTATTGTTTTTTAGGACTTGTCGTCGTTATTCAAACAAGAGTGTAAACGTTCTAATAAAATGCCGTGGTGCCTAGCTAGCTCCACGGCCTGTTTTGTGCAAATCATTTTCCTTTCTTTGTTAGATTCTTTGTTAGCCGTATGAATTTTACTTGTATTATAATATGCCATGTTTCATTCGTATGCATTCTTTCAAATTACCGTACATGTACTATACGCCTCCAGGCGGGGTAAGAGGATTAAGTGAACCTACTAATTCAACTTGCCGCGTACGAGGGATGCAACCCCAGCCGCAAGGATCATGTATCCTTACTAGACGCCTTACTCACAAGACGTTGTGATAAGTTTTTTGTGCACCGTATCCACACGGTACTATGCATATTGAAGACGCACGCCGCATGTCTAGTAAATTATAGACTTGTATGTATTTTCCTTTTTCTCTGTCTGTACGACGTGATACATCACGCGGCATTGAAATACAATGAAATACACAAGTTTCAGAATTAATAATAAACAAAATGGCCGTGGTGGTCACGGACTTCTACATAGAAGGACAAGTTATTACATGCATGTCTTAGCCGTATACATACACGGACGAATATAATCATAAGTGTTTACAACATATCAGTTACAAGGGGGGAAGGAATTCTCCTAGATCCTTCTTCCCTTCCTCAATTAAAGCACGAAGGGCCTCCCCACGAGCATCTCTCCCGCCCTGAACTTTGACTGCAAGAGCATCTAGAGCTTCTCCAAGCAGCTTCTCACCTGACATGGCCTTGGATACGGAATCATAAGTAGCCAACGTCAAAGGAATCGGATCAGCACTCAGCCGGTACATTATTGCTTCGTTTGGAGCATCTTTCATGGCTTTAAGCTCGTCCAAGAGGGGGTGTTGAAGGTCTGCCAAGGCATCCATGGACGCGGTCATCTTACCCGCTGCGGAGGGGTTGTGATACGGATGCTGTGTGATATCCTCACCTTTTGCGATCATCTCCGCAGCTTGGACCAGGCCTTCATGCCTACCACGGTCGATCCCATCAGATACAACCCCAGCAAATGCCTGCAGTAGGTGTGGAGCGTTCAGGGCCCCACTTACGGCAAGCCACAGTCCTTGCCCGATAATCCACCTACGGCCGGCTGTCACGGTTAGTAGGGGGGGCATACTCTTTCCGCACAGCTGACAACCACCCTGCTCAACTCTTCATCAGCTAAGGCAACTTGATTTTCAAGGCTGGTTTGAGCCTGCGTCAATTCCTCCTTCAGTGAGTCACGCTCCTGGGCAATGCTGAATGATTGCGCGGTCACCGCCTTAGTAGCAGCCTCGGCCGCAGACACCTGCGTATGAAATTTGGAGTTACTACAAGAATACATATGTTTTATGGGCTACATGCATACAAGGAGTGGGAGTGTATGTACAATATTTCTGAAAATTTACCTTCTCGTTTGATGCGGCTACGAGGGCCTCCAACTCAGCAATACGCCTCTCTCTGGTATCGGCGTGGAGTGCCTGCTCCTTCACCGTTGCCTCGGCGGTCAGTAATGCCGCCTGTAAGGATGCGATGGTCTTCTCGTTCTTTACGACCAATGCCTCACGGCGGGCTATCCTTTTGTCGGCACGGCTCACATTGGTGAGGGCCTTGATCAGACGACGTCTCAACGCGGCACCCACCGTCACCTGATGTGCGGATGATACATCAAACTGTTCAATCAGGGCCTCATGATCTATTTCATCTAAATCATGTGCGAGGGCAGGCGGGGTGATGTGTTTGATGAATTCTGAACACTCAGATTCGGCCTTCAGCCGTGTCAAGCTTGATAAGTTCCATGCTAAGCGCAAGCTATCTTCTGGCCCCTCGGGGTGCGGTTCCCTGGCACGTGCGGTAACAGGTGATGGGGGATTGTTGGTAGCCACAGGGGATGGATTCCTCCCCACTTCTTCTTGTGCTCCGGCTGCCGGATTCACCCTGTTTTAAAAAAAAAATATTAGTCTATATACTTCATACAAAGGTATTAATCATAATTACGAGGGGTACTTACGGGGTGCCAATGTCAGGGTCTGGGCCGGTAGGAGCTACGGCGCTCACAGGGGCGACTTGCAAGATGGGCCCTTCCATGGTCGGGGTGGGGTCGGCTTGACCGGTCATGGTGCTGCTTCCTTCTTGATATTGAGGATGGTCTTTCCGCAACTTCTTGGGAGGAGCATTTGCAACTCCGGCATCCTCCCCAGTCTTCTTCGCCACACGCCTGGTTGTTTTTCTCTTTTTTGAAGTAAGTGTGGTGGATCCGGAAGCTTGCGTAGTGTCTTCATTAGGATCGCGCTCTTCCTCCTGGTTGATGGTGCCTCCCTCCAGTAAGGGGTCGTCGCCATCTTCGTTATGAAAGTCCAATGGGGACTTCTCGATAACAGGCTCTTCTTCGTCCGACCTGGGTTCGGTTGTCTCTTCCAGCGGAATCGTACGGTCGGCTAAAGCTTCTAGCAAGGGGAGCTCATTCGGCTTTAACGGCCGGAATCCTTCCGCCACCTTCATGGGGTCGCCTTGACGAAGTAATCCGTGGAGGTTCATCTCTGCAAATGATTGTAGAAGCATATGGGTTAGTAACATTTTACACATATGTGATAGATCAAATTTACAAGATATATATGACCTACCCTCGCCCTGTTCCGTTAAGAAGCACGGATATAAGTCATCCCTCCCAAAGTAACGGCGGCTTATCCCTACTAAGCACAGGAAGTGCTCCGGCAACCCTCTATGAAATTCCGTGCGATGGGTATCTAGTATTTTCAGGTCCCGGCTACTATAATCTTTGGATTTGGGCGGATAGTCTTTCGGGGCTTTGGTTTTAAGTACGAAGGGGGTGGGGAATACTTTCTCATCTACAAAGAAGTAATGGTCGTACCAATTCTTAAGGGAGTCAAGAGGTTTCCTATATGTCATCGGGGCATTCCCGGGTCGTTTCTTGAACGACAACCACCCGTTCACTAATTGGGGAAAGTAGAAAGCCCTAAAAAGGTTCACGGTGGGGGTTACCCTGCAGGTATGGCATGTAATCTCAAACTGATTGATTTTACACGCCCCTATACAGTGGAGCTGGGTGATATGAAAGTCATAATACAAAAGAAGGTCTACTAAGAACTTAGACAACGGAATACGGTAGTTGTCTGAGTCAAACAGGCGTGTGTATATGCCTATTTTCCCCGCCGGTGCATCCGTAATAGCTTCACCATCACCCGGATAGGTGGGGTGTACGCTTTCGGGCACATAATACTTCGACAGGAAGTCGAGGTATTTTTCCGCCGACATCACATTCAGGACGTCCGTGATGAGGGGATTATCCTTGACCATATTTTATGAAAAGGTTTTTAAAGGCGTGGTAATCTAACCTGCGGTGACGGATATCCGTGGAAAAGAAGGCAAAAATTTTGGAGAGAAAAGCTTGAAGTTAACAATGGCGGAAGAATGAGTGAGTTGTGTGTGTAACATACACGCATACTCACTCTTATATAGGGTGGCCTCGGTTTCCGAGGTGCCGTGGATCTTTGACACGTGTCAATCACATTCCCTATCCAATGGATAGGGTTTCTGACATTTCTGCAACGTCAGTGGGGGACCCACGGGTCACTTCTTAAACAGTTTTGCGTGGCTCAATGGTGGGCAGTAATAATGCACTTTTTGCAGACATGCGACTGGATTATTGATTATCATTAATGCGACTGGATTCTTGTCGGGTTATGCGGCTCTTACGTAAGATCATATTTAATGTTGCATTTAAGTTGTCTCGGTCGTTACGTGCGGCTGAGGTAGTATTCATTAAGATATATTCCTACGACCGGTTGCCACGTGCGGACGGAGCAAATTTTCCAGTACCATTTCCTAGGTCTTTCTTGGTATGTCCGGAGAGCAGCTTGATAGTCTAGAGGTTACACCTACGGCTGTAAAAACTAGACTGGGGGGACATGATGACGTATAGTCCCCAACCGGGTCATGAGCCCGGCTCACGGGTACTACCCGTATCCGGCCCATCACAGATGGGTGGATAAATGTCATTCAGGCTTATGGGTTTGAGTGAACAGTACCCGCACATGTGTGCGGCCCACGGCCCAAGGCGGCCGACATAAGATTAGACAGAATAATATTCTGTCTAGGAATATCTTTATCCTAATAAGAGAGGATATTCACTACCAGAATTAGAAGATAACAATCATTCTAATTCTGGTGCTTATCTTTTCCTTGGGGCCGACGAATCAGTGAAAGCCCACTAGGGTTTCACTGCCTATAAAAGGAACCCCCAAGGGTTCCACAAAGGTATTACGACTTATACTCTAAACTCATATAAACCTTAAACCGATTACTTACTCTCACGCCGGAGTCTAATCGTGGGAAACATTCCCACGGTAAGCGTAACGCGTGCTGTTTAGTGTGCAGGATCCCAACCAAACGATTCACTTGGTGCAGGAGCCGGAACCCAGCCAACCCGAATTAAGCCTAATTCGGGTCTAGCAAGGATCAACCAACTTTTGCATCAACAGTATTGCCGAAGATGTGTTCATTAAAGTTGGCACCTTCACTTTTCCGGTCGACTTTGTTGTTGTTGATTATGAAATGGACCCTCGTATTCCTTTAATACTTGGTCGACCATTCTTGAGAACCGGAAAATCATTAGTTGATGTTGCTGAAGGTGAGCTCATTTTAAGAGTCGGGAATGATGCACTAAGTTTTTAATATGGGGAAGATCACAACCAAACCCAATGGAAGAGAATCAACGAATATGATTAATGTGCTTGATGATTTTGTCGTCTACAACAACCCTCTATTCGATTATTTCTATGATAATCCACTGTTCCAAGATGATGTGGATGATTTTCTCTCCAATTTAGATCCCCCACCAATTCATGAGTCTCTACCAATTTATGATTCTCCACCGATCTATGATGATTATGATAATGATTCTAGTTCTGATGGGGATGATTATGATATTTTACTTCTGAGTATTCAGACATGCCAACTTACGATGACTTTGATGATGTTGATACTCTCTCGAGTGATTCTTCTCATGATGACCTTACTCCTACTTTTGATGAAGATCCTCCACCAACAATGCTTGATCCTACTTTGGATGACTACTCATTTGAGGAAGATTTTGCTACTTTTCTCAACACTTACTTCCCAAATGAGAGTGATGTTCCTCATTTGGACTTTGATGATTATGGTATTTATCCTCCTTTGGATATGAAGAAATCCCATTCAAAGGAGAAGAAGCCGGACGACACCGATATCCGCAGTACTTATGTCTTGACACCTCTCTATCCACCTTCTGAGGATGAGATTGTACGATTTATGAGCGGATCATCTTCAAGGTCTGCTGAGCCTGAGTGTTATTTTCCCCTAAAGGAAAAGGTGTTCGATCCCGGTATTGCAATTTTTAAGCCATCTCAGTATCCATCTGATGAAATAAAAGGAAAGATTTTTGGAACTTTCAGAGATATGCTTGCACCTCTTCACCCTTACTACCACCGTGCTCCATCTTTTCTTAAGGGAACCTTGGCTACTCTTATTTGGCTTGCCTTGTTCACCTTAAGCTTGTGCTATTTGATGGACGAAAACCATGTATTTGATCCCGGTGGATGTGTTTCAAGCTTCTTCCTAGGCTAATCAAGGTCGAGTCAGGCTCACGACTCGGTTAACAAAAACAAGCGCTTCTCGGGAGGCAACCCGCAATATCTATCCTTTTTATCTGTTTTTTATAATAAGTGTAAGGGGAGACCCTAGTATGTGTTTTCTTTCTTATTATATGCAGGGATTCGAGCTTTTAAAGATCTATTCTTGATGACTTTTGACGACCCGTGATTCCGTGTACCCGTCTTCCCGGTTCTATCCTAAACTCTTTTGATTCTCTATTTTATATTCATCAATATTAAAATAGGAATCACTTTAGTTGTCTCTTCCTTAGCAAGATTTAAACAAAGTGCACAATGTCCTAAGTGTAGGGGAGGTTACTTCCACATGCTTAAACATTGAGGACAATGTTTATATCAAGTGTAGGGGGACTTCTATCGAAGTTAAGTGGGCTTTTCCTTGTACTTGTCCTCATTTTAAACCGGAAAATTGATTTTTCGACATTTTTCAAATTTTTTTTATCTATTTTGGCCTAGTTGTAGTTACCTTTGTATAGTTATTTTCTTTCTTTACTAGAATAAATTTTTAATAAAGCAGTTTTAATTTTTAAACGTCATGAATCTTTTGACTCAACCCGAGTTTACTTATCTAAGTTTACTCTAGCTAGTATCCTTAACGTGTTTAAGTCAAGTTTTGATAGGCTTTTATATAGGGAGCTTTAAAACGCGAAATTCTTAACTCTTACGGGTTAAGAACAAGAACTTTTCGCAACTTCCTATAATTGATCCTAGAAAGTCATTTATCAAGGGAACTTTAAAACGCGAATTCTAAACTCAAAAGAGTCTAAGCGTTTGCAAGATCCTATAGATGACTTGAAAACCCAAAACTTTGATTTAATAGGCTAAGCATCCACGAGTCTCATTCCTTGAGATTTTAAACTGTGGAGAACGAGAGATGATAGAGTCAATTATAAGTTTGGTATTCTTTCGTGAATTTATGTGAGTTAATTATGAGCTTTTTCTCCCATCGCTTGTTAATAAATTTAATTGCAATAAATAAGGTCGTACAATTTGAAAAGTTACTTAGCTTCTAGCCCAAGATCGTTTAAAAGTTGCTCGGTATTAATTAGAGTTCATAGCCAAGGCATAAATTATTGAAGCGGGATGCGAAGATTGGCGAGTCCGAAAAGGTCCTAAGAAGACATGAGGGCTACATTTTGTTGCTAAAGATCCGAAGTGATGTGAAGAATCATTTATCAAAAATCAATATGAAGGATCGAGACACACGACGAAAAGCAAATACTCCCGTAAAGATCATGGAGAAGTCTATCCAAAAAGGCCCTAACAAGGTATGAGGATAAATATATCCAAGTCCTAAAAGGAGGCGGATCGTTGTATATCAAAATCCCAAATAAAGATTGGAGAAAAATGAAGAAGTCGTGGTCCAAGTATGAAGAATCTCTCAAAACTTCAAGTGAAGAAATTCCTATTATGAAGAGAAGACCATAATTTCAAGAACGTCTCTCAAGATTTGAAGTATGAAGTCGCTGCCAAATATCGGTCTGAGAAAGGTCTCAAATCGTGAAGCGAGTTATGCCAAGATATGAACTTTATGAGGTCCCGAGAAGCAGTTTTAAAAGATTTTGTCCTTTAGCTAACTATTGATTAAATCGTCCTACTTTATTTTCAGCCTAAATAACTATCGAAATAAGTCAACAATGCATCCTCGTGATCATTCAAGACAACAATAAAATATAAGAGATACACCTAGGAATAAGGGAGTCTAAGTGAATAATTGTCCTACATGAGTTTGTGATAGTTTGCTAACTTATAATAACAATGATCTCGTTTTTAAGCTTGGTATGGGGAACGTGAAACTTGAGGATGACAATCATTCATGATATTCCAAAACCCTAAGGTAAGTTTTTGATCTTTTTACTTGTTTTCTTCTCTTAAATATTTTGTCTCTTTAATAAAGGCCAGTGTGGATTGATTATGATGGAGAATGTAAAACTTGCTTTGTAATTAATGCATTGCATGAGGACATTACAATGGTCAAGTGTAGGGGATTTGATAGGTGTGAAAACACCCATCCTTTTACCACTTAATTATAATAATAACCAAGCCAAAACGTGTATTTTATGTCGTAAACGTCGGAATTATGCGTGGTTTGTGTTTTTATTGTATTTTAGGACCAAAAGATGAAAAAGGAAGAAAACAGGGCTTTCACGGGCTTTATCGAAGAAAAAGACAAAAGACGAAGTCAAAAGATCAAGAGTGCAAAAAGAACGGAAGTCCAAGGCCTATTCTAAAGATTTATCGAAGAAAAAGTCTAAAGACGGAAGTGTAATAAATCCGAAGAACTCAAGTCTAAATTAATAAAGAAATTACAAGACGAGTTCAAATAATCCCGAGACAAAGTCGAAAAAGTCGAAGAATTTAGAAGACGAAAAGACGAGAAAGAAATAAAGAAGGAAACAACACATGCTTAACCTCCCTAATCACTATAAATACCCTCCTAATCTCACATTAGGAGGTGGTAGCTAATTTGACACATTAGTCTTTCCATTTTATTTTCCAAGCACTTTCATATTGTCATTTACTTAATTTTCATTTAATTACCTTGTCTTGCACCTTAAATTTGTACGTTTCTTTAATTCTCGCTTTTACTTTTATTGTTGATTCTTTAATTTTAATCAAGTTTTTATATTAATCTCTTATTCTACCTTTCTTGTTTTGCTTAATCTTTATAATTTTTATCTTATTGTCATGCTTATTTGATTATTTGTTATGTTTTTATGTGATTGATTGTGTTAGATTATTGATTTTATAGCTTATTGTGTTTTTCTTAAATTTAATTAAGTGCTTATTAGTTAATTTTTATAAAAAGTTGATTTTAAATATTTTTATTATTTAGTGTCTTTAAAAGTTTTTAAATTTTGGCTTAATTGCTTTTTCTTAAAAGTGTTTTGGTTAAGCTTTTAGATTAGTGCTTATTAGACTTTTGCTTATTTCTAGTTTTTAGCTTATTTTCACTTTTGTTTCTCCAATTTTCGGATTAGAAACCCTCTTTTTCCGGATAAGGGTTCAAACCTTTTTCCGGATAAGCTCCACTTGTGAATTCCGGATAAGAGCTCTAAAACCTCATTCCGGATAAGCTTCAAAACATAACATTCCGGATAGCTAGCTTGGACGAATTCCGGATAAGCACTTGAAGGTTTATTCCGGATAAGAGAGTGGAGGTATTCCGGATAAGCAAAGTTATTCCGGATAAGCCTCAGAATCTTGGATTCCGGATAACTCATCAATCCAACATTCCGGATAGTGATCAAGTTGTGGTATTCCGGATAAGTAGCAGAACGCGGATTCCGGATAAAAATCCGGAAAACATTCCGGATAAGGGTTCGAATTAGCATTCCGGATAAGCTTCACTTGGGATTTATTCCGGATAAGCTTCCTGATCCAGATTCCGGATAAGCAAGAGAAGTCAAGAAAGTGTTCCAGATAAGAGGGTGAAATTATTCCGGATAAGCACCTCGTAGAACCAAATTCCGGATAAGCAACAGGTTGGCGATTCCGGATAAGAGTGACAGTTTTATTCCGGATAAACAACAGGTTTGTTATTCAGGATAAGAGTAAGATTGAATTCCGGATAGTGACAGTGTTTTGGATCCCGGCCCAGGTTCTGTTTACTTCCTTTTTATTTTCGAGCATTTATTTTCCCGCCATTTTTCTTAAATGTTATTTTAATTGTCTTTCTTTATTTTAAATTTCAAGTTTACATTTTTATTACATTGTCAAATTTACTTTTCGTCGAGTCTTAATTTTTGTCATTTAATCAATTTACTTTTAAAAGTTTTTAATATTGCACCATTTAAGTTTTAATTAGTCTTAGATTTAATTTACCGTCATTTACTTTAACGTTTCGCAATTTAATTTTACTACAACGACCAATCTATTGATTTCACCATGTCGCACTTAAACCAGTAATCAATTCGATTAGACCGATTTCAACGAACAATTTTTATAACTAAAACCTAGTTATTAGTCTCACTGGTCAAAAGTTTGCAGGTTTTTCTGATGTGGTTCTACCTTTTATGATTTCATTTCTGAGATATGGTATTTTATTCTTTTCAGATCTGATTCTAAGTATTCTTTTAGGTTTCTATATTTTTTTGATGAAGATAAGAACTCAAAAAACTAGATCCAGAAAACCAGATCCAGAAAATCCAGAAAAGTACCATTTGGATAAAATTCTTTATATTTTGGAATATTTTGTTTTTACATTATTGCAAAAATACAAAACAAAGAAATTACGAAATGTATTGTATTTGCAATTATTGCGAAATGTGGAGTTCACATATTCCAAAAAAACATTGCGAGATGTTGACTTCATCATTCCGAAATCTGTTTCAACCTTGCGAAATGTTTTAAATATTCCGAAAAGGGATTTGAAAAACATTTTGAGATCTATGCTGTGTATTGTTGCGAAATGATAAGTCTCAAATACTCCGAAATGTTTTAAACAAATCCGAGACCATGACTCTAAACACAATGCACCCAACATCATCCTTATTTCTCCACAAACAAATCCACATCACTATCCTACAACCCATCGTCACCTATTCCCTCTACACAGCCGCCTAGATTCGACCAAAACAACATAAGAATGATCTCAGAATTATCTCGTTATGCATGTGTAGATCTGTTAAGATCTAACATGAAAATGATCATTTCATCATGTATCTGTTATGGTTTAACCATTTCCTTAATATACAAATTTAAAGATAGATTTATAACAATTCATGTTACAATCGATCTTTGCTTCATTTCATTAAATCACAAAACCAATCAATACTTCACCAATACTTACCCGAGACCATTCTTAATGATCTTGAAGCATAAAACGATTGAGAATCTTTATGGGATTCGGTTTATGTTCGTGTCTTCAATAATTAAAGGGGTAAGTGGCGAATGTTATAATGATTTGGTTGCTGAGATTAAAGATTGATGATCATTTTTCTTTGTGATGATTTCAATTGATGCAAAAAATATTGGAGACTAGGAGATTGAGATTCGTATATTAAAATGATGATGATTATTTTATGTTTATTGATTTAGTGAATAAGAGAAAAAGGGGTGAAGGAGGCGGAGAGAATGATATGTGATTAGGGTTGGTAATGAAGTGAGCGATTAGGGGTGATGTGCTTTATATCTAAATTTTAGGTATAGAAATTTTTTTGGACCGAGCATTGGATTATCTTGGGCCGACCATTGGAGTTTTTATTTGGCTTGGTTTCTATATTTCATGATGGGCCGCATAATGGGTTGTGCTTTCCCGTCAATGGTTTTGATGTTGTAACATTAAAACTAACGTGAATGTTTTGTGTTATTTCATTAAACGTGACAAAGTGATTGATAAAATGACAAACGTTACTATAATTGCTTAGTAGTTTTAGTATCACTAATTTTACTAGTAATTATTAGACACTAATCGTATTGTCGGGATTTAAAAGTGATAAAAGTGACGAGACAAAGTGACAAAATTTATTTGACGAGACCAAGAAAAATGGCTAATTTTGAATTTTAGTGGATACGGATGTGATCGGGTATTATTACTTGAAATTGAAGATGGATTTTTCGAAGGCGTGCACTTATTTCATCTTTGAAAGATAACTTGTTCGTGCTTAAACTTAGGATGAAGATTATATTATCTAGTTACCGGGTTCGGGGTGGTTGGTTAATGACCAGGATAACTATCATGTTAATGAGCTACATTATTGTACTCAGTGTCACGCGCGTAGTCGATGTGGATAATTTCAAGAGGTGTTGTGCTTATATACTTCTTAGCAATATATTGAGTACTTAGAAATTTCTCAAGGATATTTCTACATCGTTCTTCATTCAACAATAGTTTTGTAAGTTTAAGTCACAAGATTGAGGGATTCTTATTCAGTTTCACGTTTGGTATATCTGGTTCATTCCATCCGTGGTCACTTCAAATTGCCTACAAGAGGGTTGGTAAAGATATCCATGGAGAGTTTATGAGTATAGAATTTCGATCAATAACTGATTCTCGCCGAATATAATTAAGCTTATTTATTATTCTCACGAGATTTTCAGGTACATGTGCGTACGATTTATTGCTGGTTCCAAGGTTTCGAAACCATCAAGGGGAAGAAGAAGACATATTGAATGAACAACGAGTACACGTAATGAACTTTACACCTTCTTTTTATTTGAAGGAATTTCAGGGAGACAAATGTCATAACCGCAGAGAAAAATCAGTGTTAACTCGTGGTGTTTAGTGCATCTTTCAACTTACATGGGGGAAGAGATGAAAGAAACAGTCTCTAATGGTTTAAAGAGGTACACTATTGTTCGATGATTAATTGTTTGGTTGTTGCAATTATACATCATCATTATCCTATATGGAGAGATATGCATTCTGGGACTTATTTGACTCTTGTGCATCTCCGAAAGAAGATATGTGCATTTCCGGGACTTAATTGACTCTGGTGTTACTGTCAACTTTATAAATGGGATAAAGCCTCTACTTTAGTATTTGGGATTCATACATGGGATTGGTTTCCTTTCTTCAACTACGTGGGGGAAGAAATGTCTTGATTCTTTCTAGTATGCATAACTTGAACTTTCAGGGGGAAGAAAAATTCAGAAGAATTCAGAAGAATTATTAAAGCGTGAGAAGAGACGTTGTTGATCTACTTGGTGTGCCCCAAACTTTCAATCACTCATAGCAGCATTCTCATTTCATATGATGGGGTTTTCTTGTTAAATTCCGTTGTGCGCTTAATCATTCTAAGCTTTATTGAAAGCTTTGAAATTGCTCATGAGGATTGTTAGTTTAGGGGGAAGCTATTAAAAGCTTCGACATCAAGAATATGTGGCATGAATTATGGGGAAGTTAATTCAGAAGCTTCTCCTTAACCAGAAGTATATGAGTTACTTAGCTCGTGCCGTTACAGTATTTCTACTACAAGTTACTACAAAAATGAGTCATTATGGAGTGAAGACTTGAAGTCAAAGGCCTTAGAATACTTTGTTAATGCAAGTGATGCCTAAAAACATTATTAGTGTTAACTAATCTTTCTTTGTTTTGATCACAACAAACTATACAACACATTTAGTGTAAAACACAAAACGAATTATTTAACTAACACTATCATCAAAGTAATAATCATATCACTAACTTTTCTTAATCATACTTAGTGCTCATCAAAGTTATCCTTAAAACTCACTTTTGTTAATATGACAAAAGACTTTTTAATTAAATTTCTTTTTAAGAAAATGTTTTATTAAAATGGAAAATGTAAATTTGAATATGGCATATTCCATATGCCATAAGAATATCCTTTGAAGGTTTAAAAAACCTCAGATATTCCTACCCCACTAAAAGACAAAAAAGGGAGCGGACTCTACTGGGCGGTACCTTAAATAGCTAGGCGATTCCTTATCGATAAGGTACCACCGGCTAGATAAGGATCCGCGCCCAGCTAGCCATTGGACTTTGTCTTCTATAAATAGTGAATCAAATCTCATTTTCTAACAAGCCTCTTGGACGTCTTTCTCAGCCCCCTTTCTCTTTTCTATATCATAATCATTAGTAAACGATCACTTAAAGTGTTAAGGATGTTTACATATGATTATCCTCTTGATCCCCTCCTTTACCTTGTCCAATGAGAAGATCACTCACTCACTAGTGTTGTGATAAACATGAATCCATGAATTAGTCATGTTCATCATGTTAGCCTTTTTATTTTTGTTGATCCATTTGTATTTATGAAATACTTGGACTAGTTGTGTTCATCCAAGCTATTTGTAAATACTTGGATTTGTTGTGTACATCCATTGCATATGTGTTTGCTTGGATTTGTGTTGTGTAGATCCAAGCTACATGTGTGTACTTGGATATGTCTAGTTGAGTTGTAATAGATTTGTGTAGTAGTTCTCACTAAACTATAAAGTGATGTGGTTGTGTCTTGTGAGTTCTCACTAAACCTGAAAGTGATTAGTAGTTGTGTTGTGTGAAGTTCTCACTTAGCTTCAAAGTGAAGAGTCGTGAAGATTGGTTCTAGCTTTGGATTAGAACTCGACATCTAGCCTTGTGTCGTTAAATGGTGAAGTAGGCAACATCGTGAAGATTGGTTCTACCTTTAGATTAGAACTCGACATCTAGCCTTGGGTCGTTAAATTGTGAAGTAGGCAACGTTGTGTAGATTGGTCCTAGCTAATGATTAGGTCTCTACACTTAGCTTAGTGTCAGAAAATAATGTAAGCGACGATGTAAGGCTTTCTCCGCCAAGAAGGGAGCTTGTGGATATAGTGGAAATCTCGAGTAGGTGTACTCGAGGAGTGGAGTAGAAACGAGGATAGAGCCTCGTTGTTGAACCACTATAAATCTTGGTGTCTTGTCACTAGGTTGTCTCTTTCCTTACTCTTTACTTATTTCATTATCATTATACTTACCTATTACCTTTGCTAATGCATTTGAATTGAACCTAATCATTATGCAACTTAGCTTTAGGTAAAAGATAGTTTTGATACACACTTAATTCAAAGTAATTTAAATTAGGTAACTAATTGAAGAGAAACTATTCAACCCCCCCCCCCCCCCCCCCCTTCTAGTTTCTACAATTGGTATCAGAGCGATGGTCACTAAAGATCTTTGAAGTATATTGTACTTTAAAACTTGGATCGATCCATTGTCTCCTCAAATTAGAAGGTCAAGTTGTACTAAAGTTTCTCTTTGGTCAAAACTATTTTTTCTTGGAAAATAGGTCTTTTAATTGGTAATATTACATCCCTCTTAGATTAGTAGTCTTTATGCATTTTAGATCTACTCTTGAAATGTATCTACTAGTTTGCATCTTGCTTTGTGTAGGTACTTGATGAGATGGCATTTATACATGATCTCATCGTTCTTTTCGGGCTTTAAATGCATAAAAATGTCATAAAATACCATATATATGCTTGTGTTTGTTTACTTGTGTATTTTACGTATGGATATCGTGAAAAAGACAAAAGATCACAAGTTACAAGGAAAAACGGACACGAGAAACGAAGCCGTACAAAGAACCGGGCCTTAATCATGGAATTTTCAACAAATACCCTTGAAGACTTGATGACAAACAAGATTGATCCTCATTTATTGAAGAAATGACACTTAAAACCCTTGTATATTCATAATTACAAGTTTGGTCCCTTAAGTTTGTCAAAATTACACAAAAGGTCCTTCAACTTTGAAGAAATGGCAAGATTAGTCCCTCAACAAATCAAAATTGCCAATAATGGTCCCTCATGAAGTGAAAGATATAATGAAGACCTTTGAAGATCAACATTGTCCAAGATCAGCCCTTGAAATATGCAAAAGTGTCAAAATTAACCCTTGATAACCTTTTTGGAAAGTTTGTGCCAAAACTGCCAAGTGATGAAAGTTGAATAACAAAGGAATACGTTTTGTTTACAAAATAAACTTGCTATTCACTCTTTTCCAAAACTCAAGGACTTAAACTGCCAACTCCAAAACTTCAAATTCCTAAAATTGCGCCAAACACTTACTGTTTGGATTTTTACCAGGCAAGAACACATTTTTTACCCAGGATCAAAAATAAGCAAAACAAAGGGGAAATCAAAATTGACTCAACCCACATGTGATTCACATCACCTCAATCACATCCCACACCTTAAACCTTAAATCCCACTACCAGAATGATTCCCCCATCCCCACTCACAATACGACACTTGGCACTTGATCCTTACTTGGCCAAATCAAGGGCTGCAAATCATTACTTGGTCCCTAAGCACTCAACAAACGTCCAGGATCCTCCCAAAACAGCTGGCAACTCACCTAGAAGATTCTGCAAGGGCATTTAGGGAAATTCAGTTCTAGGGTTTGTGAATAGTGTTTAGCCAGGCATTTGCCTATAAAAGCAGGCCTCAACATGTGAGAGTCCCTTTGTTCTAGTTTTAGGCTATCAATCTTTGTAATTCCTTTTTAAGTAATAAAATTTGATTTTCTGAATTTTGAGAAATCTTGTTCTTGTTTATTAAAAGTTTGGTGTTGGAATAGCCTAACTCTGAGTTCCATTTATATGTTTGAAGGTTTTTGAGGCAAGGTTTTAGTTGATAAAGCTTGGGTTTCAAAAATCAGAAAGTCCTTGTTTATTTGATCTCACCCTTGTGTTTGTTCATCTTAGCAGCATTGGAAGCTGGTACTTGTTTTGCTAGTACCTCAGCTCAAACAATCCAGGGCCTAGATGTAGGTCTTGGAGGTTTGCACTTTCTTCCTTTTTCATTTTCTCTTTAAGTTTCTGAATATTTGTGATTTTTGGGGATTTGTGCTTGAATCTGTGTTATTGTGGTTGTTTATTGTTGATTTGACTTAGTTTGATGTTAATGAGGTGTTACTGATCTGATTTGTGGGTTGAATCTTCATGATCCTTTGAAAATTTGTGAAAATAAGTTTTAAAAGGGTGTTTGGGATTACTGCATAAGTTGGATTTGAGGCTTGTTAAGTGCTTGTGTGTTGTATGCAAGTATCGGTATCTGTTATTTGGGTGCATATGTTCATCTGTTTGCAGGTTTTGTGGTCTTGAACACATTGATTCATAGATTGGCTATAAAATCTTCATAACTTGGTAAAATTTGCTAGGATTTTGAGGACACCTAGATCTAAGCATAGGTTAAGGGTAACAAGTGCTAAATCATAGCTAATCACACCAGGGTAGAAGGATTTGAGGCTTGAAATTGGATTAAGTGTCAAGTATATCAGCAAACTGTTTCTGCATATTGTTCTTTGTTCATCAGTAACTTTTTGTGCTTTGATCTTGCTATTTACTTTGATTCAGTGTTTGATTCTTGTTGCTTTGTGTTTATTGTTAGTTTACATAGCTTGTGTGTGCATCTGGTTAAGTTTGGTTGGCTTATTTTGCTGAAATCTGCTTATTAAGTGCTTAACTGCTTATTTGCATATTTGGAGCTTATCTGGTGACTGTTTGGCTTATTGTGGCTTATTGTGTGGATCATTGTGTGATTTTATTGTTGCTATTGACTCCTTGTGGTTCACTGATCACAAGGGTGCCTTTGTTTCCAATTGAATCAAACCAGAACTCTCAAATAAGCTTGGTCAAATAGTCAAGGCAGTGGGAACTCCTTTCCCCTGCTGGTTACCACTGCTAGTGCATTTTTGGTGCCAGCTTATCAATAAGCTATAATAGCTTATTCCAACCTGCAACAACTTTGTTTTTGTAATAGGTGCTCATATTTTGACCCATTTGTTCATCCTGGAGCATTTGGGTGGTTGACTTTTAGGTTTGACTAGAAAACCAACTCCTTTGACTTTTACATAAGCTCTTTTGTGCTTATTCTGGCTTATTGCTTGTGCTTATTGGATTTTTGTTAATTGATATTGCTTATTGAGTCCATTTGAAAGCTTTTGCAAGTTGAATCAGCTTATGAGGTTCAGTATTTCTCAAAAACGACTATTTTGTCGTTTTGTGGAATTTTGCTTTTCTATTTTCTGGCTTATTGAGTGAGCTTATTGGAAATTTCTTTTGACAGATCTCTTAAGCATCCAAAAAGAGGGTTGTGTGTCAAATTAGAGCTTATGGCATTAACTTATGGCTTAATGGGCTGAAAAGCCCAATAAGAATAAGCTTTGTGTTCAATAAGCTGTGATAAGCACATTTTCAGCTTTTGGGCCTTTAGAGTTTTGTTCTTTTAAATTTTAAGTCAGATAGGGATTTTCCAAGTCAATTGGGCCAAGTTTAACTTTTTGGGCCCAAAAGCCCATTTGTGTTGACTGAATATGGATTTGGCCCATTTGAGGGCCCATTAGGGGTATTTTGGTAATTTCACTTTGATTTTCTGATTATTTAGGTTAAAATAAACTAGTTTGCATGTTTTTAGAATTTTTTATAATTTTTGGATTTTTAATATTATTTTATTACTATTTTATTATTATTATTAAAATTTCACTTTTTCTAACTTTTTACATTTTTCTTAGGTTTAATATATTAAAATAGGAATTTAGCAACTTTTAGAATAATTTTACCACTTATAGATTAATTTTTATAATTATTTTAAGTTTTAATAGTTTTTAATTCATTTTAAATAGTTTTTATTAGTTTTAAAATTTCTAAAAATAGTTTTTAATCTTTTTAGGTCATTTTAGAGGTTTATCAATTGAAAAATCTTAATTTGGGCTTTTTGATAATTTATTTGATTTTTTAGGGCTTTAATTAGCATTTAAAAATTGAATATTTAATTATTTAAAAGGTTTGAAAAAGTTTTGATCATTGGTAAACTCTTAGTTTATTATTTTTGATTTTTGGTGAATTTTTGGTAATTTTTAGAATTTATTTTTATTTTGGTAGTTTTTAAGGTTTTACGTTTTAACTTTCTAATAGTGATTTTGAGTTAATTTTTTTATTTTTACGACTTCGTCATTTTCTCTTCTAATCCCCTTCTAAACCAAATATTAATCTCAAATCTTGTACATCTTAGTCACACACATATACCTCCTTGGGAAACGAACTTAATTGGGTCATTAACACTTGATTTTTCCTAAAATCATTTGTTCAATACTTACCGCTTTTACCCTCCTTTTCCTAAAAGAGGTGTAATTTACCACAATCACTTTGGCGCCGCTGCCGGGGAGGTGTGTCGTGATTAATTTGCATTGTTGTTTTTAATATTAACCAAATAGTATTTGTATTAGTAGAACTCTACTAATACGTATTATCGGTTTTCTTGGTTTTTCTTGTATAAATATTATTAATATATTGTATTAAGAATCACAATAAATTTACAATATCTCCAAAAGTGTGAAAACACAACCTTAATTGGGATTTGATCTCCTAATTATTGTATTCGAATCTCAAACAAAAAGAAAAGGCAAAAATAGATAAATACTTTCGTGAAGCTCGATTTTGAAAGATACAAATTATAAGGTGGGTATTATAAAATATACCCTAAGGAAAAAGGCTCTTAAGTGCTTCGCGCCGCCTCGTTTCCCCGCTTGCTTGTGAGTATTTTGAGATTGAAGGCTAATCGAGGGTTTTGCCGCCCAAAGTATTATTACGTATACTATATTTGTTTGGTTTTCTTTGTGATTAAAACCTCTTGAACAATTTGGTTTTCACCAAAGTTCTAAAGTCATTCGAAGGCGTTCACTCCACGTGATCGTTTTCATTCCTTTGAGGCTTCTTTAATCAAGAGTTTGATTCGAGGAGAGATTTTGTAGATTGTTGTCTACGAAGATACACCAAAATCCAAAAAAAATTAAATATCATCAAAAACACAAAAAAATTGAAAATTCACAAAACACCCAAAAAGAATCTTCTTTGCTCACCTCCAATTCTTCGTGAAGTTTATGATCACTCGTAATCAAGCAAAACGAGCTCGTAAATGACTTCAAAAGCAAGCCAATCAAGAGACGTTGATTGTTGAAGAACCTCCAATTGTTGAACCTATTGTAGAACAAGAAGTCGTCATGGCTAATCGTACTATGATGGAGTTGCTACAAGCACCCACCGAGGGTTTTGGAGAGGCTATTGTGATTCCCGCCATCCTTGCGGAGAATTTCGAGATTAAGACGGGTTTAATGTCGATGTTGCAAGCAAATAAGTTTAGAGGTCATGAGAAAGACAACCCGCATTACCATATTAGGAATTTTAACCGTCTCACCGCCACTAGCAAGATTAAGGATGTTCCACATGACGCCATTAAGATGATGTTGTTTCCATACTCGTTGGATGGACCCGCAAAAATTTGGCTCAAGAAAGAACCGCCAAATTCGATTTTGACATGGGCCGATCTCGTTTCTAAGTTTGTGAACAAGTTTTTTCCACCATCTAAAAAAACACACTTAAAAAATGAGATTTCACGATTTGTGCAAAGAAATAATGAAAGTTTTTCAATGGCATGGGAACGCTTTAAAGAGATGTTACATGAATGTCCACACCATGATTTTACGGAATTGCATCAAGTGGATACTTTTTATAATGGGCTTAATGATCATGAACGAGATTATTTGAATGCCGCCGGGGGTGGTAATTTTTTGTGCAAGACGACAAATGAGGCTTTACAAATCATTGAAAATAGATCTAAGGTTTATAACCCTCGTAACACACCGAGTGTTGCCAATATGGGTTCGTCATCTTCGTCACAATCGTCTCGTAGCATTAACGCCTTACATGATGAAGCTAATGAGGAAAATCGGTTTTTTGATAGATTTGCTAATCTAATGTCCCATTGGAAGGCTCAAGAAGCTTCCAATTCCGCTTCGGTTAAAGCGGTTGCTAAGAGTTGTTTATCTTGTGGGGGAGCTCATGATCTTTCCGAGTGCATTACCGCGGATGGTAACACTTCGAGTGCTTATGTAGCAACGGGAACTTACAACCAAAACGGTCAAGGTTCCCGCCAAAATCAAGCTCCACCAAACCAAAATGTTAACAATTATCGAAACAACAACCAAGGTAATTACCAAGGCAACACACGTAACTACAACAAGGGGAATTATCAAAGTGGGAATGGACAAATCTCTAATCAAAACCAAAACCGTGATTTCCAAAACACTACACAAGGTTTTCAAAATGCTCACACTAAAAATTTGCAAGGAGAATTTTTGGATTATGCAAAAGCAAATGATGCTAAATTTGATAACATGCAGCGTGAGATGATTAGCTTAAGATCCGAGTTAAAAAACGAGCTTAAAAATGAACTTGCTAATGAACTTAAAACTCATGCAAACAAAATGGAAGGAAATGTCCAACGTCTACAACAAAACCAACAAAAGATGGAATTAGGACAACATGAGATTAAGCAAGAGTTATTAAAAGCGGATGCTAGGCAATCAAAATTTGAAGACCGAATGGCTAAGGTGTTTGAAGCAATCATGTGTAAACCCTCTTCTTCGGGTGGTCTTCCTAGTGATACCATTGCAAACCCGAAGGGAGAAATGAAGGTTATTACTACACGAAGTGGTAAAACTTTCAAGGAACCAATCTCTCGTCCAAGTACTTCTAAGGAGAAGGAAATCGAGAAAGAACCCGTGGTGATGGTCGAAAAGGAGCATATTACAATCCCACGAAGTACCTCTCATACCACACCTACGGTTGAACCAATACCAATTGTGGAACCCGAGTTTCCAAGGCCGTTGCCTAATGACCAACCCACACCACCTTTACCCTACCCTTCGAGACGAAACAAAGAGAAGTTGCAAGAACGTAATAAACAACAAATCGAGCTTTTTATAAAAATGTTTCAACAAGTGCATTTTGATGTGAGTTTAGCCAACGCGTTGTTATATATGCCTCGTTTCGCTTCCACTTTTAAAAGTATGATGAGCGATAAGGAAAAGCTTTCAAAGCTTGCTAATTGTTCTTCGGTTTATCTTAACCGCATACCGGAAAAAGTTGGTGATCCTGGAAAGTTTCTCATTCCTTGTGACATACAAGATATGAAAGAATGCCTCGCCTTGGCCGATCTTGGTGCGAGCATTAATTTGATGCCATTTTCCATTTGGAAATCGCTTTCGCTTCCGGCTCTCATTCCTTCGAACATGTCCATCGAGATGGCCGATCATTCTACGATTATGGCATGTGGAGTAGCCGAAGATGTTTTCGTGAAAGTGGGGAAGTTCTACTATCCCGTTGATTTTATAGTAGTTGACATCCCCGCGGATCCTCAAGTTCCTCTAATTTTAGGTCGATCATTTTTAGACACTTCGAGATCGCTTATCGATGTTCATGCGAGAACTATCACTTTGAGATTCAACGAAGAGGAACTTGTTATAAACGCTACTCAAAACTCGAAACCTTCTCATGTTTATGCAATCGCTACCATCAATCACATTGACATCGTTGATGTGGTTTGCGATGAGTTTTCACAAGAAGTGTTAGGTTTTTCCGATAGCTCGTCAAGTGGCAGTCCCACTATTTTGGATCCGATTCTTGCTAATTCCACACCAAATCTCACTCCATTCCAAGGAGGCGATTTCACTTCAAATGAAATCGACAATGAAGATGAGGTGTTGATTAGTGATGATACTTCTATTCCACCATTTCTTTCGCCGATGGAAGTTATGAGTTTTGAACCAAAATCTTCAATCGAGGAACCACCTATCCTCGAATTGAAAGATCTTCCTTCTCACCTTGAATACGCATTCTTGGAAGGTGATGACAAGTTGCCGGTTATTATTGCAAAAGGTCTTGCTAATAATGAAAAAACCGAGCTCTTGAAAGTTCTTAAGGCTCATAAAGGGGCAATTGCGTGGAAAATATCCGACATTAAGGGTATTGACCCAAAATTTTGTACTCACAAGATTTTAATGGAGGAGGACTACAAACCCGCAATTCAAAGTCAAAGAAGGGTGAATCCCAAAATTCAGGATGTCATTAAAAAGGAAGTCCTTAAACTCCTTGACGCGGGAATGATTTATCCTATATCCGATAGCCCATGGGTAAGCCCAATCCATTGTGTCCCTAAAAAGGGAGGAATGACCGTTGTGCCTAATGAAAACAACGAGTTAATTCCCACTCGTGTTTTGACCGGTTGGAGGGTGTGTATTGACTACCGAAAGTTAAATGACGCCACTCGTAAAGACCACTTTCCTTTGCCCTTCATGGATCAAATGTTGGAGCGACTTGCGGGAAATGAATTCTATTGCTTTTTAGATGGTTTTTCCGGTTACTTTCAAATCCCTATCGACCCTCGTGATCAAGAGAAGACTACGTTTACGTGTCCTTATGGAACGTTCGCTTATCGTAGGATGCCTTTCGGACTTTGTAATGCACCCGGTACGTTTCAACGGTGTATGATGGCGATTTTTCACGATATGATCGAGAAGTCGATGGAAGTGTTTATGGATGACTTCTCGGTGTTTGGTAATTCGTTCACGTCATGTTTATCTAATCTCGAACAAATGTTAAAATGTTGTGAAGAAACCAATCTTGTGCTTAATTGGGAGAAATGTCATTTTATGTGTAAACAAGGAATCGTCTTAGGACATAAGGTGTCGAAGGCGGGGATTGAGGTCGATAAAGCTAAGGTAGACGTCATCGCCAAGTTACCTCATCCCAAAACCGTTAAGGGAGTTAGGAGTTTCCTAGGCCACGCGGGCTTTTATCGTCGTTTCATCAAGGACTTTTCGAAGATTTCTCGTCCTATGACACACCTTCTCGAAAAGGATGCTCCTTTTAACTTTAATGAGGATTGTGTTAAGGCTTTCGAAACTCTCAAAAGGAAACTCACCGAAGCTCCCATTCTTGTTGCTCCTAATTGGGAATTACCCTTTGAAATCATGTGCGATGCAAGTGATTATGCTATAGGGGCCGTCTTAGGTCAACGTTATGACAAGCATTTTCGTCCTATTCACTATGCTAGTAAGACGATGACCGAGGCTCAATTAAAGTACACCACAACGGAAAAGGAATTCCTTGCCGTGGTCTATGCTTTTGAGAAATTCCGACCTTATCTCGTCTTGACTAAAAGCATTATGTATACCGACCATTCGGCTATCAAGTATCTCTTAGCTAAGCAAGATGCTAAGCCGAGATTGCTTCGTTGGATGCTCCTCCTCCAAGAATTTGATGTCACCGTGCTTGACAAAAAAGGAGCCGAGAATCTAGCGGCCGATCATCTCTCTCGTCTAGAAGATCCTCACAAAGATGTTTTCGAGAACAAGGAAATTACCGAAACATTTCCTCTTGAGACTCTCGGTGTAGTGAATTCTAAAGACACCACCCCATGGTTTGCCGACATTGCAAATTACCATGCGGGCAATTTCATAATCAAGGGTATGACGACACAACAAAAACGAAAATTCTTTCGTGACGTCAAGTTCTATTTTTGGGACGACCCTTATCTCTTTCGGATTTGTGCGGATCAACTCGTTCGACGTTGTGTGTTTGGTGCCGAAGCTTCTAATATCCTTAGAGCTTGTCACGAGGGACCCACGGGTGGTCACCACGGTGCTAATCTCACGGCTAAGAAAGTGTTCGATGCCGGCTTCTTTTGGCCTTCTATCTATCGTGATGCACACGCACTTGTGAAGTCGTGTGATTCGTGCCAACGTCAAGGAAAATCGTCTCAACGCGATGAAATGCCTCAAAACATAATTCAAGTATGTGAGATTTTCGACATATGGGGAATAGACTTTATGGGGCCGTTCCCATCGTCTCATGGCAACAAATATATCCTCGTCGCGGTGGACTACCTTTCTAAGTGGGTGGAAGCTAAGGCTTTGCCTACTAATGATGCTCGTGTGGTAGTGAAGTTTTTGAAGCAACTATTCTCTCGGTTCGGAACCCCTCGTGCTATTATAAGCGATCGTGGAACCCATTTTTGTAATGACCAATTCGAAAAGGTTCTAAAGAAATATGGGGTTACACATCGTCTTTCTACGGCTTATCACCCGCAAACGAGTGGGCAAGTCGAGGTTTCGAATCGAGCTTTAAAGAGGATTTTAGAAAGGTCAATTGGAGAAAACCGTGCTTCATGGTCCGACAAACTCGATGACGCTTTATGGGCCTTTAGGACCGCTTATAAGACACCTATCGGTTGCACTCCTTATAAGTTAGTTTATGGGAAGAATTATCATTTGCCCATTGAATTGGAGCATAAGGCATATTGGGCCCTTAAGCATGCAAACTTTGACTTGAAGACCGCGGGAGATCACCGGAAAATACAATTGAATGAATTGAATGAATTAAGGGATAATACTTATGAAAATTCATTAATTTTCAAAGAAAAGACTAAAAAGTTTCATGATTCAAAGATTAAAAACCGGGTTTTTAACATTGGTGATCAAGTGTTGCTTTTTAACTCTCGTCTTAAGATATTTTCCGGGAAATTGAAATCTCGTTGGTCGGGTCCATTCACCATTACACACGTGTTTCCATATGGGACCATTGAGCTAGCTCAAGATGATGGTCCTAATTTCAAGGTGAATGGACATAGGCTTAAGCACTACTTTGGTGGGGAAATTCCTTCAATGGTTGCCCCCGACCAAGACACCTTCCCCAATGATAATTAGCATTGAGGGGATCGAGTCGAGCTCATGACTCGGTAATCAAAAACGAGGTGCCTCGTGGGGGAGATCCCATGCTTATCTTTTATGCTCACTATTCACTAATAAGGGGACTTGTACCCTTTCAACTCGTTGTCTCGTGGTTGTTTGTGATTGTGTTATCTAGATCATCATCATCATCTACGATTGAAGACTCTCGTCTTCGTTTACATGAGCCTTCATCGTTCGTTTGAAGAAGTTTTTCACGAATCCATGACATATCCTTTATTGTTCTAACAATTATCTTTTAGCATACTTAATAAACGGCTTTAGATATATTGTTGATCACCCTTTCCATGCTAGATCCTAAGCATTCGACTCTTCGTCTCTAGTATGGGGGTGCTCCACCTTTAGACTCGAAACATTGAGGACAATGTTTACTTTTAGTATGGGGGGGGGGTGAATAGGTACTTGCTTTGCTACGCCCTCACGCTTTCCAATTTTCAATGCTTTGTTTTGCTAATAAGGCTAAAATGGCCAAATTTTAAATTTTCTTAGTTTTTCATAAGTGTTTTTAAGACACGAATGTATATTTTCCGTTGGGTAGAATAAGAGTTAATTTTTGACTTGATGGGCATTTGGAGCCATTTACATTCCTTAACCCGCTCAATTCAAGTTTTGCTAGACTTTTATATAGGGAGCTCTAAAACGCGAAAGTCTTAACTCTTACGGGTTAAGAACAAGAACTTTTCGCAAGTTCCTATAATTGATTCTAGAAAGTCACTTTTATATAGGGAACTATAAAACGCATTCTCTAAACTTGAAAAAGTCCAAGAAAGTGCAAGATCCTATAGGTGGCTTGAAAACCCAAAACTTTGATTTGATATAGTCTTAATGAAAGCTAATCCAAATTTGGCTTAATTTTGACTTGCATGGCTAAGTATTCACGAGTCTCTTTAATTAGAGGTCTTTATATAGTGAAGAACGAGAAATGATAGAGTTAGACAAGTGATCATGCTAAACGTAGAACATGAAAGTGTTCTTTCAAAAACTCATATGTTTTTAATTGTGGCTTTTTCTTCCCATAAGATCAATGCATTAGGAATAAATCATAATTGCAATAAGTAAGGTCGTACGATTTGAAAGGTTACTTAGCCTCTAGCGCAAGATCGTTTAAAAGTTACTCGGGGTTGAATAGAGTTCATAGCCAAGGCATAACTTATTGAAGCGGGACGCGAAGATTGGCGATCATCCAAAAAGGCCCTAACAAGGCATGAGGAGCTCTATTTTTGCTAAAGATCCAAAGATGATGTGAAGTATCATTATTCCTAAATCAATATGAAGGATCGAGACACACGACGAGAAGCTATTACTCCCCTAAAGAATGCAGAAAGTCTATCCAAAAAGACCCTAACAAGGTATGAGGATAAATATATCCAAGTCCGAAAAGGAGGCGGATCGTTGTATATCAAAATCCAAAGTAAAGATTGAAGAAAAATGATGAAGTCGTGGTCCTATATGAAGAATCTCTCAAAAACGTCAAGTGAAGAAATTCCAAATATATGAAGAGAAGACCATAATTTCAAGAACGTCTTCCCAAGATTTGAAGTATGAAGTACATGCCAAATATCGGTCCGAGAAAGGTCTCAAATCGTGAAACAAGTTATGCCAAGATATGAACTTAAGGAGATACACGAGAAGCCGTTTTAAAAGATTTTGTCCTTAGGCTAACTATTGATCAAATCGTGCTACTTTTCTTTCGGACTAATAACTACTCAAATAAGTCAATATGAATCACTTTGATCCATGACAAATAGATAAAAAATGCTAGTAACCCATTTCCTTTTATAATAACTAGGATTGCGGGGAGAAAAGTATTACACAATTTGGACGTATGAGTAGTGTTAGCATTGTGACTTGTACCAACAATGATCTTGTTTTTGCACTTAGCATGGAATGTATGACAATCAAGGATGACGAAGTTTACTCTAAGGGACATTAACTTGTTTCTATTCTTTGACCCTAAAAGTCACTTTTTGTGATGAAAATCATACATTATGTCTTTACACATCATCATAGTATGCTGCAAGTCTTTTACTCTTCAATAAAGGTTAATAAAATTGAACTTTGGTGATGCTTAGATACTTTATTCTAGCATTGCGTGAGGGCACGGCAATGGCTTAGTATGGGGGAGTGATGAGATGGCATTTATACATGATCTCATCGTTCTTTTCGGGCTTTAAATGCATAAAAATGTCATAAAATACCATATATATGCTTGTGTTTGTTTACTTGTGTATTTTAGGTATGGATATCGTGAAAAAGATAAAAGATCACAAGTTACAAGGAAAAACGGACACGAGAAACGAAGCCGTACAAAGAACCGGGCCTTAATCATGGAATTTTCAACAAATACCCTTGAAGACTTGAAGACAAACAAGATTGATCCTCATTTATTGAAGAAATGACACTTAAAACCCTTGTATATTCATAATTTACAAGTTTGGTCCCTTAAGTTTGTCAAAATTACACAAAAGGTCCTTCAACTTTGAAGAAATGGCAAGATTAGTCCCTCAACAAATCAAAATTGCCAATAATGGTCCCTCATGAAGTGAAAGATACAATGAAGACCTTTGAAGATCAACATTGTCCAAGATCAGCCCTTGAAATATGCAAAAGTGTCAAAATTAACCCTTGATAACCTTTTTGGAAAGTTTGTGCCAAAACTGCCAAGTGATGAAAGTTGAATAACAAAGGAATACGTTTTGCATGAAGATCAATAACTTAATTGGTTGTGGATTGAGTTACTTGCACTCGTAGAAGACTCATCTTCATTGATCTTCAACATCCTTGAATGATGATACCAAGATGATTGGGAATGATACTAGTCCTTGAAGACTTAGTACTCATCATAGTCATTGTTGGGCATTGCATTGATTCCTTGATGGATTGCTCTTTGTGGCCAAGGTACGCTTTCGTTCTTCCACACGCCCTTTGATCGTTACTTGACTATGTGCTTGTTCTTGGCATCCTTGCCTTGACATTTGTTTGTGCTTTGTGATTCTTTTCTTTTATCCTCTCAAACCTTCATTGCTTGGATAGTTGACTCACTATGGTGATGTAGAGTGAGTTAGTAGTAGCTTAAAGTATCAAGCATGATTTCCATGGTTTGCACCCATACGGTTAGTAGGCCCTTTGTGGGAGAGAAAGTGAATTAATACCTTGATCATATTTTGGTTTAGAGTAAGACTATTATTGAAAGTGATCTTAGTCTATACATGAATAATTGCTTTGTGATTATTCATTACCAAAGCCGTTTAAAGTTTCGCCAGAAAGGCACGTCTTAAACCACTATATATGACACAAGCTCTTCGTCTCCATGATTTGAAGATTGTAATTAATCCCTTGAGCATTTATCTTAGTCTTGATTCACTTCCATTGACTTCTCTCCACTTTGCCTTTTCGCTACGAGTAGTCGTTTGTCTGTTTCGGTTCTTTTCGATCTCGATTCAACTCGTAATCCTTCATTAAGGCATATTGCTTAGTGTTATGATGATCCAAATGATATTATAAAAGGTTTAAGATATATTTTTAAGTATTTTAGAAAATTTGGTTTTAAAAATTTTGGCGTGTTTCGTTGATAAAAACCAGCCTCTGTAGGCGGTTCTTTATCTCTGGCGGCTCAAACCCGCGATTCCTTATCGATAAGGTACCGCGGGCAGTAAAGTTTGTCAGAGCGCCAGTTTTATTATAATAACCTTTTTCAAACCAAACCCTCTCTCTCCTAAAAACGCACAGCCGACGGATTTCACCTTTTCCACCATTGTTGAAGCTTCAAAAACCTTCAATCACTCAAATTAATTGATTCCAAGTTGTGGGTTTCACTCATCCTTCATCAAACATCAATTAATTGTAAGTATTTTCTTTCAATTTCATCTATTTTGTTCTAGGGTTCATCCTTTCGTAATTGGGGATTTTTAAAATTGAAATTGAATTAGAACCTTAATAGGAATATTGGTTGACATGGTTATTTTACTATGATTCCTTAGGTTCATATTCATTAAGACTTCATGATAGGTGTGTAAACACCCATCCTTTTTACCACTTAATTACAATAATAACCGGGCCAAAACGTGTATTTTATGTCTTTTATGTCGGAATTATGCGTGGTTTGTGTTTTTGTTGTGATTTAGGACGAAAAGGTGAAAAGTGGAGAAAACACGGGCATTCACGGGCTTTTATTGAAGAAAAAGATTAAAGACGAAGTCAAGAAGTCAAGAGTGCAAAAAGAACGGAAGTTCAAGACCAATTCTGAAGATTTATCAAAGAAAAAGTAAAAAGACGGAAGTTTACTAAAGCCGAAGAACTCGAGTCTTATTTATGAAGAAAATTAAAGACGAGAAATCCCGAGCCAAAAGTCATTAAAGTCCAAGATTAACAAAAGATTAAGAAGAGAAGGACTTAAGTGTGCAATTAAGGAAAAGAGGAAAGAGGAAGGAAGCTTCCTAAGCACTCCTTAATCTCCCTATATATAGTTTAAGATCAATTCATTTTACTCTTGTTGGATAGTTTGACACACTATTTCTTCCATTTTATTTACTTGCACATTTACTTTATTGCACTTTAATTACCTTGTCTTTCACTTTAATTTACAAGTAAGTTTACTTTTATTTCACCTTTACTTTTCTTGTTTAATCTCTCATTCCACCTTTTTTTCTTTGCTTGATCTTTATGTTTATGTGTTTATTATCTTGCTTATTTGATTAAAGGTTATGTTTTTATGCTTTTGATTGTTTTGGATTATTGATTCTTATAGCTTATTTGTGTTTATCTTTAAGTTTCTAAAGTGTTTATAAAAGTTATTTTTATATAAAGTTTGTTTTCGTATACTTTTTTCATTTTGTGTTTTCAAAAGTCTTTAAATTGTAGCTTATTAGCTTTTTCTCTCACGTATTTGCTTAGGTTTTTAGTCTAGTGCTTATTTGATTAATAGCTTATTGTGCTTATTTTGTGTTATCTTTACTGTATTTCGATCTCCTTGATCGGAAAAGGGTTTATTATTCCGACCAGCACTCCTTTGCTTGGTCGGAAAAGGGTTTGTGATATTCCGATCTAGGGTGAGTTTGGTATTCCGATCAGGTCTAGGTGACAACATTCCGATCTGAGTCCACTCCTCATTCCGATCAGGGTGATTGTTTTGTTATTCCGATCAGGAGGTAAGAATACATTCTGATTTGGGGTTTGTTTGGATATTCCGATTAAGCGTTTGGTGACAACATTCCGATTGGTAATTCCGACAACTTTCCGATCAGAAAGGTAAGGGTATTCCGATCAACATTCCGATTGGAAGGTAGGTTAACATTTCGATCATATTCCGATCGAAATGTATTCCGATTAGGGTTATTTTTTATTTATTTCGTCTTGTTTAATTTTTAAGTTTACATTTTAATACTTTGTTAAATTTAATTCTTGTCACGCTTTAGTTTCAAGTTATTTTATTTCTCGTTATTTACTTTTCAAAGTTTTAATTTCTCGCCATTTATTTTAAAATAGTTTTAGATTTATTTTACACGTCATTTAGTTTTAAGTCTTGCACATTTATTTTAAAACAACCAAAAATATTTGTTTCACCAAAAACAATAGAGTCGTACTTTGAACCGGAAATCAATTCGTTAAGATACCGAGAACACGAACTTTAATTTTTATACGGGGTGTCAAAAAGCCTTGTATTAAATGTCGCCGCTGCCGGCTCTTTTCGTAAAGATTAACGGTTGTCTGTGAGAGACGCGTTGCTTTTTGGGATCCGTTCACTTGTGAGCGTTATTTTTCTTGCCTAAAAAATTCAAAAAACCAAAAAAAAAATTTTAAAATTGATAAAAATCCATAAAAATTAAAAATTTCAAAAAATACAAAAAGATTTTATTTTTATTGTGTATATATATTGTCTTTGTGTTTTTTATTGTTTTCTTTTGCCTTTGTAGGTGTATGCGTACTAGATCTTCTAATTATCAAGAGCCTGAGACTCGAGAAGATTTAAGTATGGCAGGTGTTAACAACAACAATAATCCACCGCACCTCAACAATAACAACAATGTTCTTCCACAGCCCGATCTTCGGACAATGGAGGAGCTTTGTCAACCTACCATGTTTCAACGAGGAGGACCGATTGCGCCGATGCAAATCACGGCTCCGGAGTTTTCGTTGAAGCACCACATGATTCAGCAAGTGCAAACTAACCCATTTCGTGGATTGCTTGATGATGATGCCAACAAACACCTCGACAAGTTCATTACAATCACCCAAAGCATGAAGTTGCCCGGTGCCACAATGGATGTTCTACGCCTACAACTCTTTCCACATACTTTATCACACCACGCCGAGAAATGGTTTGATCGTCTCCCGAAGAATTCAATTCATACTTGGGATGACATGACTCAATGCTTTTTGTCGCGCTACTTTCCACCATCCATGGTCACGAGCCTTCGCAATCAAATCAGCGGTTTCATGCAAGATCCCGATGAATCTCTTTTTGATGCTTGGGAGAGATATAATGTCTTGATCGATCGTTGTCCAAACCACAACATGCTTCCAGTCACATTGATTGATACTTTCTACAACGGTTTGACTTTTCGTGATCGTGATACGATTAATGCAACCGCCGGTGGCACATTTATGAAAAGGAGACCCGAGGAGTGTAGAGAGCTTATTGAGAACATGACTACTCACCATAAAAATTGGGATTCCTCCGCTTCTTCAAGGAACAACCCGAGAGTCAATGTTTCTTCCACCTCAGCAAACCCCGACATGACCGAATTCATCCGCATGATGACCGAAATGAACAAAAATATCTTGCTTCTCGCTACAAACCAACAACAACTAGTTAAAGCGGTTGCACCTTCTTGTGAAACATGCGGCGGTCCTCACTCATACACCGATTGTCCTTCTACACAAGGAAATCCGGAAAATGTATATGTAGCTTATGGTAATTATTTACCGGAAAATTACCAAGCTCGACCTCAAGGGGATAGAAATTTGCTGAGTTACCGGTCCAACAACTACCTTTCACCCGGTTTTTCTCCTCAAAGCCAAAACCCCGCCAACAACTACAATGGAAGCAACCAAATCCCACCAAGAGCTTCTAATCCTTACCACCCACCCTCCCAACAAGCCTTACCCATTAACCCCGATGTTGAAGCCATCATGTGAACCCAAGGTGAGCAAATCAAGAATCTACAGAGCCAAATTATCAATCTGAAAGGAGATATTACCAAGCAAGGAAATGACCTTAGATCCGAGCTTCGCGATAATATCCAATCCTCCTTCAGCAATCAAACAAATGATTTGAAGAATATGCTTGCTAGTTTCTTGCCCGCCGCTCAACCCTCTTCTTCGAGTTCTCTACCTTCAAACACCGTCACCAATCCGCGAGCAAATGTGAGTGCTATTACTACCCGTAGTGGAGTCACCACAGTAGGACCACCTATCCCACCCCCATCATCTCTCCACCACCATTTATCCCTACTCCTCCTATACCTAGTATTAGTACACCATTACCGTCTCCGCCTCGTCATTACGATGTTTCCAAGAAGAACCCTTCAACATCTCAACCTTTACCACCTTCACCTTCACCACCCAAACCCAATATCCCATATCCTTCTCGCTTAGGCAAGACCAACGAGCTAACCAAGAATGACTGTCAAGTGTCAAGCTATGTGAAGATGCTCTCTCAAATGAACATCAACATGAGCCTTGTTGAAGCACTTGTCCACATGCCGAAATTTGTTCAAGCATTTAAGTAATTGCTTAACAAGAAGGAGAAGCTGATTGAGCTCGCCAACACACGCTTAAATGAAAACTGCTCTGTAGTTATTCTTAAAGAACTTCCGGAAAAGCTTGGAGATCCCGGTCGTTTTGTGTTGCCTTGCATTTTCAACAAAACTGAAGAATTTACTGTCCTAGCTGATCTCGGGGCCAGTATTAATCTTATGCCTTTGAGTGTTTGGAAAACACTATCATTACCCGACCTTAATCCAACAAAGGTGACTCTTGAACTTACAAATCGCACTCTCGCTTACCCCGTTGGTATAGCCGAAGACGTGTTCATTAAAGTTGGCACATTTACTTTCCCGGTCGATTTTGTCGTTGTTGATTATGAAATGGACCCTCGTATTCCTTTAATACTTGGTCGGCCATTCTTGAGAACCGGACGAGCTTTAGTTGATGTTGCCGAAGGTGAGTTAATCTTAAGAGTCAGGGATGATGCACAAGTGTTCAAAATAGGGAAGCTTACAAGCAAATCCTTTGGACGAGAATCTGCGAATATGATTAATGTGCTTGATGATTTTGTCGTCTACAACAACCCTCTATTCGATTCTTGCATTGATAATCCACTTTTTTAAGATGATGTGGATGATTCTCTATCCAATTTGGACCCTTCACCCATTTATGATTCTCCACCGATCTTTGATGCTTATGATGATGATTGAAGCTCAAATTCGGATGATTATGATGACCTTACTTCTGAGTATCCCGATCTGCCCACATATGATGATTTTGATGAGGCCGATACTCTTTCGAGTGATTCTTCACATGATGAAGAGCCTCCGTCATCCATGCTTAATCCTACTTTGGATGATTACTCTTTTGAGGAAGACTTCTCTACGTTTCTCAACACTTACTTCCCTCATGAGAGTGATGCTCCTCCTTTAGATTTTGAAGATTATCGTCTTGATCCTACTTTGGATTTAAAGAACATTCTTTCAAAGGAGACGAAACCGGTCGACACCAATATCCACAACACATATGATTTAACACCTCTTTGTCCCCCTTCTGAGGACGAGGTTGTGCATTGTCATCGCGGATCATCTTTACACTCTGCTGAGCCTGAGTGCTATTTTCCCCTAAAGGAAAAGGTGTTCGACCCCGGTGTCGATATTCTGCAGCCATCTCAGTATCCACCTGATGAAATAAAAGGAAATATTTTTGGAACTTATGGAAATCTACTTGCACCACTTCACCCTTGCTTCCACCGTGCTCCATCGCTGCTTAAGGGAACCTTGCCTACTCTTATTTGGCTTGCCTTGTTCGCCTTAAGCTTGTGCTATTTGATAGACGAAAACTATGTCTTTGATCCTGGTGTATATGTTTCATGCTTCTTCCTATGATGATCAAGGTCGAGTCAGGCTCACGACTCGGTAATCAAAAATCAAGCGCTTCTTGGGAGGCAACCCATGTATCTATCTTTTCGCTTTCTTTATCCTAAGTGTAGGGGAGACCCGTTGGTGTTTGCTATTTCCTCTCCTCTCTTAATCAGGGATTAGAGCTCAATGATCCACTCTTGATGATTCTTGACGACCCGTGATTCCGTGTTCCATTCTTCCCGGTTCTATCCTAAACTCTTTTCGATTCACTATTTTATATTTTCTCAATATTAAAATAGGAATCTCTTTAGTTGTCTATTCCTTAGCGAGATTTAAACAAAGTGCACAATGTCCTAAGTGTAGGGGAGTTTACTCCCACATGCTTAAACATTGAGGACAATGTTTATGTTAAGTGTAGGGGGGACTTCTATCGAAGTTAAGTGGCCTTTTCCTTGTATTTGTCCTCATTTTAACCGGAAAATTAATTTTTTCGACATTTTTCAAAATTTTTGATCTATTTTGGCCTATTAGTTTTTCCCTTTGTATAGTTATTTTCTTTCTTTGCTAGAATAAACTTTAATAAAGTGGTTTTAATTTTCAAACGTTGTGAATCTTTTGACTCAACCCGAGTTTACTTATCTAAGTTACTCTAGCTAGTATCCTTAACGTGTTTAAATCAAGTTTTGCTAGGCTTTTATATAGGGAGCTATAAAACGCGAAATTCTTAACTCTCACGGGTTAAGAACAAGAACTTTTCGCAAGTTCCTATAATTGATCCTAGAGAGTCGTTTATCAAGGGAACTTTAAAAAGCGATTTCTAAACTTGAAAAAGTCTAAGAATTTGCAAGATCCTATAGGCGACTCGAAAACCTAAAACTTTGATTTAATAGGCTAAGCATCCACGAGTCTCATTCCTTGAGATTTTAAACTGTGAAGAACGAGAGATGATAGAGTCAATTATAAGTTTGGTATTCTTTCGGGAATTTATGTGAGTTAATTATGAGCCTATTCTTCCATCGCTTGCTAATAAATTTATCTGCAATAAATAAGGTTGTGCGATTTGAAAAGTTACTTAGCTTCTAGCCCAAGATCGTTTAAAAGTTGCTCGGTATGGATTAGAGTTCATAGCCAAGGCATAACTTATTGAAGCGGGATGCGAAGATTGGCGAGTCCGAAAAGGCCCTAACAAGGCATGAGGGCTACATTTTGTTGCTAAAGATCCAAAGTGATGTGAAGAATCATTTATCGAAAATCAATATGAAGGATCGAGACACACGACGAAAAGCAAAAACTCCCCAAAAGTCATGGAGAAGTGTATCCGAAAAGACCCTAGCAAGGTATGAGGATAAATAGATCCAAGTCATAAAAGGAGGCGGATCGTTGTATATCAAAGTCCAAAATAATGATTGGAGAAAAATAAAGAAGTCGTGGTCCAAGTATGAATCTCTTAAAACTTCAAGTGAAGAAATTCCTATATGAAGAGAAGACCATTATTTCATGAACGTCTCTCAAGGTTTGAAGTATGAAGTCGCTGCCAAATATCGGTCCGAGAAAGGTCTCAAATCGCAAAACGAGTTATGCCAAGATATGAACTTTATGAGGGCCCGAGAAGCAGTTTTAAAAGATTTTGTCCTTTAGCTAACTATTGATTAAATCGTTCACTTTATTTTCGGCCTAAATAAATATCGAAATAAGTCAACAATGCATCCTCGTGATCATTCAAGACAACAATAAAATATAAGAGATACACCTAGGAATAAGGGAGTCTAAGTGAATAATTGGCCCACATGAGTTCGTGTTAGTTTGCTAACTTATAATAACAATGATCTCGTTTTTAAGGTTGGTTTGGAGAAAGTGAAAACTTGAGGATGATGATTATTCATGACATTTCCAAAACCCAAGGTATGTTTTTGATGTCTTTACTTTGTATGTTTATAGTTTTCTATCTCTTTAATAAAGGCCAACGTGGATTGATTTTGATGAAAAATGTAAACGTGCTTTGTATCTAATGCATTGCATGAGGACATCGCAATGGTCAAGTGTAGGGGATTTGATAGGTGTGTAAACACCCATCCTTTTTACCACTTAATTACAATAATAACCGGGCGAAAACGTGTATTTTATGTCTTTTATGTCGGAATTATGCGTGGTTTGTGTTTTTGTTGTGATTTAGGACGAAAAGGTGAAAAGTGGAGAAAACACGGGCATTCACGGGATTTTATTGAAGAAAAAAAAGACGAAGTCAAGAAGTCAAGAGTGCAAAAAGAACGGAAGTCCAAGACCAATTCTGAAGATTTATCGAAGAAAAAGTCAAAAGACGGAAGTTTACTAAAGCCGAAGAACTCGAGTCTTATTTATGAAGAAAATTAAAGACGAGAAATCCCGAGCCAAAAGTCATTAAAGTCCAAGATTAACAAAAGATTAAGAAGAGAAGGACTTAAGTGTGCAATTAAGGAAAAGAGGAAAGAGGAAGGAAGCTTACTAAGCACTCCTTAATCTCCCCTATATATAGTTTAAGATCATTTCATTTTACTCTTGTTGGATAGTTTGACACACTATTTCTTCCATTTTATTTACTTGCACATTTACTTTATTGCACTTTAATTACCTTGTCTTGCACTTTAATTTCCAAGTAAGTTTACTTTTATTGCACCTTTACTTTTCTTGTTTAATCTCTCATTCTACCTTTCTTTCTTTGCTTGATCTTTATGTTTACGTGTTTATTATCTTGCTTATTTGATTAAAGGTTATGTTTTTATGCTTTTGATTGTTTTGGATTATTGATTCTTATAGCTTATTTGTGTTTATCTTTAAGTTTCTAAAGTTTTTATAAAAGTTATTTTTATATAAAGTTTGTTTTCGTATACTTTTTTCATTTTGTGTTTTCAAAAGTCTTTAAATTGTAGCTTATTAGCTTTTTCTCTCACGTATTTGCTTAGGTTTTTAGTCTAGTGCTTATTTGATTAATAGCTTATTAGTTGTGCTTATTTTGTGTTATCTTTACTGTATTCCGATCTCCTTGATCGGAAAAGGGTTTATTATTGCGACCAGCACTCCTTTGCTTGGTCAGAAAAGGGTTTGTGATATTCCGATCTAGGGTGAGTTTGGTATTCCGATCAGGTCTAGGTGACAGCATTCCGATCTGAGTCCACTCCTCATTCCGATCAGGGTGATTGTTTTGTTATTCCGATCAGGAGGTAAGAATACATTCCGATTTGGGGTTTGTTTGGATATTCCGATTAAGCGTTTGGTGACAACATTCCGACTGGTAATTCTGACAACTTTCCGATCAGAAAGGTAAGTGTATTTCGATCAACATTCCGATTGGAAGGTAGGTTAACATTCCGATCATATTCCGATTAGGGTTATTTTTTATTTATTTCGTCTTGTTTAATTTTTAAGTTTACATTTTAATACTTTGTTAAATTTAATTCTTGTCACGCTTTAGTTTCAAGTTATTTAATTTCTCGTTATTTACTTTTCAAAGTTTTAATTTCTCGCCATTTATTTTAAAATAGTTTTAGGTTTATTTTACACGTCATTTAGTTTTAAGTCTTGCACATTTATTTTAAAACAACCAAAAATATTTGTTTCACCAAAAACAATAGAGTCGTACTTTGAACCGAAAATCAATTCGTTAAGATACCGAGAACACGAACTTTAATTTTTATACGGGGTGTCAAAAAGCCTTGTATTACTTTACTAAAACCCACTTGTAGAACAAATCCGAATTTTGGCTAAATGATTTTGGTTAAAATATGGAATTGAGATGAACCCATGAACAAATAGCTAGTTGCATTGTTAATGCTTACCTAAAAACCTTGTTTTGAAAAACCAATGTTCTAGTTCATTGTTGATCCAACATAGGTCATATGTTCTTGGTTAATAATGTAATAGACACATTGTGAACATGAGAATGTTATGGATTCAATCCTTTGTTTGTCAAGAAATTGATATAACACATTCTCATATTTTTAATTTTTGATTTTATTTTTCATATGAGTGATTAGAAAAATATTTTCTTATGTTTATTTAGGTACTAATCATGCCTTCACAATACCAAAAGGATCATCAACTCACCAAACAGTATATGCCAAACCTTTCCAACTTTTGTCACTCAACTCACCTTGCCCATACTTTTTCCTCCCTTCAATCCCGTTGCTTTCATGAGGGTAGAGTTGTCCAAAAGGATATCAAGGATTATGTCTACATTAAGTCCATGTTTGAAAACATTGGATTGATTGTTTGTTGAACATTAAGGAAGACATCTATCCTCGATTCCTATTGGAATTCTTTAGCACATACTCCGTCATTGAAAACAACGATGGAATATTTGTCAGGTTCATCTTGAAAGATCAACTCATTCAATACTCTCTCGAAGTTTTTGGTCAAATTCTTGATGTCCCATTTGTAGGCACTTGTCGCTTCACGGATAAATGGAAGCTTAGTGCTCTCCTTGAATCCTACAATTGTCCTCCAAATGATCATGCGGAAATTGATCTTGACTTCATTGTTGACATTGTCTCCAAAAAGGGGTAATCGACCCGTTAAGAGAAGCCTTCATACTAAGGTACGTTCGGTGAAACGTCATGAGGTTCTCTTAAGCGACCTTAATGATAATATGGTCCAATGGACCAATATCCTTAGGGAAAATGTGTTTTGTCTTGGTGGAAACCGTGATCATGTTTTGGCGTGTTTAGTGCATATGTTATATTGCATCTTTACCAACACCAATTACAATTTGGCATATTTTATGGCTCAACGAATCAATTATGCTATTCATAAGCCTAAAACAAACCTCCCTTACGCAATGCTTCTCACTCGCCTTTTTAAAAGGGTTGGCCGTGATTTTCCAAATCTTGATCTTTCTTAGTTTCAACCGGTCAAACGGGTCATGCTACCTATTCAAGAGGTCTATAAGAGAAAGACTAGATGTGATCGTAAATCCGACCAACAAGAGTCCAATGATGAGGACATGGACATGCCAACAAGTGATGATGATGGCATTGGAACAAGTGCTTCCATTGATTCTTCGAGTACTTCTTACCACTCCACAAACTCATTCGTGGATGGTTTAGATGACATTGCTTCCCCTCCTCATCATTCCACTAGTGAAGTTCCTAATAATCTCAATTTAGAGGAACTTTACCGTCAAAATATTCGAACCCAAGGTGATTTGCATGAACACCGGATTGAGTCAAGAAAGGGAATCAAGTACTTAGGAAACATGATCAAGGTATTGGAAAGAAGAGAAGATGAAGACTTTGAGTTGTTTCAAAGTATACATGTTGGTAAACATGTAATGTGATGTTAAACATTTGCTTCCTCTTATTTTTATCTTGGATGTGTATTAACTATATTCTACTTGTTTGGATTATTTTTTATTTATCCTAAATGTTTGCCATTGTGATGTGCATAGCTTTGTTTATCCTATGTGTTTGTTAGCTTCCTAGATTTTGGTCAGTAGTTAACTTTGGCTTGAAAATCCTTTGGTAAAAATCTGGGATAACCAAAATTTGAGGAAATACCATTTTGAACACCACTGGTCGCGGCTCCTTATAGACCCGCCGTACCTTATTGATAAGGAACCGCCGCCCCTAGATAAGGAACCGCCGGCTACTGTGTCCGACATAATCTTTGCTTTACACTATTTTCCTTAATCTGTGTAAACCTTGCTTGATTCTTTGCAAAAACCTTCACATTTCCTAAACTAGGTTAGTTAAATTCATTGTTCATATAAAATGTTTTTAACCCATTACTAATTTGGATCATCCCTTCACCCTTTTAAACCCACCTTGTTAGCCATGTTCTTCACACATCAAACCATTCTTCCTTAAACCTTAAACCCTTCATTTCAACCATGGTTTCTACAAGAAGCTCAAACTCATCCAAAACCTCCACCACAAAGAAAAATCTTAAGATTAAGATTAAAATGGCTAAACCCAACTCCTCACCCTTTCACACTCCCAAGAATGAGATTGTCCCAATTCTCATTTCTTCATCAAACTCACCACCTCTTGCTCCATGCAAGACTTCATCAACCCATGGAACCAACCATTCTCATGGTTCTACCTCCTCTTCATTCCAATCTAGGATGAATAAGCTTTCCTCACCCTTCACTCCAAGTAATCTCTTGGATGTGACCACCCAACCACAACCCATCCAAAGCATTTCCATTGTGAATGACTTTGATGATACCATGGTGACTTCACCATTTACCCCTCCTAACTCACCCTTTTCACCCTTGGAGAGCTTGCCTCCACACTCACCCACATCACCCTTGGAGAACACACCTCCTCCACCTCCACCTCCCTCAAACACTCCCATTTTGGGTGTTCCACTTCCCTTCTTTATGGGTGATCCTTACTTCCTTGGGTTCCTAGAAACTCATGGTTCTCATTTTCCATGTTGCCTCTACAATAACTACATCATTCAAAACCTTAGGATGGAGATGTTGGGACTTCATATGAGGTTGCAATATTTCTTGCTCACCTTGTTTAACATGCCTCCTCCTAGGAGATGAATGGTGATTTTCTTTAAAAATAGTTTTCAAGAAAATTCAAGCCAAGGAAGATTACTAATCAAGACCTAGCTTTTTTAAGCTATCTTTAGTTTAGTTAGTTGTTTTTCTTTATTTCCTTTATGTATCTCTTTCATGAATGTTTCATGAGAATGAATTATGGACTTAGCATCGTGTTCTTCTATCTTTATGTGGACATTAATCAACTTTAATTCCAAATTAAAATTGAACCTAAATCTATCACAACCTCCAAAACTTGACTAAAATTTGGCTCAAAATGTTATCCAAAATTTTATCACCCTTTGTCAAGACATTCTTGATGAATGTGTTTCTTTTTATGAAACCCTAGCAAAATTTAGTGCTAATAGAGGTAAAATTCCATGTTTTGCAATTTTTTGAAAAAATCTTAGTTTTTCTCAAAACCCTGGAAAATCTAGGTTTCAAGTCCACTGCACGCGGTTCCCTAAAGACGCGCGGTTCCTTAAGTGATAAGGAACCGCCGGTCCCTATAAGGTACCGCGGACAGAAAGCCACTTTATGGCTCGTTTTTTGTCTTTCTTCATCACCCTATTCCCAGTCAAGATTCCATGTTTACTCTATTTGGCTAAACATTCCTTGACACTTTACACTTGATTTTCAAACCTTTGCCTTGTATACTTTCTTCTTATACCCCAACCTTGAGATTTCATTCTCACACCTCAACAATGCCTAACTTTCCCTTTAATAACCTTGACATTTCTTTGTCACAAACCTCCTCACCCAAAGCTTCCTCATCCAAGCTTTCCAAGAAACCGAAAATCTTGGTTAAACCTATCTGGATCAAGAAAAATGAACCCTCTTCATCCAAACCACCCAAGAACCCCACCTTCTCTCCAATCAAGTATTGGAATGAGACCTACTCCATTAACCCAATCACTGGAGAAAAGGAGAATCTCCCCCACCACCAAAACCCTTTGACATCCCTCAACTCAATGATCTTTCAACCTTCCCAAACCTCACAATGCATTGTGAAAACATTACCTACCCACTCTCCTCACCACCACCAAACCCTAGGTGTGATGGCCTTCCCCTATCAACCGAATTTGTGTTGCATCATGGATCCTCGTGTGCTTGTTGTCGATTTCAACAAATTGAACTTGCTCATGTGTATGAGAAGTTAAATTTTATTGAATTCCTCCTCACTCGACCTCCTCTCAAAGTTTTCGTTCCCGTAGACAAAACTTCGAATGATGCATCGTCGTCTTATTTTTCCAACTAAAGTACTACACTCCATTGGAGTCAATAAAACTTTAGTTGTTTTAGAGTCATTTTTTTAAGCAATCTTGGAAAATTGTCACTATTAGACTAGCTTATGCTTTGTGGTTTATTTTCCATATCTTTTGCTTTAGATACTCATATTGTGTGTATGACTATCTACTTTGCTTGTCTTTTTCATATTTATGTAATATGAAATCTTTGTGTTGTGTTTGTTTTCTTTATTTGATCATTCTCTCTTCCTTTTTGAGTTGATCGTGGTTAATATTTACAATTGTTTATGGGTGATTCCATCAATTCTAAATTTTAACCCCTTGACAAATTTATCATCTTCATTGGTTGGATGTTTCCTTTCTACCTCCATTCCACCAATTGAACCTTGATTTTGTCATTTACCTTTTTGGACATACTTAGCAAATACTTGCTTCTAATTTGAGATTTCTTCTCCTTCTCCCTCTCAAGTTACTTAGTAGGTAGTGATCATATATACATTGGTGTTTCTTTCCTTTCTACTAACCTTTGTGTAGTATGTCACCTTAGCTCATACACTTGGTACCCCAAGCAAGGGGGAGCAACCACCAAGGGGGAGCTACTAGCAAAGTCCGGATATCTTCAAAGACTTGTGCTTACCTTTTTGCTACGACAAAGGGGGAGAAATGATAGTGATAAACTCGTTAATAATTCGATATTTTGTGTTTCTAAGTAAATGAGTTTATAGTTTGTCGTAATCAAAAAGGGGGAGATTGTTAATGCAAGTGATGCCTAAAAACATTATTAGTGTTAACTAATCTTTCTTAGTTTTGATCACAACAAACTATACAACACATTTAGTGTAAAACACAAAACGAATTATTTAACTAACACTATCATTAAGGTAATAATCATATCAATAACTTTTCTTAATCATACTTAGTGATCATCAAAGTGATTATCCTTGAAACTCACTTTTGTTAATATGACAAAAGACTTTTTAATAAACTTTCTTTTTAAGAAAATGTTTTATTAAAATGGAAAATGTAAATTTGAGAATGGCATATTCCATATGCCATAAGAATATCCGTTGAAGGTTTAAAAAACCTCATATATTCTTACCCCACTAAAAGACAAAAAAGGGAGCGGACTCTACTGAGCGGTACCTTAAATAGCTAGGCGGTTCCTTATCGATAAGGTACCGCCGGCTAGATAAGGATCCGCGCCCAGCTAGCCGTTGGACTTTGTCTTCTATAAATAGTGGATCAAATCTCATTTTCCAACAAGCCTCTTGGACGTTTTTCTCAGCCCCCTTTCTCTTTTCTATAGCATAATCATTAGTAAATGATCACTTAAAGTGTTAAGGATGTTTACATATGATTATCCTCTTGATCCCCTCATATACCTTGTCCAATGAGAAGATCACTCACTCACTAGTGTTGTGATAAAGATGAATCCATGAATTAGTCATGTTCATCATGTTAGCCTTTTTATTTTTGTTGATCCATTTGTATTTATGAAATACTTGGACTAGTTGTGTTCATCCAAGCTATTTGTAAATACTTGGATTTGTTGTGTGCATCCATTGCATATGTGTTTGCTTGGATTTGTGTTGTGTAGATCCAAGCTACATGTGTGTACTTGGATATGTCTAGTTGAGTTGTAATAGATTTGTGTAGTAGTTCTCACTAAACTATAAAGTGATGTGGTTGTGTCTTGTGAGTTCTCACTAAACTTTAAAGTGATTAGTAGTTGTGTTGTGTGAAGTTCTCACTTAGCTTTAAAGTGAAGAGTCGTGAAGATTGGTTCTAGCTTTGGATTAGAACTCGACATCTAGCCTTGTGTCGTTAAATGGTGAAGTAGGCAACGTCGTGAAGATTGGTTCTACCTTTAGATTAGAACTCGACATCTAGCCTTGTGTCGTTAAATTGTGAAGTAGGCAACGTTGTGTAGATTGGTCCTAGCTAATGATTAGGTCTCGACATTTAGCTTAGTGTCGGAAAATAATGTAAGCGACGATGTAAGGCTTTCTCCGCCAAGAAGGGAGCTTGTGGATATAGTGGAAATCTCGAGTAGGTGTACTCGAGGAGTGGAATAGAAACGAGGATAGAGCCTCGTTGTTGAACCACTATAAATCTTGGTGTCTTGTCACTAGGTTGTCTCTTTCCTTACTCTTTACTTAATTCATTATCATTATACTTACCTATTACCTTTGCTAATGCATTTGAATTGAAGCTAATCATTATGCAACTTAGCTTTAAGTAACAGATAGTTTTGATACACACTTAATTCAAAGTAATTTAAATTAGGTAACTAAATGAAGAGAAACTATTCAACCCGCCCTTCTAGTTTCTACATACTTCATCAGCATTGGACGCTTCATGGAAGTTTTTGTTCTTAATCATTATGTACTTGTTGTTGGGTCGAAATTATGAGTTGATGTGTCATAAACAACAAAATAAGAAGATGAGGGCTCACAAGAAGAAGGTGGTTCTATTGAAAGTAAACAAGTGGAGATAGCTGAAGTATTGACCAGATTGAAGGAGAAACCAGTTTATGATGTTTCTTCAATCACTCCAAAGAAGCCATCGTTTGTAGAGATGATGGAACAAGCTACAAAGTCAGCCGCTAACATTCAGAGTTTGAGCGCTGACAAGAGCAAAGCAAGCGCTGACAAACCTACAGGTATGATTGGTGTATCCCAACCACCAGTTATTATTAGGGATGTTACTACACAGGTGTCACACCCCACCATGGCGGAATATTGGACGCGACGTATGGATATCATCACAACATGGCGTGTCTATAGAGATAACTATATGAAATAAGAAATGTCATAAAATGGAGACACAAAGTCATGACAATATCTCATCAGACTCAGGAGTCTAGGTAAGTAGGTAACAGTCCTACCGCTTACCCAAGACAAACAAATAACATAACCAAACAAATATATGTGTGCCACTAATACTTCGCTTTTGGCTAGGTATAAAATCTTATCGTCCGAATCCTTTCGAATTGAAAACCGGTCTTAAGTGCGACTCAATCGTCTTTTGGTGAATCAATGGTTTGGTTTGTTTGTCTAAATTGAACTATTAGCAAGTAATTAAAGTGTCGTTGAGTAAATTTGAAACTTGGACAAAATTAAAGTTAAAGTTAAATAAGAAAGTACTTGAAACTTAAAGCTTTGAAAAACTTAAAGACTTAAAAACTTAATCAATCGGAATAAAACAATTCATGTCCATCGGAATCACCAAAATAGCATCTATCGGAATAATTATCAAAATCCCTATCGGAATAATTAAGATCAATACCCATCGGAATACAACTATGCAAGGTCTATCGCAATGAGTATCTATCGGAAAGCTTACTATCGCAATGTGCATCAATCGCAATAACTCTATCGAAAAATGGGCAGCACTTCGTCTTAACCAAGACCTTGATCCCGTCGGAATATGCGATCGCAATAAGCGATCGCAACCCAGATCGAAATAAGGGGTAATTACCAACCGATCGCAAAGTAGAACCCTATTGGGTTATTGTGATCAAATACCAAAACCTATCGGAAAGTGTACAAGCCGTCGGAATGTGTACCAAAACCCTAGGATTGCGATGGAAGGTAACTGTTTCCGAAATTTTTGGCAAGAGTGAATCTCAATAAGAAAATGCAATAAGCTACTCTAAACAAATTTCAAACAATTCAAAAAGCGTAAATTTGATGACTTTTCAAAACTTAAAATCAAGAACTTTATGAAATGCACTTAAAACTACTAAAAACCTTGAAGAAATCTGAAAATCAATAAGCTAGAACTCGAATAAGCCAATAAGCATTATGAGCTTATGGCCTAAACGTGTAAGAACTTATGTGTAAACCAAGAAGAACAATCCTTTAATCACGAAATCATAAAATCACATGCATGAAGTATGCAATTCGGATCAAGGGTAAGATAAACCAAGAAGTATAGAATGAGAATAAGGATTTAAAAGCTTAAAAATCGAACTTGATTAATGAAAAATAAGCAATACAAGATGTTTAATCTTTAAAGATTAAAAGAGAGAATGAAATCTAGTGAGAGAAAGTTTAAGACTTTATCTCTCTAAAAACTAGAAAGAAAACTTGAAAATAAAAACTAGCTAACTACCCTCCTAATGTGATTAGGAGGGTATTTATAGGGAAGTGGGAGGCATGTGTGGTGCTTTCTTCTTTCTTTTCTTCTCGACTCGATTTTGGTCTTTCTCGATGTCGTCTCGGGATTAATTAAACTCGTCTTAACATTTCTTCATTTATTTAGACTCGAGTTCTTCGACTTCATTAAACTTCCGTCTTTAGACTTGTTCTTCGATAAATTTTCAGAATAGGTCTTGGACATCCGTTCTTTAAGCACTCTTGATCTTTTGACTTCGTCTTTTCCCGTTTTCCTCGATAAAAGCCCGTGAAAGCCCGTGTTTTCTTCCTTTTTCATCTTTTGGTCCTAAAACACAATAAAAACACAAACCACGCATAATTCCGACTTTTATGACATAAATCACACGTTTTCGTCTTGTTATTATTGGAAATAAGTGGTAAAAGGATAAGTGTTTTCACACTTATTAAATCCCCTACACTTGACCATTGCAATGCCCTCATGCAATGCATTAATTTTAAGCACGGTTTACATTTCCCATCATAAATAACCTACCTTGGCCTTTATTAAATACTAAAGATGAAAAGATAGAAACAAGTAAAGAAACTAAAAACTTACATTGGTTTTGGCAGCCATGAACGTTTATCATCCTCAAGTTTCACGTTCCCCATACCAAGCTTAAAAACGAGATCATTGTTATTATAAGTTAGCAAACTATCACGAACTCATGTGGGCCAATTATTCACTTAGACTCCCTTATTCCTATGGGTATCTCTTATATTTTATTATTTGTCTTGAATGATCATGAGGATGCATTGTTTGACTTATTTCGATAGGTATTTAGTCTGAAAGTAAAGTGCACGATTTAATCAATAGTTAGCTAAAGGACCAAATCTTTTAAAACTGCTTCTCGGGACCTCATAAAGTTCATATCTTGGCATAACTCGCTTCACGATTTGAGACCTTTCTCGGACCGATATTTGGCAGCGACTTCATACTTCGAATCTTCGAGAGACGTTCTTGAAATTATGGTCTTCTCTTCATAATAGGAATTTCTTCACTTGAAGTTTTTGAGAGATTCTTCATCTTTGGACCACGACTTCTTCATTTTTCTCCAATCTTTATTTTGGACTTTGATATACAACGATCCGCCTCCTTTTAGGACTTGGATCTATTTATCCTCATACCTTGTTAGGGTCTTTTCGGATAGAGTTCTCCATGACTTTTGGGGAGTTTTTGCTTTTCGTCGTGTGTCTCGATCCTTCATATTGATTTTCGATAAATGATTCTTCACATCACTTTTGGATCTTTAGCAACAAAATGTAGCCCTCATGCCTTGTTAGGGCCTTTTCGGACTCGCCAATCTTCGCATCCCGCTTCAATAAGTTATGCCTTGGCTATGAACTCTAATCCGTACCGAGCAACTTTTAAACGATTTGGGGCTAGAAGCTAAGTAACCTTTCAAATCGTACAACCTTACTTATTAGCAGATAAATTATTTAGCAAGCGGAGGGAGAATAGGCTCATAATTAACTCACATAAATTCACGAAAGAATACCGAACTTATAATTGACTCTATCATCTCTCGTTCTCCACTGTTTAAAATCTCAAGGAATGAGACTCGTGGATGCTTAGCCTATTAAATCAAAATTTTGGGTTTTCGAGTCATCTATAGGATCTTGCAAATTCTTGGACTTTTTCAATGTTTAGAAATCGCATTTTAAAGTTCCCTTGATAAACGACTCTCTAGGATCAATTATAGGAACTTGCGAAAAGTTCTTGTTCTTAACCCGTGAGAGTTAAGACTTTCGCGTTTTATAGCTCCCTATATAAAAGCCTAGCAAAACTTGACTTAAACACGTTAAGGATACTAGCTAGAGTAAACTCGGGTTGAGTCAAAATGTTCACGACTAAGAAAAATCTAAAACCACTTTATTGAAAATTTATTCTAGCAATGGGAAGAAAATAAACATATCAACGGAAAATACAACTATACAATAGGCCAAAATAGATTAAATTTTTTGAAAAATGTCGAAAAATCAAATTTTCCGGTTAAAATGAGGGCAAATTCATGGAAAAGACCACTTACTTCGATAGAAGTCCCCCTACACTTGAGATAAACATTGTCCTCAATGTTTGAGCATGTGGGAGTAAACTCCCCTACACTTAGGACATTGTGCACTTTGTTTAAATCTTGCTAAGGAAAGTACAACTAAAGTGAATTCAATGTGGACATATAAAATATGAAATATTGAATCACAAGAGTTTAGGATAGAACCGGGAAGATGGGAACACGGTATCACGGTTCGTCAAAAGTCATCAAGGTTGATCTTTGAAGCTTTAATCCCTGCATAGCACAAGAAACAAGACAACAAACACATACGGGTCTCCCCCTACACTTATTATGAAAGCAGTAAAGGATAGAACACGGGTTGCCTCCCGAAGAGCGCTTGTTTTTGTTCACCGAGTCACGAGCCTGACTCGACCCAAATTTTAGTTCATGGGGAACGTGGTGAGGGATGGAATCATCTCTTGGGAGATGTCCTCACCAAAGTACAGCTTCAGACGCTGGCCATTCACCTTGAAATTGGGCCCATTTGGCTGAGAAAGCTCAATGGTTCCATATGGAAAGACTTTGGCGACGGTGAATGGACCAGACCAGCGACTTTTCAACTTGCCAGAGAAGATCTTCAACCGAGAGTTAAAGAGTAAGACTTGATCACCAACGTGGAACTCTCGGTTCTTGATTTTAGCATCGTGGATAATCTTCGTCTTCTCCTTGTAGATCAGCGAGTTCTCATAAGCTTCATTCCTCAGTTCAGTTAGCTCGTTGAGTTGTATCTTGCGATGATCACCGGCTTTGTTGATGTCGAAGTTCGCCCACTTCAAGGCCCAGCGCGCCTTATGTTCCAGCTCGATTGGGAGGTGGCAGGCTTTCCCGTACACAAGACGAGAAGGTGTACAACCGATCGGGGTCTTGTAAGCAGTACGGAAAGCCCACAGAGCATCATCTAACTTATCGGCCCACGCGGCGCGATGCTCTCCTATAGTACGCTCCAAAATTCTCTTCAAGCCACGGTTGGATATCTCGGCTTGCCCATTGGTTTGGGGATGATAGGCGGTGGAAAGACGGTGATTGACACCATACTTAGCCATGACTCTTGCAAATTGATCGTTGCAAAAATGAGTCCCGCGGTCACTGATGATAGCACGAGGAACGCCAAATCGAGCGAACAGCTGCTTCAAAAAGTTCACAACCACCCTCGCATCATTCGTAGGAAGAGCCATAGCTTCAACCCATTTAGAAACGTAGTCGACGGCGACGAGGATATACTTGTTCCCTTTGGATGATGGAAATGGCCCCATAAAGTCGATGCCCCATACATCAAAGATTTCACATTCCTGTATGAAATTTTGAGGCATCTCATCCTTATGTGTGATCTTGCCTTAGCGTTGGCAAGCATCACAATGCTTAACCATTTCGTGAGCGTCACGATAAATGGTGGGCCAGTAGAATCCAGAATCAAACACTTTCTTAGCGGTGTAGTTGGGACCAAAGTGACCACCGGTGGGTCCTTTGTGGCAAGCTTGGAGGATGTCAAAAGCTGCCGGTCCGTCAACACATCGACGAATAATCAGATCAGCACACTGTTTGAATAGATAAGGGTCATCCCAAAAGTAAGTCTTAACATCATTCAAGAACTTCTTCTTTTGTTGGGATGTTAACCCTTGGATGAGAATACCACCCGCTAAGTAGTTTGCAATGTCCGCAAACCACGGGGTGCCATCAAGATTGAGATTTATAGACATTAAGGTCTCAAGGGGGAAAGAGTCATTGATCTCTTTGTTCGGATGATCCCCTTGATATGGATCCTCAAGTCTGCTCAGATGATCCGCGGCCAGGTTTTCGGCTCCTTTTTTGTCACAAATTTCAATGTTGAATTCTTGAAGGAGTAAAACCCAGCGAAGAAGTCTTGGCTTAGCATCATGCTTTGTCATCAAGTACTTCAACGCGGAATGGTCCGTGTATACGATGGTGGTGGATAAAACAAGATAGGGGCGAAATTTTTCAAAAGCATAGACAACAGCTAAAAGCTCTTTTTCGGTTGTCGTATAATGCAATTGAGCCCCCGTCATTGTTTTGCTAGCGTAGTGGATTGGTTGGAAGTGTTTATTCACTCGTTGGCCCAAAACCGCACCAATAGCAAAGTCGCTAGCATCGCACATCAATTCAAAAGGCAGCTCCCAATTAGGGGTAACCAAGACCGGTGCCTTAGTTAGCTTATCCTTAAGAAGAATGAAGGCTTCGAGGCACTCTTTAGAAAAGATAAACGGAGTATCTTTTTCCAAGAGGTGGGTCATCGGGCGAGCGATTTTAGAGAAATCTTGAATGAATCGACGATAGAAGCCCGCATGACCCAGAAAACTTCTCACACCCTTCACGGTTGAAGGTGGAGGTAATTTGGCTATGACATCAACTTTAGCACGGTCGACTTCAAGACCGGCTTTTGAAATTTTGTGTCCTAGCACAATGCCTTCTTTTACCATAAAATGGCATTTTTCCCAATTCAGAACAAGGTGAGTGTCTTCGCACCGCTTAAGCATACGTTCCAAACTGGCAAGGCAAGAAGAGAAGGAATCCCCGAAGACCGAGAAATCATCCATGAAGACTTACATGGTTTGCTCAACCATGTCATGGAAGATAGCCAACATGCACCTTTGGAAAGTCCCAGGGGCATTGCATAAGCCAAAAGGCATTCTTTTATAAGCAAAGGTGCCATAGGGACAAGTGAATGTTGTCTTCTCTTGATCTTGGGGATCGATGGGTATTTGAAAATAACCCGAGAAACCATCAAGAAAGCAGTAATATTCATTACCCGCTAAACGTTCAAGCATTTGGTCCATAAAAGGTAGAGGGAAATGATCCTTTCTCGTGGCATCATTGAGTTTGCGGTAGTCTATACAAACTCTCCACCCAGTAACGAGACGGGTACTCGTTGTTTTCATTGGGCACAACGGTGATTCCGCCTTTCTTAGGCACACAATGGACTGGACTAACCCATGGTGAATCCGAAATAGGGTAAATCATACCCGCATCAAGAAGTTTGATAACCTCTTTTTTGATGACTGGATTTTAGGATTCACCCTTCGTTGGCTTTGAATTGTGGGCTTAAAGTCGTCCTCCATGAGAATTTTATGTGTGCAGAAGTAAGGATCAATTCCACGGATGTCGGAGATTTTCCAAGCGATAGCTCTTTTATGTTTCTTCAACACAGCGACAAGTCGGGCTTTTTCGTCTTCTTTCAGATCCTTTGCGATGATGACCGGTAGCTTCTCGTCGTCTTCTAGGAAAACGTACTCAAGATGAGGGGGTAGGTCCTTAAGCTCAAGAGTAGGAGGATCCTCAATAGATGGTGAAACTAACGATGGATCATCATTAGTCACCTCTTTAGGAGGAGAGAACGGGTCCTCATTGAGAAGTCTCTCAATAGTACTAATGTCTTCATCCCAATTGGTGGACAAATTACCATACTTAATATCGAGAGGACCCAAGCTAGCTTCGAAATCATCCAAGTCACTTTCTCCGAAAGGAGTTAATGCTGGAGCAATTGAGGCAACGGTCTCAACATTGGGTAGAGAAGAGAGAGTACTTTTGCAAGCATCATGAAAATGTTCTTCACAAGCCTCATCGAGAACATCAATAGCATTAACACTCTCATATGAATAAGGTTGCTTAGAAATCTTACCCATGTTGAAGACAATTTTATCGTCACCAACTCTCATGATTATTTCGCCCGCGGCGACATCAATAAGAGTGCGACCGGTCCTCAGGAATGGACGTCCAACGATTAATGGAACACGGGGATCCATCTCGTAGTCAACGACAACAAAATCCGCCGGGAAGGTGAATTTGTCGACGCCAACAAAGACATCTTCGGCTATCCCCACTGGATAGGCAACCGTACGGTTGGCTAATTCCAAAGTCATTTTGGTGGGGACTAGCTCGGGGAGAGATAATTGCTTCCAAACACTTAAAGGCATTAAGTTTATACTGGCACCTAGATCGGCTAGGGCCATGCAATTCTCTACTCCCGGGAAGTTGCAAGGAATCAAGAAGCGACCCGGATCACCAAGTTTGGTGGGCAATTTCCTTAAGAGCACTGCGGAGCAGTTCTCATTAAGTTGGGTCTGAGCGATGTCAAGAAGCTTTTCTTTATCACTTAGAAGATCTTTGAACATCTTAGCGTATTTGGGCATGTGAGCGAGAGCCTCGGCAAAGGAGATGTTAAAATTCAATTGTTTAAACATTTTTAGAAAGTTTGAAACCTGAATATCATCCTTGCTCTTTTGCTTCTCTTTCCTCAACCTTCAAGGATAAGGTATATTGGATGAAGAAGAAGGCTTTAAGGGAATAGGATCACTCACAACCACGGGTGGTGGGGAAATGGGGATAGAAGGTGAAGGAGGTGGGGAAATTTGCTCTTTTTCCATGTTCACAATCACGGGTGGAGGTGTAGGAAGCTCGGGTTCCATATAACCTTTTCCACTACGAGTGGTGATTGCTTTCATCTCCCCTCTTGGATTCGCAACGGTATTACTCGGAAGAGTACCCGAAGAAGAGGATTGATTACTTTGGATGAGCGAACCAATCATATCACGAAGGTGAACAGCTTGATTATTAAAAGAGTTTTGCATGTTAGCATTAATTTCATTGCTGTGTTTGGCCATATCATTCCTTAGCTCAGCTCGAATATCGCTCCCTTGTTTCACCATGTCATTCTTCAAGTTGACAAATTGATTCTGAAGATTCGTCACCAACTCCCATTAGTCTTCATGAACGTCTCGACGTCTTGATTAACTGCCATCGGTGGATTGAGAGGTGGAGCTTGGTAAGCTTGAGAATTTCCTTGAGTTGGGTATGGGTTTCTTTGGGATTGATATTGATTTTGAGCACGAGGTTGGGATTGGTTGTTTCGGTTATAGCTTTGTTGTTGGTTTTGGTTTGCAGGAGGGAAACCGGGTGGAGCAAGATAATTGTTGGAACGATAACTTAGCAAGCCACGGTCTCCTTGCGGGCGAGCTTGATAGCCTCCCGTGGGATAAGTGCCGTAAGCTGCGTTAACGTTTTCAGAAAAATTGGCTTGGGTAGAAGGACAATCATTATAAGAATGAGGACCACCACATGTGTCACAAGAAATAGCAACGGCTTTAGCTTGTTGAAAGTTGTTTGTGGCTATGGACATGAAATCTTTGTGCATCATTGCGATTTGTCGGGTAAGTTCGGATATCTCGGGATTGGAAGTAGTAGAAGAAACATTGACTCTCTGATTAGATCTTGAGGATGCGGATGAATCCCAATTCTTGTGGTGAGTAGTCATGTTTTCAATCAACTCTCGACACTCCTCCGGTCTCCTTTTCATAAAAGTACCACCGGCGGCGGCATTGATCGTGTCACGATCACGAAAAGTGAGACCATTGTAGAAGGTGTCAATGAGAGTGACGGGGAGTATATTGTGATTTGGACAGCGGTCGATCAAATCATTGTATCATTCCCAAGCATCGAAAAGTGATTCATCATTCTCTTGCATGAATCCACTGATTTGGTTACGAAGGCTAGTGACCATGGATGGGGGAAAGTAGCGCGATAAAAAGCGTTGAGTCATGTCATTCCACGTATGAATAGAATTCTTAGGAAGACGGTCAAACCATTTTTCGGCATGGTGAGAAAGCGAGTGTGGAAAAAGTTGAAGGCGAAGGTCATCCATAGAAACACCGGAGCACTTCATGCTTTGGGTCATGGTTATGAATTTGTCGAGGTGTTTGTTGGCATCATCATCCGGAATTCCACGAAACGGGTTCGTTTGCACTTGCTGGATCATGTGATGCTTCAACGAAAACTCCTGAGCCGTGACGTGCATTGGCGCAATCGGGCCTCCGCGTCCGTTCATGGTGGGTTGACACAATTCCTCCATTGTTCGTAAATCAGGCAAGAGGACATTGTTGTTGTTGTTGTTGTTATTCAAATTGTGTTGAGGTGGGTGGTTATTGTTGTTATTAACACCAGCCATATCTAAATCTTCACGAGTCTTGGGCTCAGAATAGTTCGAAGATCTAGTACGCATACACCTGCAGAAGAAAAATATACACAAAGAGAATAGCTATATAATCTTTTTGGTACAAAACCTTTTGAAAAGAATTGATTTTTAATGATTTTTTATTGTTTTTGTATTTTTGAAGGATTTTATATTTTTTAGGATTTTTGAAAATTTTCGAAGCAAGGAAAAATAACGTTCAAAGAACGGATCCCAAAATTCAATGCGTCTCTCACTAGAAACCGTTTATCGTAACGAAAAGAGCCGGCAGCGGCGCCATTTAATACTTCGCTTTTGGCTAGGTATAAAATCTTATCGTCCGAATCCTTTCGAATTGAAAACCGGTCTTAAGTGCGACTCAATCGTCTTTTGGTGAATCAATGGTTTGGTTTGTTTGTCTAAATTGAACTATTAGCAAGTAATTAAAGTGTCGTTGAGTAAATTTGAAACTTGGACAAAATTAAAGTTAAAGTTAAATAAGAAAGTACTTGAAACTTAAAGCTTTGAAAAACTTAAAGACTTAAAAACTTAATCAATCGGAATAAAACAATTCATGTCCATCGGAATCACCAAAATAGCATCTATCGGAATAATTATCAAAATCCCTATCGGAATAATTAAGATCAATACCCATCGGAATACAACTATGCAAGGTCTATCGCAATGAGTATCTATCGGAAAGCTTACTATCGCAATGTGCATCAATCGCAATAACTCTATCGAAAAATGGGCAGCACTTCGTCTTAACCAAGACCTTGATCCCGTCGGAATATGCGATCGCAATAAGCGATCGCAACCCAGATCGAAATAAGGGGTAATTACCAACCGATCTCAAAGTAGAACCCTATTGGGTTATTGCGATCAAATACCAAAACCTATCGGAAAGTGTACAAGCCGTCGGAATGTGTACCAAAACCCTAGGATTGCGATGGAAGGTAACTGTTTCCGAAATTTTTGGCAAGAGTGAATCTCAATAAGCAAATGCAATAAGCTACTCTAAACGAATTTCAAACAATTCAAAAAGCGTAAATTTGATGACTTTTCAAAACTTAAAATCAAGAACTTTATGAAATGCACTTAAAACTACTAAAAACCTTGAAGAAATCCGAAAATCAATAAGCTAGAACTCGAATAAGCCAATAAGCATTATGAGCTTATGGCCTAAACGTGTAAGAACTTATGTGTAAACCAAGAAGAACAATCCTTTAATCACGAAATCATAAAATCACACGCATGAAGTATGCAATTCGGATCAAGGGTAAGATAAACCAAGAAGTGTAGAATGAGAATAAGGATTTAAAAGCTTAAAAATCGAACTTGATTAATGAAAAATAAGCAATACAAGATGTTTAATCTTTAAAGATTAAAAGAGAGAATGAAATCTAGTAAGAGAAAGTTTAAGACTTTCTCTCTCTAAAAACTAGAAAGAAAACTTGAAAATAAAAACTAGCTAACTACCCTCCTAATGTGATTAGGAGGGTATTTATAGGGAAGTGGGAGGCATGTGTGGTGCTTTCTTCTTTCTTTTCTTCTCGACTCGATTTTGGTCTTTCTCGATGTCGTCTCGGGATTAATTAAACTCGTCTTAACATTTCTTCATTTATTTAGACTCGAGTTCTTCGACTTCATTAAACTTCCGTCTTTAGACTTGTTCTTCGATAAATTTTCAGAATAGGTCTTGGACATCCGTTCTTTAAGCACTCTTGATCTTTTGACTTCGTCTTTTCCCGTTTTCCTCGATAAAAGCCCGTGAAAGCCCGTGTTTTCTTCCTTTTTCATCTTTTGGTCCTAAAACACAATAAAAACACAAACCACGCATAATTCCGACTTTTATGACATAAATCACACGTTTTGGTCTTGTTATTATTGGAAATAAGTGGTAAAAGGATAAGTGTTTTCACACTTATTAGCCACAATATCACTTATTAAAAGAACAAATAAAAACTAAGAAGGAAACGGGGATTCTCCTTCTATATGCATTCCTAAGCTTCTCCAATCCTAGCCACTTATGTTCTCATGCTTAACCATAGTATCACCTGAAAGAGACACTAAAACACGTCAACATAAAGTTGGTGAGAGTCATAGGTTTAGACTCCAACGTTAAATCAATTACAAGCTGTGAATAACAACCATCAACACAATAACATATGGACAATGTGCTACAATTATGTATTAACAACTAGCATTCAAGATCAATCATTCCAAACCAAAATCCAAGGCTCCTACCTTGCCAAACAACATGGTACCATAGATGATCACACTATGTACCTATCCCAAGGCCACTACCTTGTCAAACCACAAGGCCACTACCTTGTCAAACCACAAGGCCACAACCTTGTCAAACCACAATAACTGAGACGACACGTGTCCCCCGATCCAAATCATACACAATCAAAAATCACATGGCAGTTAATCACATAATGTACACACAAGTCCATCTCAAATCACCAACACATTCACAGCATCAATTTAGAAAATAACTCAACACAGTGTCTCTTCTATCCCATCTGGAAGTCAAAATCAATATTAAACATGAGACTACGAAACTCACCTGATAGCTTCTTCACAAGTCCTCGCACTAGCAACAAGCTAACAAACCAAAAACACGAAATCAGTACACGAACCAATCACTAAGATGGCTCATCAACCTATGATGGAAATCTAGTCTATTCCCGTATAATTACCTTATTGTTAAGCTCTAATCACCCCATTACCCTTCCTTAACAAGTCCCTAACTTGGTTAAGTTTAATAGCTATCCCGTTCATAATTTTACACAAAACAGTCCCAGTTTTAGGTCTCAAAACTTTAAGTCAAACGTCCACTTAAACATACCCATGGTTTCTGTAAAAAGAATATTCACACTTTTATACATGTTAGCTAAAACCTCCCACTTGCCCTAACCTTAAAGCTACTGTTAAGGCCCAGATATATGTGTATATATTGCTACCTATCCAGAATTCACTGATTTTAAACGTATGAAAAGTTCATTACCATTAGAGGGTCTTACACTAAACCACAATATTAGCCAAAGTTCAGATCCTTACTACAATATATAAACCATCTCTCATGTTCGTGAGAAGATCCCAATGCAACCCTAAGTACCCCAAACAACCCAAAACTTAAAAAGAAAACAGGCTGAATTCAAAACTGTTTTGACCTCCGACTGTTGTAACCTGTTTTTGACCCACTTCCCGACCCCCAATTTAGTTCTCGTTTCTTGATTTAGAAAGCCAACTCAATTACCTATCCAGGGCTAGTTTGATCGCATCTTGAATGTTCCTAGAACTCGAGATATGATCAAAACAATAGACTCAAAATTCTGCCCAGTTTTTAAAAACGGGTTTTAAACAAATTGATCTAATTAATCACCAATAACCCTTCTAATACAAGCCCTAGATTATATGATCATCATATTATGATTAATACATCATTAATCTACTGTTTTTATATAAACCCTAACCCTTAATCCATCATAAGAATGATTAATTAAACATAAAAACAATTTAATCAAAAAAGTTTAAGAAGGTTTACCTTTAATTTAAATGGAAGATGTGAAAAAAACCAAACTTTTGAAGAACCCTAATTTCCCTTGTGAAACCCACGAATTTTATTAGTCTCTAGGGGAAAAATAATGAATTTTTATTAACTAGGAGTCTTTAAATAGAATATGGGGGAGTCCTAGTCCAACCCAAGCCCAAACTCCCCTTTCCTTTTCTCCTTCTTCCTTGATTCGTCCCAAACCGACCTACATACCCCTTTTTTATTTTTTTTTCTTTTTATTATTAATATATGTTATTAATAATATTACCTTAATTTTCCTTAATTTATTTCAGCTCCTAAAGCTTCCAAAACCTCAAAATCGTAAAACTAGTCAAATTTACGCGTTTTACCTTAAAAGACATAAAATATACACTTTTATAAAAAATCTCAAATTTTGAAATAAACTTTATAAATAAGTCCTAAATGACTTAAAACCATCCCGAAAAATATTCATATGAATAATTACCTCACCCGAGACCTCTAAATGCTAAACCGTAAATCCTAAAAAAAAATACTATTACTATAATACTTATACGTATACATAAACACCACAATATCACCATTTTCATTTCATAGTCACCACTTGTGAGCTCATGAACATGAAATAACCGTTCCTCGATTTACTTATGAGTACTCTATACTCATAAACGATAACCACACCAACCTCGTTCACACAAAATAAACACGTAAACACACAATTCAAGTAAGCACACATAAAATAACCTAAAAGTAAGACCAAGTGACAAACCCAAAACCACGGTTGTCACATCACTCCCTCCTAATAGAAATCTCGTCCCGAGATTCACTCCCAAACTCAAACTTATTCTCAGCAAAAAAACGAGGATGCATATCCCTGATAAAACCTTCACGTTCAAACGTGAACTCAGTTTACACGAAAATAATCTCAACCAACAACACATGAGCCTTAACCGTCCGCGAGGAAACTTATCAAAACCATAAAGTTATGTAACCAACCTAACTAAATCTCACAAATCATCAAACAAGAACTGTCTTGAAACCAAGTTAGGAGCCGTCACATAACTCAACAGGTTTAAAACTGTCACCCCGATTTCAGTCTTACTCATAAATACCATAAATCAAAACTCATCAAAATATAACCACGTATAATAAGGTCTAAAGAACTCTCGAATTCCTTCCCAACTCATCTCTATGTTAACCCTCCAAGTGTTCATTACCGCAAAATACCCAAAATACGAGTTTAAACCATGTTGTCCGAAAATTAACCTTGAACTCAACACTTGTACAATTAATTCGACCAAGCTACTGACTTCCAATTACGAAACTTTCTGAATATTTGAAAAGTATGTTCCGAGTACATAATATTAGGCTTTTGAATCACCCAAAAACCTTTAAAAACGAATAAGTTATGACCAAGACGTTTTTTCTCAAAATCTGCCTAGGCATTAGCGACAGTTTCTGACAGTTAGCGACATATTTTGACAGATTAGCGACAGTTTCTGCCTACTCCGATTTATACCAAAAAAAAAAAAAACGATTTTTAAACCCTAAAACCCCCCATTAATTACCAAAACTAGAACCTAATTTATTTTAATTCCAGAAAATTAAACTCTATTAATTACATGATTTTAACATATTTCACTAAATAAGAACAAAATTTTTAACTTAAGAACAATAACTTTAGGTGATCAAAACCAAAATATTTTAAAATAACCGAGTCATGCTTATATGTTAAAGAATTTATATTCCACCTTATTTGAAACATGATCCCGACACTTCCTTATTTCATCGACTACCAACAACTATATTTTTTTTCAATTTGCAAGTTCTATTTTTTTACCATGTATAACTCGAAACAAAAGACATCGTTACCCCAAAAAGAAATCTCCACCATCTCAAAATCCTTCACGCCAAAAGTACCGTACAAACAAACACGTGAAATGAGGACCCGAGAAATGCGCTACTACAGAAGTTGAACATCTCAAAGAGAAACGAGCTAGCAACCATCCCAAGAATACAACTGGTAAGTAGAAAATAATTTTACATACATAGGCATAAGCGTACATACACTCAAATCCATCCAACATATACTATACAAGCATGTATTAACTCTCTTTCATGCAATCATACTTGAAAGTCCAGTGGTGTTGTGGCACATATATAATTATGTAGGCCTCCATAATTATACATGTTCCCTTTCACCAATGTACTCCCTCATATGATGACACTTATAAGAAATTAATACTACACATAACACATAATCCAACAACTCACAAGCACATAACCACACAAGATAAGATCCAAAACCCCATGTATTAAAATAACATAGCCAATGCACGAAACACATAAACTCGTAGTCCAGCTGAACCAGCGTAGACAAAATGATGACGTATAGTCCCCAGCCGGGTCATGGACCCGGCCCAAGGGTACTACCCGTATCCGGCCCATCACAGATGGGTGGGATAATGACAGTCAGGCTTATGGGCTTGGATGAACAGTAACCGCACACATGTGTGCGGCCCACGGCCCAGTACGCCCGACACGACCGACATAGGGTTAGACAGAATGATATTCTGTCTAGGAATATCTTTACCCCAATAAGGAGAGGATATTCACTACCAGAATTAGAAGATAACAATCATTCTAATTCTGGTGCTTATCTCTTCCTTGGGGCCGAAGGATCAGTGAAAGCCCACTAGGGTTTCACTGCCTATAAAAGGAACTCCCTAAGGGTTCCACAAAGGTATTACGACTCACTCTAAACTCATATAACCCTAAATCAATTACTTACTCTCACGCTGGAGTCTAATCGTGGGAAACCTTCCCACGGTAAGCTTAACGCGTGTTGTTTAGTGTGTAGGATCCCAACCAAACAATTCACTTGGTGCAGGAGCCGGAGCCCAGTCTACCCGAATTAAGCCTAATTCGGGTCTAGCAAGGATCAACCAACTTTTGCATCAACAAGTTGGCGCCATCTGTGGGACCATAACACTAAGCTAGAACAAAATCTCATCTCGAATCTCCAATGACGAAGGGGCATCCGCCTACTAACCCCAGGAATGTGAATCCTGGGACCCGGAAGTCCCTGGACAACCCTGATCCAGGGAGTGCGCCAGACCCTCCTAACAAGGAACCGCGCAGACCCTCGACGGAGGAAGAAGTGGAAGCCCTGCCACTCAGTGAGGAGGATCTTACTCGAGTTCTCACTCAGAACTTTGAAAGGATCGTCCCAGGGATCGCATCAAGATTGAGTCTGGGGAGGAACCTCCAAGCCAGACTCAACTTTGGTGACAGTGGACCAACCACCCCCTCCCAAAACCGGAGGAAAAGGAGAACCCGGCCTCAGGAGCAGGGAACCTTTGAGGAAAACCCTCAACCCCGGAATGTGTTTGAACGCATAGGGGACCGCCTTATGCAGGAACTAACACAGTCCCAAGAAGGAGAAAGGTCGGATGGCTCACCCGAGCGGCCAGATCGAGAGCTGACCAGAACCACACGCCGTCCAAGTGTGTGGGATAGAATGAACACTGGGAGAAAGGCTCCTGGTTCGTCTCAAAGAAGTGGTCCCTATTCAAAGGGCGGGGCACCACCACCGTCCCTAGATCCGTCTGGGGAGGACTCAGATGACCATCCACCTAAGCGCCGCCGGCCAAGGCGCACGCCTCCACCACCAAACAATGAGGAATATTATGGTGGCCCTTACTATCGGGATACGGAAGCAGAGGACCTCTCGCGTCCATGGTGTGAACCATGGGATGACCCTAGGCTCACACGGCCATGGGCTGATCCCAGGGAAGATCCGTTTACCCTCCGCATACGGAACTATTCTGAGGACACCAAACGTCGCATGCCGGCATGTATCAAGACTTATGATGGGTCCGGTGATCCTGTGGATCACCTCAAAATATTCGATACTCAGGCTAAAATTGAGCGATGGCCCATGCCTATATGGTGCCAAATGTTTAATTCAACCTTGATTGGAAACGCTCGTGACTGGTTCGAGGCACTCCCCCCACGGAGCATTGATAGTTTCACGGAACTACGCACTGCGTTCGAGAACAATTATACTCAAAGGAAAAAGTATAATAGAGATCCGGTCTCACTGGCAACCGTTAAGCAACGGCCGGGGGAGTCCACAGAAGCCTTCACTGAGCGCTTCAATGATGAGTGCACACGCACAAGAACCATGCCAGAGCTCCTGAAAATCTCTGACTACATGCACGCCATAACAGACAGAGAACTAATCAGGCGCCTCAACGACAAGCGCCCAGAGAGATATGATGACCTCATGGAAAGGGTCAGAAATTTCATAGAGGGAGAGACAGCTGTTGCCGCAGCCTACCCATCCCGAGGAAATGGGTACCGGTCAAATGACCAGTCCCGGAGACAGTCGGGCGGTCAAGGCAACCAGAACAATAACAAGGGCTCGGACTATAAGAGCCAAAGCAAAGGCGGACGGTCGGACGACAAGTTCACCCCCCTAAAGATGTCCTACCGGGAGATCTTGTTGACTGAAGGGGCGAACTTTCCAAGGCCTCCCCCAATGACCACACCCCCGGAACGTCGGCAAGGAAGTCGCTTCTGCGAATTCCATAATGACAAAGGACACGGCACGGAGGAGTGTATCCAGCTCAAGAAGCATATTGAGTCGCTAATCAAATCAGGCAAACTCAAGCACCTAGTTAAGGATTGGAAAGACGGAAAAGACAACAACAAGAAGTATGATAAGAAGGATCCCCAAAAGGACAAGCCTTCTACCATATACATGATCTAATCCAGACAGCGCCGCACGAGACAGAAAATTGGCCAAAAATTTTCACGCGGCAAGGAAATCTCATTCCCTCTCATTACAGCAAGCAACGTGATTGATGCGCCTCTCACTATTGAGATAAGCATTGGAACACACAATGTTCGTCGCATGTATGTGGATGGAGGGTCGTCAGCAGAGGTGCTGTATGAACACTGCTTTGTGCAGTTATGCCCAGAAATAAGAAGCCAATTAGTACCGGCCACGTCGCCGCTTACTGGCTTTAGTGGAGACACTATCTGGCCGATAGGGCAGTTGCGTTTGCTTGTCACCATTGGGAATGAGGAACATTCCACTACAACGTGGATGAACTTCATGGTGATACGTTCACACTCTCCTTATAATGGAATCATAGGCAGACCAGGCATTTTGGCTATTCGGGCAGTACCCTCTACGGCACACAGAATGATTAAATTCCCCGTTGATGGGGGAATCGTTACTATTTACAACACAGTCGTGCCAACATCCGAGTGTCACACTGTGACAACACCGGCACCACCTGTCCCACCCAAGGATGGAGCACCACCACCCAATTGGAAGGTGGCCATTCACCCTGACTATCCGGAACAGGAGGTATCCATAGGAGGGGCGCTCTCGGATAACGGCAAAAGGGCCATGTGCTCTCTTTTAAGTGCAAACCTGGACATATTCGCATGGGATCCAAAACATATGACGGGTGTGCCACGTGCGATAGCAGAGCATAAGCTCCAGATCCGCCAAGGGTACCAACCCATCAAGCAAAAGAAGCGCGGCCAGGCGCCCGAGCGAAGTCAAGTTATACTGGAGGAAGTGTGATTGTAGTGTTTTACTACTCTTTAGGAAAAGAGCGTAAATAGCGGAAAGTATCGAGTGATGATTTTAGGAAAAATCAACACAAATGACCCACAATCAAATAAGATGAGAGAAAGTTCGTTTCCCAAGGAGGTATAGGTGTTGTGAATTAACTTGTATTTCTTTGAGATTAATATTAAGAGAATGGGGATGAGAAGATGAAAGACGGTTATGTTAAAATTAAACTACGACGAAAAAGACGAAAACGTAAAGCCGTGAAAAACTACCCAAATTAAAAAAATTAAGCTAAAACCAAAAACAAAATATCAAAAAGGCTAAAAACAAGTCTTAAATAATATAAATAAAGTTAAAAATCCAACAAAGATATTTTAAAAACTTTTATTAATTAAATAATTAATTTTAAATGCTAATTAAAGCCCTAAAATTAAATTTAACTAATTCAAATGTCTAAAATATGATTTTATTGAATAATTACTCAACTTATATTATTAGAAGACTAAAAAGTAATTTTCTAAAAATTAAAACCTATTAAAACTATTTTTAAAACTCTAAAAATGATTAAAAATGATTAAAACCTAATTAAACTTAAAATAATTATAAAAATAAATCTAAAAGTTATAAAAATATTCTAAAAATGGAAATAGTCCTAATTAATGACAAAGAACCTAGGAAAAATGAAAAAGAAAGAAAAATAAAATTTTGAAAAATTAATATTAAAATAATAATAAAATAATGCTAACAATAAAAAGTTTCTAAAATTAAAAATAAAAAATTTCTAAAAATCCTAAATAATATAACTAAGAGAAAAACACTAATTAGAGCTTCTAAACCTTTTTTAATAATTTTATAAAAATCTTTAAAGTTTATAAAAAACCTTAAAATATTATAAAATTAAAAATAAATGTTTTTGAAACCAAAATTAGATGTAAACCTCAAAATATATTTTAAAACCTAAAAATTACTTTTCCTAAAAATAAAAACTATTTTTGGTATTTTTTTATTGATTTATTAAAAAACGTCTATTAATTAAATCCTAGAAAATATACTAATAATGGGAAAATTATGGAAATAGGCTAGAAAAATCTATTAAGCTAATGATAACCTAGGGAAAATTTAATAAGCCAAAAACGAAAACAAATAAGCTGGAAAATAAGGTAATAAGCTACGGCTTTTTAAAAATCAAACAAGAGAAAAACAGGTTAAGTGATTTAACCTTGCACCCTTGGTCAGTAAAAGACCCAAGGGCGCAATGGTTAAGTTGTTGGTGTGTGGGAGTGGAGACGGGGGGTCGAATCTATGCAACCCCTTTTTACTCTTTTTTTTTATTTTTTTTTGCTTTTTTTAACTTTTGCAAATCAATCCAGTAACCTTAGCAAGCTTAATCCAATTCCACTTTCCTTTTTTAACCAAATTTCAAACACAATGATTAATCAAAACGTGGCCAAATTGAGTAGAGCACTTAGCAGATTATGCTAGTGTTTTGCTTATGGATTATAGCCAAGAGGTCTTGGGCTATTGGCTTGTTTGATGCTTGTATATTGGTGACAGTGGCACCCTTGTGCTCATAGAAGCACAAGGAGTCAATACTTAGCAAGAAACAAGCAAATTGCACACAAAAGATAAGCAAATCAAGCACACCCTAGCCTATGCAGTCTCTGTGACAGATTATGCAGATTAGAGGGCTTTTATGCTTCTAGTATGCAACTAAGTGAACTTTGATGCTCCAAACTAAACTCACAACCTCACAAATAGATGCACAATCAATGACAACAGCTTACTTAGCCTAAACCTTAACAGAATTCAAAATCAAGCAACAAAATCTCACAAAAATTCAAGCAGATTAGCAATATGCAGATTTTACTTTACTCTTTCCTTTTTAAACTCAACAAAATTGCTTTAAACTTGCACCAAACTAATTTACCAGTTAACTAGCAACCTATCTCTACCTTTTTTTAAAACTTTAACACCTTTTATAATGCTCAAATCAAATAATTACCCTGCTAATCCCTGTTGCCAAACAACCTTTTAAAATCTAAATCCAAGATTTTCAAATCAAAACCCTAACAAAACTTGTTTAAACTGTTTCAAATAGCATCAATCATGTGTCATAACACAAAATAACAACAATCAAACACCTTAAACACTCAATAGCCACAAATCAAACCAGATGACATAAAACTCCTTTTTCTGAATTTTTACAAGGTAAAAGGATTTACCTTAGGGTCTTAACCTCCAAGACCCTAGAGGGTGTATAACCCTCCTCCAATCCAACTCGGGTTGGAGCAGAACTGAATCAACAGGCCTTGAACACCTGCTAAGAAGAAATCAAAGAGCAACAAACAAAATACACACAATATTTTATAACCTGTTTTAACTTTATTACCTTTTTTAAAACCTTTCCAAAATCTTTTAACAAAACTCTCAAACACGTTTTCTATGATACCCTAACACCAATAACTATGATTGCTTAACACAGATCCTTGAATCAAATTCCAACCAAAATTCTTCCAAATTTCAGAAAACTTAAACACTTTTTGAAACACAAATTTCTTAACCAAACTACAAACTTGGAACTCAGAATTCTTCAATAACTATACCAACTTTAAACACTAACAAAAAGGAATTAAATTTGATTAATAACAAAAAACCAACTTTTATTATATTTAAAAGGAATTACAAAGTTTTATTGAAGAAAACTGGAACAAAGGGTCACCCACAGGTTGGGGCCTCTTTTATAGTGAGCTAAGACTATTCTAGAACCAATAAAACAAACCCTAATTCATAGAAAAATCCCTATTCTACCCTTGGACATTTTTGGTGCATTTGAGTTGTCCATTTGATCTCATCCGTTTGTTTTGCTTTGTGAGCAAGCATTTCATCATAACCATTCAATTGGGACACGTCATGTTCCTTGGAGCCAAAGGAATGCTCCTATTGGAGGAGAGGGAATTGGGGGTTTGGGACCACAGGCGTGGGAAAGGTGGTTTGGTGGGTGGGTTGGGTTTTGGTTGGGGTGAATTACACGTGTGCTATTTTAATTGGAAATTCACCCAGGATAGGTCGGGGTAATTTCTGGGAAGTAAAAGGATACACAGTAACTTATTTTGATCCTAAAAAGGGGGAAGTTAAGTGTTAAGCGCCACTTTCTGTTTGAAAGTTTCATTGTGTCACTTTTGGTCCTTTTGTTTTGTAATTTCTGGCAAACAAAGTTTCAAGCCCTAAATACGCCTTTCCTTTGTAAATAAGTTTGGACCTTTTACAATTTTGGCACAAGACTTTGTAAAAAGCTTATCAAGGGATGATTTTGCCATGTTTTGATTTTTCAAGGGCTGTTTTTGGACAAAGTTGATCTTCAAAGGTCTTCATTGTGTCTTTCTCTTCATGAGGGACCATAATTGGCAATTTTCAATTGTTGAGGGACTAATCTTGCCATTTCTTCATAGTTGAAGGACCTTTTTGCAATTTTGACAAACTTAAGGGACCAAACTTGTAATTATCAATATACAAGGGTTTTAAGTGTCATTTCTTCAAAGAATGAGGATCAATCTTGTTTGTCTTCAAGTCTTCAAGGGTATTTGATGAAAATTCCATGATTAGGGCCCGGTTCATTGTACGGCTTCGTTTCTCGTGTCCGTTTTTCCTTGTATCTTGTGATCTTTTGTCTTTTTCACGATATCCATACCTAAAACACACAAGTAAACAAACACAAGCATATATATGGTATTTTATGACATTTTTATGCATTTAAAGCCCGAAAAGAACGATGAGATCATGTATAAATGCCATCTCATCACTCCCCCATACTAAGCCATTGCCGTGCCCTCACGCAATGCTAGAATAAAGTATCTAAGCATCACCAAAGTTCAATTTTATTAACCTTTATTGAAGAGTAAAAGACTTGCAACATACTACGAGAATGTGTAAAGACATAATGTATGATTTTCATCACCAAAATGTGACTTTTAGAGTCAAAGAATAGGAACAAGTTAATGTCCCTTAGAGCAAACTTCGTCATCCTTGATTGTCATACATTCCATGCTAAGTGCAAAAACAAGATCATTGTTGGTACAAGTCACAATGCTAACACTACTCATATGTTCAAATTGTGTAATACTTTTTCTCCCCGCAATCCTAGTTATTATAAAAGGAAATGGGTTACTAGCATTTTTTATCTATTTGTCATGGATCACAAGTGATTCATATTGACTTATTTGAGTAGTTATTAGTCCGAAAGCAAAGTAGCACGATTTGATCAATAGTTAGCCGAAGGACAAAATCTTTTAAAACGGCTTCTCGTGTATCTCCTTAAGTTCATATCTTGGCATAACTCGTTTCACGATTTGAGACCTTTCTCGGACCGATATTTGGCATGTACTTCATACTTCAAATCTTGGGAAGACGTTCTCGAAATTATGGTCTTCTCTTCATATATTTGGAATTTCTTCACTTGACGTTTTTGAGAGATTCTTCATATAGGACCACGACTTCATCATTTTTCTTCAATCTTTACTTTGGATTTTGATATACAACGATCCGCCTCCTTTTCGGACTTGGATATATTTATCCTCATACCTTGTTAGGGTCTTTTTGGATAGACTTTCTCCATTCTTTAGGGGAGTAATAGCTTCTCGTCGTGTGTCTCGATCCTTCATATTGATTTTGGAATAATGATACTTCACATCATCTTTGGATCTTTAGCAAAAATAGAGCTCCTCATGCCTTGTTAGGGCCTTTTTGGATGATCGCCAATCTTCGCGTCCCGCTTCAATAAGTTATGCCTTGGCTATGAACTCTATTCAACCCCGAGCAACTTTTAAACGATCTTGCGCTAGAGGCTAAGTAACCTTTCAAATCGTACGACCTTACTTATTGCAATTATGATTTATTCCTAATGCATTGATCTTATGGGAAGAAAAAGCCACAATTAAAAACATATGAGTTTTTGAAAGAACATTTTCATGTTCTACGTTTAGCATGATCACTTGTCTAACTCTATCATTTCTCGTTCTTCACTATATAAAGACCTCTAATTAAAGAGACTTGTGAATACTTAGCCATGCAAGTCAAAATTAAGCCAAATTTGGATTAGCTTTCATTAAGACTATATCAAATCAAAGTTTTGGGTTTTCAAGCCACCTATAGGATCTTGCACTTTCTTGGACTTTTTCAAGTTTAGAGAATGCGTTTTAAAGTTCCCTTGATAAGTGACTTTCTAGAATCAATTATAGGAACTTGCGAAAAGTTCTTGTTCTTAACCCGAATGAATTAAGACTTTCGCGTTTTAAAGCTCCCTATATAAAAGTCTAGCAAAACTTGAATTGAGCGGGTTAAGGAATGTAAATGGCTCCAAATGCCCATCAAGTCAAAAATTAACTCTTATTCTACCCATCGGAAAATATACATTCGTGTCTTAAAACCACTTATGAAAACTAAGAAAAATTTTAAAATTTGGCCATTTTTAGCCTTATTAGCAAAACAAAACATTGAAAATTGGAAAACGTGAGGGCGTAGCAAAGCAAGTACCTATTCACCCCCCCATACTAAAAGTAAACATTGTCCTCAATGTTTCGAGTCTAAAGGTGGAGCACCCCCATACTAGAGACGAAGAATCGAATGCTTAGGATCTAGCATGGAAAGGGTGATCAACAATATATCTAAAGCCGTTTATTAATTATGCTAAAAGATAATTGTTAGAACAATAAAGGATATGTCATGGAATCGTGAAAAACTTCTTCAAACGAACGATGGAGGCTCACGTAAACGAACACGAGAGTCTTCAATCGTAGACGATGATGATCTAGATAACACAATCACAAACAACCACGAGACAACGAGTTGGAAGGGTACAAGTCCCCTTATTAGTGAACATAAAAGCATAAAGATAAGCATGGGATCTCCCCCACGAGGCACCTCGTTTTTGATTTCCGAGTCATGAGCTCGACTCGATCCCCTTAGAATGTGAACATTTAGGGATTTCATGGTGTGGTCAATTTTTGGCGGGGCTTACATGATAAACAAGGCCCAAAAAGCAACCGGTATAAAGGACTAAGTCCTTAGATGATGCAAAATACCGGGGTCGAAGATGGCGTTCTCGTTTCCATTGGAAAAATACATTAACACCACTCCAACATGTGCCATAAACTCAAAGAGTTTGAAGAAAATAGATGAGAAGTAGAAGGGTGAGACAATTGGTAAGACAAACGTTTGAGCTACTCGAGGTAGACTCGCACCAAGTAAATAGATATAGTTTCCATTTATTGCATCGGTGGAAGACCGAGATTTCCCTTTACATGAAATTCCGGGATCGAATATCTCGTCCTCGGTGGACAAGGATGAGGGAACATAAGGGGCTTCCCCCATACTAGAACCACACAAAACATCGTCAAAAGGAGTAGACGAGTTTGTAGCACTCAAAACATGTGGTGATGACGGAGTTAGATTTGTAGAAAAATCAATTAAATCACATTTAAGATCTTTTTCTTTTTTATCTTTTAAATTCTCCTTATGAAAACCCTTTTTGATTATGTCGAAAACATTTGGTGTTTCTAAGACGATGTTAGTCACACTAAAAATTCTCACATTTTGAAACCGTTTTGGTTTTGGTGGTGGCAAGTTCTCAAAACGTTTATCGACGAAGAAAACCTCCCCATCGGGGCCAACATATTCATCATCCGAAAGATCTTCCGTAGAAACCGGCAACTTATCAACACTTTTCAAGAATGAATGTTCGAGATGAGGCGAAGGATTTTTTGATTCAAGTATTGATGGTTTCTTCCTTGTAGGCTTAGCACTCATAACCTCCACCGGCGGAGGAAATGGTAAATTGTTTTTGGAGACATTCCCTAAAACTCTTGGTGAAAATTCTTTGCAAACGACATTGGTCGAGTCACCATGGTTTAAAGTTGCAATAGAATATACATGAGAAAGATTGGAGTTTTGTGTTGCATTGATGACAAGTTCTTCTTCATTGAAACGAAGGGTGATTTTACGAGCATGAACATCGATAAGTGCTCGTGATGTATCCAAAAATGAACGACCCAAAATGAGAGGAACTTTTCGATCGATGGGAATGTCTACAACGATAAAGTCAACGGGATAATAAAACTTTCTGACTTTAACGAAAACGTCCTCGGCTACTCCACATGCCATGATCGTAGAATGATCGGCCATCTCGATGGACATGTTCGAAGGAGTAAGAGCCGGAAGCGAAAGCGATTTGAAAATCTCGAGAGGCATCGAATTAATACTAGCGCCAAGATCGGCCAAGGCGTAGCATTCCTCCATATCTTGTATAGCACACGGAATCAAAAATTTACCGGGATCACCGACTTTTTGTGGTATGCGGCTTAGAAAAACCGATGAACAACTAGACGATTGTTGTAACTTCTCTTTGTTGTTTAGCATACTTTTGAAGTTTGCGGCGAATCGAGGCATCATGATTAAAGCATCGGCAAAGCTTATGTTAAAGTGCAAATCACGAAACATTTTCATAAATAGCTCAAATTGATAATTGTTCCTTTCTTGTGCTTTCTCTTTGTTTCGTCTCGAAGGGTAAGGTAAAGGTGGTGTGGGTAGGTCATTAGGCAACGGCCTTGGAAACTCGGGTTCCATAATTGGTATTGGTGTAACCGTAGGTGTGGTTTGAGCGGTACTTCGTGGGATTGTAATGTGCTCCTTTTCGACCATCACCTCGGGTTCTTTCTCGATTTCCTTCTCCGTAGAAGTACTTGTACGAGAGATTGGTTCCTTGAAAGTTTTACCACTTCGTGTAGCAACAACCTTCAATTCTCCCCTCGGGTTGTTAATGGTATCACTAGGAAGACCACCCGAAGAAGAGGGCTTACACATGATAGCTTCAAACATCTTAGCCATTCGGTCCTCAAATTTTGATTGCCTAGCATCCGCTTTCAATAACTCTTGCTTAATCTCATGTTGTCCTAATTCCATCTTTTGTTGGTTTTGTTGAAGACGTTGGACATTTCCTTCCATTTTGTTTGCATGAGTTTTAAGTTCATTAGCAAGTTCATTTTTAAGCTCGTTTTTCAATTCGGACCTTAAGCTAATCATCTCACGTTGCATATTATCAAATTTAGCATCATTTGCTTTTGCATAATCTAAAAATTCTCCTTGCAAATTTTTCGTGTGAGCATTTTGAAAACCTTGTGTAGTGTTTTGAAAATCACGGTATTGGTTTTGATTAGAGATTTGTCCATTCCCACTTTGATAATTCCCTTTGTTGTAATTGCGTGTGTTGCCTTGGTAATTACCTTGGTTGTTGTTTCGATAATTATTAACATTTTGATTTGGTGGAGCTTGATTTTGGCGGGAACCTTGGCCGTTTTGGTTGTAAGTTCCCGTTGCTACATAAGCACTCGAAGTGTTACCATCCGCGGTAATGCACTCGGAAAGATCATGAGCTCCCCCACACGATAAACAACTCTTAGCAACCGCTTTAACCGAAGCGGAATTGGAAGCTTCTTGAGCCTTCCAATGGGACATTAGATTAGCAAATCTATCAAAAAACCGATTTTCCTCATTAGCTTCATCATGTAAGGCGTTAATGCTACGAGACGATTGTGACGAAGATGACGAACCCATATTGGCAACACTCGGTGTGTTACGAGGGCTATAAACCTTAGATCTATTTTCAATGATTTGTAAAGCCTCATTTGTCGTCTTGCACAAAAAATTACCACCCGCGGCGGCATTCAAATAATCTCGTTCATGATCATTAAGCCCATTATAAAATGTATCAATTTGATGCAATTCCGAAAAATCATGGTGAGGACATTCATGTAACATCTCCTTAAATCGTTCCCATGCCATTGAAAAACTTTCATTGTTACGTTGCACAAATCGTGAAATCTCATTTTTCAAATGTGTTGTTTTCGATGGTGGAAAAAACTTGTTCACAAACTTAGAAACGAGATCGGCCCATGTCAAAATCGAATTTGGCGGTTCTTTCTCGAGCCAAATTTTTGCGGGTCCATCCAACGAATATGGAAACAACATCATCTTAATGGCGTCATGTGGAACATCTTTGAATTTGCTAGTAGCGGTGAGACGGTTGAAGTTCCTAATATGGTAATGCGGGTTGTCTTTCTCGTGACCTCGAAATTTGTTTGCTTGTAGCATCGACATTAAACCCGTCTTAATCTCGAAATTCTCCGCAAGGATGGCGGGAATAACAATGGCCTCTCCAAAACCCTCGGTGGGTGCTTGTAGCAACTCCATCATAGTACGATTAGCCATGACGACTTCTTGTTCTATAATAGGTTCAACAATTGGAGGTTCTTCAACAATCAACGATCCTTGATTTGCTTGCTTTTGTAGTCGTTTACGAGCTCGTTTAGCTTGATTACGAGTGATCATAAACTACACGAAGAATGGGAGGTGAGCAAAGAAGATTCTTTTTGGTTGTTTTGTGAATTTTCAATTTTTTTGTGTTTTTGATGATATTTAATTTTTTTGGATTTTGGTGTATCTTCGTAGACAACAATCTACAAAATCTCTCCTCGAATCAAACTCTTGATTAAAGAAGCCTCAAAGGAATGAAAACGATCACGTGGAGTGAACGCCTTCGAATGACTTTAGAACTTTGGTGAAAACCAAATTGTTCACGAGGGTTTAATCACAAAGAAAACCAAGCAAATATAGTATACGTATTAATACTTTGGGCGGCAAAACCCTCGATTAGCTTTCAATCTCAAAATACTCACAAGCAAGCGGGGAAACGAGGCGGCGCGAAGCACTTAAGAGCCTTTTTCCTTAGGGTATATTTTATAATACCCGCCTTATACCCACCTTATAGTTCGTATTTTTCAAAATCGAGCTTCACGAAAGTATTTATCTATTTTTGCCTTTTCTTTTTGTTTGAGATTCGAATACAATAATTAGGAGATCAAATCCCAATTAAGGTTGTGTTTTCACACTTTTGGAGATATTGTATTTTGATTGTGATACTTAATACAATATATTAATAATATTCACAAAGAAAAACCAAGAAAACCGATAATACGTGTTAAGGGAGTTCCACTTAACACAAATACTATTATGGATAATATCAAAAACAAAATTTTCCAAATTAAAGCACAACACACCTCCCCGGCAGCGGCGCCAAAAATGATTGTAGTAAAATACGACTCTTGTTTAGGAAAACAAAAGAACGTATATGAGCGGTAAGTATCGAGTGATGATTTTAGGAAAAATCAACACAAATGACCCACAATCAAATAAGATGAGAGAAAGTTCGTTTCCCAAGGAGGTATAGGTGTTGTGAATTAACTTGTATTTCTTTGAGATTAATATTAAGAGAATGGGGATGAGAAGATGAAAGACGGTTATGTTAAAATTAAACTACGACGAAAAAGACGAAAACGTAAAGCCGTGAAAAACTACCCAAATTAAAAAAATTAAGCTAAAACCAAAAACAAAATATCAAAAAGGCTAAAAACAAGTCTTAAATAATATAAATAAAGTTAAAAATCCAACAAAGATATTTTAAAAACTTTTATTAATTAAATAATTAATTTTAAATGCTAATTAAAGCCCTAAAATTAAATTTAACTAATTCAAATGTCTAAAATATGATTTTATTGAATAATTACTCAACTTATATTATTAGAAGACTAAAAAGTAATTTTCTAAAAATTAAAACCTATTAAAACTATTTTTAAAACTCTAAAAATGATTAAAAATGATTAAAACCTAATTAAACTTAAAATAATTATAAAAATAAATCTAAAAGTTATAAAAATATTCTAAAAATGGAAATAGTCCTAATTAATGACAAAGAACCTAGGAAAAATGAAAAAGAAAGAAAAATAAAATTTTGAAAAATTAATATTAAAATAATAATAAAATAATGCTAACAATAAAAAGTTTCTAAAATTAAAAATAAAAAATTTCTAAAAATCCTAAATAATATAACTAAGAGAAAAACACTAATTAGAGCTTCTAAACCTTTTTTAATAATTTTATAAAAATCTTTAAAGTTTATAAAAAACCTTAAAATATTATAAAATTAAAAATAAATGTTTTTGAAACCAAAATTAGATGTAAACCTCAAAAATATATTTTAAAACCTAAAAATTACTTTTCCTAAAAATAAAAACTATTTTTGGTATTTTTTTATTGATTTATTAAAAAACGTCTATTAATTAAATCCTAGAAAATATACTAATAATGGGAAAATTATGGAAATAGGCTAGAAAAATCTATTAAGCTAATGATAACCTAGGGAAAATTTAATAAGCCAAAAACGAAAACAAATAAGCTGGAAAATAAGGTAATAAGCTACGGCTTTTTAAAAATCAAACAAGAGAAAAACAGGTTAAGTGATTTAACCTTGCACCCTTGGTCAGTAAAAGACCCAAGGGCGCAATGGTTAAGTTGTTGGTGTGTGGGAGTGGAGACGGGGGGTCGAATCTATGCAACCCCTTTTTACTCTTTTTTTTATTTTTTTTTGCTTTTTTTAACTTTTGCAAATCAATCCAGTAACCTTAGCAAGCTTAATCCAATTCCACTTTCCTTTTTTAACCAAATTTCAAACACAATGATTAATCAAAACGTGGCCAAATTGAGTAGAGCACTTAGCAGATTATGCTAGTGTTTTGCTTATGGATTATAGCCAAGAGGTCTTGGGCTATTGGCTTGTTTGATGCTTGTATATTGGTGACAGTGGCACCCTTGTGCTCATAGAAGCACAAGGAGTCAATACTTAGCAAGAAACAAGCAAATTGCACACAAAAGATAAGCAAATCAAGCACACCCTAGCCTATGCAGTCTCTGTGACAGATTATGCAGATTAGAGGGCTTTTATGCTTCTAGTATGCAACTAAGTGAACTTTGATGCTCCAAACTAAACTCACAACCTCACAAATAGATGCACAATCAATGACAACAGCTTACTTAGCCTAAACCTTAACAGAATTCAAAATCAAGCAACAAAATCTCACAAAAATTCAAGCAGATTAGCAATATGCAGATTTTACTTTACTCTTTCCTTTTTAAACTCAACAAAATTGCTTTAAACTTGCACCAAACTAATTTACCAGTTAACTAGCAACCTATCTCTACCTTTTTTTAAAACTTTAACACCTTTTATAATGCTCAAATCAAATAATTACCCTGCTAATCCCTGTTGCCAAACAACCTTTTAAAATCTAAATCCAAGATTTTCAAATCAAAACCCTAACAAAACTTGTTTAAACTGTTTCAAATAGCATCAATCATGTGTCATAACACAAAATAACAACAATCAAACACCTTAAACACTCAATAGCCACAAATCAAACCAGATGACATAAAACTCCTTTTTCTGAATTTTTACAAGGTAAAAGGATTTACCTTAGGGTCTTAACCTCCAAGACCCTAGAGGGTGTATAACCCTCCTCCAATCCAACTCGGGTTGGAGCAGAACTGAATCAACATGCCTTGAACACCTGCTAAGAAGAAATCAAAGAGCAACAAACAAAATACACACAATATTTTATAACCTGTTTTAACTTTATTACCTTTTTTAAAACCTTTCCAAAATCTTTTAACAAAACTCTCAAACACGTTTTCTATGATACCCTAACACCAATAACTATGATTGCTTAACACAGATCCTTGAATCAAATTCCAACCAAAATTCTTCCAAATTTCAGAAAACTTAAACACTTTTTGAAACACAAATTTCTTAACCAAACTACAAACTTGGAACTCAGAATTCTTCAATAACTATACCAACTTTAAACACTAACAAAAAGGAATTAAATTTGATTAATAACAAAAAACCAACTTTTATTATATTTAAAAGGAATTACAAAGTTTTATTGAAGAAAACTGGAACAAAGGGTCACCCACAGGTTGGGGCCTCTTTTATAGTGAGCTAAGACTATTCTAGAACCAATAAAACAAACCCTAATTCATAGAAAAATCCCTATTCTACCCTTGGACGTTTTTGGTGCATTTGAGCTGTCCATTTGATCTCATCCGTTTGTTTTGCTTTGTGAGCAAGCATTTCATCATAACCATTCAATTGGGACACGTCATGTTCCTTGGAGCCAAAGGAATGCTCCTATTGGAGGAGAGGGAATTGGGGGTTTGGGACCACAGGCGTGGGAAAGGTGGTTTGGTGGGTGGGTTGGGTTTTGGTTGGGGTGAATTACACGTGTGCTATTTTAATTGGAAATTCACCCAGGATAGGTCGGGGTAATTTCTGGGAAGTAAAAGGATACACAGTAACTTATTTTGATCCTAAAAAGGGGGAAGTTAAGTGTTAAGCGCCACTTTCTGTTTGAAAGTTTCATTGTGTCACTTTTGGTCCTTTTGTTTTGTAATTTCTGGCAAACAAAGTTTCAAGCCCTAAATACGCCTTTCCTTTGTAAATAAGTTTGGACCTTTTACAATTTTGGCACAAGACTTTGTAAAAAGCTTATCAAGGGTTGATTTTGCCATGTTTTGATTTTTCAAGGGCTGTTTTTGGACAAAGTTGATCTTCAAAGGTCTTCATTGTGTCTTTCTCTTCATGAGGGACCATAATTGGCAATTTTCAATTGTTGAGGGACTAATCTTGCCATTTCTTCATAGTTGAAGGACCTTTTTGCAATTTTGACAAACTTAAGGGACCAAACTTGTAATTATCAATATACAAGGGTTTTAAGTGTCATTTCTTCAAAGAATGAGGATCAATCTTGTTTGTCTTCAAGTCTTCAAGGGTATTTGATGAAAATTCCATGATTAGGGCCCGGTTCATTGTACGGCTTCGTTTCTCGTGTCCGTTTTTCCTTGTATCTTGTGATCTTTTGTCTTTTTCACGATATCCATACCTAAAACACACAAGTAAACAAACACAAGCATATATATGGTATTTTATGACATTTTTATGCATTTAAAGCCCGAAAAGAACGATGAGATCATGTATAAATGCCATCTCATCAAAGTGCGGAAGCTGGTGGACGCAGGCATCATGCGCGAGGTATACTACCACGAGTGGTTATCCAATCCGGTCATGGTCAAGAAACATGACGGAAGTTGGCGCATGTGCGTGGATTTCACGGATCTGAACAAGGCCTGCCCACAGGACTGTTACCCGCTACCAGAAATCGACTAGAAAGTAGAGTCCTTGTGTGGATATCCTTTCAAATGCTTCTTGGATGCATACAAAGGGTATCACCAAATCCAGATGGCGGAGGAGGATGAAGAAAAAACGGCGTTCCACACGAGCCAGGGCGTATATTGCTATACGAAAATGCCGTTCGGATTAAAGAACGCCGGCGCTACGTATCAGCGGTTGGTGGATAAAGCTTTCGAATCACAAATAGGATGCAACTTGGAAGTATATGTTGATGACTTGGTGATAAAAAGCCACACGGAGGAGGCACTTCTCCGGGATGTCCAGGAGACATTCGACACGCTGAGAAAGATTAACATGAAGTTAAATCCAAAGAAATGTACGTTTGGTGCAACAGAAGGAATGTTCCTGGGATATTTGATTGACCCAAACGGCATCAAACCTTGTCCAGAGAAGACGGACGCAGTGATACGGCTGCCGTCCCCGCAGACACGGAAGGAGGTGCAGTCCCTGAATGGGAAGTTAGCCGGGCTGAATAGATTTCTATCTAAATCCGCAGAGAAGTCATTACCCCTATTTAAGACAGTCAAGAAGTGTATTAGAAAGGGAGACTTCCATTGGATGAAGGAAGCTGAGGAAGCCTTTGGCCAACTCAAGCAGCATCTCGCATCTCTCCCCATGTTGGTAGCTCCCCGGCCAAAGGAGGAACTCGTTATGTATCTCTCAGCTACTCATGGCACAATAAGCGCGGGTACTGATGACGGATAGAGACACAATACAAACCCCGATGTACTTTATAAGTAGAACATTACAAGGGGCGGAGGTGAATTATTCCCCCATGGAAAAATTGGTGTTAGCACTAGTATTTGCTACAAAGCGACTGTGCCGGTACTTTCAGGCGCACCCAATTGTGGTGATTACGGATCAGCCAATCAAGCAGGTTATCTCTAGACCAGACGTGGCGGGGAGGCTGGAAAAATGGAGCATCCTATTGGGGGGCCACAATATATCTTACAGACCAAGGACGGCGGTTAAAGGCCAGATCTTGGCAGATTTCCTGATCGAGAAGCCGGATGAGGAACAACCAGTCATTAAGCAAGACGAGATCCCAATAGAACCTTGGGTGCTATTCACGGACGGATCCTCCTGCACAGACGGGTCCGGGGCAGGTCTCATCCTCACGAATCCAGAAGGAATGGAATTCACATACGCCCTCCGTTTTGAGTTCACGGCCACCAATAACGAAGCGGAATATGAAGCATTAATTGCGGGTTTAAAAATCGCCGCTAGAATGGGAGTCCGCAACCTTGAGGCCTACGTGGACTCACGACTTGTCGCGAACCATATTCTAGGTGGGTATGTGGCTAAGGAGGACAACATGGTCAGGTACTTGGAAAAAGTCAAGTCGTTAATCGCGACTTTCAGTAAGTTTTCCATCAAGCAGGTGCCAAGGGGCGAGAACAAAAAAGCGGACGCTCTTAGCAAGATCGCATCCACGAGCTTCGCCCACTTGTCCAAACAGGTCCTGGTGGAAATACTCAAGGAGAAATCTATCACGGAAGGAGAGGTAGCCGCTATAGTTGAGGAGGAGGGACCTACGTGGATGACCCCAATCGTCAACTATTTGACTAATGAAACCCTTCCAGACGAGGAAAAAGCAGCAAGACGCATCAAAAGGAAGTCACAACATTTTGAACTCCGAGAAGGCATCCTTTACAAGCGCTCTTTCTTGCAGCCGTGGCTGCGGTGTGTTGGGCCACGTCAGGCGGCTTACGTCATTAGTGACATACATGAAGGGTTGTGCGGCATGCATGCAGGCCCACGATCCGTGGTGGCTAGAGCCTTACGAACAGGTTATTATTGGCCCACCATGCACAGGGACGCGCGCGACATGATTCACAAGTGCAACGACTGCCAAGTGCATAGGCCAGTCCCGCGACACCCGCAGCAGGAGCTTACACCTATCACGTCCCCATGGCCATTTTACAAATGGGGAATTGACATTGCAGGACCATTTCCTGTAGCTGCGGGGGGGGGGGGGGGGGGTGTTAAATTCTTGATTGTTGCAATGGACTACTTCACACGATGGATAGAAGCCAAGGCAGTCAAGTCTATCACAGGTAAGCAGGTCAAGAAGTTTGTGTGGGAACACATCGTGTGCCGTTTCGGTCTACCAGGAGAAATTATCTCGGACAACGACAAGCAGTTCACGGACAACCCATTCAAGGATTGGTGTGCATCATTGAACATCAAACGGCGCTTCGCGTCCGTTAAACATCCACAAACAAACGGCCTTGTCGAACGAGCAAATAGGAGCTTGGGGAATGGAATCAAGGCGCGGCTGGATGAACGACAGGGCAAATAGGTCGATGAGTTGTCACACGTGCTATGGGCACATAGAACCATGATCAAAACAGCCAACGGAGATACTCCATTTGCATTGGCTTACGGCACTGAAGCCGTTATACCAGCAGAAATAGGGATGCCTACTATCCGCACGACGGAGGTTAACGTCGTCACAAACGATGAACAACTGCGAATCAACCTAGATCTGTTGGAAGAAAAAAGGGAAATAGCAGCCATCAATGAGGCTAAGTCCAAGGCTAAGATGAAGGCTTATTATGACGCCAAGGTCAAGGGTGTTTCTTTTCGACCAGGAGACTACGTCTACCGTGCTAACGAAGCGAGTCGAGTGGAGAATACAGGAAAACTGGGCCCTAAATGGGAAGGACCGTATGAAGTCACTGAAACCTTGGGACGAGGCGCGTACAAGTTACGTGACATGGATGGCCGCGACCTAGAGCGCACATGGAACATCTCCAACCTCAAAAGGTGCTATCTTTAAAAGCTACGGCTTCCGCATGGGACTTCGCTATAAGCGTCTTTCATAAAGAACCATGCGGGTCATTTGTTTTGTTTGTTTTTCTCATGTTTGTTTAAGTTTCCTTTCTTATTTTTTAGGACTTGTCGTCATTATTCAAACGAAAGTGTAAATGTTCTAATAAAATGCCGTGGTGCCTAGCTAGCTCCACGGCCTGTTTCGTGCAAACCATTTTTCCTTCTTTGTTATATTTTTTATTAGCCGTCTGAATTTTACTTGTATTATACTATGCCATGTTTCATTCGTATGCATTCTCTCAAATTACTGTACATGTACCGTACGCCTCCAGGTGGGGTAAGAGGATTAAGTGAACCTACTAATTCAACTTACCGCGTAAGAGGGATGCAACCCCAGCCGCACGGATCACGTATCCTTACTAGACACCTTACTCACAAGACGTTGGGGTAAGTTTCATATGCTATAGCCACATGGTGCTCCGCATAAACAAAGACGCACGTCGCATGTCTAGTAAATTATAGACTTGTGTGCATTTTCTTTGTGTGTAAGACGTGATATATCATGCAGTATTGATCTACAATATTTCAAACACAAGTAAAATACACAGGTTTCTATACATGTCAAAATTGCCGTGGTTACTCACGGACTTATAAAACACAAATATTGTTAGCCGTGTACATGCACGGACGAATCGAAACAATACATATTCATAAATTACAAAACAAGTGTTTGATCATGAAAACGGAGCATCCTAAATAGAGGGGAGAAACCTACCCATTTCTGCTTGCTCTTCGATCAGACGCGGCAACCATTCATCACTTTCTCCCCGCTTCTGGGCTTGAGCCGCGGTTCTTTCCAACACCACACCTAAGGGTTCCTCGTCAAGCACGACCCTGGTTACGTCCTCGTATATAGGAAGGGTTAGAGGAAAGGAAGCATTGGAAGGCGTGCTAGGACTGAGCTTTTCCATGATTTCAGTGTTTGGGGCATCTTTGGTGGCCTCCAGCTCATCTAGGAATGGGTAATGTAGATCTTGCATCGCGGCCATGGAGGCAGTCATCTTGCTGGCAGCTTCGGGCTTAAAGAAGGTATGACGGGCGATGTCTCCCCCTTTTGTGATCAGCTCAGCAGCCTCGACCATTCCTTCGTGTCGACCGTGGTTAATACCATCAGATACAAGGTTGGCGAACTGTTGTACAAAGGATGGGGCCTCTAACACCTTCATGACGGCTAGGCGTGCTCCATGCCCAACCATCCACCTACGGCCGGCAATGGCTGTTAGCAGTTGGGGGCATAGTACGTTGTCACGCTCAGCGGTCAGGGCATCAATCATCAATTCTTTTTGGGCAACTGCCTCTTTCAGTTCTTGGATGACGGCCCTCTCCTCAGCAAGGTCTGTCTGCACTTTTTCCATGTTTTGGACGGCCAGGTGCGCGTCCTCTAGTTTCTGGTTCAGAACATCTACTTGGCTGGAGTAAGAATGGGCAGAAGCTTCAGCCGTGGTTACCTATAGGGAAAAACGTGTTAGTACATTCATTTTTTAGTATATATGGGTGGCGCGGCACGGATATGTACCTTGGTGTTTGCAGCATCTAGTTGAGACTCAAGGTGGGCTACTTGCTGATCGTATTCACTCGCGCGGGCTGACTGTTTTTTGATGGTTGCCTCGGCATTCACTAGTTTGGATTGGAGGTTAGCAATCAGGGCTTCATTATCTTCAATCATTTTTTCTCTCCGTCCAACTTTCCTCTTGAGAGAGTCAACATGCCCAAGCGCAGCTTCAAACCTAACCCTCATTGAGGTTCCCATCGCCATTTGATGTACCAGCGTCCCATTATACTCATCCGCCAAATCCGCATGACTGAGCGAGTTTACCTCTTGCACCAAGCTTGGTGGTATGCAGTTATTGAGGTACTCCCGGCACTCGTCAGCACTCCTCAATCGCGACGCCGTGGTAATAGTCCATACAGGGTTAAAAGGTTGGGGAGCGCCGGATGTGGGGAAGTCTTGGGAAGCCAGGGGTGAACCATCTTCAAAAACAGGGCCGGACTTTGTGGGGGCCGTGGGGTTTTCTTCGACAGCTTTTCCTTTCTCCTTATCCACTTGGGTGTCAGAAGGAGGCGCGGCACCAGCCTGGTTGTCCCTGCGACATGAGTATTATGAAATATCTTAAGTATGGATGAAAAAAAAAAGAAGCGGAAATTCTTGCATATTGAGATGGTTTCTTACATATTGCTTCTTGCTACTTCGGAGGCGGTTGGGGCAATTTGGGTGACGGGATCGACATGAGCGGCCGGGTTAGCCTCGGAACCCTGGGTGGCACTCCCAAAAGATTGATACATGGGGTGGTCTTCTCGAAGCCTCTTGGCGGGAGCATTGTGTTCACCAATCTCGACCGAGGCAGTCCCTCTCGCACGGTTCCCCCTCTTCCGGGTGCGCCTGGTGATGGGCTGCGTTGTTAGTTCAGCAATCTCCTCTTCGGCTTCCTCCTCTTCATCCAAGTTGACATGTTGTTGCACTTCATCATCATCATCGCCCATCAGTCGGCGAATGCTGGAGTCGGTTTGTTCAATATTGTCTCCCTGTTGTTCTCTATGTGGCGAGGAGGGCCCGGCCCCTCCTTGGTTCATCTGGTTGTTACCATCGCCGTTGTCTCCATGTTCCTCGTCAGAATGGGGATCAGGCACGGCTTCCAAGGCAACCGTCACTGGTCGGGTGTGCTCGAGAAGGGGTTGTTCATTTTCACGAAGAGGACGGAGACCTTCCGGCACAAGCCTTGGATCGCCCTGGCGCAACAGTCCAAAAAAGTTCATTTCTGTCCAGCACAAAACAATAAATGTTAGTTATTATGCAAACACATGAATACATTCTTCTTGGAGTACGGATGATTAGCCTACCTTCGCCCTGCCTTCTCCAAAAAACGGGATACCTATTGGAAGGACCAAAGTAATTGCGGCTAATTCCTAGCAAGCATAGGAATGATTCGGGTAGGTTTCTGTGGAATCCAGTCCTATTTAGATCTAAATCTTGAGAGTGACGAGGATTGTATGTACTGGTGTGCGGCTTGGGGTCGTGCGGGAATCTGGTTCTAATGACATAATCACCCGGCCATACCACTGCGTCAATGAAAAAGTAATGATCATACCAATTTTTCAGTGAATCCATTGGTTTGTTGTGTGATTGTGGACTGTTGGAGGCTCGTTTCTTGAAAGATACCCAACCGTTCACTAAGTTGGGGGTATAAAACAACCTAAATAACTCTACGGTTGGGGGGATTCTCCTAGCACGGCAAAGAATCTCGAATTGGCTAATCTTACAGGCACCTATGCAGTGGAGCTGACTAATGTGTACATTATAATATCCTAGCAGATCTACGAGAAAGTGGGTGAAAGGGATGCGGTAATTAGCCGCGTCAAACAGGCGAGTATAGAGGCCTATCTTACCCGCTGGAGCCTCAGTTATGAGGTCTCCGGCGCCAGGAAGTGAGGGGTGTAGGTTGGAAGGGATGAAGTAATTTGTACAAAAATGGTTTAACTGGTCTTGGGTCATGACATTTAGTACGGATCCGATGGTAGGGCTGTTTCTATGAGCCATTACTAAAAAAGAGTGTAAGGACGTGGTATTCTAACCTGCGTGTGAAGGGATCCGTGCGTACTTGGTTCAAGCTAAGAGAAAAGCTTTAATGGCAGAAATGGAGGTTATGAACTGTGTGTTTCACACAGCCGTAGGGGTGGCTTATTTATAGGGTTGCCTTGAGGGTCACAGCCTGTTGGATGTGTGACACGTGTCGGCCACTATTCTTAATCGTGTGGCTAGGGGGCAAGTGGCAAGTGAAACGTCAGGTGGGACCCACGGGTCACATCTGACCCACACGTTTGCACTGCTCAAGGTTCTGACTGACTGCACTTTTGTCAGTCAAACAAGTCAGATGAACAGTTGTTCATGTCGGGTTATGCGGCTCTTACATAAGACTTGACATTTAATGATATATTTAATTTGTCTCGGCTGCTATGTATGGATGAAGTAGTGATAAGATAATTTCTTAAGCCAGGTTGCCACGTGCGGCCAACATAAATTCTTGAACAAAATGGTCCTTTGCTATGGTTTCCTTGGTACGTCCGGGAGCATTTTTGTAGTCTAGAGGTTCCACCTACGGTTGTAACAACTAGACTGGGGGGACATGATGACGTATAGTCCCCAGCCGGGTCATGGACCCGGCCCAAGGGTACTACCCGTATCCGGCCCATCACAGATGGGTGGGATAATGACAGTCAGGCTTATGGGCTTGGATGAACAGTAACCGCACACATGTGTGCGGCCCACGGACCAGTACGCCCGACACGGCCGACATAGGGTTAGACAGAATGATATTCTGTCTAGGAATATCTTTACCCCAATAAGGAGAGGATATTCACTACCAGAATTAGAAGATAACAATCATTCTAATTCTGGTGCTTATCTCTTCCTTGGGGCCGAAGGATCAGTGAAAGCCCACTAGGGTTTCACTGCCTATAAAAGGAACTCCCTAAGGGTTCCACAAAGGTATTACGACTCACTCTAAACTCATATAACCCTAAATCGATTACTTACTCTCACGCCAGAGTCTAATCGTGGGAAACCTTCCCACGGTAAGCTTAACGCGTGTTGTTTAGTGTGCAGGATCCCAACCAAACAATTCACTTGGTGCAGGAGCCGGAGCCCAGTCTACCCGAATTAAGCCTAATTCGGGTCTAGCAAGGATCAACCAACTTTTGCATCAACACAAAATTTAAAATGTATAAAGAACATGAAAACATAATTAAGCGAAATCCAACAATGACTAGCGTATACGACCATGGTTCCACCCGCACTAATCGAAACTCGTAAAGAAAATAACATGTAGTTAAGTATGAACTTACTATGGTTCAATTCATACTAGTCAAAATATCGCAATAAATAACATCCAAACACATCAATTAATATAAAATGCACACATACTCCTATGACGCCTATATGCAGGGACCCTTAAGCTATAGACTAGGCTACACGACTAGGCAACCTAATTCTCTATAACCATTGTCTCTGATACCATTCTGTCACACCCCACCATGGCGGAATATGGGGCGCGACGTATGGATATCATCACAACATGGCGTGTCTATAGAGATAACTATATGAAATAAGAAATGTCATAAAATGGAGACACAAAGTCATGACAATATCTCATCAGACTCATGAGTCTAGGTAAGTAGGTAACAGTCCTACTGCTTACCCAAGACAAACAAATAACATAACCAAACAAATATATGTGTGCCACAGTATCACTTATTAAAAGAACAAATAAAAACTAAGAAGGAAACGGGGATTCTCCTTCTATATGCATTCCTAAGCTTCTCCAATCCTAGCCACTTATGTTCTCATGCTTAACCATAGTATCACCTGAAAGAGACACTAAAACACGTCAACATAAAGTTGGTGAGAGTCATAGGTTTAGACTCCAACGCTAAATCAATTACAAGCTGTGAATAACAACCATCAACACAATAACATATGGAAAATGTGCTACATTTATGTATTAACAACTAGCATTCAAGATCAATAATTCCAAACCAAAATCCAAGGCTCCTACCTTGCCAAACAACATGGTATCATAGATGATCACACTATGTACCTATCCCAAGGCCACTACCTTGTCAAACCACAAGGCCACTACCTTGTCAAACCACAAGGCCACTACCTTGTCAAACCACAATAACTGAGACGGCACGTGTCCCCTGATCCAAATCATACACAATCAAAAATCACATAGCAGTTAATCACATAATGTACACACAAGTCCATCTCAAATCACAAACACATTCACAGCATCAATTTAGAAAATAACTCAACACAGTGTCTCTTCCATCCCATCTGGAAGTCAAAATCAATATTAAACATGGGACTACGAAACTCACCTGATAGCTTCTTCACAAGTCCTCGCACTAGCAACAAGCTAATAAACCAAAAACACGAAATCAATACACGAACCAATCACTAAGATGGCTCATCAACCTATGATGGATATCTAGTCTATTCTCGTATAATTACCTCATTGTTAAGCTCTAATCACCCCATTACCCTTCCTTAACAAGTCCCTAACTTGGTTAAGTTTAATAGCTATCCCGTTCATAATTTTACACAAAACAGTCCCAGTTTTAGGTCTCAAAACTTTAAGTCAAACATCCACTTAAACATACCCATGGTTTCTGTAAAATGAATATTCACACTTTTATACATGTTAGCTAAAACCTCCCACTTGCCCTAACCTTAAAGCTACTTTTAAGGCCCAGATATATGTGTATATATTGCTACCTATCCAGAATTCACTGATTTTAAACGTATGAAAAGTTCATTACCATTAGAGGGTCTTACCCTAAACCACAATCTTAGACCAAGTGTAGATCCTTACTACAATATATAAAACATCTCTCATGTTCGTGAGAGGATCCCAATGCAACCCTAAGTACCCCAAACAACCCAAAACTTAAAAAGAAAACAGGCTGAATTCAAAACTGTTTTGACCTCCGACTGTTGTAACCTGTTTTTGACCCACTTCCCGACCCCCAATTTAGTTCTCGTTTCTTGATTTAGAAAGCCAACTCAATTACCTATCCAGGTCTAGTTTGATCGCATCTTGAATGTTCCTAGAACTCGAGATATGATCAAAACAATAGACTCAAAATTCTGCCCAGTTTTTAAAAACGGGTTTTAAACAAATTGATCTAATTAATCACCTATAACCCTTCTAATACAAGCCCTAGATTATATGATCATCATATTATGATTAATACATCATTAATATACTGTTTTTATATAAACCCTAACCCTTAATCCATCATAAGAATGATGAATTAAACATAAAAACAATTTAATAAAAAAGGTTTAAGAAGGTTTACCTTTAATTTAAATGGAAGATGTAAAAAAAACCAAACTTTTGAAGAACCCTAATTTCCCTTGTGAAACCCACGAATTTTATTAGTCTCCAGGGGAAAAATAATGAATTTTTATTAACTAGGAGTCTTTAAATAGAGTATGGGGGAGTCCTAGTCCAACCCAAGCCCAAACTCCCCTTTCCTTTTCTCCTTCTTCCTTGATTCGTCCCAAACCGACCTACATACCCCTTTTTTTATTTTTTTTCTTTTTATTATTAATATATGTTATTAATAATATTACCTTAATTTTCCTTAATTTATTTCAGCTCCTAAAGCTTCCAAAACCTCAAAACCGTAAAACTAGTCAAATTTACGCGTTTTACCGTAAAAGACGTAAAATATACACTTTTATAAAAAATCTCAAATTTTGAAATAAACTTTAAAACTAAGTCCTAAATGACTTAAAACCATCCCGAAAAATATTCATATGAATATTTACCTCACCCGAGACCTCTAAATGCTAAACCGTAAATCCTAAAAAAATACTATTACTATAATACTTATACGTATACGTAAACACCACAATATCACCATTTTCATTTCATAGTCACCACTTGTGAGCTCATGAACATGAAATAACCGTTCCTCGATTTACTTATGAGTACTCTATACTCATAAACGATAACCACACCAACCTCGTTCACACAAAATAAACACGTAAACACACAATTCAAGCAAGCACACATAAAATAACCTAAAAGTAAGACCAAGTGACAAACCCAAAACCACGGTTGTCACAACAGGTGACAACCATGACTTTACCAGCTATTGGAGCAAGACAAGGGTAAAGGGATTTTGGAAGAGGTTTAGGTACCAAAGAATGCAGCCCATGTACATTTTGATTCAGTTTTGGCTGCACAATTGCAAGAACAGGATAGGATGGAAAATACAACAAAAAAGGCTAAGGATGGTAGTGATGGTGATGAGAGCTCTCTTTCTAATGTTATGATTACAGAGGAGATAGAGAGGTTAGAGTATAGGGAGGATGACTTAGCCAAGGAAAGGTTGAGAGAGTTGAAGATGAAGTTAGATTTTGACATGCCTGAAGTGTTTTTGACATCATCAACTAGGGGAAGATTGTTGGGTCAAAATTATGAGTTGATGTGTCAAAAACAAAAAAAATAAGAAGACGAGGGCTAAAGTGTACAAGTTACAAAAGACTCCATTGGCTTGATCTTTTGTAACTTGTACACTTTAGCCCTCGTCTTCTTATTTTGTTGTTTTTGACACATCAACTCATAATTTCGACCCAACAATCTTCCCCTAGTTGATGATGTCAAAAGCACTTCAGGCATGTCAAAATCTACCTTCATCTTCAACTCTCTCAACCTTTCCTTGGCTAAGTCATCCTCCCCATACTCTAACCTCTCTGGCTCCTCTATAATCATAACACTGGAACCAGAGCTCTCATCACCATCACTACCATCCTTAGCCTTTTATGTGGTAGTTTCCATCCTATCTTGTTCTTGCAATTGTGAAGCCAAAACTGAATCAAAATGTACCTGGGCTACATTATTTGGTACCTAATCCTCTTCCAAAATCCCTTTACCCTTGTCTTTTGCTTCAATAGCTGGTAAAGTCATGGTTGTCACCTGTGTAGTAACATCCCTAATAATAACTGGTGGTTGGGATACACCAATCATACTTGTAGGTCTGCCAGCGCTTGCTTTGCTCTTGTCAGCGCTCAAACTCTGAATGTCAGCGGCTGACTTTGTAGCTTGTTCCATCATCTCTACAAACGATAGATTCTTTGGAGTGATTGAAGAAACATCAAAAACTGGTTTCTCCTTCAAACTAGTCAATGCTTCAACTATCTCCACATGTTTACTTCTAATAGAACCACTTTCTTCTTGTGAGTCCTTGTCACTCAAATTGAATGGCTCAGTAGGTGCATCCTCCTCCCCTTTGTAAGAATCCTCCCCAGATGAAAGGACTCTAGCCTGCCTTCTCCTGGCATTGGCAGCTTCCAAAACAACTATCCTCTCACTCAATGTATTGAGTTCGAGGCCTTGACCTGTGACAACTTGTACAAGGTCTGTATTTTGCTTTTGCAAGCTAATGCAAACCGCCGTTATTTCTAAAATAGATAAAGTTTCCAATATGTCCTCCTCTATGATGGGAATTTGACCTCCCAAAAGATATTCATCGGGCATGGATGGGGTCTTAATGATGTTGGGACTGCCTTGACCTGCTACTAAGCCAGAGCCAATAGTCCCAGCCCCACCCATGTCACCAACCACACTTGTGGTGGCGGTTCTCTCTTCTGCATGGCTAGGACCACTAGAGGAGAGCACCCCAGCAGTCCTTTGGCGTTTTTCAAACTAAAATATAGTTGTTCAAAAGAGGAAGTAGAATGAGGGTCTGTTTGGGTGTGAGGGGGTGTTTGGATGTGAGGAATACTGGTGTCAGCGTTTGGGTTGGGTGTGTCAGCGCCCACATTGTGCGTTTTAGCGCCTAATGGTTGAGGGTCGATGTCCATGTGTTGGGGTGATAGAGGGTGTTCTGGTAGTGGATCTGGTTGTGTTTGTGGTTGAGGTTGGGGTTGAGGGTGTGCTGCTGCCTCAATGATAGCGAGCATGGCTGGGGTGAGTGGTAAGTCTCTATAAGGTGGTGAATTCATATTCCCAAAAACAGTTTTCTTTTGAACTAGGACCTCATAAAAGTGGTCATGGTCCCTATTGTAGTATCCTTGCATATCAAAAACCATTTGTAAAAACCTAGGGTAAGCAAGAGTCATCTTGTTACCCTTATTGTGACACATGCCATCAAAAATCAATTTTGAAAAGTTATATCTTTTCCCAGTTGCAATACAAACAATGGCACTCCTGACTGAATGGTTGATTTCATTGAATGAGGAGCATTTGGGACTCAAACATTGTAGGATGACATGTATAAGGAACTTCCAAGCTAGGGGAAGTTTTTGTTTGGTATATTTGTTCAAATGGCCCACTGGGGGCAAAGCATAACCCAAGCCTTGGAGTCCTAACTCTAGCTCTGAGAGAGGAAGGGTGGTTATACCATCAGCATCAACAAGATGCAAAGCTTGGCGAACTAAAGCTTCAGTAACCACCCATGGAACCCCATGAACAGTAGCAGTCAATGTAATCACCCCATTAGGTGTTCTGGAACTGACAGTGTTCCAAAACTGCTTAATGTGTGTGATAGGAATGAGTGGAGTATGTGAAAGTGCATACCTTAAAGGAGACGCATTCAAATACGCAATCATCTGAGTGTATTGGGGATGCAAAGTATTATCAGCTTCCAAGTAAGCCACCATGTTGTGTTGTCTTCTGAACCCCAATTCCACTTGAGCAGGTTTAAACTTTGGTTCCATGAAGATTAATTTTAGGAAAACTGTGATATGAAAATAATGGAGATATGAATGTCACACCCCACCATGGAGGAATATGGGGCGCGACGTATGGATATCATCACAACAACAACATGTCTATAGAAAGAACTATATGAATAGAAATGTCATAAAAGGTGACACAAATGTCATGACAATATCTCATCAATGCAGGAGTCTAGGTAAGTAGGTAACATTCCTACCTCTTACCCAAGACAAACAAATAACACAAACAAATCAACATATAGGTTCATAGTATCACTTATTTAAACAAACAGAAAAATAAACTAAGAAGGAACATGGATCTCCTTCTAAATGCATTCCTACGCGACTCCAATCCTAGCCACATATGTTCTTACGCTTAACCACTTTACCACCTGAAAGAGACACTAAAACACGTCAACATAATGTTGGTGAGAGTCATAGGTTTAGACTCCAACCGAAAACAGATTAAAATAAGCTGTGAACCACCATAAACCACTAAACATATGGACAATGTGCTACAAATATGCATTAACAACTAACATTCAAGATTAATCATTTCAAACAAAATCCAAGGCTCCCAGCCTTACCAAACACCATGGTACCATAGGCACCAATACACCTATGTACCAATCCCAAGGCCCCGCCTTGTCATTATCCATTGGTCCCATAGATGCTCACACATCTATGTACCTCCCCAAGGCCCCGCCTTGTCAACATCCCCTTGGTACCAAGTCAAACCATAATAACTGAGACGGTACGTGTCCCCCGATCCAAATCATAAACACAATCAAGAATCACATAGCAGTTAATCACATAAGTGCACACACAAGTCCATCACAAACCATAAAAATATTCACAGCATTAGTTACAAAACCATAGAGTGTCTCTTCCATCCTATCTGGAAATCAAATCATAAAAAGACATGGGACTATGAAACTCACCTGAACAAGCTTCTCCAAGTACCCACACTCTAGCACAAATCTAAACACACAAACGTATACAATCAAGACATAAAACACATAACAAAATGGCTCATCAATCTATGATAGATATCTAACCTTCTCCTACAACTTAACCCCACTTATATGCCATACTCATCTCATTACACCCCTCTATAAAGCCCTTAACTTAGTTTAGTTCATAACTCGTCCCGTTAACATTTAACCCAAAACAGTCCCGTTTTTCACACTCCGTATTATGATCCAAACGCCCACCAAACCTAAACCACATTCCTTGTAATGAAGACCCCATAAACTTATATGTGTTAAATAAAATATCAGCCCTTTCCCCAACATCAAAGCTAATTTTAAGTCCCCAATATACAACTTATACTTTCGCCTATTCAGATTCTACCGATTTTGAACATATGAAATGTTTGTTATGATTAGAGGGTCTTACCCTATCCCATTTGCTTAGCCCTTTTCCAGATATTTTATTTAATATATGATATAAGTCTCATGTTCATTTTAAGCTCCAATTATAATCCTAAGTACCCCAAACAATTCAAAACATAAAATGAAAACAAGCTGATCCAAAAACTATTTTGACACCCGACTGATGTAACCTGTTTTTGACCCACTTCCCTACCTCCAATTTCGTTCTCATTACTTGCATTTGAAAGCTAACTCAATTACCTTTCCAGGGACATATGATTATAAAATTAAAATTTGTAGAACTCTAGATATGATCAAAACAATGAACCAAAAATTCTGCCTAGTTTTTAAAAACGAATTTAAACATGATTAAACCCTAATTACCATCACTAATCTTCATATTAACCAAAGTAATCAATTCATATGAACCCTAAACTAACTAAGCTCAGAAAAATCACAAACCCTAATCCATCATAAGATCAATTACATGATTAGATTGATTAAAATTATTAATAGAACAAGGGTTTTGAAGGTTTTACCTTAGAAATCAATGGAAGATCTTTATTTTTGAAAACCTAATTGGCCACCATTGTTGAATTTCGGCTAGGAGCTGTTATGGAGCTTAAAAATCTGTTTATTTTTGTTATGGACTGGGTTTGGTTAAGTCCTAAAGGCCCCCTAATCCGATTACAATTCCATTGGGCCTGTTTTTGGGCTTTTCCTTCTTTCTTTCTTTTAGCCGCCCAACCCAAAGCCCAAAACCCCTATTCGGCCGACCTTTATACTCCACATACTGTAAATTAACTATTAATTATTATTATCTTAAATTCCCTTACTTTATTTTAGCTCCTAAAGCCTCCGAAACCTCAAAACCGCAAAACTAGTTAAATTTACGCGTATACCGTAAAAGAAGTAAAAATATACAGTTTTATAAAAACTCTTAAAATATAAAATAAACTATATAAATAATTCCTAAATGACTTAAAACCATCCCGTAAATTATTCCCGTGACTAAATGCCTCTTCCGAGACCCCTAAATGCAAAACCTTAAACCGTAAAAATACGATTTTCTATAATACATATACTTATACGTAAAACCACTAAACAACACAATCTCATTTCATAGTCACTACATTGTGAGATCATGAACATGAAATCATCACTCATCGTTTCACTCACAAGGTACCCCGTACCCGAAACGATATCCAAACCACAATCTATACACACCAATTATCACATAAACACGTAAAGACACGTAACTTGCACAAAATAAAACTAAGTGACGAACCTCAGAACCGCGGTTGTCACATGACTCCCTCCTAATAGAAATCTCGTCCCGAGATTTACTCCTTAGGATCAAACACACAATCAACAAATCATCTGAGGATACTTGTTCTAAATGAACTCCTCTTATTTACGTGTTTACATTAGTTCAAGTCTCAAATTACCACATATACTAACCAACAATATTTAAATTCATTCCCAAACTCTTGACCTCACAGCCAATAAATCTCACAAATGACTCTTTGATAAAATAAAGACTCTTATTAACACAGATCCCGAATAACCGTACATGAAAATATGCATTCTCAAACATCATTTACCAATCTTAATACATGAAATATATCATGTATACCACTCAATTCCCCCAGGTAATTCTATTCTCATAAACTATTGGTCCAATCTTTCAAAAGATCATAAATGGACCTACAAAACTTGACATCAACTTTCCCTTTTACCAAAACATGCCACCCATTACTATAGGTGAAACTTCCTGCATAACTTTGTCACTAAACTCTAGTGATTTCCTCTTTTTCAACATATCATCTCTTGTTACTCTCATCCTTTCCACAAACACCATTTCCACATTAGTAGTCTCTTTCACGAATTTAGGTCCACCATAAGGAAAATTCACCCTATCCTTCCATATAGTGCCTCAAATGGCATTCATCGACTTCTAGTATGATAACTATCATTATATGAAAACTCAGACATCGCTAACGAGTTTCCCACACCCCTCTAAATCAGTCACCCAAGCTCTCAACACAACTCCTATACTTGTATCAATCTCTCACTTGCTCATCCTTTTCCAATTACCTGAATATAATCATATCTAATCTTGTTCAAAAACTCCCTTTAGTCCGTACCCCAAACTACTTAAAAATTCAAATTTCCTTTAAAACTGACCTATGACGGTCTTTCACATATCCATTAGTTCATCACAACAAGGCTCTTCCAATCCAAATCAACTTATGATCTATACACATCACCAAAAGGACGATTATCTCAGTTAGTCTATCAATTGCCATCCAAAACCATGCTACAACTACTTCCATTAAATTTGGATGGCTCATTAGTAGCACCTATACACTTCTTTTCTCACTTTTCTCAATGAAGGATTTTTTTTCCTTGATACTCAATACTTCCTTTATACCTACACAATGTCTTTCCTTCAAGGTCGTAGCGCTCCTCATCTTGTCTCAGTTAGACCAAGCCCTCCGTCTCTCATGACACATCACATCTATAACTCCTTAACCATTTGATGACCGATACTAAGCCTTCCAATCAAACATTATAGGTCAGTACCATTTCCTTTCCACACAACAACAATATTAGCATGCTTAGTACCTTAGTCTACTCATTAGGCTATACCAAAGTTTTACCTTTGGTTCCTATCTCGACCTATTTCATTCATGATTCTCATCTATCCACACTTCCTTCTTCTTCCTCAGCTCATGACATACATCACGATGTTATGCTTCCCGTCTTTCAAGTCATCTATACCTCAAATTTTTTCCAAGTAGCTTCACTTGTTTTTCCTCACGATCAGTTCTCCTACTCCCTCCTAATAGGGATGGACTAGAGTTTTATGTGATCCCATGCGGATCACACTCTCAAATTATACCCATATTAGTTTCCATTTGCCTAAACTAATCCATATTTTAAATTCTTATTCGAATCTCATACTTCTATTTTGATCTTGCACCCAACATGAGATAATTTCAATCATCATCTTCTAGGTACGTGGTTCTCTCCTTCCATGGTTCTCCCTAATTCCTACACTATCCCGTCCAACAAAAACTCCATACTTCATTCATCACATCTATGGAAATCGCTAGTGCATTAGATAATGCATAACTGTCTCTTCCAAAGATCTTTCATAACACCTTCACAAAACTGACTCTCTAATCACTTCTCCATGAACTTATTCAGCTCAGCTTCACTACTCATCCCTCGATATTGATTGCAACAAAATTCTATCCGCGTAGTCACTAGACTCCCCTTGTTACCTCCACGAGTTCTTAATCTCCCATGTTATGTATTCAATTCATCATGATCCACTAGTTCATCTCTTTGTAACTCCACTCCAGTACTTGATCTGTCCTTCTTCGTCACGAACCATACAGAGATTCCCATCATAGTGCTTGTCACCTTTCCAGTCCTTGCAATTTCTGTGACTCCTTCGAAATCTCTTGCTTCCTTCTAGCAGGCGGCACGTAGTCCTTTCAGCTCCTTGATTCACGATGTAGCTCTTCAGGCACTCCTTCTCGTCTCTATGATGTTACCTAGGAACTTCACACTACCCAGTAGCCTCTAACTTCAACTCATCTACCACAATATTTCTAAAGGTACTTCAACCCCTCAATGGCTCACTCTTCCTTACTTGTTGTAATCACCATTAATCAGCCTCCTACCAATCATTCTTTCACATCCATGTTTTCCTTCACGTGTCTACTACTACATCGCCTCCATAACTATACCAATTCCCCTGAGTGTTATTTTCGCAATCTTTCCATTAGTAGAAAATTTCTACTTTACCCTCACATCCGCTGGTACTTTCATCAATCTCCTAATGGTACTTCAACCAACTTCTCATAGCATGACATCTCGTTCCCACGACCAGTCAACTAACTTTACTTACTCCCTTATTCCCGTAACCAATCTAAGTTTCAAAACTCCACAAATCTTAATCATTCCTTCAACACAACCTTTAAACCAAAACACATCTCTGCATTCTAATATCTAACCATAAGAAATACTACCCAACTCTATCCTCTCATCCTAACGTTTCCACAACCGCATAACTAAATCAACCATGACGTGTGCCAAAATAATTCCAAACGATCGCGTCCTAATAAATATAGGGTAAACCGAAAGATCAACCATAATGAACCCTATCCAAAACAACTGAAAATGAAACAAGGTAATCCAAAAGATTCAATGGAGTGTGCCAACAACGAAAAATTAGACTCGTCACGGTTAGTATTACCAAATTTCGATACCTCAGAAAATTCTAAACTTTTGCCCCATTTAGTTACTCCTCATAAGAACCAAATTTCAATATTATTAAAATCAATCATACTCGTTTTGAACAATAAACTCATCTTTTATCTTCATTATTTTATCAAGGATATCAACTAGTTAGTATACTACAATCTTATTCTAACCATTATCTTGTTTACCCATATTAAACTTATTTCGCTTGTTATAATGAAACCAATACATGTTTATAAAATACAGTGTTTTTTTTATCATTTTACTCTATATTATTATTATTTTATAAAATCCATTTAGGCTGGTTATAACTAAACTACGACACATTTATAAGGTGTAGTGTTATTATTATAATTACTATAATAAAATCTCCCTTTTTACTCTTTCCGTCTAGTTAAATACTTCTAAAATTTTAACTCCACTTAAGAAAATTTTTGTAAAATTTCTTTACCCCTTTAAAATGTATTATCACATGTTACATAGAAAACTAATCTAATTATTTTCAAGGCAAATTTTTTTATAACTTACTACCACAAACATAAAAAAAAGATATGTAAGTCACGATATCATACCATACACTTACAAATTATATTCAAAGTCGTTTTCCTATAATTAGCCAGACTTATTTGCAAGAAAATTTAGTAGTTCTCATTAATTAAAATACATACCCGAATGTAGACTGATGAGACTGCTTTTATACATAGTCTCATCTTCCAAATAGGGTTAAAATGCATTAAATATCATCAAAATACCCATATATATGCTTGTGTTTGTTGCTTGTGTATTTTAGGTACGGATATTGAGAAAATGACAAAAGATCACAAGAATCATACAAAAACGAACACGAGAAACGAAGCCGCACAATGAACCAAGCCCTAATGAAGACCTTCCCAAGATTTACCCTTGAAGTTTTGAAGAATTATGAAGAAGGGTCCTCCAATAGGGAAGAATTGACACTTTATACCCTTGAATCTTCATAATTACAAGTTTGGTCCTTAAAGTTTGTCAAAATTACAAAAAGGGCCCTCCACTTTGAAGAATTGGCAAGTTTAGCCCCTCAACAAAGCTACATTGTCAACCAATATCATCCACAAAGTCAAATATATCATGAAGTCCTTCAAAGTACAAGAAATTACAAGTTTGGTCCTTTGAAAATCCCAAAATTACAAAAAGGACCCTTAACTTTCAACATTTGGCAAAAATGGTCCCTCATCAAACAAGACTTGGCAATTTCAGTCCTCCAAAACATCAATTATACAAGTCAAGGCCATTATCCATCATCAAAATGCCAAATCAGCCCTTGAAGAATTCAAAAATGGCAATAAATACCCCTGAATTCATGTAGTGGTTTTACTACTCTTTAGGAAAAGAGAGCAAAAGTGGCAAGTATTAAGTGTCGGTTTAGGAAAACCAAGCACTAATGACCAAATAAGTTCAAGTTCGTTTCCCAAGGAGGCTTAGTGTGTGTGTAATGAATTGATTATCTTTGTGCTTATATTTTTTAGAAAGAAAAATAGAAATGAGATTAGAAGAGAATGACGGTTACGAAGACGGATTAAACTAAGACGAAAAAGGTGTACACGTAAAACCGTAAAAAGTGCTAAAATTAAAATTTTACCCTAAAAATTCCTAAAATTACCAAAAATCCAAAATAATATTCTAAGAGTTTACAAAAAATCCAAACTTGCCAAAACCTTTTAATTAATTAGATAATGACTTTTTAATGCTAATTAAAGCCCTAAAAATCAAAATTAATTATTAAAAAGCTCTAAACAAGATTTTAAAGTTTGTAAACCTCAAAAATACTCTAATTAAGCTAAAAAATATTTTTCAAAATTTTTAAACGAATAAAAACTATTTTTAAACAATTAAAAACTACTAAAATCAATTAAAACTTAAATTAATTCTAGAAGATAATTAAAAGACTCTAAAAATATTTGGAAAGTTGCAAAAATCCTAATTAAGTGTTTAGACCCTAGGACAAATATAAAAACTTAGAAAATCAGACTTTTATTTTTTAATAATAAAATAATATTAAAAATAATATTAAAAATCCAAAAATCATAAAAAATTCTAAAAACTTGCAAACTAGCTTAATTTAACCTAAATAACTCAGAAATGAAAGTGAAATTACCTAAATACCCCTATTGGGCCTAGAAAATGGGCTAAACCCAAAACAGTAGCTTATTGGGCCAAATTTGGGGCCCTATAACAAAAAGTGTTCAAAATAAGCCCAAAAAGCACAAGTTGACTCAAAATTTGATTTTAAACAACTTTTTTCAAAGGCCCCAAAGCTGAAAGTGTGAAATAAGCTAGCTTATACCAGGCAGCTTATTCTTAATGGGCTTTTTGGCCCATTAAGCTATAAGCCAATGCCATAAGCTAAAATTTGACACACAAGCTTCTTTTGACCTAAATAAGACTTCTGCAAAAAGAAATTTGATATAAGCCCAAGGAATAAGCCTGAAAATGCAATAAGCAATCTACAGAAAACGACAAAATAGTCGTTTTTGAGTTCTAGGCCACCCCAAGTGCTGATTCAAGTTCCAAAAGCTTTGAAATGACTTAATTAAGCCAAATCAACAAAGAATTTTCAAATAAGCTGACTCAATAAGCTGGAAAAAGCAAATAAGCACTTATGTAAAAGTCAAAGAAGTTGGTTTTCTAGTAAAAAGTCAAAGTCAAAGTCCAATAAGCTCTAGTCTACTTAAATGGGTCAAATAATGAAGACCTATCACAAAAAATAAGTTGTTGCAAGTCTGGATAAGCTAGAATAGCTTATTGATAAGCTGATGACAAATTAACACTAACAGGGGCTAGTTTTGAGTGTTGAGTAGTGGAAACTTTTTCCACTGCTTGACTTGTTTGACTTTTTGTCTTTAATGACTTTTTTGGAGATTCAGATTATACAAAGGCACCCAAATAATCTTTGGATCAAAAGGAGTCAATAACAATCAAAATAACACAATCACTAACACCCAATTGATACAGTTTAATCAATTAATCACCAGATATTGCACAGACATGAAACAATAAGCAGTTAAGCACTTATGAGCAGTTTTAGCACAAATCAGCCAGCCAAATTCAACCAAATGCATACACAAGCTATTATAAACTCCAATAAGCAAGTCTAAAAAGGTTTCATGCAATGGTTCAAAGAATTAAGCAAGATTCAAGCCAATGAAAGTTACTGATGAAAACTAACACATGCAGTTTTCTACTTTGCTGATGTATTTGACACTTAAGCTAGATTCAGCACCTCAAATCTTTCAAACAGGTTATAATGACTATGTTTAAACCACTTTTATCCCTAAGAATGCATACACACTAAGTGTCCCCAAAATCCTAGGTCAAAACAGGCAATATCAAAGTCTATATAGCAGATTGTTTGATTCAAGGCTTCAAACCCAAAAACTTGTAGTAAAACACTCTCAACCAAGCATATAGCAGATACCAAGCATAAACAACACAGTCCAACAACACAATTTCAAGTTGCAAGCACAAACAGATAGACCCAAACACCCGTTTATCTTTTCCAAATCAAATTTTTCAAAGTCAAAGTGAGATTCAAGGCTACCCAAGCATCAATTAACACTAAAACAGGTAAGATTAACAGATTCAAGCAAGAACAAGCCACAAAATCCACAAGATCACAAGTCACATAAAAATATCACCAAAAATCATGAATTTAAGCAGATTTTAGGATTAAGTATGCAAACCTCATGGATGTACATCCACACCCACGAATTTTGAGCTTATGTGCTAGCAAGAACAAGCACAAGCTTCCACACAAAGCCTGCTAAGATTGAACAAGGTTAAAGCACAAGTGTATAAAAACAGAAACTTGAAAAATCTTGATTGATGCAACCTTGTTACCCCACACTTGATTATCCCCAAGTTATAAGCCTCACAACACCTTAACTAACTCAGTTAGGATGCTATGATCAGCCCTATAACCCAAAAATTCCAAGGTTGGAACAAGTACTTAGCAAAATATCAAGAATGAGGAAAATTGCAAACTTTTGCAACCTCCAAGTGAAAACAGGTTTTTAACTTCTAAACTAACAATCATATAACAATAACAAGCAGTAATAAAGATTAGCCAATGACTTTTCTTGAATGCTTCAAACACAATTTCATTAAACTGAAATGGGATTTACAGAAGTTGAACAAGGGAAAAATCAAAAGCAAACGTCTATGTGAGTCCTAAGGGCTTTATATATAGCCTTACAATGTATCTAGAAAGCTGATAAATGAGTAAAACCCTAGTCTTGAACTTCCAAAATTTCCCTTGTGAAGTTTGAATGTCTTGGAGAATCAAGTGACGGATTCTTGTTGTGTAGTGATAGCTGGCACCAAAAAGGTGATCCAAAGGCTTGTAACAAGCTTAGAATGTAAGCTGAATTCTCCAACGTTGGATTGCTGCCATCTTTTTGGCAGTATGCATGAGTGTGGAGCAGGGGAGTCACAAGGAGACAAATGGGGTGATGAGGTGTCCAAGTTTAAGGTTGGGATGTGATTAGCAGACCCTTAATCTTAATTCTGGAGGTGATGGATGCTTAATTTTTGGTTAATCAATAATCACCAATTTGTGTGAAGAACACCAAGAACAGGTTTTTAATCCGTTTGTATTTTTAAATAAGTGTTTAGCGCCCTTAATTAAATATTTAATTAAGGGTTTGTTAATTCAGTTGTGGGTGGATAGCTGAGGTGGACAAAGGGTGGAAGGGGATTGGTGGGTTTTGGTGAGTGGGGCACGTGTCACCCCCTCACTGGCCTAGGTAAGAATCCAGTCTTGGCAGCTTTGGTCCTTTACCTCTTTTCTTCTTGCCTTTTCACTTGAAAACTCTATCAACGCCCAAACTTAGTTATAACAACTTTTGCACTTTTGCACTTTTGGCCCAAAAACTTTTACAAAGTGAATTCAAGGGTATTTCTTGCCATATTTGAATTCTTCAAGGGCTGATTTGGCATTTTGATGATGGATAATGGTCTTGAATTGTATAATGAGCATTTTGGAGGACTGAAATTGCCAAGTCATGTTTGATGAGGGACCATTTTTGCCAAATGTTGAAAGTTGAGGGTCCTTTTTGTAATTTTGGAATTTTCAAAGGACCAAACTTGTAATTTCTTGTACTTTGAAGGATTTCATGATATATTTGACTTTGTGGAGGATATTGGTTGACAATTTAGCTTTGTTAAGGGGCTAAACTTGCCAAATCTTTAAAGTGGAGGGCCCTTTTTGTAATTTTGACAAACTTTAGGGACCAAACTTGTAATTATGAGGATACAAGGGTATAAAGTGTCAAATCTTCCATATTTGGAGGACCCTTCTTCATAATTCTTCAAATCTTCAAGGGTTTATCTTGGGAAAGTCTTCATTAGGGCTTGGTTCATTGTGCGGCTTCGTTTCCCGTGTTCGTCTTGTAATGATTCTTGTGATCTTTTGCCATTTTCTCAATATCCGTACCTAAAATACACAAGCAACAAACACAAGCATATATATGGGTATTTTGATGATATTTAATGCATTTTAAGCCCTATTTGGAAGATGAGACTATGTATAAAAGCAGTCTCATCACTCCCCCATACTAAACCATTGCCGTGCCCTCACGCAATGCTAGAATAAAGTATCGTAGCACCTCCAAAATTTTTATTTATTCACTTTATTGAATGATAAACTAGCTATACTACTACTATTTCTACTACTACTTGTGTTTTAGACATAATGTATGATTTTCATCGCAAAATGGGATGTTTAGGTTCATAGAATAAGAACACGTGAATGCTTCGTTAGAAATAATTTCATCGTCCTCGATTTTCACCCCAATTCCATGCCAAGCGTGCAACGAGATCATTGTCATTATAAGTTAGTAATGCTAACACTACTCATATGCCCTAATCACGTACTTATCCTCCCATTATTCCTAAGTTGTATCTCTTATATTTTATATTGTCTTGAATGTTTCACGAGGATACATTGTTTGACTTATGCGATAATAGAGATTTAGGTCTAAAAATAGAGTCCTAACGGTGTAACCAAGACCATCAAATCAATAACCCCCCCTAATAGACAACGATGTCAAAAAATTAAGTTGACAAGAAGAATAGATACTTTCCTTGCCAAACCTTCACGCTTTCCAAAGTTTATCTTCTTGTTTATCGTTTTGCAAAATAAGGCTAAAAATGGCCAAATTTTAAAATTTTTCTCATGTTTTATAAGTGTTTGAAGACACGAATGTAGGTTTTCCGATGGCGAGAATAAGAGTAATTTTTGACTCGACCGTGCGTGTTGAACACTTAGCTTTGAATCCTTAACTATACATTAGGCTAAGTCTCTTAAATGAGGACGAGAAATGATAGGGTTAATTATAAGTTACTATGCTAAATGTAGAGTACTCGTATTCTTTCAAAAACTCATGTGTTCTCGTTGTCTGCTTATTCTCCCTTCGCATGTAAATATTTTTTGCTTAATAAATATTGACTTAGCGGTTTAGTTAGGATTATTGGGTTTCTAGTCTTTTCTAGTAGCTTCCGTGTAATTAAATTGGGAAGACATTAAGGTATCGCCAGCGTCACGGTTTTGAAGTATTGGCACCCGAATAATCAAAAGCTTCACCCAATAATTAGATTTCAAGTGCTCACCTAAATCAAGCAAACAATTTGAAGCCCCACAAGGACGAAAAATCTATGCAAAATTGAAAGTGAATCAAGCCTTAATCTTCGAAGCTTTAAAGATCCAAAATTCGCCTTAGCGTGAGGATATACGTCTTTGGCTAGTAAAACTACCGATGAGGTGGATAATAAAAGGCAAGGCAAGACCGAAGTCATAATAAAAGCTTCATGGCGAAGTTGAATAAAAGATGGAGGTAAACCAAAGATAATAAGGCCTTTCCGTTAGGGGGCGTATAAAAGTCTTGGTAATAAGTCTCATGTTCAAAACCGTTATAAAACCGTGTTTATCGATTCTTCTTGTCAACTTGATTTTTTTGACATCGTTGTCTATTGGGAGGGGTTATTGATTTGATGGTCTTAGTTACACCGTTAGGACTCTATTTTTAGACCTAAATCTCTATTATCGCATAAGTCAAACAATGTATCCTCGTGAAACATTCAAGACAATATAAAATAAAAGAGATACAACTTAGGAATAATGGGAGGATAAGTACGTGATTAGGGCATATGAGTAGTGTTAGCATTACTAACTTATAATGACAATGATCTCGTTGCACGCTTGGCATGGAATTGGGGTGAAAATCGAGGACGATGAAATTATTTCTAACGAAGCATTCACGTGTTCTTATTCTATGAACCTAAACGTCCTATTTTGCGATGAAAATCATACATTATGTCTAAAACACAAGTAGTAGTAGCAATAGTAGTGTAGCTAGTTTATCGTTCAATAAAGTGAATGAAAATGAATTTCGGAGATGCTACGATACTTTATTCTAGCATTGCGTGAGGGCACGGCAATGGTTTAGTATGGGGGGAGTGATGAGACTGCTTTTATACAGAGTCTCATCTTCCAAATAGGGCTTAAAATGCATTAAATATCATCAAAATACCCATATATATGCTTGTGTTTGTTGCTTGTGTATTTTAGGTACGGATATTGAGAAAATGACAAAAGATCACAAGAATCATGCAAAAACGAACACGGGAAACGAAGCCGCACAATGAACCAAGCCCTAATGAAGACTTTCCCAAGATTTACCCTTGAATATTTGAAGAACTATGAAGAAGGGTCCTCCAATATGGAAGAACTGACACTTTATACCCTTGTATCTTCATAATTACAAGTTTGGTCCCTAAAGTTTGTCAAAATTACAATAAGGGCCCTCCACTTTAAAGAATTGGCAAGTTTAGCCCCTCAACAAAGCTACATTGTCAACCAATATCATCCACAAAGTCAAATATATCATGAAGTCCTTCAAAGTACAAGAAATTACAAGTTTGGTCCTTTGAAAATCCCAAAATTACAAAAAGGACCCTTAACTTTCAACATTTGGCAAAAATGGTCCCTCATCAAACAAGACTTGGCAATTTCAGTCCTCCAAAACATCAATTATACAAGTCAAGGCCATTATCCATCATCAAAATGCCAAATCAGCCCTTGAAGAATTCAAAAATGGCAAGAAATACCCCTGAATTCACTTTATAAAAGTTTTTGGGCCAAAAGTGCAAAAGTGCAAAAGTTGATAAAGCTAGTTTGGGCGTTGATAGCTTTTATAACTGAAAAGACAAGAAGAAAGGAAACAAGGGACTAATATTGGCCAGACACCAAACTTACCTTAACCAATCAAAACCTGCCACCTCACCCACTCACCACTTCCTCCAATCACAACCCACCATTTCTCCACATCACACTCCACTCACCAGATTAATATTAATTAATCTTGGCGCCTAAACACTTATTTAAAACTTAATCACCCCTTAAACGAATCAAAACCATGTTCATCAGACTCAAGAACACAATTAGGGATTCTTGATTTAGCAAAAATTAAACCCCTAAATTTTCCAGATTAATGATTAATGATCATGTTAACATAACCCAACCTTAATCTTGGTCATCACATCATTCACGTGTCCACACGGGACCTCCCCTGCTACACTTTTGAGGAAGAAGACAAGAAGGGCAAAGCATCCAACGTCCCACATTTGTGCTTACTTTCTAAGCATCATATAAGCCCTTTGATCACATTTTCATGCTAGCTATCACCACAAACAGCCAAGAACTCTTCACAAGATTCCAAGATTTTCAAAAAGCTACAAGGGCAATTTTGGGACTTCAAGCATTAGGGTTTTTAGTTTTCAGCTGTTCTTAGTTCACATGTAAGGCTATATATAAAGCCCTTAGGTCTCACATAGACGTTTTGCTTTTGATTTTTCCCTTGTTCAACTTCTGTAAATCCCATTTCAGTTTAATGAAATTGTGTTTGAAGCATTGAAGAAAATTCATTGGCCAATCTTTATTACTGCTTGTTATTGTTATATGATTGTTAGTTTAGAAGTTAAAAACCTGTTTTCACTTGGAGGTTGCAAAAGTTTGCAATTTTCCTCATTCTTGATATTTTGCTAAGTACTTGTTCCAACCTTGGAATTTTTGGGTTATAGGGCTGATCATAGCATCCTAACTGAGTTAGTTAAGGTGTTGTGAGGCTTATAACTTGGGGATAATCAAGTGTGGGGTAACAAGGTTGCATCAATCAAGATTTTTGAAGTTTCTGATTTTATACTCTTGTGCTTTAACCTTGTTCAATCTTAGCAGGCTTTGTTGTGGAAGCTTGTGCTTGTTCTTGCTAGCACATAAGCTCAAAATTCGTGGGTGTGGATGTACATCCATGAGGTTTGCATACTTAATCTTAAAATCTGCTTAAATTCATGATTTTTGGTGATATTTGTATGTGACTTGTGATCTTGTGGATTTTGTGGCTTGTTCTTGCTTGAATCTGTTAATCTTACCTGTTATAGTGTTAATTGATGCTTGGGTAGTCTTGAATCTCACTTTTACTTTGAAAAATTTGATTTGGAAAAGATAAAGGGGTGTTTGGGTCTATCTGTTTGTGCTTGCAACTTGAAATTATGTTGTTTATGCTTGGTATCTGCTATATGCTTGGTTGAGAGTGTTTTACTTCAAGTTTTTGGGTTTGAAGCCTTGAATCAAACAATCTGTTATATAGACTTTGATATTGCCTGTTTTGACCTAGGATTTTGGGAACACTTAGTGTGTATGCATGCTTAGGGCTAAAAGTGGTTTAAACATAGTCATTATAACCTGTTTAAAAGATTTGAGGTGTTGAATCTGGCTTAAGTGTCAAATACATCAGCAAAGTAGAAAACAGCATGTGTTAGTGTTCATCAGTAACATTCATTGGCTTGAATCTTGCTTAATTCTTTTAATCATTGCATGAAACCTGTTTAGACTTGATTATTGGAGTTTATAATAGCTTGTGTATGCATTTGGTTGAATTTGGCTGGCTGATTTGTGCTAAAACTGCTCATAAGTGCTTAACTGCTTATTGTTCATGTCTGTATCATGTCTGGTGATTGATTGATTAAACTGTATCAATTGGGTGTTAGTGATTGTGTTATTTTGATTGTTCTTGACTCCTTTTGATCCAAAGATCATTTGGGTGCCTTTGTGTAATCTGAATCCAAAAAAGTCACTAAAGACAAAAAGTCAAACAAGTCAAGCAGTGGAAAAAGTTTCCACTGCTCAACACCCAAAACTAGCCCCTGCTAGTGTAATTTTGAACTCATCTTATCAATAAGCTATTCTAGCTTATCCAGACTTGCTACAACTTACTTTTTGTGATAGGTCTTCCTTATTTGACCTATTTTAGTAGACTAGAGCTTATTGGACTTTGACTTTGACTTTTTACTAGAAAACCAACTTCTTTGACTTTTACATAAGTGCTTATTTGCTTTTTCTAGCTTATTGAGTCAGCTTATTTGAAAACTCTTTGTTGATTTTGCTTAATTAAGTCATTTAAAAGCTTTTGGAACTTGAATCAGCACTTGGGTGGCCTAGAACTCAAAAACGACTATTTTGTCGTTTTCTGTAGATTGCTTATTGCATTTTCAGGCTTATTCCTTGGGCTTATTTCAAATTTCTTTTTTTAGAAGTCTTTATTAGGTCAAAAGAAGCTTGTGTGTCAAATTTTAGCTTATGGCATTGGCTTATAGCTTAATGGGCCAAAAAGCCCATTAAGAATAAGCTGCTTCTTATAAGTTAGCTTATTTCACATTTTCAGCTTTTGGGCCTTTGGAAAAAGTTGTTTAAAATCAAATTTTGAGTCAACCTGTGCTTTTTGGGCTTATTTTGAACACTTTTTGTTATTGGGCCCAAATTTGGCCCAATAAGCTACTGTTTTGGGTTTAGCCCATTTTCTAGGCCCAATAAGGGTATTTAGGTAATTTCACTTTCATTTCTGAGTTATTTAGGTTAAATTAAGCTAGTTTGCAAGTTTTTAGTATTTTTTTATGATTTTTAGATTTTTAATATTATTTTAATATTATTTTATTATTAAAAATTCAAAGTCTGATTTTCTAAGTTTTTTTATTTTTCCTAGGTTCTAAACATTTAATTAGGATTTTTGCAACTTTCCAAATATTTTTAGAGTCTTTTAGTTATTTTCTAGAATTAATTTAAGTTTTAATTGATTTTAGTAGTTTTTAATTGTTTAAAAATAGTTTTTATTGGTTTTAAAATTTTGAAAAATAGTTTTTAGCTTAATTAGAGTATTTTTGAGGTTTACAAACTTTAAAATCTTGTTTAGGGCTTTTAATAATTAATTTTGATTTTTAGGGCTTTAATTAGCATTAAAAAGTCATTATCTAATTAATTAAAAGGTTTTGGCAAGTTTGGATTTTTTGTAAACTCTTAGAATATTATTGTGGATTTTTGGTATTTTTTAGGAATTTTTAGGGTAAAATTTTAATTTTAGCACTTTTTACGGTTTTACGTGTACACCTTTTTCAACTTAGTTTAATCCGTCTTCGTAACCGTCATTCTCTTCTAATCCCCTTTCTATTTTCTTTCTCAAAAGTATAATCACAAAGATAATCAATTCATTACACACACACTAAGCCTCATTGGGAAACGAACTTGAACTTATTTGGTCATTAGTGCTTGGTTTTCCTAAACCGACACTTAATACTTGCCACTTTTGGTCTCTTTTCCTAAAGAGTAGTAAAACCACTACATCATTTTGGCGCCGCTGCCGGGGAGGCGTGTTGTGTTTTGATTTGGCATTGTTGTTTTTATATACTAACCATAAATAGTATTTGTATTAGTAGCACTCTAGTAATACGTATTATCGGATTTTGGTTTTTGTGTGAATACTATTACTATAGTGTATACGTAGAACAATAATTCACAAGTACTCCAAATACATGAGAAATCATAACCTTGACTTGGGAGGTCATTACCCAATCATTGTATTCGAATATCAAACCAAATAAAAAGGCAAAAATAGATAAATACTTTCGTGAAGCTCAATCTTGAAAAATACAAACTATAAGGTGGGTATAAGACGGATATTATAAAATATATGCTAAGGAAAAAGGCTCTTAAGTGCTTCGCGCCGCCTCGTTTCCCCGCTTGCTTGTGAGTATTTGATTGTGAGAGCTAATCGAGGGTTTTGCCGCCCAAAGTATTACTAAGTATCATATATATTTTCTTGGTTTTCATTGATTAAACCCTCTTGAACGTTTTGGTGTTCCACCAACTTTCTAAAGTCATAGAAGGCGTTCACTTCACGTGATCGTTTTCATTCCTTGAGGCTCCTTTAATCAAGAGATTTGATTAAGGAGGAGATTTGTAGATTTGTGTCTACTTAATACATTCCACAAGATCCAAAAAGGTTAATTCAATCAAAAACCACAAAAAATTGAAAAATACAAAACACCAAAAAGAATCTTCTTTGCTCGTCCCCTCGTTGTACGTGACGTTTATGCTAACTCGTAATCAAGCAAGACGTGCACGTAAACGAAAGAACAAAACTCCCACTCCCAATCTTTCTAGTGAGGAGTCTCCTATTGACGAACCCATTGTAAGAGAAGCACCAACCATGGCGAATCGAACTATGATGGAGTTACTTCAAGCACCCACTGAGGGTTATGGAGAGGCTATTGTGATTCCCGCTATCCTTGCGGAGAATTTTGAGGTGAAACGGGTTTGTTGTCGATGATCCAAAACAACAAATTCCGTGGTGATGAGAAGGACAATCCACACAACCATATCCGCCAATTCAATCGTCTTACCGCCACTTGCAAGTTTAAGGATGTCTCGAATGACTCGATTAAGATGATGCTTTTTCCGTATTCCTTAGCGGGGCCCGCTAAAATTTGGTTAGAGAAAGAGCCACCCAATTCTATATTGACGTGGAAGGATCTCGTGTCTAAGTTTGTGAACCAATTTTTTCCGCCCTCTAAGACTACGCACTTGAAAAACGAGATTTCAAAGTTTTCACAAGAATTTAATGAAAGTTTTTCAACGGCTTGGTATAGGTTTAAGGAAATGTTACATGAATGTCCTCATCACGGTTTTTCCTATTTGCATCAAATTGACACGTTTTACAATGAACTTAATGATCATGAAAGGGATTATTTGAATGCCGCCGCGGGTGGTAATTTTTTGTGTAAAACGGTTGAGGAAGCTTTGGTGATAATTGAAAATAGATCTAAGGTGTATAGTCCTCGTAGCACGTCTAGTGTTCGTAAGGCTTCGTCCTCGGCTTCACCTTCTTTGTCTACTACCATCGATGCTTGCCAAATTGAGGCGAACTTGGAAAATAAGATTTTTGATAAGCTTAAAGGACTTTTGATTGAGTTTAAAGTTGGTGAACAAAGTGCTCCCGCTACGGCTAATGCGGTTGAGGTTTCTTGCATGTATTGTGGTGGAGGTCATGATTTCTCCGAGTGCATTACCAACGGTGGTAACACTTCGAGTGCCTTCGCGGCCACGGGAAATTACAACCAAAACGGTCAAGTTTCCCGCTCTAATCAAATGACTCCACCGGGTTTTGGTTCAAATCAAAATGCTAACAACAACTATCGCAACAATCAAGTTGGTTTCAAAAACAATTACAACAAGGGAAACTATGGGAATCAAGGGGCTAATAATCAAGTTTCAAACAAAAATGATTTTCAAAACAACAACAAAGGTTTGCAAACATTGAAAGATCTTCCAAGTGAGTTTGTTGAATACGCTAGTGGGAATGATGCTAGGTTTGACAACATTCAAAGAGAAATCATTAGCCTAAGATCCGAGTTTAAGAACGACTTGAAGAAAGAGTTGAAATGAGTTAGCTAATGAACTTAAGATCCACACCAACAAGATGGAAGGAAATGTCACTAGGTTGCAACAAAACCAACAAAAAATGGAACAAGGGCAACATGAGATTAAACAAGAGATGATTAAGGCCGAGAAAAGGCAAACCGAGGCCGTATTGAGGCAATCCAATTTTGAAGATAAAATCTCATCTATGTTTGAGGCAATAATGTGTAAACCGTCTTCGAGTAGTCTTCCTAGCAACACCATATCCAACCCTAAGGGTGAGATGAAAGTGATTACCACACGTAGTGGTAAGACACTTAAGGAACCGACTCCTCAACCAATTGCTCCTACGGAGGAAGCAATTGAGGAAGAACCCGAGGTGGTGGTCTAAAAGGAGCATGTCCCAATCCCACGAAGTACCGCTCATGCCACACCTACGGTTGACCCATTACCATCATTGGAACCCAAGATTCCAAAGGCTATGCCTACTATGCCTCAAACCACGCCACCTTTGCCCTATTCATCGAGACTTAGGAAGGAGAAACGTCAAGAGCGCGACAATTATCAATTTGAGCTTTTTATGAAAATGTTTCGTGATTTACACTTTAATGTGAGTTTCGCCGATGGTTTGGTCATGATGCCTCGATTTGCCGCTAACTTTAAGAGTATGTTGAACAACAAGGAGAAATTGCACCAATTGTCTAGTTGTTCATCGGTTTATCTAAATCGCATACCTCAAAAAGTCGGTGATCCCGGTAAATTCTTGATTCCATGTGCAATCCAAGATATGGAGGAATTCTTCGCCTTGGCCGATCTTGGTGCTAGCATTAACTTGATGCCACTTGCAATCTTCAAGTCGCTCAATCTTCCTAATCTTACTCCTTCACTAATGTCTATCGAGTTGGCCGACCATTCCACGATTCCCGCATGTGGTTTGGCGGAAGACGTTTTTGTGAAAGTGGGGAAGTTCTACTATCCCGTAGAATTTATCGTTGTTGATATCCCCACGGATCCTCAAGTTCCTCTCATTTTAGGTCGTTCGTTTTTAGATACGTCTATGGCTTTGATCGATGTTCATGTTAAAAAGATCACCTTATGTTTCAACGACGAGGAACTTGTTATAAACGCAACTCAAAACTCTCAAATTTCTCATGTTTATTCCGTTGCTACCATAAACCTCGTTGATATGATTGACGTGGTTTGCGAGGAATTTTCACAAGAAGTTTTAGGTTTTGGTGATGAAGAAACTAGTGGCAATCCCACTATGTTAGATCCAATTCTTGATAATTCGACACCAACCTTCACTCCATTTGAAGGTGGTGGCTTTACGTTGGAAGAATGCAATGTTCCACGTACTTGTGACGAAGACCTCGAGAACGATGAGGACTTCTCGATTATCAAGGATTTTCTTAACGATTTCCCATTACCTCCACCCGAGGAGGTTATGAGTATCGAGCCCAAATCTTCACTTGAGGAACCACCTATCCTCGAGTTGAAAGATTTACCTCCTCACCTCGAATATGTCTATTTAGAGGAGGACGACAAGTTGCCGGTTATTATTGCGAAGGAACTTTCGAATGATGAAAAAACCGCACTTGTCGATGTTCTAAAGGATCACAAGAGGGCAATTGCGTGGAAGTTATCCGACATTAAGGGAATCGATCCCAAGTTTTGTACCCACAAAATATTAATGGAGGAGGATTACAAGCCCGCAATCCAAAGTCAAAGGAGGGTGAACCCAAAAATTCACGACGTCATCAAAAAGGAGGTCCTTAAACTCCTTGACGCGGGAATGATTTACCCTATTTCCGATAGCCCTTGGGTGAGTCCTATCCATTGTGTCCCTAAAAAGGGAGGGATGACCGTTGTGCCAAACGATGCCAACGAGTTGATTCCCACTAGACTCGTGAGCGGATGGAGAGTGTGCATTGACTATCGTAAGTTGAATGAAGCCACTCGAAAAGACCATTTTCCCTTGCCCTTCATGGACCAAATGTTGGAGCGTCTTGCGGGAAACGATTTCTATTGCTTTTTAGATGGTTTTTCCGGTTACTTCCAAATTCCTATCGATCCTCGTGATCAAGAAAAAACTACGTTAACGTGTCCATATGGAACGTTTACCTATCGTAGAATGCCATTCGGACTTTGTAATGCACCAGGAACCTTTCAAAGGTGCATGATGGATATTTCTCATGATATGATCGAGAAGACGATGGAAGTCTTCATGGATGACTTTTCCGTGTTTGGTAATTCGTTCACTTCGTGTTTGTCGAACCTTGAGAGAATGTTAAAACGTTGTGAGGAAACCAACCTTGTGCTCAATTGGGAAAAGTGTCATTTTATGGTTAAGAGTGGAATCGTCTTAGGGCACAAGGTCTCGAAAGCGGGGATTGAGGTAGATCAAGCTAAGGTAGACGTCATCGCCAAATTACCTCATCCCAAAACCGTTAAGGGAGTTAGGAGTTTCCTTGGCCACGCGGGCTTTTATCGTCGATTCATCAAGGATTTTTCAAAGATCTCTCGACCTATTACACATCTTCTTGAAAAAGAGGCACGTTTTGTCTTTGACGAAGATTGTGTACGAGCCTTTGAAATCCTTCAGAGGAAACTTACCGAAGCTCCCATTCTTGTTGCTCCCAATTGGAACCTTCCCTTTGAGCTCATGTGTGATGCTAGTGATTACGCTATTGGGGCCGTTTTGGGGCAACGTCATGATAAGCACTTCTTGCCTATTTACTATGCTAGCAAGACGATGACCGAGGCTCAACTAAAATACACTACAACGGAGAAGGAGTTCCTTGCCGTGGTGTATGCATTTGAGAAGTTCCGACCTTATCTCGTCTTAGCTAAATGCATAGTGTATACGGACCATTTGGCTATTAAGTATCTCATGGCGAAGCAAGATGCTAAGCCTAGATTACTTCGTTGGATTCTCCTCCTTCAAGAATTTGATCACACCATCGTTGACAAAAAAGGAGCCGTGAATCTAGCGGCCGATCATCTTTCTCATTTGGAAGATCCTCACCAAAGTGTTTACGAGCCCAAGGAAATCACCGAAACATTTCCGCTTGAAACAATTGGTGTATTGAATTCTAAGCTTGATCCTTCCACCCCATGGTTTGCGGATTTTGCAAATTACCATGCGGGCAACTTCATCGTTAAGGGTATGACGACTCAAGAAAAACGGAAATTCTTTCGTGACGTCAAGTTCTACTTTTGGAACGACCCTTACTTGTTTTGAACTTGTGCGAATCAAATCATCCGACGTTGTGTTTTTGGCACCGAAGCTTCTAACATCCTTAGAGCTTGCCATGAGGGACCCACGGGTGGTCACCACGGTGCTAATCTCACGGCTAAGAAGGTGTTTGATGTCGGCTTCTTTTGGCCTACTATTTACCGAGATGCACAAGATCTTGTGAAGTCATGTGATTCATGCCAACGACAAGGAAAAGCCTCACAAAAAGATGAAATGCCACAAAATATCATCCAAGTGTGTGAGGTCTTTGACGTTTGGGGTATTGACTTTATGGGGCCGTTCCCATCATCTCGTGGTAATAAGTACATTCTCGTTGCGGTTGACTACCTATCTAAGTGGGTGGAAGCTAAGGCTTTGCCCACCAATGATGCTCGTGTGGTAGTCAAGTTTTTGAAAAGCTTGTCTTCTCGGTTTGGAACCCCTCGTGCTATCATAAGCGATCGTGGAACCCATTTTTGTAACGAACAATTCGAAAGGGTCCTAAGGAAATATGGGGTTACACATCGGCTTTCTACGGCTTATCACCCACAAACGAGTGGGCAAGTCGAGGTTTCAAACCGAGCTTTGAAGAGGATCTTGGAGAGATCCATTGGGGAAAACCGACAATTGTGGTCGGATAAGTTGGACGATGCTTTATGGGCCTTTAGGACCGCTCATAAGACACCCATTGGGTGCACTCCCTATAAGCTTGTGTATGGAAAGAATTGTCATTTGCCTATCGAGTTAGAACACAAGGCTTATTGGGCCCTAAAGCATTGCAATGATGATATGGAGACCGCGGGAAAACACCGGAAAATGCAATTGAATGAATTGGATGAATTGAGGGACATCGCTTATGAAAATTCATTGATTTACAAAGAAAAAACTAAAAAGTTGCATGATTCTAAAATTAAAAACCGGGTTTTTAACATTGGGGATCAAGTTTTGCTTTTTAATTCAAGATTAAAAATCTTTTCCGGTAAGTTGAAATCCCGTTGGTCCGGTCCATTCACCGTGACTCAAGTGTTTCCGTATGGGACCATCGAGCTAGCTCAAGATGATGGTCCTAACTTCAAGGTGAATGGACATAGGTTGAAGCACTACTTTGGCGGAGAAGTTCCATCCTTGAACTACCTCGACCAAGTCACCTTCCCCAATGATAATTAGTATTAAGGGGATCGAGTCGAGCTCATGACTCGGTAATCAAAAACGAGGAGCCTCGTGGGGGAGTCCCATGCTTATCCTATGTATATATTATCGCATTCTAATGTAGTTAACGTGTGGGGATTTGTGCCCTTCCAACCTTTGTTACGTGGTTGTTTGTGAATTGTGGACTTTAGATGATCATGATCTTCACGATTGGAGCCTCTCGTGTTCGTTTTATGGGAGCACTCGATCGTTTGCTTTGAAGACTTTCTCAATATCCATGATATATCCTTTTGATGTTCTAACCTTAGGTTATTAGCACACTTCATAAACGACTATTAATTTATTGGTTACACCCTTTCCATGCTAGATTAGGCATTCGACTACGTCTCTAGTATGGGGGTGTTTGCACCCCTAGACTTGAAACATTGAGGACAATGTTTAACTTTAGTATGGGGGGGTGAATAGATACTTGCCTTGCCAAACCTTCACGCTTTCCAAAGTTTATCTTCTTGTTTATCGTTTTGCAAAATAAGGCTAAAAATGGCCAAATTTTAAATTTTTTCTCATGTTTTATAAGTGTTTGAAGACACGAATGTAGGTTTTCCGATGGCGAGAATAAGAGTAATTTTTGACTTGACCGTGCGTGTTGAGCACTTAGCTTTGATTCCTTAACTATACATTAGGCTAAGTCTCTTAAATGAGGACGAGAAATGATAGGGTTAATTATAAGTTACTATGCTAAACGTAGAGTACTCGTATTCTTTCAAAAACTCACGTGTTCTCGTTGTCTGCTTATTCTCCCTTCGCATGTAAATATTTTTTTCTTAATAAATATTGACTTAGCGGTTTAGTTAGGATTATTGGGTTTCTAGTCTTTTCTAGTAGCTTCCGTGTAATTAAATTGGGAAGACATTAAGGTATCGACAGCGTCACGGTTTTGAAGTACTGGCACCCGAATAATCAAAAGCTTCACCCAATAATTAGATTTCAAGTGCTCACCTAAATCAAGCAAACAATTTGAAGCCCCACAAGGCCGAAGAATCTATGCAAAATTGAAAGTGAATCAAGCCTTAATCTTCGAAGCTTTAAGGTTCCAAAATTCGCCTTAGCGTGAGGATATACGTCTTTGGCTAATAAAACTACCGATGAGGTGGATAATAAAAGGCAAGGCAAGACCGAAGTCATAATAAAAGCTTCATGGCGAAGTTGAATAAAAGATGGAGGTAAACCAAAGATAATAAGGCCCTTCCGTTAGGGGCGTATAAAAGTCTTGGTAATAAGTCTCATGTTCAAAACCGTTATAAAATCGTGTTTATCAATTCTTCTTGTCAACTTAATTTTTTGACATCGTTGTCTATTGGGAGGGGTTATTGATTTGATGGTCTTAGTTACACCGTTAGGACTCTATTTTTAGACCTAAATCTCTATTATCGCATAAGTCAAACAATGTATCCTCTTGAAACATTCAAGACAATATAAAATAAAAGAGATACAACTTAGGAATAATGGGAGGATAAGTACGTGATTAGGGCATATGAGTAGTGTTAGCATTACTAACTTATAATGACAATGATCTCATTGCACGCTTGGCATGGAATTGGGGTGAAAATCGAGGACGATGAAATTATTTCTAACGAAGCAGTCATGTGTTCTTATTCTATGAACCTAAACGTCCCATTTTGTGATGAAAATCATACATTATGTCTAAAACACAAGTAGTAGTAGCAATAGTAGTGTAGCTAGTTTATCGTTCAAGAAAGTGAATAAAAATGAATTTTGGAGATGCTACGATACTTTATTCAAGCATTGCGTGAGGGCACGACAATGGTTTAGTATGGGGGAGTGATGAGACTGCTTTTATACATAGTCTCATCTTCCAAATAGGGCTTAAAATGCATTAAATATCATCAAAATACCCATATATATGCTTGTGTTTGTTGATTGTGTATTTTAGGTACGGATATTGAGAAAATGACAAAAGATCACAAGAATCATGCAAAAACGAACACGGGAAACGAAGCCGCACAATGAACCAAGCCCTAATGAAGACTTTCCCAAGATTTACCTTTGAAGATTCGAAGAATTATGAAGAAGGGTCCTCCAATATGGAAAAATTGACACTTTATACCCTTGTATCTTCATAATTACAAGTTTGGTCCCTAAAGTTTGTCAAAATTACAAAAAGGGCCCTCCACTTTGAAGAATTGGCAAGTTTAGCCCCTCAACAAAGCTACATTGTCAACCAATATCATCCACAAAGTCAAATATATCATGAATTCCTTCAAAGTACAAGAAATTACAAGTTTGGTCCTTTGAAAATCCCAAAATTACAAAAAGGACCCTTAACTTTCAACAGTTGGCAAAAATGGTCCCTCATCAAACAAGACTTAGCAATTTCAGTCCTCCAACACATCAATTATACAAGTCAAGGCCATTATCCATCATCAAAATGCCAAATCAGCCCTTGAAGAATTCAAAAATGGCAAGAAATACCCCTGAATTCACTTTATAAAAGTTTTTGGGCCAAAAGTGCAAAAGTGCAAAAGTTGATAAGGCTAGTTTGGGCGTTGATAGCTTTTATAACTGAAAAGACAAGAAGAAAGGAAACAAGGGACTAATATTGGCCAGACACCAAACTTACCTTAACCAATCAAAACCTGCCACCTCACACCACTCACCACTTCCTCCAATCACAACCCACCATTTCTCCACATCACACTCCACTCACCAGATTAATATTAATTAATCTTGGCGCCTAAACACTTATTTAAAACTTAATCACCCCTTAAACGGATCAAAACCATGTTCATCAGACTCAAGAACACAATTAGGGATTTTTGATTTAGCAAAAATTAAACCCCTAAATTTTCCAGATTAATGATTAATGATCATGTTAACATAACCCAACCTTAATCTTGGTCATCACATCATTCACGTGTCCACATGGGACCTCCCCTACTACACTTTTGAGGAAGAAGACAAGAAGGGCAAAGCATCCAACGTCCCACATTTGTGCTTACTTTCTAAGCATCATATAAGCCGTTTGATCACATTTTCATGCCAGCTATCACTACAAACAGCCAAGAACTCTTCACAAGATTCGAAGATTTTCAAAAAGCTACAAGGGCAATTTTGGGACTTCAAGCATTAGGGTTTTTAGTTTTCAGCTGTTCTTAGTTCACATGTAAGGCTATATATAAAGCCCTTAGGTCTCACATAGACGTTTTGCTTTTGATTTTTCCCTTGTTCAACTTCTGTAAATCCCATTTCAGTTTAATGAAATTGTGTTTGAAGCATTGAAGAAAAGTCATTGGCCAATCTTTATTACTGCTTGTTACTGTTATATGATTGTTAGTTTAGAAGTTAAAAACCTGTTTTCACTTGGAGGTTGCAAAAGTTTGCAATTTTCCTCATTCTTGATATTTTGCTAAGTACTTGTTCCAACCTTGGAATTTTTGGGTTATAGGGCTGATCATAGCATCCTAACTGAGTTAGTTAAGGTGTTGTGAGGCTTATAACTTGGGGATAATCAAGTGTGGGGTAACAAGGTTGCATCAATCAAGATTTTTGAAGTTTCTGATTTTATACTCTTGTGCTTTAACCTTGTTCAATCTTAGCAGGCTTTGTTGTGGAAGCTTATGCTTGTTCTTGCTAGCACATAAGCTCAAAATTCGTGGGTGTGGATGTACATCCATGAGGTTTGCATACTTAATCCTAAAATCTGCTTAAATTCATGATTTTTGGTGATATTTGTATGTGACTTGTGATCTTGTGGATTTTGTGGCTTGTTCTTGCTTGAATCTGTTAATCTTACCTGTTATAGTGTTAATTGATGCTTGGGTAGTCTTGAATCTCACTTTTACTTTGAAAAATTTGATTTGGAAAAGATAAAGGGGTGTTTGGGTCTATCTGTTTTTGATTGCAACTTGAAATTGTGTTGTTGGATTGTGTTGTTTATGCTTGGTATCTGCTATATGCTTGGTTGAGAGTGTTTTACTACAAGTTTTTGGGTTTGAAGCCTTGAATCAAACAATCTGTTATATAGACTTTGATATTGCCTGTTTTGACCTAGGATTTTGGGAACACTTAGTGTGTATGCATGCTTAGGGCTAAAAGTGGTTTAAACATAGTCATTATAACCTGTTTGAAAGATTTGAGGTGTTGAATCTAGCTTAAGTGTCAAATACATCAGCAAAGTAGAAAACTGCATGTGTTAGTGTTCATCAGTAACATTTATTGGCTTGAATCTTGCTTAATTCTTTGAATCATTGCATGAAACCTGTTTAGACTTGCTTATTGGAGTTTATAATAGCTTGTGTATGCATTTGGTTGAATTTGGTTGGCTGATTTGTGCTAAAACTACTCATAAGTGCTTAACTGCTTATTGTTCATGTCTGTATCATGTCTGGTGATTGATTGATTAAACTGTATCAATTGGGTCTTAGTGATTGTGTTATTTTGATTGTTCTTGACTCCTTTTGATCCAAAGATCATTTGGGTGCCTTTGTGTAATCTAAATCTCCAAAAACGTCACTAAAGACAAAAAGTCAAACAAGTCAAGCAGTGGAAAAGGTTTCCACTGCTCAACACCCAAAACTAGCCCCTGCTAGTGTAATTTTGAACTCAGCTTATCAATAAGCTATTCTAGCTTATCCAGACTTGCTACAACTTATTTTTTGTGATAGGTCTTCCTTATTTGACCTATTTTAGTAGACTAGAGCTTATTGGACATTGACTTTGACTTTTTACTAGAAAACCAACTTCTTTGACTTTTACATAAGTGCTTATTTGCTTTTTCCAGCTTATTGAGTCAGCTTATTTGAAAACTCTTTGTTGATTTTGCTTAATTAAGTCATTTAAAAGCTTTTGGAACTTGAATCAGCACTTGGGGTGGCCTAGAACTCAAAAACGACTATTTTGTCGTTTTCTGTAGATTGCTTATTGCATTTTCAGGCTTATTCCTTGGGCTTATTTCAAATTTCTTTTTGGAGAAGTCTTTATTAGGTCAAAAGAAGCTTGTGTGTCAAATTTTAGCTTATGGCATTGGCTTATAGCTTAATGGGCCAAAAAGCCCATTAAGAATAAGTTGCTTGTTATAAGTTAGCTTATTTCACATTTTCAGCTTTTGGGCCTTTGGAAAAAGTTGTTTAAAATCAAATTTTGAGTCAACCTGTGCTTTTTGGGCTTATTTTGAACACTTTTTGTTATTGGGCCCAAATTTGGCCCAATAAGCTATTGTTTTAGGTTTAGCCCATTTTCTAGGCCCAATAGGGGTATTTAGGTAATTTCACTTTCATTTCTGAGTTATTTAGGTTAAATTAAGCTAGTTTGCATGTTTTTAGAATTTTTTATGATTTTTAATATTATTTTAATATTATTTTATTATTAAAAATTAAAAGTCTGATTTTCTAAGTTTTTATATTTTTCCTAGGTTCTAAACATTTAATTAGGATTTTTGCAACTTTCCAAATATTTTTAGAGTCTTTTAGTTATTTTCTAGAATTAATTTAAGTTTTAATTGATTTTAGTAGTTTTTAATTGTTTAAAAATAGTTTTTATTGGTTTTAAAATTTTGAAAAATAGTTTTTAGCTTAATTAGAGTATTTTTGAGGTTTACAAACTTTAAAATCTTGTTTAGGGCTTTTTAATAATTAATTTTGATTTTTAGGGCTTTAATTAGCATTAAAAAGTCATTATCTAATTAATTAAAAGGTTTTGGCAAGTTTGGATTTTTTGTAAACTCTTAGAATATTATTATGGATTTTTGGTAATTTTTAGGAATTTTTACGGTAAAATTTTAATTTTAGCACTTTTTACGGTTTTACGTGTACACCTTTTCAACTTAGTTTAATCCGTCTTCGTAACCGTCATTCTCTTCTAATCCCCTTTCTATTTTCTTTCTCAAAAGTATAATCACAAAGATAATCAATTCATTACACACACACTAAGCCTCCTTGGGAAACGAACTTGAACTTATTTGGTCATTAGTGCTTGGTTTTCCTAAACCGACACTTAATACTTGCCACTTTTGCTCTCTTTTCCTAAAGAGTAGTAAAACCACTACATCATAGACACACATCAAAAGACTCAAAACGTCGTTGGAACTCCATCAAACTACAGCACCATAAAACACGAGCAAACACAAGGCACGTTCAAGTTATAATAACTACTGAACGACCATATATCATAACTTAACACATACTAGTATATATACATCCGCATATATATAACTATTAAATCACCCAAAATATACTCGTTACCATACATGTTAGATCAATCAATCGCGTCATACACTCGTTTTTTTCCATACGAATAATCGCCATCCTACAACAAGGCATAAAACCCATCACTAAAACCAGTCCATATCGTGTGACCCCATAATCACACAACATGACTATAACCCAAAACATATAACACACAAAAAATATCCATACGTAGGCAACCGTTACATAAACCCACATATTATACATATTCCCAAAATCTACATCTCATCATATACAAGCATGTACTAACCCTCTTTCATGCAATCATACTTAGGAACCCATTGAAGTTGTGGTACTTGTATAACTATGTTGGCCACCATACTTATACAATTACCGTTTCCTCAATGAACTCCCTCCTATGATGACACTTATAAGAATCAATACAACATATAACACATAAATCCATCTACTCACATAAGCTCATAACCACATAAACAATAAGGTCCAAAACTCCATCTATTAAAATAATATAGTCAAACTCTTGGAATACATAAATCCATAGTCTAGCTAAAACAGCATAGATAAACTCCAACACAACATCATAATCAGTTATAAGTCATGTCGCCCATAAGAGTGGAAACAACTTAAAATCCTTCCTATCCACCTACTCCTAGTGACTCGAATCACCACATGATTCTTAGGGAACATGACTTAAACATCAAAAGAAAATACTATACATTAGGTACACCAAATAACTTACTATGATGAAAGTAATTTATATATCAAAAGCAAAACAGAAATTAACAGGTGACTAAGTATGGGAAACTACAGTTCAACTCATGCTAGTCAAAATTCACAAAAAAATAAAATTTAGGAAAATATAATCAAGACCACATGTAATCCTATGATGCCTATATGCAGGGATCCTTAAGCTATAGACTAGGCTAGGCAACCTAATTCTCTATAACCATTGTCTCTGATACCATTCTGTCACACCCCACCATGGCAGAATATGGGGCGCGACGTATGGATATCATCACAACAACATCGTGTCTATAGAGAGAACTATATGAATAGAAATGTCATAAAAGGTGACACAAATGTCATGACAATATCTCATTAATGCAGGAGTCTAGGTAAGTAGGTAACAGTCCTACCTCTTACCCAAGACAAACAAATAACACAAACAAATCAACATATAGGTTCATAGTATCACTTATTGAAACAAACAGAAAAATAAACTAAGAAGGAACAAGGATCTCCTTCCAAATGCATTCTTACGCGACTCCAATCCTAGCCACATATGTTCTCACGCTTAACCACTTTACCACCTGAAAGAGACACTAAAACACGTCAACATAATGTTGGTGAGAGTCATAGGTTTAGACTCCAACCGAAAACAGATTAAAATAAGCTGTGAACCACCATAAACCACTAAACATATGGACAATGTGCTACAAATAGGCATTAACAACTAACATTCAAGATCAATCATTCCAATCAAAATCCAAGGCTCCCAGCCTTACCAAACACCATGGTACCATAGGCGCCCATACACCTATGTACCAATCCCAAGGCCCCGCCTTGTCATTATCCATTGGTCCCATAGGTGCTCACACATCTATGTACCTCCCCAAGGCCCCGCCTTGTCAAGATCCCCTTGGTACCAATTCAAACCACAATAACTGAGACGGTACGTGTCCCCCGATCCAAATCATAAACACAATCAAGAATCACATAGTAGTTAATCACATAAGTGCACACACAAGTCCATCACAAACCATAAAAACATTCACAGCATTAGTTACAAAACCGTAGAGTGTCTCTTCCATCCCATCTGGAAATCAAATCATAAAAAGACATGGGACTATGAAACTCACCTGAACAAGCTTCTCCAAGTACCCACGCTTTAGCACAAATCTAAACACACAAACGTATACAATCAAGACATAAAACACATACCAAAATGGCTCATCAATCTATGATGGATATCTAACCTTATCCTACAACTTAACCCCGTTTACATGCCATAATCATCTAAGTACACCCCTCTATAAAGCCCTTAACTTAGTTTAGTTCATAACTCGTCCCGTTAACATTTAACCTAAAACAGTCCCGTTTTTCACACTCCGTATTATGATCCAAACGCCCACCAAACCTAAACCACATTCCTTGTAATGAATACCCCATAAACTTATATGTGTTAGCTAAAATCTCACCCCTTCCCCAACATCAAAGCTAATATTAAGTCCCCGATATACAACTTATACTTTCGCCTATTCAGATTCTACCGATTTTGAACATATGAAATGTTTATTATGATCAAAGGGTCTTAACCTATCCCATTTGCTTAGCCCTTCTCTAGATCTTTTATTTAATATATGATATAAGTCTCATGTTCATTTTAAGCTCCAATTATAACCCTATGTACCCTAAACAATTCAAAACATAAAATGAAAACAAGCTGATCCAAAAACTGTTTTGACACCCGACTGATGTAACCTGTTTTTGACCCGCTTCCCTACCTCCAATTTAGTTCTCATTACTTGATTTTGAAAGCTAACTCAATTACATTTTCAGGGACATAAGATTCGAAAACTAAAAGTTTGTAGAACTCTAGATATGATCAAAACAATGGACCAAAAATTCTGCCCAGTTTTTAAAAACGAATTTAAACATGTTTAAACCCTAATTACCATCACTAATCTTCATAATAACCAAAGTAATCAATTCATATGAACCCTAAACTCACTAATCTCAGAAAAATCACAAACCCTAATTCATCATAAGATCAATTACATGATTAGATTGATTAAAATCATTAATAGAACAAGGGTTTTGAAGGTTTTACCTTAGAAATCAATGGAAGATCATAATTTTTGAAACTCTAATTGGCCACCATTGTTGAATTTCGGCTAGGAGCTGTTATGGAGCTTAAAAATACGATTATTTTGGTTATTGATTAGGTTTGGTTAAGTCCTAAAGGCCCCCTAATCCCATTACAAGTCCATTGGGCCTGTTTTTTGGCTTTTCCTTCTTTCTTTCTTTTAGCCGCCCAACCCAAAGCCCAAAACCCCTATTTGGCCGACTTTTATACTCCACCTACTGTAAATTAACTATTAATTATTATTATCTTAAATTCCCTTAATTTATTTCAGCTCCTAAAGCCTCTGAAACCTCAAAACCGCAAAACTAGTTAAATTTACACGTATACCGTAAAAGACGTAAAAATATACAGTTTTATAAAAACTCTTAGAATATAAAATAAACTATATAAATAAGTCAAATGACTTAAAACCATCCCGTAAATTATTCCCGTGACTAAATACCTCTTCCAAGACCCCTAAATGCAAAACCTTAAACCGTAAAAATACGATTTTCTATAATACATATACTTATACGTAAAACCACTAAACAACACCATCTCATTTCATAGTCACTACATTGTGAGCTCATGAACATGAAATCATCACACATCGTTTCACTCACAAGGTACCCCGTACCTGAAACGATATCCAAACCACAATCTATACTCACCAATTATCACATAAACACGTAAAGACACGTAACTTGCACAAAATAAAACTAAGTGACGAACCTTAGATCCGCGTTTGTCACAATGAAGGTTTGAGAGATTTTAGCAGACAAGAAATAGCAGTTACCCTGTTTGAAAGAAAATAGCCATATTTATAGGATAGGTAAAAACATACGATTGGTTGAAAAATGAGGCAGTTATATTCAAAAAGTAATCATGACAATCTTGAAAAAGATATAACTTATCTCATACATTAATTAAAAGTTACTAACTCGCTAAAATTACGGCCCATATTTTCGTCAAAAATAACAACTGGGTAGGACCCAATGTTTTTCAACGGTCAAAAAGTAAACATCAGCGTCTAACGGCTATATTCTTGCTAGCGTTGAAATTTTGCCATGTCAGCGTTTAAATTGGTCTTATCAGTATTTGGAGAGAAAACATGTCAGCGTCCAAAAATAAAAATAATTAAAAATAAAAAGGACCTTAACAAAGAAGTTTACCCTAGTGAAGATAACTCTTAGACTGAAAATGACTATAGGGTGGCACGCAATGTCCAATCATGCACACTTGCTTAAGCAAGATAGAAATAATTGTCCTCAAGTGTCCCTTGCTAACCAAAGTTCTTAACAATAAAGTTACCTCATATAAACCCTTTGTAACTACCCAGGTAAGCCCAATAAAAACGTTGCCAAGTCTCCTAACCGACCAAACCCAATTCTAGGCCAAAAAGTTTTGGCAGCGTGCATAGTATATCAACTTTGCATGCTACAGTGCCTCACATATTAGAAAACTAAATCGTACTCACTAGTGGACACAATCTAGAATTGTGATAAGAGCATTCTAAGAATACCCAAAAGCATAAAGGTTTCCTAAACCTCCCCTTAAATAGTGCTAATAATTCTTGACAAGGGAGTCTACTATTGAGAAGAATCCAGACATGTCTATTACTGGACAAACTTGGGGTTTAGAGATTTTTGCTGAGAGTTTAGGAAGACTGCAAAGTGAGTTTGAAGCACAAGGCTAGTAAGGTGCTTTCTGAGGTCAAGAGGGATAGAAGAGAGCTATACTTTATGCTGCTTAGGTTTCATCAAGGTGGGTAGACCTATGAAAGATTGAGGAAGCTATCCTTTGAAGAATTGGAGTTTCATGCTTATCCAATTTGGGAAAGAGTTTGTGAAGAAAATACTAAGAGGCTTCTCTCAGATGAAAGGAGAGAAGAAATTGAGGAGAATATGCAGATAAAGAGGGCTTCTATTGTACCAAGGCTAGTGAAGAAAGGAATTCCCATGAATTTCCAGTCCTTGACAAGTTGAATCCTAGTGAAGCAGTGATCAGAAAGAGTATAAAGCTTTCACCTTTGGAAGCTTCAGATGTTTCAGAGGTATTGCCCTTGGATTTCAGAAACCCAATAGTTAATTATGAAGAAGATGCAAGTGGGTTCTGGATGATCATTAGATATGGCAAGAAGGTACATACTTTTACTTCCTTGATCTCATTATTTGCAAGCATGGATTGAGGCAGCATCACATCCTCAACCTCAACCACAACCACAACCTGACCCACTACCAAAACACCCTCCATCACCCCAACGCATGGACATCGACCCTCAACCATCAGGCGCTGACACTCAAAATGTGGGTGCTGACACATCCAACCCAAACGTTGATACCAGTTTACCACATAACCAAACACCCCCTCACTCCCAAACAGACCCTCATTCCACTTCCTCTTCCGAACAACCAGATTTTAGGTTTGAGAAACGCCAAAGGACTGATGGAGTGTTCTCCTCTAGTGGTCCTAGCCATGTAGTAGAGAGAACCACCACTATAAGTGTGGCTGGTGAAATGGGTGGGGCTAGGACTATTGACTCTGGCTTAGTTGCAGGTCAAGGCAGTCCCAACATCATTAAGACCCCATCCATGCCCGATGAATCTCTTTTGGGAGGTCAAATTCCCATCATAGAGGAGGCCAGATTGGAACCTTATACGCTTTTGGAATTGACGACGGTTTGTATTAGCTTGCAAAAGCAAAATGCAGACCTTGTACAAGTTGTCACAGGTCAAGGCCTCGAATTCAAATCATTGAGGGAGAGGATAGTTGTTTTGGAGGCTACTAATGCTAGGAGAAGGCAGGTTAGAGTCCTTTCTTCAAGGGAGGATTATTACAAAGGGGAGGAGGATGCACCTACTGAGCCATTCAATTTGAGTGACAAGGGCTCACAAGAAGAAGGTGGTTCTATTGGACATGTGGAGATAGCTGAAGCATTGACTAGTTCGAAGAAGAAACCTATTCTTGATGTTTCTTTGATCACCCCAAAGAAGCTATCGTTTTTAGAGATGATGGAACAAGCTACAAAGTCAGCCGCTGACATTCAGAGTTTGAGCGCTGACAAGAGCAAAGCAAGCGCTGACAGACCTACAAGTATGATTGGTGTATCCCAACCACTAGTTATCATTAGGGATGTTACTACACAGGTGCCAACCACTACTTTACCAACCATTGGAGCAAAAGACAAGGGTAAAGGGATTTTGGAAGAGGTTCAGGTACCAAAGAACGCAGCCCAGGTACATTTTGATTCAGTTTTGGCTGCACAATTGCAAGAGCAGGATAGGATGGAAACTACCCTAGAAAAGGCTAAGGATGGTAGTGATGATGATGAGAGCTCTGGTTCCAGTGTTATGATTATAGAGGAGCCAGAGAGGTTAGAGTATGGGGAGGATGACTTAGTCAAGGAAAGGCTGAGAGAGTTGAAGATGAAAGTAGACTTTGAATGCCTGAAGTGACATAAATGTATTTTGCATATGAGTCTAAGATTGAAGAGAATCCAGATATGTCTATCACTAGACAGATTTGAGGATTGGAGATTTTGCTGAGAGTTCAGGATAATTGTAAAGTGATTTTAAAGCACAAGGCTATCAAGGTGCTTTCTGAGCTCAAGAGGGATAGAAGAGAGCTATACTTTATGCTACTTAGGTGTCATCAAGGTGGATGGACCTATGAGAGGTCAACAAAGCTATCCTTTGAAGAATTGGAGTTTCATGATTATCCAATTTGGGAAAGAGTTTGTGAGGAAAATACAATGAGGCTTCTCTTAGATGAAAGGAGAGAAGAAATTGAGGAGAATATGCAGATCAAGAGGGCTTCTATTGTGCCAAGGCCAGTGAAGAAGGGAATTCCCATTGAATTTCCAGTCCTTGACAAGTTGAATCCTAGTGAAGCAATGATCAGAAAGAGTATAAAGCTTTCACCATTGGAGGCTTCAGATGTTACAGAGGTATTACCCTTGGATTTCAGAAACCCAATAGTTAATTATGAAGAAGATTCAAGTGGGTTCTGGATGATCACCAGATATGGCAAGAAGGTACATACTTTTTCTTCCTTGATCTCATTATTTGCAAGCATGGATAGAAAAGACTTGATAGATCTGTGGAGTTTGATAAAGACCAAGTATGAGGTTCAAACACCTACTTCAGCCAATGGAATAAAGATCTGGACAACATTCAAGAGGATGATTACACCAGATGAAGCAGATCCAATATGGTTGGATCTTGATGATATTAGTGGGTTAAAATGGCGTCTACATTCAGCTGCTGGTGTTTACCATCTAAGCACTACAAAGTTTTCAGAGTATCTTCTGGTTGATGCTCAATATCCTATGTCTAACGATGTTTTGAAGAAGATGGTGTCTACACAGCTTGAAGTTGATTATACTAGTGATGTTAGCAAGGACTTAATTAGATTTGTTTATTTTATAATTAACAAGTAGTTTGTATTTGTTAGAATCCTCCTTGTACTTAGTTTTTATTCAAAAACTTTATTGCTAGAGTAGATATCAAGTTTAGGGGAAGATTGTTGGGAATAAAGTGAGTTAAGTCACTCAAACACTGACAAGAGGAAATTGGACGCTGACAAGATGAAATGAAGCACTGCCAGATCAAGCACTGACAAGAAATATCCAAGCGATCACAAGAAGAAGTCCAACCACTGATAGGAATACTTAGTCAACACGTTTAATATTTGAAGTAAAGATATGCTCAATATTGTATTCTCTATTTATCTTTACCTAGAATAGTTGATAGGTAATTCTTTATACACGACTCCTTATGTTATAAAAGGAGGCCGTAGGGTTTACACATGTTGATACAAAAGTTGGATGATCCTTGCTTGACCCGAATTAGGCTTAATCCGGGTAGGCTGAGCTCCGGCTCTTGCACCAAGTGAATAACTTGTTGAGATCCTGCACACTAAAACAACACGCGTTAGACTTATCGTGGGAATGTATCCCACGATTAGACTCCAGCGTGAGAGTAAGTAATCAGTTTATGGTTTAGATAATCGGCTGTAGGTTGAGAATAGAGAGAATGGGATACCTTTGTGGAACCCTTGGGGGTTCCTTATATAGGCAGTGAAACCCTTGTTGGATTATGCTCGTGTCATAATAAATAATTATACGGCTAGATACATGTGAGCCTATGGGGTCACACACATATACACCGAGGTACCACTTAATATATCGTTTCTATTGTATTTGCGGTATATACATAACCTATGTAACTCGAGATCAATAAGGGCCACTATTTACTAAGTTAAGACTTAGATAAATTGGACTAGAAAAGCAAAATGAGAAAAAGACCAAGGTGGTCATGTGTAACATGTATTGTAATTAATATATAATTTATTTAGTTGTAACAACTAATATATTATCTTAATTACATATTAATTACATACTTAATACATTTTGCAAGTTACAAAATGATTCTCTTTTATCCATTTTCCATTCATACCTACGGTAGAATGTGAAGACAAAATATGGAGGTTTTGTTTTTTTTTTATCTTAAGCTTTAACATAGTAGTTAAAGGCTTGTCGAATGGTTACGGGTTATCGGACTAGCATCAAGGTGGTATACATTGACGTGTAGTGTGGATACATCATAGAGGTGATTTACTTTAATCACTTGGTTTCATATTTTATTGGTGTTCTTGGTGATTGTCATCTTTTCATTCAACTGGTCACGTTACAAAGGTATACATATGTTTATCTCTCTTTTTATTGATTAATCATATGACTCTATGGATCCGTTCATAGGTGATCTTTTTGCTGCGTTTATTATTTATTCATATCATGTTTATATGGATAATCACCTATAGTGGTATCACGAGCCATCATATGATGTCATATGATTATCGGGTATGCGTAAAAGTGGCCAAATCGCGTGTTTTTGGAGGATTAATAAAGAAAAAAAATTAAAACAGCCCCAAGGGATTAATTTTCGTGTTAAAACAGACCATAATATGGTCTTATGATCTGTATTTTTTTATTCCATGGCCACGGGTTACGCATATCTTAATTAGTTTTGTTGCCGGTACGTATAAAATGACCAAAAATGCGTGTTTTGGCACGATTTGTTAATCGGTTTTAGAACAGCCATATGGACATGATTTCTGTAATTATATGATGATTATAAGGTGTTTAAAATGTGGTTTTAATATCCTAAGGTCATCGGCTATACGTACCAATCGGGGTTTAATTAATTGTTGATTATTTCTTCGATTTCGTTGGCTAACAAGTGTTTCTTGTTGTTTAATTTTGTTTTCGTGGCAAATACATGCATGTTTGGCCATGGACTTAGCCAACACCTTGTTATATTCATAATCTTATGGTATTATTATGTTTCGTATGCAAAGCCGATGAAAACCTAGACCAAATGTGACATGTTGTGTGTTGATTTGCATTTAATTTCAGTTTTGGAGTTTGCCATTGTTTCGGCTTAATTAATATATTTTTGATGTTGGTTATAGCCATTGTTTGGGCACTTTACAGTATTTTAATGATAGGTTAAATGTTTTTAGTCATAAATCAATTGTAACCGATGCTTGGATGGGAATGGCTAAAGAATTAAAGACATATTATGAAATTCGGAGCTGCCGAGTGACCTGCACTAAAACGCGATTTCCCGGAGTTCTATAAGGAGATAGAAGCCCAATTTTGGCGTGAAAATTCACAACTCATGGGCCTTCAAAAGTCTCAACTGGAGCTCAGGCTAGGGAGGAATCCTTCTATGAGTTTTGGGCCCTAGAAGTCGACTGAATATTTTTGGCAGATTTGGGCCTCATGTTCATTTTGGGTTCTACTTGCTCTTGATGGTCTTGGATCAAGTGGGAGCCCACTTTGTGGTTGTGTTGACATACCCTTAGTTGACTTCTTGGTCCTCGTGATGGCTCACCAGATCAAGCTTAGGTTTTTCATCGGTTCGAGGCTTTGCATACTTGTGGTTGTGTGGTTGCTTATTTGCTTGATATCTTGCTATAACTTTCAAATGTTTTTATAAAACTTGATACCAATCACAAACCATTTATAAAACTAAATCTTTGATTTAGTCTAAATTTTAAATACGATTTAAAACAAAAATCTTGTTTTCATAATAATTCATAACTTGTTATGAATGTTATTTATTTTATGTATTGTCTAAAATAATAATACTTCCACTTAGATTTTATATTAGTCTTTAACTTGGGCAACTTGACACGCATAAATTAAAAAAAGATTAGACTTAAGTTAAGAAATGTTTTTAACTTGTGCTACGATGGATGAATGCATGCATCCTCGTACACACTTTTGATTTGTAAATCAAACTTTTATACCCGTCTCAAATTTAAGTCATGCCGTCCAATCGTTTGAGATCACTTGCAATTACTTATTGCATCTTGTGAGACGGATGTGAATTGTAACCCAAGGTGATTATTATCTATGCGTGAGACCTTGACTTATTCTCGCATGTTCTCAAATTGGAAGACTTAATCGGTACAATGGTGAGACCTTTACCGAGGCAAGGATGGGACTAAACATGCCAGTTTGACATTTAGTGAAATGTTTGCTTGTGTCATGAGTCCCATAAGGATCTAAGAATTGCACAATATTTGAAATTGATGAACGTCATCTACCTGTTGAATCTATCATTGCTAGCAGATCAACTGATGTGGTGGTGGAACCTCAATGAGGATCTTAGCCTTTTCGTAAAATTAATTGTTTTTATAAACTTGGGTAGTTAATTTTAAAAGGATAATTATCGAAAATACTAAATATGAACTTTGTATTTCTATTAATGATTTTGTGCAACACAAACCGTAAACAAAGTTTGTTTCCTTTTGTGTTAGAGGAAAACAAACTAAGTCTTCTTTCCTTGCAAGAATAAGACTCGTTCCCATCCTTTCTCCTTGTATGAGAAAGCTGTAATAGGAACACTTGAATCTTCTCCATTCTAATCAATCTTAATACACACCTACTCAAGAAATCGCATTGTCTTATAACTCAAAACGATTAAGTACGGTTGCATATCTTAAAGTGTTAAGATATTGTAAGAGTCTTGATTAGAAATTGAAGTCTCATTAAACCGTGAGAGGAAAGGAAATTACTAGCATGTTTTTATAGTATATTTTCCTTACACAAACAAGTTCCATAAGATTCTATACACCTTTGAGGTTAAGTAGAAAGAGGAATTGCATGCAAAACATTCAAGTTAATGGCATCGATGGAAATCTCATCACAAATATAGTAGAACTTGATACTTTTCTTTGAATATCTATGTACATGTTTACTAGTCTACGAGACTCACATTGGCTATAATGTATAGACATTCAAAGAACTAGAAAGTATAAAAATTGCTACTTGCTTTTTCACTAGTATAGATACATTCAAAATGTTGTCTAAACTAATGGGAGCAATGCATTTTTTAACCATAGGACACACTTGTAAAGTTGTCTTATTCAGTGGGAGCTATGAGCTTATCACCTTGTAAGTGACCCACTTAATTTCTAAATTGTCTTGAAAAAACATCATAGTTTTCTAAGCCTTATTGCATATTATTTTAAAAGATAACTAGTCGCTTTTCTGATGTCGCTTCCCGAAATGTTATCTAAAAATAGTTATGCATGATTGCTTATTAAACGATGAATTTCTACAAAACCCTTCTATACAAGCTTGATTTAAGTATGACTTAAATCTTAGTATATCTGTGATATTTTAATATTATTCATATATGATGTTGTGTCATGCTCAAGTGGGAGAATTATTAGAGTGTGCAAGGTACAACACAATATGACTTATAATATTCTTTTAGGACTTATACATATTGATGTATGTTGTCTAATAGAGAACTAATGTCAAGAAATAATAAAAATTACTTCATCGCATTACCTAAATGTTATAGGTAATAAGCATGTCTTCTTGTAAAGACATAAATATGAAGTATGTAAATTAACTTAAAAATACTATTGAAGCCAAAAGTAGGCATTCAATAATACTTTATTTCTAGTATATTTATGTCTTCAAGTAAAGACATAAACATGAACTTCCTTGAATTGTTCAAAGACTTATAAAATAAAGTAAGTACTTGACTTGTTCTGTCTTCCTGTTAGGGCATATACAATGAAGTTATTGGATTGTTCAATATCTTGTAAAGTATATTTAGCGACCAACATGTTATGTTTTCTTGTTAAAACATGAACATAAAGTTCTTGAACTACTAAAATAATCATACTTTATAGCATGCAATCGGCTTGAATATATTGTTTATGCAATTTGGTTTGGCCAAATTATAAAATATGTGAGCCAAAGAGTATTATGTTATCAAAGGAACTATGATACTGTCTCATAATTGCAACACTATGTCTCATGTGTAAAATCAAATACTATTGTTATTATTTGATCCTTGATAACATTAACTACTCTCTCTCTTGTATCTTATTAAGGTTAACAAAAATTTGAATATGCATGTGCTTATTTAATATGGTTCCAAACAAGAAGGTAACTAAGAAACCATTAATTTATGGAATGGGATAACTCCCAGTAAGTCTTAGTTGAAGTCTTGAATTTGTTAAAATCATGTTAGACGTGTTATTAACAAAACTTGAATAAAGAAATTTCAGTGTATTTTATACATCCCAAACGATAATAATTCATTGTTGCTCGATATGTTGTGTACTTGGAGAAAGTATCCTCTTACAAGAAGCAAGTGGGAGCCTTTGTGCATCTTTGTAGAAAGTAAGAAATAAAATACAACCTTCTAAATACACTGGTGAACGACATAATGAGGCTGAGCATGTACATGTAAAAGCCACAAATTGTTGTAACTCCCATTCGCATATTCGCAAGGATACCTCAAGCACCTAAAGATATGAATGTCATGTCAATGTTGAGGAATATGAGTTAGAGGATCATTTTGAACCTCATAACTATCGAGACTCATTTTTAAATTTATAATCTAATGAATGACTCAAACTATGAATGGTTAGATGTAGTCCATAAAAGAAAATCAATTTTGGAATTTGATTAGCTTTCACTAATCAGTAAGACTAATAGGTTTTAAATGGTCTTTTATGAGAAGATAGATATGGACACAATTGTACACATTTATCGACACTCTCTTTGAATAGAGTTTAAGGCATGCTCAAGCAATTGATCATGATTTAAGGCTTTCTTTTCTTTACGAGTGTTAAATTAATAAAAATATTAATTACCATACTTGATTTCATGAATATGAAATATGGTAATTGGTGTACAAACTCTAGAAATCCAAGTGTGGATTAGAGCATGCATCTAGGAGCTGGAATCTTAAGTTTGAATCAAGGATATGATCATGATTAAAACAAAGATAACTCTCGAGTACCCTTAAAGCTAATAGGAGCATATTATTTTGTTTGTTTTAAATCTCACATGTTGTTAACATATTGGAAATATTATTCCATCAAAGCTAGTTTTTAATCCTTGACTTGGAATATATTTCTATTAAGAGATAAAAGAAGTAAAACATATAACCTTGGGACATATTCTTATTATAATAAGACATAGGCGGTTAATAAGTCTAAATATGACACATCATTGAGAAAGTCTCAACGTTCAATCTGACATGATAAGATTGATTATGTACATGGAAACCTTTAGTTTACCTAGTGGGTTCATTACATATGATATGTGATGTATTAAGAGTAATGTTGATACTTGCATGAATGCAAGATGAACTGATCACAAAGTATCTAAGTGAAAGTCATTAGAATACTATATACTTGATCATCGTTTATGGATTTTAGCTAAGAAGATTAGTGTTGAGTTTATACACTAATGCTTACTTTGATTGAGATGGTACTCAATACTAGTGATAGTAGGATTTCATCTTCAATGATAATACTACTACCTAGACGTGCTTGATGAAAAGCATTGTTGCACTACTCATTAGTAAAATAAGAATACTTTACAGTTTGGGAAGCTGTTAAGAAGATTGTCTTAAATAGGTGTTCTACTTGCTTCAAACAACCTATTTAATGTACTATGGCGATGCTAGTATTACTGTATTAGCACTTGAGCGCACATATACAAAATTACAATCATCGTATTATTCAAAATCTTCACTATTTATGAGTTTCTGAAATAAGTATTCTTAAAGTTCAATCAGATGACAACTCAACAGGTCCTTGTGTAAATTCAATGTCTTGTAGTCAAATATGTTCATCATGCTTGGAACATTGGACTTTGACCTTAGAGTAGTCTCATGTATATCTGTTTTTTTAGTATTTGGATAATGGAACGTTAAGCAGTTTTACTAAATAATGAATTGATATACTTGGTAGATCGTCTTCATTTGTACTACTGTGTTCTATATTAGCATGTTTAATCCATGAATAATTTAGTTATTCTAAATTATCCATTGTCAGTTGACGATACGGGAGTATTTTCGAATTAAGACAAATGTGAGTTGGTCATATTCATTAGGAATGAATATTAATTGATGATGCCGCCAAACTCATATGTGTTCATTGGATGAACATTGGATTGACCCAACCTATGAGAATTCACTACATGGATCGTCGTCAATAGTGAATCTCGCAAGTGGTTAAATCTCTCATCCTAAGACTTGAGATGCAAGTAGGTTTTGTATGTGTGGAATGTCAATCTTTGATATGGTTCAACGTTGTCCTGAACAAGGCTGCTATAAAGACCATTTTCAGGTGCGATGTGAAACACATGAACGACACGTGCAGTCAAAATAGGATTTGTTCCTCCACATGTATTGGAGTTAGATACTACTGGGCCCCTCGATGAATTGTACAGATGTATGTGTGGCCACACCCAAATGTAAGTAACATGATACTTGATTAATTTGGTAATCTAGTTCAATATCTATATCGAGAAACATAATAGTTAAACTTAAGAATGACTGTTGATCCATGTCTAAAGTTTAACAGAGTATCTGAAACAAAAGGATGACTGATATCTAAACCATTTAAATGAGATGTTTGAGAAACTATCCTCATATGTTTCTGGGGGCATTGGCGTGTTGCTAGATGCTAACCTTTGCTTGTATAATTACTTGATTGTTACGACGTGCGCAAGTGGGAGCTGTTGGATTATGCTCGTGTCATAATAAATAATTATACGGCTAGATACATGTGAGCCTATGGGGTCACACACATATACACCGAGGTACCACTTAATATATCGTTTCTATTGTATTTGCGGTATATACATAACCTATGTAACTCGAGATCAATAAGGGCCACTATTTACTAAGTTAAGACTTAGATAAATTGGACTAGAAAAGCAAAATGAGAAAAACACCAAGGTGGTCATGTGTAACATGTATTGTAATTAATATATAATTTATTTAGTTGTAACAACTAATATATTATCTTAATTACATATTAATTACATATTAATTACATACTTAATACATTTTGCAAGTTACAAAATGATTCTATTTTATCCATTTTCCATTCATACCTACGGTAGAATGTGAAGACAAAATATGGAGGTTTTGTTTTTTTATCTTAAGCTTTAACATAGTAGTTAAAGGCTTGTCGAATGGTTACGGGTTATCGGACTAGCATCAAGGTGGTATACATTGACGTGTAGTGTGGATACATCATAGAGGTGATTTACTTTGATCACTTGGTTTCATATTTTATTGGTGTTCTTGGTGATTGTCATCTTTTCATTCAACTGGTCACGTTACAAAGGTATACATATGTTTATCTCTCTTTTTATTGATTAATCATATGACTCTATGGATCCGCTCATAGGTGATCTTTCTGCTGCGTTTATTATTTATTCATATCATATTTATATGGATAATCACCTATAACCCTAATGGGCTGTCACTGTTGCTTTGGCCCTAAGCACAAGATAATAACCATAATTAGTTTGATTGTTATCTTCTAATTATGGTGTGTGTATATCCTATACTTTGAGGCAAATCCCAATCCTAACAAGATTATGATTCTGTCTAACCCTGTACCGGCCGTGCTGGGCCATGGGCCGCACACATCTTATGCGGCCACTGTTCATTCAAGCCCATAAGATCAAATGACATTAATCCAACCCATTCGTGATGGGCCGGACGCGGGTGGTACCCGTGGGCCGGGTTCATGACCCGGTTGGGGACTATACATCATCATGTCCCCCCAGTCTAGTTGTTACAGCCGTAGGCGTAATATCTACACTAAAAATACGCCTCGGACGTACCAAGAAAGAACATTTTGAATGTTGAATTTGAAAACCATATCTCGGGCGCACGTGACAACCTTTAGAAAGGAATTTATTCCTATGTATCAATAAATGGTACCTCAGCCGCACGTGGCGACCGAGACACATTAAATGAAACATTGAATATGGTCATACATATTACCGCATATCCCGACACACTGGACTATTCACCTGACATGTTGACTGACAAAGTGCAAACAGTTAGTACCTCGAGCGACACAATCTTTTGAGTCAGAATTGGCCCGTGGGTCCCGCCTGACTGTTCACTTGCCACTTATCTCCCTAACCACACGATTTAGGTTAGTAGAAGACATGTGGCACTAATCCAATGAATCAGTATCATCGAGGCAACCCTATAAATAGGCTGCCACTATGGTTGTGTGTTACACACAGTCTTTTGCTACTTTTCCGCCATTAACGCTTTCTTCATAACCATCACTTTCTTTCGCACAGATCTTCAAACAGCCCCGTGAGTCACAACAAAGCCATGGACTCACTAAAAAACTGGTACGACCACTACTTTTTTATTGACGTAGTAGTGTGGCTGACTGAGTTTGTATATAAGAACAGATTACGCCCCGACTTTCCTCCCCAAGACGGTACATATAATGCCCAGCATGCTCAAGAAATAGATAGAAACATAACAGGGTTTCGTAGGAGTCTACCCGAGTCATTCCTTTGCCTCCTTGGCATTAGCCGTAACTATTTTGGCTCGTCAAATAGATACCCCATATTTTGGAGAAGCCGAGGCGAAGGTAGGTGTAGTATATTCATCCTCAAAGATATGTAAGTGTGTAGTCCGTAACTAACATACCACTTGTTTTGCAGAAATGAATTTATTTGGAGTCCTACGTCAGGGAGACCCTAAGACCATTCCGGAGGGAATACGCCCCAGGCGAGAAAACGAGCTTCCATTGCTTGAACAGACCAGGGACGTAACAGTCGCCTTGGCAGCCGTACCCGACCCTCATTCTGACGAGGAAGATACAACCATTCAAAAGACCTCCATAGATTTTGATAATGAGGACGGAGACGCGATGATGCTAGAAAATGATGCTAGGACCTCCTCACAGCCTAAGACTGCCACCCATGCTCATGATGAGGAGCAGGGTGATAATATCGAGAGAACCACTTCCAGCCTTGCCCGAATGATGGGCGAGGATGATGAGGAGGAAGTGCAACAAGATGATGAGGAGGAGGAGGAAGAAGAGCAACCCGTCCTAAGGCGTACCCGAAGAAAGATTAAGAGGGCAAGAAAGGCCACCGAGGCCGTGGTGGGAGAGCACAATGCCCCAGTCAAGAGACTGCGCAAAGACCACCCTCTCGACCAATCTGGTGAAAGCACAAACCAGGCATCGGGGATGGTACAGGATGCCCATATATCCCAGAACATGCAACCCCAAGCTGTTGAGTCGGTCTCACAAGTTCCTCCCACTACGTCAGAGCTGGAGAAGACAAACATGTAAGTCGTCCTCATATGTCTGTGTCATTGTCTTTTTTAAGTAAAAGGTACGTGCCTTTGTAATGATACTTATGTGATTGATGTTGTTTTTCGCAAGGATAACCAAGCTGATGTCGCGCCAGTCCAAGGGACGAGGAAGGGAAAAGAACCTGTCCGTCAAGCCTCGGCGCCCAAATCTGGCCCGACCTTCGCGGAAGGTACCCGAACGGCCTCGCAGGAAATTCTTGTATCCGGCCCCTCCACACGCTTTTATCCTAAGTGGAACACATCCACTACTGATAGGATGAGGGACGCGGAAGAGTGTCGGGACTACCTTAACCATTGTATTCCTCCTGGCCTTGTGAAGGATATAAACGCACTAAGTCATCATGACCTAGTAGATGAATACAATGTGGCCCTGGTGCATCAGATGGCCATAGGAACATCAATTCGGGTGAGGTTTGAGGCCGCCCTGGAGCACGTCTAGTCTTTAAAGAGGAAGAACGACCGTAGGGAGAAGATGATTGAGGAAAATGAATCCATGATTGCAACCCTCCAATCCCAACTTGCCACAGCTGAGGCAACCGTGAAAGAACTGGCCGCGCACGCCACTGCTCATGACAAGCGTGTTGCCGAGCTCGAAGCCCAACTTGAGGCTTCAAAAACTAAGGTACTTATCTACAAGGTATCATGCCTGCGTACATATTATGAATGCTTTATTCTAACCTTAGTATAACACCCACAGAGGGCCGCAACTGAAGCATTGGCGAAGACCTCAGCTGACCAGGTATCCGCCCTCTCGAAGGAGCTAGAGGAGGTACGGACGTTGGTCAAGGGCGAGGAGACTTTGAAGGATGAGCTTGCTAAGGAAAGGGAAGTGCTGGAACGGGTGATTGAGACCTCTATGCAGAAGGACGCTGAGCTGGACGCCCTCATCACAGATCGTGATGAGGTGCTGTGCCCCCAACTACTCACAACCATTGCTGGCCATAGGTGGATGGTGGGTCATGGGGCGCGTCTGGCTGTTATGAAAGTGATGGAGGCTCCCCAATTTGTGCAGCAGTTTGCTGATCTTCTGTCGGACGGTATTGACCGTGGCCGACACGAAAGTATGGTCATGGCCGCAGAGCTGATAAGCAAGAAACAGAACTTCACCAAGCATGCTTACTTCTACCCCGGGGCTGCAGAGAAGATGAATACGTCCATGGATGCTATGAGGGATTTGGAGTACCCTTTCTTGGCCGAGTTTGAGTCCGCAAAAGACGCGTCCAATAGGGAAATCACGGAAAAACTATGTCTGGGCGTGTGCTCGCAAGGTGAGGGAGACTCCCGGGCCCATTTCGCGCCTTCGCCTAGCCAGCTCACCCTTCCTATTTATGAGGACGTCACGAGGATCGTGTTTGGTGAACAGACATTAAGTGAGACGTTGGAGGCGAACGCGGTTCGGGCCCATAACAAGAAAGACCATGGTGAAGCATCGTCGTCTTGGATAGCTGAAGAGAAGAAAGAGATAGGCAAGTTTCTCCCCCTATGTAGGGCGTACTTCGATGGCTGTAATTTCTGAACACTTGTATTTGTAACAAATATTCGTCCGTGGATGTCCACGACACTTTTGTGTAACATTCCATCTGAACACTTAGAATATGATGTGTATGCGTCCGTGATGATCACGACAATTTTGCTTGTTTATATTGAAACTTGTTTATATTCCTTAGATATCGTGTATCTGTTTTTGCATGACGTGCCACGACTGATTAAGAATAAAACCAAGTCTGTAATTTACTAGACGTGCACCGTGTGTCGTTATCATGTCTGGTACTATGTAAGTACGGCATGTGGAAACTTATTACAACGTCTTGTAAATAAGGTGTCTAGTAAGGATACATGATCCGCGTCACTGGGGTTGCATCCCTCTTATGCGACAAGTTGAATTATTAGGTTCACATAATCCTCTTACCTCGCCTGGGAGTGAATAGTACATGTACGCTTTGAATGAATGCATATGAACAAGTAATAACATACTAGGGAAATAACAAATAAATCTAAAAAACATAAGACAATAATTTGCACAAGAACAGACCGTGGAGCTAGCTAGGCACCACGACATTTTATTAGAACGGTTAAGATTTTTTGACAGAATTAAAATCCTAAGACAAATAGAACCTAGAAAGCATGAAAACAAAAAATGGATCTTCATTGAAGCTGACCACAGCGAAGTGTCCATGCAGAGGCCGTAGCCCTTTCAGAGGTAGCATCTTTTAAGGTTGCAAATATTCCATGTACGGTCCAAGTCACGGCCATCCATATCGCGCAACTTGTACGCACCTAGCCCTAAAGTGTGACAACCGTGGTTTTGAGGTTCGTCACTTGGTCTTACTTTTAGGTTATTTTATGTGTGACTACTTGATTTTTGTGCTTACGTGTTTATTTTGTGTGAACGAGGTTGGTGTGATTATCGTTTATGAGTATAGAGTACTCATAAGTAAATCGAGGAACGGTTAATTCATGTTCATGAGATCACAATTAGTGACTATGAAATGAAATGGTGATATTTTGGTGGTTACGTATACGTATAAGTATTATAGTAATAGTGTATTTTTTTAGGATTTACGGTTTAGCATTTAGAGGTCTCGGATAAGGTAATTAGTCAAATGAATATTTTTCGGGATGGTTTTAGGTCATTTAGGACTTAATTATAAAGTTTATTTCAAAATTTGAGATTTTTTATAAAAGTGTATATTTTACGTCTTTTACGGTAAAACGCGTAAATTTGACTAGTTTTACGGTTTTGAGGTTTTGGGAGTTTTAGGAGCTGAAATAAATTAAGGTAAATTAAGGTAATATTAATAAGATATTAATTAACAATAAAAATAAAAAAAAATAAAAAAACGAAATTAGGGGTGTTTGGGTCGGTTTAGAAGAGAAAAAAAAGAAAAAAAGGAAAAAAAAGGAAAGTGGGCTTTGGGTTGGACTAGGATTCACCCATACCCTATATAATGTATATACTAAACCAAATTCATTATTTTTCTCCTGGAGATGAAGGAAATTCGTGAGTCTTATAAAAAATTAGGGTTCTTCATAAAATTTGGGGGTTTTCATAAATCCAAGGTAAATCTTCAAATCCCTTTTTAATTAAATTGTTTTTATGTTTTCTTTAATAATCTTATGATGGATTTAGGTTAGGATTTAATATAAAAACAGTAAATTAATGTTGTATTAATCATAATATGATGATTACATAAATTAAGGCTTGTAATTAGAGGGATTAGGGTTAATTAATGAGGTTGATTTTGTTAAACCCGTTTTTAAAAACTGCAGATTTTTGAGTCAATTGTTTTGATAATATCGGGAGTTGTATAAACTCTTATTTTACGATCCAAGTACCCCTGGAAAGATATTTGAAGTGGCTTTCCAATGCAAGAAACGAGAACTAAATTGGAGGTCGGGAAGTGGGTCAAAAACAGGTTACAACAGTCGGAGGTCAAAACAGTTTTGAATTCAGCCTGTTTTCTTTTTAAGTTTTGGGTTGTTTGGGGCACTTAGGGTTGCATTGGGATCTTCTCACGAACGTGAGAGGTGGTTTATATATTTTAGTTAATATCTGCACTTGGACTAAGGTGGTGGTTTAGGGTAAGACCCATTAATGGTAACAAACTTTTAGTACGTTTAAAATCAGGAAATCTAGAATGACAAAAGTAGATATATATATATCGGGGCCTTAACAGTAGCTTTAAGGTTAGAGCAAGTGGGAGGTGTTAGCCAACATATGTAAGGGTATGAATATTCCTTTTACAGAAACCATGGGTAGGTTTAAGTGGGCGTTTGACCTAACGTTTTGAGACCTAAAACTGAGACTGTTTTGGGTAAAATACGAACGGGTTAGTTATTAAACTTAACCAAGTTAAGGACTTGTTAAGTAAGGGTAATGGGGTAATTAGAGCTTATTAATGAGGTAAATATGTGAGAATGGGTTAGATGTCCATCATAGGTTAATGAGCCATCTTAGTGATTGGTTCGTTTATTGATTTCGTGTTTTTGGTTTGTTAGCTTGTTGCTAGTGCAAGGACGTGTGAAGGAGCTATCAGGTGAGTGTTCATAGTCCCATGTTTATTTTTGTTTTTGACTTCCAGATGGGATGGAAGAGACACTGTGTTGAGTTATTTTCTAAATTTATGTTGTGAATGTTTTTGTGATTTGAGATGGACTTGTGTGTACATTATGTGATTAACTGCTATGTGATTTTTGATTGTGTGTGATTTGGATTGAGGGACACGTGCCGTCTCAGTTATTGTGGTTTGACAAGGTAGTGGCCTTGTGGTTTGACAAGGTAGTGGCCTTGTGGTTTGACAAGGTAGTGGCCTTGTGGTTTGACAAGGTAGTGGTCTTGTGGTTTGCCAAGGTAGTGGCCTTGGGATAGGTACATAGTGTGATCATCTATGGTACCATGTTGTTTGGCAAGGTAGGAGCCTTGGATTTTGGTTTGGAATGATTGATCTTGAATGCTAGTTGTTAATACATAATTGTAGCACATTGTACATATGTTCTTTTGTTGATGATTGTTATTCACAGCTTATAACTGATTTAGCGTTAGAGTCTAAACCTATGACTCTCACCAACTTTATGTTGACGTGTTTTAGTGTCTCTTTCAGGTGAGAATGTGGTTAAGCTTGAGGATAGAAGTGGCTAGACTTGGATGCCTTAGGATTGCATATAGAAGGAGATCCCCGTTCCTTCTTAGCTTTGTTTGTTCATTTATCTAGTGATACTGTTGGCACCTATATGTTTGTTTGTTTGTGTTATTTGTTTGTTTTGGGTAAGAGGTATGACTGTTACCTACTTACCTAGACTCCTGCATTGTTGAGATATTGTCATGACATTTGTGTCACCATTTTATGACATTTCTTATATCATTTAGTTATCTCTATAGACACGCTATTGTTGTGATGATATCCATACGTCGTGCCCCATATTCCGCCATGGTGGGGTGTGACAGAATGGTATCAGAGACAATGGTTATAGAGAATTAGGTTGCCTAGTCGCGTAGCCTAGTCTATAGCTTAAGGGTCCCTGCATATAGGCGTCATAGGAGATGTGTGCATTTTATTATAATTGATGTGTTTGAATGTTATTTATTGTGATGTTTTGACTGGTATGAATTGAACTATAGTAAGTTCATACTTAGCCACATGTTATTTTCCTTTCGAGTTGTGAGTAGTGCGGGTTTAACCATAATCGCCCACGCTAGTCATTGTCGTATTTTACTTATAATGTACATTATAGTACATAATTTGGTACATAGTAGTTTCTATCTTTTGTTGGGTTATTTTATGTACCTGAGGGGTATTATTTTCTTTTGATGTTTAAGTCATGTTCCCTAAGAATCATGTGGTGGTTCGAGTTATTAGGAGTAGGTGAATATGAAGGACCTTATGATATTTCCACTCTTATGGGCGACATGACTTATAACTGATTATGTTTTCGTTTTGGATTTAGTCTAGGCTGTTTTAGCTAGACTATGGATTTCTGTATTCCAAGAGTTTTATTATGTTATTTTATAGATGGAGTTTTGGACCTTATTGGTTATGTGGTTATGAGCTTATGTGAGTAGATAGATTTATGTGTTATATGTTGTATTGATTCTTATAAGTGTCATCATAGGAGGGAGTGCATTGGGGAAAGGGTAATTGTATAAGTATGGTGGCCAACATAGTTATACAAGTACCACAACTTCAATGGGTTCTCAAGTATGATTGCATGAAAGAGGGTTAGTACATGCTTGTATATGATGAGATGTAGAATTTGGGTATACGTATTATATATGGATTTATGTAATGGCTCCTATGATATGGCTATTGTTCTTTTTGTGTTTTATGTTTTGGGTTATAGTTGTGGTGTGTGATTATGGGGTCACGTGATATGGTTTGGTTTTGGAGGTGGGCATTATGCCTTGTTGTGGCACGGTGAGATGGTGATTAGTCGTGTGGAAAAAACGAGTGTATGACGTGATTGGTTGATCCGACATGTATGGTAACGAGTATGTTTTGGGTGATTTAATAGGTATATATATGCGGATGTATATATACTACTATGTGTTAAGTTATGGTATATGGTCGTTCACTAGTTATTATAACTTGAACGTACCTTGTGTTTGTTCGTGTTTTATGGTGCTGGAGTTGATGGAGTTTCAACAACGTTTCGAATTTTTTGAACTGTGTCTTGTAGCGTATTCTTTGAGTTCATATTTCACGTGTACGTTTTAAAATGTTGTTCTGGGTTTTAAGTCCGTTGAAATAAATGGAGAATTCTTTTGGGATAATGAAATCTTTTGGGTTGAGTCTTACATTTCTTTTGGTTGGTATATGGAAAAAGGGAGACTTGGAAATCTACTATAGAGTTAGATAGTTGGTTGTATTCGGTAAAATAAGGGTAAGGTGTTGGAGTCATGTTTGAAACAAGATGTAACATAACTTTTTTTTTATCAACACTTATTTATTTCAAATTCTAAAAGACTTTCTTTAAAATAAAGCGAAGTAAAATTTCTTTCTACTTACATAGTTTATATAATTGGATTTAACCGATTCATGTCATTTATAGTTATTAATACAAGGTTAAAAGGAGTTTATTAATATTTCACATACAATTATATCTTTCATTGAAAATGATTGCATTGATCACTAAGTCTATTCTTTAGTTTTTAAAACAACTAGCATAAAATTGTTTTGGTCATAACTTGTTCGTTTTTAAAGCTTTTTGGGTGATTCAAAAGCCTAAAATTATGTACTCGGAACGTACTTTTCAAATATTCAGAATGTATAGTCATGGGAGGTCAGTGGACTGGTCGGAATTGTTGTACAAGTGTCGGGTTCAAGGTTGAGTTTGAATAGTAGTTTTATTTTTATGATTTGGGATGCACGGGATACCTAGTCTTTGAGTTGAGTTTTGAGAACGTCTAGAAGGTTGTTTGTAGATGGTTTGAGTCACATAGATGTGGGGAGGTAAAAAAAAAAAAAAATTAAAAAAAATAATAAATATATATATATATATATATATATATATATATATATATATATATATATATATATATATATATATATATATTCTTTTGGAAAGTCGATCTTTTGCACGGTTTAAATAATATGTCACGGGGCGTAATATGTTTTGGTTGCCATGGGGTGTTTCTTGGATTATTTTTCGTTGTCATGGGTCATTTGGAATTGATACATGTTTTGGGTTTGAGTTTTCTTAGGAGTCTCGTGGTTTTTGATTTGTTTTAATTGGTGCACGTGAAATGTCGTTAGTTATCCGTGGGTTTAATTCGTCGATCGTATCTGGTGTATTCAGGATGTAGTTTTGGTTTTGTATGGTTTAGGAGCGTTGAGGTAGAACCATGAATAGAGCAAGTAGGAGAAGTGAGAGGAGTTGTAGTTAGTGTCATCCAAGGCAAATCGTTGATGGAGTGAATTAAGAACAAGAGCTGTTAGAAATTGCAAGGAATTTATTTGTATTGCCGCTAAGAGAGGGTGTGAGGATGACATAATTGAAATTGCTATGGATGTTGTATGAACGCTTTGGGTTTACGGTTATGCATTTGGCTTCGCCAAAGCACTAGCGGTTTCATGGAGTCAATGAACCGAGTGTGCATGAACGTATATAAACGAGTTGTCATCGGGAGCATCGACGACATCTTGATCTACTCAAATCATAAAAGGAGGATGAGGCGAATTATGTGTTGGTTTTGGAGTTGTTAGTAAAGGGAATGAAACGTGAGATTTTCAAGTGTGAGTTTTAGGATTTGGTTGGCCAGGACTAGTAGTCAGAGATGATGGCATACCGTGGAACCAGCAAGGGGCGAAGTGAAGAAGGACGAGGAAGCATTTTGGAGGCTGAAGAGGTGGATTGGATGATGAGCAGATCTTGGCATTATCGGAAGGACTGGATGAATTCGCGAAGCATGACGATACGTGGAGCAGGGATTTGGACGCGTACGAGGACGACAAAGAAAGGTGATCGCTTATACGTTGCAGGAACTGAAGATTTGGAAGAACTGGATAGACTTAGTTAGTGGAGCTGGACTGTTATATCTGCCTAGAATGCTAGAGGCATTTGGTGTACGAGACGTGGAGAATGATCTATACGGATCATGAACGTATCAAACACATATTCAATCATCTTGATTGAACATTTGGCAAAGGTGATGGGTGGAGTTAATTGATGAAAGAAAATTGCAAGGCCAAGTACCATCTGGGAAAGGCAAGCATGGTCGATGAGACATGGAATAAGAAGGATGAGGTGAAGCTGAGACATACTTGAACTATAGGGATGATGTATTAGAGTGGTTTGGATGAAGGATGTGGGTTGCACGAGTTGAGTTGTCTAAAGCAGTGAACGCGTCAACATTTATGTTGCGTGGCTTGGACAATCGTAAGGAGGAAAGGGACGTAGACTATACTTCCTACATGGATAGGAGTAGTTTGGAAAGGGCGATGTAAGGACGAAGTTGGTGGAAGGGATACATAATGCGGTGGGGGATTAAGTACGATGAGAGTTGGGTGATAGTCGATAGACTGACTAATTCATCACCTATTTCAAGAGGAATGAGAAGTCCCGTAGTTGGGAAGTTGGAAGAATTAATGGATATGTGAAAGACCGTCATAGGTCACTTTGTAAGGAAATTGGAATTTAAAGTAGTTTGGGATACGGACTGAAGGGAGTTGATGAACGTAATTGGACATGGGTGATTGATTTAGAGGTAGTTCGGAAACTCGTTAGCGATGGCTGAGTTTTCATATAATGATAGTTATCGTACTAGAAGTCGATAAATGCCATTTGAGGCACGATATGAAAGGATAGGGTGAGTTGTCCTCATTGTGGACTAGAATTGGTAAAAGAGGCTACTAATGTGGTAATGGTGTTTGTGGACAGAATGAGAGAAACAAGGGATGCTATGTAGAAAAGGAGGAAACCACTAGATTTAGTGACAAAGTCATGTATGGAGTTTCACCCATAGTAACGGGTGGTATGATTTGGAAAGATGTAAGTGTTGATGTAGAGTTTTATAGGTCCGTTTATGATCTTTGGGAAGATCAGACCATTAGCTTATGAGCATAGAATTAACTGGGGGAAATGAGTTGTATACATGATACATTTCATGTATTGGGGTTGGTAAATGTTGTTTGAGGATGCATATTTGCATGTCCGGTTATTCGGGTTTTCTGCTAATAAGAGTCTTTGTTTTATCAAAGAGTCATTTGTGAGATTTATTGACTGTGAGGTCAAGAGTTTGGCAATGGGTTTAATTATTTTTGGTTTGTACATGTGGTATCTTGAAACTTGAACTGAAGTTCACGTGGAAATGAGAGGAGTTCATTTAGAACAAGTATCCTCGTGTGATTTGTTGTCTGTGTGTTGATCCTAAGGAGTAAATCTCGGGACGAGATTTCTATTAGGAGGGAGTGATGTGACAACCGTGGTTTTGAGGTTCGTCACTTGGTCTTACTTTTAGGTTATTTTATGTGTGACTACTTGATTTTTGTGCTTACGTGTTTATTTTGTGTGAACGAGGTTGGTGTGATTATCGTTTATGAGTATAGAGTACTCATAAGTAAATCGAGGAACGGTTAATTCATGTTCATGAGATCACAATTAGTGACTATGAAATGAAATGGTGATATTTTGGTGGTTACGTATACGCATAAGTATTATAGTAATAGTGTATTTTTTTAGGATTTACGGTTTAGCATTTAGAGGTCTCGGATAAGGTAATTAGTCAAATGAATATTTTTCGGGATGGTTTTAGGTCATTTAGGACTTAATTATAAAGTTTATTTCAAAATTTGAGATTTTTTATAAAAGTGTATATTTTACGTGTTTTACGGTAAAACGCGTAAATTTGACTCGTTTTACGGTTTTGAGGTTTTGGGAGTTTTAGGAGCTGAAATAAATTAAGGTAAATTAAGGTAATATTAATAAGATATTAATTAACAATAAAAAGAAAAAAAAAAGAAAAAAACGAAATTAGGGGTGTTTGGGTCGGTTTAGAAGAGAAAAAAAAAAGAAAAAAAGGAAAAAAAAAGGAAAGTGGGCTTTGGGTTGGACTAGGATTCACCCATACCCTATATAATGTATATACTAAACCAAATTCATTATTTTTCTCCTGGAGATGAAGGAAATTCGTGAGTCTTATAAAAAATTAGGGTTCTTCATAAAATTTGGGGGTTTTCATAAATCCAAGGTAAATCTTCAAATCCCTTTTTAATTAAATTGTTTTTATGTTTTCTTTAATAATCTTATGATGGATTTAGGTTAGGATTTAATATAAAAACAGTAAATTAATGTTGTATTAATCATAATATGATGATTACATAAATTAAGGCTTGTAATTAGAGGGATTAGGGTTAATTAATGAGGTTGATTTTGTTAAACCCGTTTTTAAAAACTGAGCAGATTTTTGAGTCAATTGTTTTGATCATATCGGGAGTTGTATAAACTCTTATTTTACGATCCAAGTACCCCTGGAAAGATATTTGAAGTGGATTTCCAATGCAAGAAACGAGAACTAAATTGGAGGTGGGGAAGTGGGTCAAAAACAGGTTACAACAGTCGGAGGTCAAAACAGTTTTGAATTCAGCCTGTTTTCTTTTTATGTTTTGGGTTGTTTGGGGCACTTAGGGTTGCATTGGGATCTTCTCACGAACGTGAGAGGTGGTTTATATATTTTAGTTAATATCTGCACTTGGGCTAAGGTGGTGGTTTAGGGTAAGACCCATTAATGGTAACAAACTTTTAGTACGTTTAAAATCAGGAAAATCTAGAATGACAAAAGTAGATATATATATATCGGGGCCTTAACAGTAGCTTAAAGGTTAGGGCAAGTGGGAGGTGTTAGCCAACATATGTAAGGGTATGAATATTCCTTTTACAGAAACCATGGGTAGGTTTAAGTGGGCGTTTGACCTAAAGTTTTGAGACCTAAAACTGAGACTGTTTTGGGTAAAATACGAACGGGTTAGTTATTAAACTTAACCAAGTTAAGGACTTGTTAAGTAAGGGTAATGGGGTAATTAGAGCTTATTAATGAGGTAAATATGTGAGAATGGGTTAGATGTCCATCATAGGTTAATGAGCCATCTTAGTGATTGGTTCGTTTATTGATTTCGTGTTTTTGGTTTGTTAGCTTGTTGCTAGTGCAAGGACGTGTGAAGGAGCTATCAGGTGAGTGTTCATAGTCCCATGTTTGTTTTTGACTTCCAGATGGGATGGAAGAGACACTGTGTTGAGTTATTTTCTAAATTTATGTTGTGAATGTTTTTGTGATTTGAGATGGACTTGTGTGTACATTATGTGATTAACTGCTATGTGATTTTTGATTGTGTGTGATTTGGATTGGGGGACACGTGCCGTCTCAGTTATTGTGGTTTGACAAGGTAGTGGCCTTGTGGTTTGACAAGGTAGTGGCCTTGTGGTTTGACAAGGTAGTGGCCTTGTGGTTTGACAAGGTAGTGGTCTTGTGGTTTGCCAAGGTAGTGGCCTTGGGATAGGTACATAGTGTGATCATCTATGGTACCATGTTGTTTGGCAAGGTAGGAGCCTTGGATTTTGGTTTGGAATGATTGATCTTGAATGCTAGTTGTTAATACATAATTGTAGCACATTGTACATATGTTCTTTTGTTGATGATTGTTATTCACAGCTTATAACTGATTTAGCGTTAGAGTCTAAACCTATGACTCTCACCAACTTTATGTTGACGTGTTTTAGTGTCTCTTTCAGGTGAGAATGTGGTTAAGCTTGAGGATAGAAGTGGCTAGACTTGGATGCCTTAGGATTGCATATAGAAGGAGATCCTCGTTCCTTCTTAGCTTTGTTTGTTCATTTATCTAGTGATACTGTTGGCACCTATATGTTTGTTTGTTTGTGTTATTTGTTTGTTTTGGGTAAGAGGTAGGACTGTTACCTACTTACCTAGACTCCTGCATTGTTGAGATATTGTCATGACATTTGTGTCACCATTTTATGACATTTCTTATATCATTTAGTTATCTCTATAGACACGCTATTGTTGTGATGATATCCATACGTCGTGCCCCGTATTCCGCCATGGTGGGGTGTGACACAAAGCTTCCGTGACCTCATACGGACCTTCCCACTCTGGACCAAGCTTCCCTGTGTTCTTCGCGCGACTTGCCTCGTTAGCATGATAAACAAAATCCCCCGGTCGGAAGGAAACACCCTTGACTTTGGAATCGTAATAATCTTTCATACGTGCCTTAGACTTGGCCTCATTGATGGCTGCTATCTCTCGTTTCTCCTCTGACAAGTCTAGATTGACCCGGAGTTGCTCATCGTTTGTGACGACGTTAACCTCCGCAGTGCGGATTGTTGGCATCCCAATTTCTGCTGGGATAACAGCCTCGCTTCCGTAGGCCAGCGCGAATGGAGTGTCCCCATTGGCTGTTTTGATCATTGTCCTGTGTGCCCATAGGACATGCGGCAATTCATCTACCCACTTGGCGCTTCTTTCATCCAAGCGTGCTTTTATACCCTCACCCAGGATTCTATTTTCCCGCTCTACGAGGCCATTAGTCTGTGGGTGTTTAACTAATACGAAACGCCGTGTGATGTTCAACGCCGCGCACCAATCTTTGAATGGATTATCTGCGAACTTCTTTCCGTTATCCAAGATGATCTCTCCTGGCAAACCAAAGCGGCACACAATATTTTCCCAAACAAACCTTTTTACCTGTTTGCCCGTAATCGTTTTGACCGCCTTAGATTCTATCCAGCGAGTAAATTAGTCCATAGCTACAATCAAGAACTTAACACCCCCTGCGGCAACAGGAAAAGGGCTTGCGATATCAATCCCTCACTTATAGAATGGCCATGGGGATGTGATGATTGTTAGTTCTTGCTGTGAATGCCGCGGTACTGGCCTGTGTACTTGGCAATTGCTACATTTAAGAATCATGTCTCATGTGTCCCGATGCATAGTCGGCCAATAGTACCCTGTGCGTAAAGCTCGTGCCACTACTGATCTAGGGCCTGCATGCATACCGCACGACCCTTCATGTATCTCACTAATCACAAAGCTAGCCTGGCGCGGCCCGACGCATCGCAACCACGACTGTAGGAAGGAACGCTTGTATAGAACACCATCTCGGAGTTCGAAATGTTGTGACTTACTTTTGATACGCCACGTCGCCTTTTCGTCCTCTGGAAGGTCTCATTAGTTAGATAGTTGATGATCGGGGTCATCCATGTAGGTCCCTCTTCTTCAACTATGGTCGCGATTTCTCCCCCTGTAATGGACTTATCCTTGAGTATTTCAACCAACACTTGCTTGGATAAATTGGCGAAGTTTGTAGACGCAATCTTGCTAAGAGCATCCGCCTTCTTGTTCTCGCCTCTTGGTACTTGCTTGATGGAAAACTTTCCAAAAACAGCGATGAGTGACTTGACTTTCTCCAAGTATTAGATCATGTTATCCTCCTTAGCTACATACCCTCCTAGGATGTGACTCGCGACAAGTCGTGAGTCCACATAGGCCTCAAGGTTGCGCATTCCCATCCTAGTGGCGATTTTTAAACCCGCAATCCATACTTCATATTCTGCCTCATAATTCATGGCTGTGAAATCAAAGCGCAAGGCGTAGGTAAATTCCATTCCTTCCGGATTCGTGAGAATGAGGCCGGCTCCTGATCCGTCCGTGCAAAAAGATCCGTCAGTAAACAAAACCCATGGTTCCATTGGAATTTCTTCTTTTTTCACCATTGGTTCTTCCTCCTCAGATTTCTCAATTAGGAAGTCTGCCAAAATTTGGCCCTTGACGGTTGTCCTTGGTCTATAAGAGATGTTATGTTCTCCTAGTAGGACGCTCCACTTCTGTAATATCCCGGCTACGTCTGGTTTATAGATGAGCTGTTTTATTGGTTGATAAGTGATAACCACAATTGGGTGCGCCTGGAAGTACCGACGCAGCCTTTTTGCGGCGTAAACCAGTGAAAAAACCAACTTCTCCATTGATGAATAATTTAACTACGGCCTTTGCAATGCTCTACTTATGAAGTAAACCGGAGTTTGGACTGAATCCCGATCAGTCATAAGGACTTTGCTGATTGCTCCGTACATAGCGAACAGATACATAATTAGCTCCTCTTTAGGTCGGGGTGCAACTAGCATGGGAAGAGTAGCGAGATGTTGTTTGAACTGCCCAAAGGCTTCCTCTACCTCTTTTGTCTAGCGAAAGTATCCTTTCTTTAAGCACTTCTTGAGTGTTGTAAACAAAGGGAGAGACTTCTCCGCGGACTTTGACAAGAACCTATTAAGCCTGGCCAGCTTTCCATTGGGTGATTCTACCTCCTTGATTGTCCGAGGGGATGGTAGCTGTACCATGGCGTCCGTCTTCTCCGGACAAGGTTTAATGCCGTTTGGAATAATCATATACCCAAGGAACATTCCTTCGGTTGCTCCAAACGTACACTTTTTTGGATTCAGTTTCATGTTGATTTTCCTCAACGTGTCGAACGTCTCCTGGATATCAAGGAGAAGTGCTTCCTCCGTATGGCTCTTGATGACCAAGTCGTCAACATAGACCTCAAGGTTACGGCCTATCTACAAGTCGAAGGCTTTATCAACAAGTCGTTGATATGTCACACTGGCGTTCTTTAGTCCGAACGGCATTTTTGTGTAACCATACACACCCTGACTAGTGTGGAACGCGGTCTTCTCCTCGTCTTCTACGCCATCTGGATCTGATGGTGTCCTTTGTACGCGTCTATTAACATTTCAAAGAGTATCCGCATAAGTATTCCACCTTCTAATTGATTTCTGGTAACGGATAGCAGTCTTGCGGACAAGCTTTGTTCAAGTCTGTGAAGTCCACACACATGCGCCAGCTCCCGTGATGCTTCTTGACCATGAGCGGATTGCATAACCATTCATGGTAATATACCTCGCGCATAATTCCTACGTCTACCAGCTTCCGTACCTCGTCCCGTATTACCTGGCTGCGTTCTGGTGCTTGACCACGCTTCTTTTTCTTAACAGGGGGATATCCCAGGCGGATTTGAAGCCTATGTTCTGCTATCGAACGCGACATGCCCGTCATATGCTTTGGCTCCCACGTAAATATATCAAGGTTTGCCTTTAGGAGAGAGCACATGGCCTTCTTCCCTTTTTCTGTTAGTGTTACCCCTACGGCTACCTCTTGCTCTGGGTAGTCGGGGTGGATTACCACCTTCCAATTAGGGGGTGGTGATCCTGTCTTTATGGGAACTGGCTGAACTGGTGTTGTCACAGCGTGGCACTCGGATGCCGGTGCGATTGAATTGTAAATAGTAACAATTCCCCCTTCAGCTGGGAATTTAATCATGCCGTGAGCCGTGGAGGGACTGCCCGTATGGCTAGGATGCGTGGTCTTCCAATAATACCATTGTATGGAGAGTGTGAACATATCACCATGAAGTTCATCCACGCTATGGTGGAATGCTCTTTATCCCTAATGGTTACCAGTATACGCAGTTGTCCTATTGGCCAGATAGTGTCTCCACTAAAGCCAATGAGCGGCGACGTGGCCGACACTAATTGGTTTTTGATCTCTGGTCGTAGCTGTACGAAGCAATGTTCGTAGAGTACTTCCGCCGATGATCCTCTATCCACATACATAGGACGAACGTTGTGGGTCCCAATGCTTACCTCAATCGTGAGAGGCGCATCGGCCACATTGCTCACCGTGATAGGAGGGAACGAGATCTCTTTGCCGCGTGAAATTTTTTGACTAACTTTCTGCTTTGTGCGGTGCTGCCATGATTGGATCATATATATGGTTGAAGGCTTTTCCTTTTGGGAGTCCTTATTGTCATACATTTTGTTATCCTTCCCATCCTTCCAATCCTTTACTAGGTGTTTGAGTTTGCCTGACTTAATCAGCGACTCTATGTGCTTCTTGAGCTGGATGCACTCTTCCGTGCCGTGGCCCTTGTCATTGTGGAATTCGCAGAAGCGATTTCCTTGACGGCGGTCAACTGGAGTTGTCATTGGGGGAGGCCTTGGGAAGTTTTCCCCTTCCGTCAACAAGATATCTTGGTAAGTCATCTTTAGAGGGGTGAATTTATCATCCGATCGCCCTCCTATATTCTAGCTCTTGCAATCCGAGTTCCTTCTGTTGCCGTGGGTGCTTTGACCACCTGATTGCCTCTTGGGCTGGTCGTTCGATTGATAATTATGATTCCCCTTTGTAGGGTACGACACAGCTACCGCGGTCTCTCCTTCTACGAAGTTTCTGACCCTTTCCATGAGGTCGTCGTACCTCTCCGGTCGTTTGTCATTGAGACGCCTTATTAACTCCTTGTCCGTTATTACATGCATGTAATCAGAAATTTTTAGGACTTCTGGGCACGTTTTTGTGCGCGTGCACTCGTCATTGAAGCTTTCCTTGAAGTCCTCCGTAGACTCTCCGGGCCTTTGCTTGACGGTCGCTAACGAGACCGGATCCCTATTATACTTCTTTCGCTGAGTATAATTGTTCTTGAACGCGGTGCGAAGCTCGCCGAAGCTATCAATACTTCGGTGAGGGATCTTTTCAAACCAATCATTGGCATTGCCAATCAAGGTCGAATTGAACATCTGGCACCATATAGGCATTGGCCATCGTTAAATTTTTGCCTGCGTATCAAATATCTTTAGGTGATCGTCCGTATCACCAGACCTATCATAGGTTTTAACGCACGCCAGCATACGGCGTTTCTTTTCCTTAGAGTAGTTCCGTATGTGGAGAGTGAAGGCGTCCTCTCTGTCGTCGCACCATGGACGGGAAAGGTCCTCCTCCTCTTCACCGCGATAGTAGGAATCATCGTAGTATCCCTCATCATCCGATGGCGGTGGAGGGGAATACCTAGGTCGATGACGTCTGGGAGGATGGTCATCCGAATCCGACCCCGAAGGGTCGTGAGGAGGAGGCGATGCCCCACTTCTCGGTTGGCTATGATGAACACTTATGTGAGAAGAGTTAGGAGCTTTCTTCCCACCAGAGTTTACCCTATCCCACACACTAGTGCGACGATTGTTCACGGGAGTTTCCAACACCGGGCGTCTAGTGGAGCCGTCGGACCTATCCCCATCCTCATGGGCTTGTAGCAATTCCTACATGATGTGATACCCTATGTGCTCGAATACGTTCTGAGGTTGAGGGGTTTCCTCAAGGGGAGGTTGTTCCTGGGGGCGCACCCTCCTTCTCCTCTTCCAAGATCGAGGGGAAGTACCAGGCGCGGGACTGCCAAAGTTAAGCCTGAATTGGAGGTTCCTTCCCAGATTTAGCCTTGACGAGAAGCACGGGATGATTCTATCAAAGTTCTGCGTGTGAACACGCTCGAGGTCCTCGTCACCGAGTGAACCCCCTTCCAATTCTGTCTCGACTTGTGGCCTCTGCGGCTCCCTGTTATGGGCCTTTGGCGCAGTCCCCGAATCAGGATTATCCATGGTGATGGTTGGTGGTGGGGTGTTATCGGACGTGCCTGCCCCACCGAGAGACTGGAACATGTTCCGGTTATTCGGCCCTCCTGCTTGGCCACCTTGAGGTTGAGCGGGGGTGATTATCCCATCACCTACGGACTTTCTATTCCTAGGATTCGTGTTCCTTGGGTTTCCCTGAAATTGGCCCTTCGTCATAGAGGGAGATTGAGATTAAGATCGAGAATGAGTTTAGTGTATAGGTCCCACGGATGGCGCCAACTTGTTGATACGAAAGTTGGATGATCCTTGCTTGACCCAAATTAGGCTTAATCCAGGTAGACTGGGCTCCGGCTCTTACACCAAGTGAATAGCTTGTTGAGATCCTGCACACTAAAACAGCACGCGTTAGAATTACCATGGGAATGTATCCTACGATTAGACTCCGGCGTGATAGTAAGTAATCGGTTTAGGGTTTAGATAATCGGCTGTAGGTTGAGAATAGAGAGAATGTGATACCTTTGTGGAACCCTTAGGGGGTTCCTTATATAGGCAGTGAAACCCTAATGGGCTGTCACTGTTGCTTTGGCCCTAAGCACAAGATAATCACCATAACTAGTTTGATTGTTATCTTCTAATTATGGTGAGTGTATATCCTATACTTTGAGGCAAATCCCAATCCTAACAAGATTTTGATTCTGTCTAACCCTATAACGGCCGTGCCGGGCCGTGGGCCGCACACATCTTATGCGGCCACTGTTCATTCAAGCCCATAAGCTCAAATGACATTAATCCAACCCATTCGTGATGGGCCGGATACGGGTAGTACCCGTGGGCCGGGTTCATGACCCGGTTGGGGACTATACGTCATCAACACATAATAGACATTATTCAGTTTTCACAACTTTCATTGTAAGCAAGTTTGTTTATCAATCTAAAGTGAAAGTTTGGTTTACTTGTTTGCATGTTCTTTATTCTGAGTGTTAATTCCGCATAACACTTGGATTGTTCATTACAACAAAGTTTCACTAAGTATTAATCTTGATTCAGTCTCATTTAATACAAAGCTAATCGATCTAAGTTTCGGATCAACACTTGTTAGGAAAAATATTGTAAGGAATTCTACACGTCGTTCTATGAGGGAAGATTGTTGGAAATTCACTTTATGACGACATTTAAGAATTCTTATTAGTTATCATAGTCACACATGTTGGGAATTATTGTTAAGTGTCAAGTAGCGTTAGTGTAATTTAAGTACTGTTAGTATTATTCAAGTACCGTTAGTGTTAACGCGGTACATAGTAAGTACTGCTACTTATAAAGTAAGTAATGCTATATTGATTAGGACGAATATATCTTTGTATAAGATATGTCATAGTTATAGTTAGAGTATATCTTATGTGATATACTTAATTGTTAGAATATTGATAATATATCGTCTGTGATATACTTATCTTTATAGAATATCTAAGGTTTCTAGAGTTCCTTACTCTATAAAAGGAATATAGGTACGATGATATTCATGTACCTAGTTCAAGTCGATTAATAAGAGAATCGAATAGTTAAAAGTAATTATGTTCTTCTGTGCTTTATGTAGAAACTAGAGGAGGGGGGGTTGAATAGTTTCTCATCGGTTTATCTCCTAATTAAAATTCCTTTCAATTAGGTGAGTGCACAAAACTATCTTTTACTTGAAAGCTAGTTGCATAATGATTAGGTTCAATTCTAATGCATTAGCAATGTATAGTAAGTGTAGTGATAATGAATGCAAGTAAAGAGTAAGGAAAGAAACAACCTAGTAGGAAGACACCAATATTTATAGTGGTTCGGCAACGAGGCTCTATCCTCGTTCCTACTCCACTCCTCGAGCATACTTTACTCGAGATTTACACTATATCCACAAGCTCCCTTCTTAAGGAGAAAACCTTACAACGTCGCTGTTGATCCCAAACTTAGATCGATTTAGGTTTATGTATACGAGATTAGATCAAGTAATACACTTAGAGAAACCTTTGTATATGTATAAGACAATCTAAGTGTTATGCGGAATTAACACTTAAACAAGAACACACAAGATGTAAACAAACTTTCACTTTGATTAATGATATCAAACTTGCTTACAATGAAAGTGTTTAACGTATGAAAACTTATATTGAACAATAACCTAAAGGTCTTCTTTTATAGACATAAGAAGCCTTGTACAATAATCTACATATCAACTATTCTAGGTAAAGATAAATATAGAAAATACATTGTTGTTCCTATCTTTACTAGAAGTAATCTAGAATATAATAAACGTGTAGATCATATCCTTCCATCAGTGCTTGTCTTCAATGTGTCAATGATTGACTTCTTCTTGTCAACGCTTGATCTGTCAGCGTTTGTTTTACTCCTGTCAACGCTTGTTTTACTCTTGTCAGCGCTCAAGTAGACTGGCTATAATTTATTCCCAACAATCCTCCCCTAAACTTGATATCTACCCTAGTAATCAAGTTTCTAAATAAACATTAAGGACTAGGAGGAATCTTACAAACCTTCTCATATTGGTAATAAATAAATCTAATCAAATCTTTGGCCACGTCACTTGAATAATCAATTTCCAGCTTTGTGTTCTTCATCTTCTCCAAGACTTCCTTGGACATGAAATACTGGCCATCTACAAGTAGATACTCAGCAAACTTTGTAGAACTCAAATAATAAACACCAGCAGCTGAATACAATCTCCATTGAAGACCACTGAGGTCATCTTCAAGATCCTTCCAAATAGCAGGATCTTCATCTCTTGGTCCACACATTCTCTTGAATGTTGACCACAGTTTTATTACATTGACTGAAGTTGGTGCTTCAGTCTCATACTTTGCTTCTAACAACCTCCATAGGTCTACCAAGTCTTCTCTATCAAAACTTGCAAACAAAGATATAAGAGTGGTAAAAGTGTGAACCTCTTTTCCATACCTGCCAATCTTCCAAAACCCACATTCATCTTCTTCATAGCTTACAATAGGGTTTCTGGAATCAAGTGGTAACACTTGTACCATATCTGAAGCTTCTAATGGTGAGAGCTTGAGGCTCTTTCTTATAACAGCTTTACTTGGATGTAATGGTTCCATATCTTTGGGAAACTCAAGAGGGACTCCCATCTTTACTGGTCTGGGAACAAACATTGCCTTTTTAAGCTCCATTTCTTCTGCAAGTTCTTCTTTTCTTTCATCAGAAAGAAGTCTTAGAGTGTTTTCTTCCTGCACTCTAACCCAAATGGGATAAGCTCTGCACTCCAACTCTTCAAATGTCAAACCAATCAATTTCTTATGAGTCCATCATGTTCCATGACATCCGAGTAGCATGTAGTACAAATCCCTTCTATCCCTTTTCAAATTTGAGAGAACATTGCTTGCTTTGTGTTTTAGAATGACCTTGCAATCCTTTTGTACTCTGAGAAGAATCTCGAAACCCCATATCTGATCTGAAATGGTCAAATGTGGATTCTCCATACACCTATCTTCCCAAGCATGGTACATCTGAACAACTTCTGGCATATCAAAATCAACCTGCAATTTCAGCTCATTCAACTTCTCTTTTGCCAATTCATCACCATACTCAAGCCTTTCCGGTTGTTCTATGATCATAACACTTGAGTCTGAACTGGCTTCATCACTTCCTTCTTGCTCCTCTGAAGTGACAACAAAAGGTGATTCACCCACCTCCTTTCTTTCTTGTTCCACAATTTGTGCAGCCAACCTTCTATCAAACTCAATTTGTGCTGCATTCTTTGGAATAACTTCTTCTACCATAATACCCTTACCCTTATCTAATGGATCAACTGTTGGTAAGGTAGATGGTAATACCTGTGAAGAAACCTCTTTGATGATGGATGATGACTGAAATACATCAACCTCATTTGCAGGTCTGTCAACGCTCACATTTGCTTTGTCAGCGCCCAAGTTACTCATGTCAGCGTTCAAAACTGTCTTGTCAACGCCCAAAGTACCTGTCTCAGCGCCTCTTGCAATTTCCTCCAACATGGCTGTAAATGACAAATTTAAGTTTGTAGGAGAGACTAAAGACGTATCAAAACCTGTCTGTTTCTTCAAACTTGTTAGGGCCTCAGCAACATCCAAAGATTGACCATCATGAGAGCCCTTATCACTTACATTTATTTGTTCATCCTCCCCTTTGGAAGATTCCTCCATCCCTCTCCTTGTGCTAGCATTCTCCAAGATAGCAACCCTCTCCCTCAATTGCTTGAGTTCAAGGCCTTGTGTGCTGACAACTTGTACCAAGTCTGCATTTTGCTTTTGCAAGCTAATGCAGACTGCCGTCAATTCCATCAAAGTCATTGGTTCCAATCTACCCTCTTCTAAAATGGGTATTTGACCTCCCAAGTTAGATTCATTGGGCATGGATGAGGTCTTAATTATGGTAGGACTGTCTTGGCCAGCTTCTAAGCCAGAACCAATAGTCCCAGCCTCATCCATAACACCAACAACACTTGTGGTGGTGGTTCTCTCTACTACATGGCTAGGACCACTAGAGGAGAACACTCCAGTAGTCCTTTGGCATTTTTGTAACCTATATTGTGTTGGGGGAGAAGAGGATGTGGATTGGGTGGATGTAGGTTAGTTAAGGGGTGTTTGGGTCTGTGAAGGATTGGTGTCAACATTGGAAATAAGCACATCAACGCCAACTTTTAACGTGTCAGCGTCGAAGGGTTCTTGGTCAATTTGCATATGTTGTGGTGAAGGTAAAGGTTCAGGTATTGGGTCAATTTGGGGTTGGGGGTCTGGTTGGGGTTGAGCTGCTTCAATGACAACAATCATATCTGGGGTGAGGGGTAGGTCACGATGTGGGGGTGAGTTCATCTTCATAAAAATTGCTTTCTTTTGCACAGGGATCTCATAAAAATCATCATGATCCCTTGTGCAGTAATTTTGCACCTCAAAAATCATTTGTAAAAATCTGGGATAAGCTAAAGTCATTTTGTTCCCTTTATTTTTACACATGCCCTCAAAAATCATTTTTGAATAATTAAACTTTTGCCCAGTAGCAATACACACAATAGCACTTGCAATAGATCTATTGATCTCATTGTGTGCAGTACACTTGAGACTCAAACATTGTAAGAGGACATGTATTAGGTACTTCCAGGCTGGGGGAAACTCCTGTTTATGATATTTATTTAAAGTTCCTTCATCAGGAAAAGGATAACCCAAAGCCCTTAGTCCTTGTTCTATTTCACTAATGGGGAGGGTGGTTATACCATCAGCATCATCAAGATGCAAAGCTTGGCGTACCAAAGCTTCAGTAACCACCCATGTTCTCCCATGAACAATAGAAGATAATGTAGTCACTCTATTAACTGTTGAGGAACTAACAGTGTTCCAAAACAGTTTAATATGTGTGACAAGAATGAGTGGAGCCTGAGAAAGAGCATACCTAATTGGGGATGCATTCAGATACGCCACCATTTGTGTATACTGGGGAAACAGAGTATCATCAGCTTCAAGATATGCTACCATGTTGTGTTGACTTCTGAACCCCAATTCCAAATCAGTTGGTTTAAATTTTGGTGTCATTGTTGAAAGCTGTTTGAATGATTGATAAAGATGAAGGTATAGGAGAAAATTTGTGTTAGAGAAGAATAATAGGTACCCTATTTAAAATAGGAGCCAAATATATAGGAGAAGAAAATGCATGTGATTGGCCCAAAAATAGGCAAGTATTTTCAAAATGCAATCATGAAAATATTGAAAAAGAATAAGTTTATCTCATGCATTAAATGAAAGTTATCAGCTCCCAAAATTACGGCCTAAAAATATGTCAAAAAGTAACAATTGGGTAGGTCCCATTAAGTGTCAACGGTCAAAAATAACCCATCAACGCCCAACGGCTATATTCTTGTCAACGTTTGCCAAAGCCATGTCAGCGTCTAAATTGGTCACAACAACGCTTGGAAAAATACTTGTCCGCGTCAAAAAATAAAAATTTATAAAAAATAAAAATGACCTTAACAAAGTAATTTATCCTATAGAAGATAACCAAAAAGTTGATAATTATTATAGGGCGGCAAGCACTGTCCAGTTATGCACACTTGCTTATGCAAGATAGACATAACAGTCCTCTAGTGTCCCTTGCTAACCAAAACTCTTAACAACTAAGTTACCTTATAAAATTCCTTGTTACTCCAAGGTAAAACCCATGATAAAATCATTCCCAAGTCTCCCAACAGACCACAACCAATTCTAGGCCAAAAATGTCTTGGCAGCATGGATAGTATATCAACTTTGCATGCTACAGTGCCTCATGATTTAGTAAAACTAACTCATACTCACATGTGGACACAATCTAGAATTGTGATAAGAGTATCATAAGGATACCCAAAAGTCCTAAAGGTTCCTAAAACCTCCCCGTAAACTGTGATACAAATGTTGCCAAAAATATGCATAAACATAAAAAATTTATGTCAAGATAGGAATTAAAAATTCCAACCATCATCCATAAACAAAAACATGCTCAAGTGCTTCTCCAATGATCCATAAGCAACTCTGTATCCAATGGTATAATGCTAACACCACCTGCACATTTAGATTGAAAACCACAAAACTAACATTGTTGCTGACAACGCCCCGATAACACTTGTCAGCGTTAAAGAAACACTTGTCAGCGTTAGATAAATATATTGCTCACAACGTCACAATAACACTTATCAGCGTTAAAGCAACCTTTGTCAGTGTTAGAAAAATATAGTGGAAAATCTAAATCCTCAAAAAGACCAATAACAATGCATTATCCTGTACATACTTTTACAAAAAGACTCCAAAACACATATTATGTGAGACTGATCATTCTAATACTTGTTACCAAGTATTGAAACCTTCCAGCATCAAAAGGTTTAGTTAGTAAATCTGACACATTGTCTTCTGTGTCAACCCTATCTGGTTGTATTAAACCTTTTTCAAAACAATCTCTTATAAAATGGTGTCTAAGATGTACAGGATTCTTAATAATGCATAAGGTGCTGTTGTTGTCAACAAATATCTTGGTATACATGAAATTATACCCATAGTCCAACAGCTGGTTCTGAATCCACAAAACTTGTCCACAACAAGCAGCTGCAGCCACATACTCTACCTCAGTTGTAGAATTAGCCACCACTGTTTGTTTCTTGCATTGCCAAGATATCAACCTGCTCCCAAGAAACTGACATCCACCAGTTGTGGATTTTCTATCAAACTTATCACCTCCATAGTCACTGTCTGAATATGCAATAAGCTCCAAAGGTGAATCTTTTGGGTACCACAAGCCAAGACTGGGATAACATCTTCGGTACATAAAGATTCTCTTGACAGCATAAAAGTGACATTCTTTGGGAGTAACTTGATGACGTGCACAAGCACACACAGCAAACATGATGTCAGGTCTAGAGGCTGTGAGATACATCAATGAACCAATCATTGATCTATAGTGCCTGACATCAACATCCTTGCCATCTCCAATCTTTCCCCAAGGGTGTTCTCTATCCATAGGAGTAGTAGCCCTCTTTTCATGTGGAGAAAAGTCAAACTTCTTCAAGATCTCTGCCACATATTTATCCTGGGAGATGAAGATACCATCTTCTTTCTGCTGAACATGTAACCCTAGAAAGAAGTTCATCTCCCCCATAGCACTCATCTTGAATTTGTCTGTCATAAGCGTGGAGAAATCCTCACTCATCTTTGGATTTGTAGATCCAAAGATGATATCATCAACATAGACCTGAACAAGTAGAACATCCTTACCTTTCTTCTTTGTAAACAGTGTCTGATCTATGGTGCCCCTTTGAATCCATTGTCCACCAAATAAGTAGACAAAGTACCATACCATGCTCTTGGGGCTTGATGAAGTCCATACATAGCCTTCTTGACTCTATACACCTTGTCTGGATTCTCTGGATCCTCAAAACCAGGAGGCTGCATCACATATACTTCCTCAACAGTTATTCCATAGAGGAAGGCACTCTTGACATCCATTTGATAGACAGTGAAGCCCATGCAGGATGCATAGGCTAGAAAGATCCTTATAGCTTCAATCCTTGCAACTGGTGCAAAGACATCCTCATAGTCTATCCCCTCCTCTTGTGTATATCCCTGAGCCACTAATCTTGCCTTGTTTTTGACCACAATACCTCTTTCATCTCTCTTGTTTCTTAGAACCCATCTTGTCCCTATAGGTCTTACATATCTGGGACAATCAACCAGCTCCCAAACATCCTGAATTGCAAATTGGTGAAGCTCATCCTGCATTGCTTCCACCCAACTTGGTTCTTTGAGAGCATCAAAGATCTTCTTGGGTTCCTGTTGTGACAGAAAACAAGCAAACAAACATGCTTGCACAATAGGGGTATCAACCTTCTTGTGAATATTGGCAATGAATCCACCAAGACCTTGATGAAATCTTCTAGTCCGAACAGGAGTCATAATATCACCAATGATTTGAGAAGTAGGGTGATTCTTCATGGTAGAAGTGAGAACTCCTACTTCAAAAAGTCTGGTGTCTTCAATCTCATTTTCCATGTTGCCAATATCTTCTTCTTCAGACTCTCTTTCATCAATATGAGGATGAACCTCTTCATTTAAATTAGAAGGTTCACCCTGTTCAAATGTAGAAGAGAAAAGATGGGCAAAAGTGTTGTCAACGCCTGAACCTTGGTTGTCAGCGTTTGGGCTAACAACGCTTGAAATGTTGTTGTCAATGTTTGAGCCATCAACGTCTGAATTTGTCCTGTCAGCGTTAGATTTGCCTTTGTCAGCGCCTGAAGGACCATGCATGTTGTTATCTGGTGGTACTTGGGGACCACCATTATCCTTTCCAGCAGCAGCAGCAGCAAAAGCATCTGTCCATATGGGAATTGTGACATACTCTAGTATAGTAGATGACTTTTCTGCTTGTGATCCAACCTTTTCATTAACATGTGTACCTGAAACATCAACAACTTGTTCTTCCACAACATTTGAATTTACCTTCACAATGTACGGATTAGTGACAGGCATATAATTTAAAGTCCTAGATAAAGGTTCCAAGTCAAACAACCAATTTGGACCACTTTCAGGATCACTGGGTTTATTCTCTAAAAATCTAACATGTACTCTTTCAAATATACGTTTTTCCTTTTTAAGATAAACTCTATAACCCTTGCTCTGTACTGAATACCCCATGAAATAGCCTTCATCACCTTTTGCACTAAATTTACCTAAGGCATCACTAGTATCAAGAACAACTACATGACAACCAAAAGGTCTAAGAAAACCAATATTAGGTTTTCTTCCCCAAAGTAACTCATAAGGTGTTTTGTTCTGTATCTTGTTGACTAATGCTCTATTTTGAACATAGCAAGCTGTATTAACAGCCTCAGCCCAAAAGGCAATGGGGAAATGAGCATCAACCATCATGGTTCTGGCTGCTTCAATTAGGGTTCTATTCTTTCTTTATGCAACCCTATTTTGCTGTGGGGTTCTGGCAACACTAAACTGCCTAGTAATCCCTTTCCTGGCACAAAAATCATCTAACACTTTATTCCTAAATTCACCACCATTATCACTCCTAAGCATTTTAACTTCATTACCAGTCTTCTTCTCAATCTGAGTGATAAAGTCAATTAAAGTGTCAGCTGTAGCACTCTTCATAGCTAAAAAGAAAGTCCAAGTAAACCTAGAAAAGTCATCTGTGATGACAAAGCAGTATGATTTACCATTCAAACTTTCTATATTGGTTGGACCAAATAGGTCCATATGAAGCAAGTGAAGAGGTCTAGTACTAGAGTGCACCTGTTTAGACTTGAATGAGACCTTGTGCTGCTTGCCTTTAAGACATGCAACACAAGAGTGGTCATTATGGAAAGCCTTTTCAGGCAAACCATCAACCAAACCAAGTCTCTGAAGCCTGTTTATATTCTTAAAGTTTATGTGCCCTAGTCTCCTGTGCCATAGATTACTCTCATCTACTGAAGCTTTAGCATAAAAACATGACATATTGTTATTCATTCTAATCCCATTTAGATTCACATTATATATGTCTTTATGTCTAGGTGTTCTATAATCAATATATTTCTCATTAGGGATCTTATAGTCCTTGCTTAACACCAAGCATTCAATATCAGTAAACAGAACTTTATTTTTGTTATCACAAACTTGTGATACACTAAAAAGATTGTAATCAAGTTCCTTTACCAAAAATACGTTTTCAAAACGCAAGTTCTTGGTGAGAAGTGTTCCTTTGCCTGTGATAGTACCATATCCACCTCCAAAGTAAACCTTATCACCATCCTTAATGGGAGTGAAGTTAGTCAGATAATCTTCCTTCCCTGTCATGTGCCTTGAGCATCCACTGTCCCAATATCAATAATCATTGACCTGTTTTTGAATGCCCTGCACATAAAGAAAACAAGTTAGTTTTCTTTGGGAACCCAAGCCTTAGCAGACTTGGATTCATCTGGTTGTTCAATAAGAACAGACTTAGTTCTCATAACAACCCCTTGTTCATCCCTCTTTGGATGAAATACCCAGTTAACCCCAATAGGTTTTGTAATGACCTTTGAAATGTAATTAAATGTGTTGCAGGTCATTGAAATCTCATTATCATTAGGGTTTTGATCTTTCTTAGGTCTCCATGTAAAGCTTGAAGAAGCTTTAGACCCCTTACCCTGTGGTTGCAAATATTTAGGTCTGGTCACGTTTCTGTCAGCGTTGGATTTGGTCTTGTCAGTGCTGAAATTACCCTTGTCAGCGTTGAACCTATGGTTTGCTACAGAAACCCATTGCCTGTTAGACCAAGTATTTGTCTTTTGAAATGGTCTTTGTCCATGAGTGTTAGACCCTCTAGTGAAGAATGGGGCAGGTCTAACAATTTGTGGACTTTGCTGCACACAAGGTTTAGGTCTGACAACGTTTGACTTTCTAACAGGTTGACCTTGGAAGCGTTGACACACTTATATGCTAAATGTGAAAAGCTACCACAAGTGTAATAGGCTTTTCTAGACACAACCCTAGGTCTAGAAGAGAAGAAGCCTGTTCCATCATTACTAACTTGGCTTTTAGGTGACCTAGTATTCCTATACATTTCTGCATACTTGACACTAGGTTTTCTAACAGTGTTTGAGCCAAGGTCAACAGCCTTACCAGTGATTGGGTTTGTAACTTTAATAGGGGTTGACTCATTAGGACTTTCACATAACAAGCCTCCCTTAACAAATAAGGTAGGGTTGGCTTTCTTCCATTCATTCAAGTCAGTCATCTTTTGTTGATACTCTTCAACTAGGGTAATGACTCTTGGTGGAGGAATGAATTCCTCCACTTGGAGTTCTGGTAAACCAGTCCAAGATAGGTCCTTTTGTTGGACACCATAGAAGTCACCAGCTGGTGGTGGAACCACAGAGTAGTCTTTCATCCCAATCCCAGTTATGTCCCTAGGATCCTTTGTTTATTAACACACTCTCCTAGGGTTTGTGTGGCCTTATCAAACCTTTGAATTTTAAGGCCCACATTATCCTTATTATTAATGGCCTCATCTAGCTTAGCCTGTAATTCACTATTAACCCTTTCCATGATGTTCCTAACATCATTACTAGCATCTAACTCATGTTTTAAGATATTTATTTTATCCTTTAAATCAAATTCCATTTTCTTGTATTCAGAAACTATTTTCTTAGTTTGAGTGAGAGCTAATTGATAGTTAGACAGTTTGCATCTCTCAATACTCACATCATCTAACAACCTTACCACCTCTTTGTTAAGTTTCTCAGTATTTAACCTACAACCCTTACTACAAAAAGCATCATCGTATACCTCATTATCTGATGAAGAGGAGGAGTGTGCCATGAGAGCATATTGAACATGCTTTTCTTCTTCAATTTCAGCAACCAAAGCTTTATCCTCTTCCACATCCTTAGCCAAATAGCTCCAGTCCCATCCCATACCATCAATTTCTTGCACTGCAACCATGGCCTTAGGATCCTGAGCCTTAACAATTTGGCTTGAGGGTTTGCCAGCATCAGATCTTCTTGGAGATCTGCATTCCCTCATGAAGTGCCCCATACGATGACAGTTGTAGCACTCAACTTTGGATTTATCAAATCCAGCAGTGTCCTTTGCATTAAAGGTCATCTTCTTCTTAAACCTTCTATTCCACCTGTTTGCTCTTATACTAGCAAGAGCCATGTTCCACTTAATGTCCATCTCTTCCAAGTGCTCATCACTTATCTGCTCAAGGTCCTCATATGTAATCACTGACCCATTGGGCAAAAAAGCAATATAAGCACATACAGTATCTAGATCCAAACCAGCAGGTTTAACTCTTGGTGAGTCACTTTTCTATGTGTCAGCGTCTGAATATGAGGCGTTGACAGGACATGTTCCAGCTTTGACGCATGTTGATCCAGTGACTGGATGCATGTAAGATTCCTTCTGATCAAATTGGCCTTCACTATGTGAGAAGAAGGCCATGTTACTACTAGTAGACTTACTTCCATGCTCCAAAAGGGTTTCATTCTCCAACAACCTTAGTTTGTTGTAGATATCATCAAAAGTAGAACTTTTGTGAGTGTTGTTGGCAAGTATAGATCTTGCCTCAATCTTCCAAGCATCACCAAGACTTTTAAGAAAAGTGGCATTAATGTCAACATCACCAAGTTATGTCCCCATGAAGGACAACTTTCTTGTAATGTCAAGCAGTCTGCTTCTCACACTGCTAAGCTTCTCACTGGGTTGAGCCTTGAAAACAGCATAATCATGCATGAGTTGCTTCTTCTTTTCTTCCCTAGTATCTTCATTGCCACCATATGCAACTTCAAGAGCTGCCCAAAGGTCTTTAGCAGAATCATAACCTCTGTATTTATGCTGGTTCTCTTGTCCCAAAGAGAGTTTCAAAATATTTAGGGTTTTCATATCAACCCTTCTCTTTGCTATGTCTTCAGTAGACACAGCTCTACCATCACCAGGTTTTTCTTTCTTATCTGCTTCTGGACATCCAGCAACAGCAGTTCTTGTAGCAATGGCAGCAGCAACCTTTTCAGCTCAAATGTATGTGTTTCCATACTCAATGATCTCCCAGAGAGTGTAGTCATAGATCCCTAGATATTGCTCAAAGTTGAATTTCCACAATTCATAGTTGGTTGCATCAAGCATGGGAATCTTGATGTTTGGCAAAGGTGAGGAGGAAGAGGTTATTTCTGGATTTGACATGATGTTGTTAGGGTTTTGAGAAAATTAGGGTTTTGGTGATTTTAGGGTTCTTGTGTTCTTTAAGATCAAAAGTTTCTCAACAAGCTCTGATACCACTTGTTGATCCCAAACATAGATCGATTTAGGTTTATGTAGACGAGATTAGATCAAGTAATACACTTAGAGAAACCTTTGTATATGTATAAGACAATCTAAGTGTTATGCGGAATTAACACTTAAACAAGAACACACAAGATGTAAACAAACTTTCACTTTTATTAATGATATCAAACTTGCTTACAATGAAAGTGTTTAACGTATGAAAACTTATATTGAACAATAACCTAAAGGTCTTCTTTTATAGACATAAGAAGCCTTGTACAATAATCTACATATCAACTATTCTAGGTAAAGATAAATATAGAAAATACATTGTTGTTCCTATCTTTACTAGAAGTAATCTAGAATATAATAAACGTGTAGATCATATCCTTCCATCAGTGCTTGTCTTCAATGTGTCAACGCTTGACTTCTTCTTGTCAACGCTTGATCTGTCAACGTTTGTTTTACTCCTGTCAACGCTTGTTTTACTCTTGTCAGTGCTCAAGTAGACTGGCTATAATTTATTCCCAACAGTCTCTTACATTATTTTACGACACTAAGCTAAATGTCGAGACCTAATCTTAGCTAGGACCAATCTACACAACGTCGCCCACTTCACTCTTTTACGACACAAGGCCAGATGTCGAGTTCTAATCCAAAGGTAGAACCAATCTTCACAACGTTGCCTACTTCACCATTTTCCGACACAAGGCTAGATGTCGAGTTCTAATCCAAAGCTAGAACCAATCTTCACGACTCTTCACTTTGAAGCTAAGTGAGAACTTCACACAACACAACTACATATCACTTTATAGTTTAGTGAGAACTCACAAGACACAACCACATCACTTTATAGTTTAGTGAGAACTCACAAGACACAACCACATCACTCTATAGTTTAGTGAGAACTAACACAACTAATTACAACTCAACTAATCATATCGAAGTACACACATATAGCTTGGATCTACACAACATAAATCCAAGCACACACATGTGCAATGGATGTACACAACTCTGATCCAAGTATTCACAATGTTAGAAATACGTTTTAACGTATATTAGAAGTATCGGTCACTCCACAATATGATTTATGTTGTAATAGCTCGTAGTTAGTAACTAGTTATTATTTGCTTATTAACTTAAGTAAGAACCGGTCCATGGGCTTGTCATGGACCGGCCCAAGTCCACTTATGACTTGGAACTATAAATACCCCTTTCCACTAAGGAAAGGGGTTGGTTGTTGTCATTTCTTTGATTCCATATTAATAAATTTCACATAGTTTCTCTCACTTTCTCTCTCTAACTTTCTCTCTCTAGAAATCAACAAACCCCTTCATAGATTCATTGATTATCAATATTCTACATTTGGTATCAAGAGCTATGGGGTGATTTAAGGTGGTGATTTGTGTGGTTTTTTAGTTTTTGATTGTATTAGTGTTCTTTAAGAAAAATCATCTTGATTCTTGGTGTTTTTGGTGTTTTTGTGATTGGGATTAGTGGATAAGTATTAGTTGTTACTTATTTTAGTCGAAAGCACAAAACTTTTTGGGTTATTTGGTCAAAATCTGGGCTTAATCTTAACTTTTACTGTTCGACTGTTCATCGGAGGGGGTTTCTGTTTGTTCAGCAAAAGTTCCGGATCAAGAAGTTCCGGATCAAGGAGTTCCGGATCAAGAAGTTCCGGATCAAGGAGTTCCGGATCAAGGAGTTCCGAGTCAAGAAGTTCCGAATCAAGAAACTTCCGAACCAAGGAGTTCCGAGTCAAGAAGTTCCGAATCAAGAAACTTCCGAACCAAGAAGTTCCGGATCAAGAAACTTCCGAACCAAGAAGTTCCGGATCAAGAAACTTCTGAACCAAGAACTTCCGAGTCAAGAAGTTCCGGATCAAGCCAAAGTTCCGAACCAAGGACTTCCGAGTCAAGAAGTTCCGGATCAAGCCAAAGTTCCGGATCAAGAACTTCCGAACCAAGAAGTTCCGGATCAACCCAAAAGTTCCGAATCAAGGTAATCTTCCGAATCAACAAAAAGTTCCGAATCAAGGTAATCTTCCGAATCAAACTTCCGAATCAACAAAAAGTTCCGAATCAAGGGTTATTTTGCTTGTTTTTTCGACGATTTTGTAGAGGATTTAATCTTGGTTTCTTACAACAAAAACACAACACAATTCACAAGCTTTACTTCACTGCTCGATCAACCGATAATCTCTGTTTCTTTGAAGAAAAACAAAATGAATCCAAATTCAGTAATGCCTCAGATGACATCTCTTACGGATATATCAATCATAACGGGAACTGATAGCCGTCCACCGATGCTCATTAAAGAGGTGTTTGAGGCATGGCAAGGTCGAATGATGCAATATCTAAAGGGGAAACCGACATACGGAAGACTTATGGTCAAATCGATTTTGAATGGTCCACTCGACTATGGTACCATTACGGTTGATAACGTGACTAGACCACGAGAATTTGAAGAACTTACTCCAGCTCAACAACTTGTTGCAGATGCAGATGAAAAAGCTCTTCAAACAATTCTCCAAGCTCTTCCCCATGACATCTATAGGATGGTGAGTCAGTATACGGTGGCAAAGGATCTATGGGAACGTCTTAAGGTGTTGCTACAAGGCACGTCTCTCACCAAACAAGAAAGGGAGTGTCAGCTGTATGATTTGTTTGATAGATTCACCTACAACCCAAGGGAAACACTTCACGATTATTACTTCAGATTCACTACACTCATGAATGATCTGAATGTATACAATCTTGTGATTGCACCATTCCAGCTTAACACCAAATTCTTGAATACTCTACCTCAAGCTGAATGGGGTGATTATATTACCGATGTGAAGTTAACCCGGGATTTGCATAAGTGCAACTTAGATCAAATCTATGCCTTCCTTCAGCAGCATGAGAAGCATGTGATTATGCACCGTTCTCCTCGTGGTATGCATCCAGATTCTTTAGCATTGATGGCGAATCAACCAAGCTTGTCTCACAACAACACACCCTATATCTTGGGACATCAAGCTTATCATCAATCACCTTACATGACACCAGCCTTTCCCCAATACTCGATTCTACCACAACCACCCACCTCACATCAGCAACAATATCGGTTCAATGCACCCTCACCACAGTATGCTTCACAACTTCATCCAGCAAATGTTGCACCTTATGCTCAGCCATCATATTCTTCTTATCAAGAGAATGCAGCATATCCAACAAGCTACCCTGATCAAATGAGTCTTCCTTATACTGATTATGCAGCTCATCCAGATCAAGCACTGTATTGTGATGATGAAGAAGTCCCAGTTCCTGTATTCCAACAAGGAGCTGACCCAGTTGAAGTGCTAACTACTATGTCTGCTTATCTCACAAGAACTTTAAGCAAACGAGGATTCAGAGGATCAGATCCTACCAACAATCAGTTGAGGAATTCATCCAATTCTCGCCAACAAGCTACAATTGAGAATGGCAGGGTAATGGTTCAGCCAATTCAACCATATCAGGGGAGAACTTCCACATCAACCAATGTTCGCACCGCCAATCCTGCTCCTGCTCCAATGGTCAATAATCCTCCACGGGCTAATACAGGCAAGTTGAGAATGATCACATGCTACAACTGCAAGGAAGAGGGTCATATGTCCAGGGATTGTAAGAAACCCAAGAGGAGAAGGGATGGACAGTGGTTTGCAGAAAAGATCTATCTGGTAAATGCTCAGGCGCAAGGAAGGGAACTTGATGAAGAGGAGCTTGCATTTCTTGCTGACCCAGGGATTGCTGAACAAGACGTTGTCACTACGCAGAATGCAGCTTACCAAGCCGATGATCTTGATGCGTATGATTCTGACTGTGATGACTTTCAGACTGCAAAGGCTGCTTTCATGGCAACTTTCTCCAGCTTAGGGCCAGATAAGAAATCTGAGGTACTTATTAATAACACCGATAATGCCACTGATGCTAGTTTTCAACCACATCAAGTTGGGCAAGAGAGTGCTGATTCGAATGAATCTTCGGTGGTGAGTCTTTCAAATGAGGAGACAAACAATGATAGCAATATCAATGTGAGTTCCCAGACTTTGAGTGAATCACAACCGGGACCCAGTTCGCATACGCCTACTCCTGCTCAACAAGATTTGGTCATGGTTCCTGCTACACTACTTAGCCAAATGAATGCTGCACTCTTAGAAACCTTAGCTAAGAATAAGAATTTGTCTGATGAGCTTGCCTTAAGCAATGAGAAAGTACAAACTTTGGAATTAGTGCCTTCGTCTAGTGTTCTCACAAATCTCGAATATGATCACTTTAGAAACAAACAAATGGGTCACTTGCAAGAAATCGAAAACTTAAGAGCAAATTTGTCTAGTGAACTTAGAGAAAAGGAGTTAGTGGTCACTAATTTTCAAAAACTTCAAACTGATTTTGAATTACTCGAATCTAAGAAGACTGAAATGGAGATTAATGCTACTAATAAGATTAGAAGTCTAGACTACTTGCTGTTAAGACAATACGCTGCTTCACAACTAGTTCACTTATTTGATGCTTCGTTTAAAGAGTTTAACTTATCACGTCTAAAAGGCCTTCCCCCTAATCCACGATATGCAAAACAAGCTTTAAGACATAATCCTAGACTTTATAATGCAACTCAATTAGGATTGGCTTTAGACCCGATTGTTTTTCCCAATGATCGAACAAGTAAGGTTCTAGTTGATGAGGATCGGTCATACAATTCAGCAAAATATCCCGATTGTGATTATTTTAAAATGAATAAGGAGCTTGCTAAAACTGATTTTAGAGTTCGCTTCCATATGGACAAAGATCTCATTACAGCACCAACCTACATGATAGAGGAAGAAAGCCCTAGTACATTTCCTACACTTGTCAACATGGAAGGTCCTAAGGAAATTCCAAAGAATCTTCCACCTGTTAGCACTGTATGGTTAAACTTGCAAGAGATTAACCGATACTTTACTAACTTTGACAAGGTCATCTTGGAATGTACGACTTCAAATGGCTTAAATGCCGGAGAATGGGCTTTCGAACACATGAACGAGGTGTTTAAAACTGAGATCAATCCGTTTGTCGAAAGTCTAAAAAGAAGTTTTGCATCTCTTAAGGAAAATCTTCAGTTTGAAATTGGTGAAGTTCAAAAAGTGTTTTATGAAATGGACACCGCTTACGAACTGCAACTAATTGAAAAGGAAAAGATTTCAACCGAATATGACCGATTCTTGTCCGAAGTAATCTCGTGTGATGTGCTTACTATTGTAAATGTTAAATATTCGAATGAGCTTACATCCGCTATGATGAATTGTGATGCTGTGAATATTTGTGAGGATATTTGTGATGATGTTTGTGATATTTCTGTAAATGTTGCTGAAACTGTAAATGAGGTAGATAATCATTCTTGTCACGAATCTAACGCTGAGTTTTTAAAGCTACAAGATTCTTATAATTTACTTTCTCAACGCTTTAATCAACTAGAACAACATTGTATATCCTTAGAATTAAAACAACAAGCTCAAAATGAAAATCTTTTGATATCAAATGTTTGTGAAAACGGTGTTGAGACAAGTGACAAGATGATTGTGATTGTTAAGACATTAGAGGAAGAAATCATGAGATTGAAGAGAGAGATATCGTCAAAGGAAACATTAAGAATGGAACTAGAGGCCGCAGAGTCTAAAAACCAGGTCTTAGAAATTAGACTATCAACTGTTCTAGGGGAGATGGATCGGACAAGGCAGGGACTATCCGCTCTTTATGGTTCACTAGAAGATCGATTCGCTTTTAATGCGACACAGCAACAATATTATGTTGAACAACTGAACCAAAAGTGCGAAGAAATCTCTGACTTGAACATCCTGCTCATAGACAAAAATATGGTTTTGGCTGAGTTAAAGGAGACACTTCTTCTCACCCGACAAGAAGTTGTTGATAACTTAGCTACCGACTCTGCACCGTCCACTAGTGCTCCAACAACTAAATCAGTAGTGCTTTATAAGAATCCGCTTCATAAGAGAAACCAGCTTACCTATGATGATTATATGAGGAATGCCATTAAGCATGTCGATCTTCTTAGGGATATTTTAGACGATCTTTATGCCTTAGATCCCTCAAGTAGCGACTATTATTCGGCTCATGAATATGTTAAGCGAGTTCAATATTGCTTGGCTTATTTGCAATACATAGGTACACCAGGTTCTGCACTACTTAATAATAGGCCCATTGCTGTCACTCCATTTAATAAGACTCCAGGAGCGAAACCGTCATTGGCACAATCAAGTAAGACACCTTTAAAATCTGCTGCTAATGTTCCCAATTTGCCTTCTACAGGATTAAAAGCGACTACTAAGGCTAAAGGATCGCCACTCAAGAAAGATAAGATCAAGCCCGCCACTAGTAGTGCCACAAAGAAGAAAGTAGAAGTCCACAATAGGAATGCTAGTTCAGTTTTAAATAAAACGAATCATGTTAAGACTAAAAGCTCTGCGCCTGTGCAGCAGCCTAAACCATTCGTGAATTCTGATTTAAATTGTTGGAATTGTAATGAATGTATGTTTTCCCAGCGTCATGATTTGTGTCTGATTGATCACGTTAATGAAATGAATGCTATTAAGAATGGTCTTGAATGGAAGCCAACGGGTAGAACTCGTGCCCAAGTTGGCTGGCAATGGCGTCCCACTGGTAGGACCTTTACTCTCGATGGTAAAATGTGCCCTTTAACTAGGAATGCATCCATTGAGGTTAGGTCTGAGCGTCCTTTAGTTAGGAACACTTGCACTCAAGTAAGGAAACAGCGCCCTTTAATTAGGTCAGCCCCCACTATAGTGCCTATCAGTGTAGAAATACCTCAGGATTTGAGCCAATTAGAATCTACACCACCAATTAAGAAGAAAAAGGCTAGGAAATCTAAGAAACCTAGAGTTAGCAAATCTAAGATTATTAAATCTGTACCTGCTAATAACAAGGAACACTCAGATTCCGATACCTCTACATTGTCTTTGTGTGGTGATATTTTCAGGTGGTCCAAATCATCCTGTGGTATTTGGACTCCGGTTGTTCAAAACATATGACCGGAAATCGCTCGATGCTCCGAAATTTCGTCAGCAAGTTTCTTGGTACGGTTAAATTTGGGAATGATCATATAGCAAAGATTATGGGGTATGGTGAATATCAGATTGGAAACGTGACGATTTCTAGGGTATACTATGTTGAAGGTCTTGGTCATAACTTATTCTCAGTAGGACAGTTTTGTGATTCCAACCTTGAGGTTGCTTTTCGACAACACACTTGTTTCATCCGCAACTTGGAAGGAAAAGATTTGTTGAAGGGATCTCGTGGTGCAAATCTTTACACTTTGTCCTTACAAGACATGATGGCCGCTTCTCCAGTATGTCTTCTCTCTAAAGCTTCTAAGACCAAGTCATGGTTATGGCATCGCAGATTATCTCATCTTAATTTTGATGCTATTAATCATCTGGCTAAAAACGAGTTAGTTCGTGGTCTTCCCAAGCTTAAATTTCACAAGGATCATTTATGTTCCGCGTGTTCAAGGGGGAAAAGCACCAAGAAATCTTACAAACCCAAAGCTGAAGACACTAATCAAGAAAAACTTCATCTTTTGCATATGGATCTTTGTGGACCGATGAGAACTGAAAGTGTGAGCGGTAAGAAATTCATTCTCGTCATTGTGGATGATTTCTCAAGGTTTACATGGGTTAGATTTCTACGTACAAAGGATGAAGCTCCGAAGGCTATCATTACTTTTCTGAAGTTCATCCAGGTACGTTTGAATACCACTGTCCGCCGTATTCGTACAGACAATGGTACAGAGTTCGTCAACCAGACTCTTCGTGATTATTATGAAGGAGTTGGTATATCACATGAAACATCCGCTGCACGCACTCCACAACAAAACGGTGTCGTTGAAAGACGGAATCGTACACTTATGGAAGCTGCTAGGACCATGCTTATTTATGCGAACGCTCCATTGTTCTTGTGGGCAGAGGCTATTTCTACTGCATGTTTCACCCAAAACCGTTCTATCATTCGGAAACGCCATGGAAAAACACCTTATGAGCTTCTACATGACCGCAAACCCGATGTTTCATTTTTCCATGTGTTTGGTGCTCTATGTTATCCAAACATCAATAGTGAGAACTTGGGTAAGCTTCAACCAAAAGCCGACATAGGTATTTTCATTGGTTACTCACCGTCCAAAAGAGCATACCGAATCTATAACCGTCGTCTTGGCAAGATTGTAGAAACTATGGACGCAGATTTCGACGAGCTGACAGCAATGGCTTCTGAGCAACACAGCTCTGAACCCGCGCTTCATGAGATGGGACCCGATGCTATAAGTTCCGGATTAGTTCCCAACAATCCTACTTCTACATCATTTTTACCACCATCAAGGCCCGAGTGGGATAAACTGTTTCAACCGTTGTTTGATGAATTCTTCGATCCCCCGACTGATGAAGTTCCAGCACCTGTAGTAATTGCTCCAATACCTGAAGTGGTTGCTCAAGTTAATGAACCTTTATCTAATGCATCTACAATTCACGTTGAACCGGATGCACCTTCACCAAGTGATTCTCAAACTACACCTGAATCATCACCCCTACTTGTGCCTAATGATGTGGAAGAGGATTCTACTGATCACGACTTGGAATATGCTCACTTGCAAGAGCTTCCTTTCTTTGGTGTAGCGATCCCTGAAAACCCTTCAGCCGCGTCTACCTCAGAAGAAGCTCCATCTATTGTTCACTCCAGACCACCTAGGATTGAAAACCATAGCACTAAATGGACAAAAGATCACCCAATTAGGAATGTTATTGGAGATCTAGATCGACCAGTCTCTACACGCCATCAATTACAAGAGAGTGCACTTTATTGTTACTTTGATGCATTTCTCTCTGAAGTTGAACCCAAAAATTGGCAGCAGGCTATGACCCAATCATCTTGGATTGAAGCTATGCAGGAGGAACTCAATGAATTCAAACGACTTGAAGTATGGGAATTGGTTCCTCGCCCTGACAAGGTTAACATCCTTACTTTGTTATGGGTTTATAAGGTTAAACTTGATGAGATGGGTTCGGTATTGAAGAATAAAGCAAGATTGGTCGCTAGAGGATATAAACAAGCCTTGGGTATAGACTTTGAGGAATCTTTTGCTCCTGTGGCTAGATTGGAGGCGATTAGACTATTCCTTGCGTTTGCTGCTCATATGAACATGATCGTCTATCAAATGGATGTGAAGACGGCATTTTTGAACGGTGAACTAAGGGAAGAGGTTTATGTTAGTCAACCGGATGGGTTCGTGAGTACGGAGTCTCCTAACCATGTGTACAAGCTTAAGAAGGCTCTCTATGGGTTGAAACAAGCTCCACGCGCGTGGTATGATCTCCTGTCAACATATCTCATGTCGGAAGGCTTCTCCAAAGGCAAAGTGGACCCCACTCTATTCACTCTCAAGGACGGCAACGACATGCTTCTGGTACAAATTTATGTTGATGATATAATTTTTGCTGCCACTAACATAGAATTGTCTAAACAATTTGAGAAGATAATGTCCACACGCTTTCAGATGTCGATGATGGGAAAAATTTCATTTTTCTTAGGATTACAGATTTCTCAGAATCCCAGAGGCATCTTTATTAATCAATCCAAATATGCTCTAGAATCTCTTAAGAAATATAACTTTGAGAATTGTGACCCCGTAGACACTCCAATGGTGGAGAAATCCAAGTTAGATGAAGATAGGGATGGGATTATTGTTGATCCGAAACTTTACCGTGGAATGATTGGCACCCTTCTCTATCTGACTGCTAGCAGGCCTGATTTGCAATTTGTTGTATGCATGTGTGCCCGGTATCAGGCTCGGCCTACCGAAAAGCACTTACATGTTGTGAAAAGGATCTTTCGGTATCTAAAAGGAACACTTCATCGTGGTCTATGGTATCCGAAAGATTCCTCGATTGCTTTAATATCATACGCAGATGCCGATCATGCTGGATGTCAAGATACGAGGCGTAGCACTTCTGGATCTGTGCAACTCCTAGGAGATAGATTGATCAGTTGGTCTTCAAAAAGGCAGAAAAGCGCTGCAATATCAAGCACGGAGGCTGAATACATCGCCATGTCCGGTTGTTGTGCTCAAGTCCTTTGGATGAGATCACAATTAACTGACTACGGTCTTGGATTTAACAAAATCCCGATGTATTGTGACAACAAGAGCGCCATTGCCCTTTGCTGCAACTATGTTCAACACTCCCGGGCCAAGCACATAGACATTCGCTACCATTTCATTAAGGAGCAGGTGGAGAACAGAGTGATCGAGCTGTATTTTGTCACTACTGAGTATCAGCTGGCGGATATGTTCACCAAAGCCTTAGATCGAGGACGAATCGAGTTTTTGATCGACAAGCTTGGTATGAAATCATTCACTCCAGCGACTCTCAAAGAGTTGGCAGAAGAATCAGCTGAATAGTCGTGGTAAACTATTCAGAGTATCCTTTGGTAGTGATCATGTGCATTATCGTAAATATATAAACCACAAAAAGAAAATAAAAAAATAGAAAACCAACAAAAACCATAAAAAATATAAAACCTAGAAAAACCATAAAAAATATAAAACCAAGAAAAACCAAAAATATTTTTTCGTTTTAAAACGGGCATGTCTTTTAGTACGGTAATATTTACGGCCTTAGAAATGTCGATCAATATTGACACGGTGCCATAAATAGAGTCCGTATAAAAGTTGTACATTTTTAAAACATGCCCATCATGGCTTGTAGTTATTTCAGACTGCAACCCGGTTTTCATATTAAAGTCACGTATTTCCTTGGAAAACGTTGGCTCAGAACGGGAATTAATTTTCTCGGGCGTGATTTACAAGCCAAATCATGCAAAGGGATCAAGTTTACTTTATAACTTGGTCTGACACGAATTTGTGTACGTCTCAGTGCATTAATTTGTTAAAATAAGAGAAATCTTATTAAAACCACGAATCAAAATTTTTCAAGAGATAAATTGGAAATGCTTTCATCACTATTTGATTCTTTAAACAATGACTACAGCTCTTTAAATAAAAAACGGGTCATTGTTTAAGGGGGAGAAAATAGTAAAATCATCTTCGTCATTAACATTGATCTTCAAAAGTGATTGTGAAAATTAAGGGCTTCATGGTAATTGAGTGGTTTTGCTTTAGAAAACGACTTGTGATCGTTCTAAGTGATAGGCATGGCTTTTAGATCTTGAGGATATGCTAATAGATGCGTTGGCTAAGTTGTGTAAGTTAAACAAGTGTTAAGTGAAATGAAAAAAGTAATAGACAAAAAAGGAAAGGAAAGAGAAAATGTAGGGACTAAAAGTGTGATTTATGGAAAATTGTCAAATTTTTGACCTAAGTCAAACAACACAACCCCCGCCTCTCACTATTCTCCCTTCACTGTTTATTCATCTTGCCGCCATTGTTGAATACACAAACACACGCTCTGAATAATCACTTGCTCATTGATCTAGCTCCTGTTCATTCGAATAATTAAGGTATATACATCAAATGTTAACTTCTAATCCTCACTTCTTATCATATAAACCTGTTAAACATGCTCAATTACTCAGTCTAATCCACTTAGGGTTTTTCATTAAATTAGGCTAAATTAACAAGGGATTTATGGTGGGTTTTGCTCGGAATAGATTAAAAGATGTTTATATTGCCTTAGTTTGCCTTAGAAACTCACAAACGCGCTAGATTAATCATCTGAGTTTAGTTTGTAAAAGTTCCGGATGAACGTGGCTTAAAACTTCCGAATGAAGGATTTCTTCTGAAAAACTTCCGAATGAGGAAGTTCCGAATGAAGGACTTCCGAATGAGGAAGTTGCGAATGAAGAACTTCCGAATGAAGGAAGTTCCGAATGAAGAACTTCCGAATGAAGGAAGTTCCGAATGAAGAACTTCCGAATGAAGGAAGTTCCGAATGAAGAACTTCCGAATGAAGGAAGTTCCGAATGAAGAACTTCCGAATGAAGGAAGTTCCGAATGAAGAACTTCCGGATGAAGGAAGTTCCGAATGAAGAACTTCCGAATGAAGGAAGTTCCGAATGAAGAACTTCCGGATGAAGGAAGTTCCGAATGAAGAACTTCCGAATGAAGGAAGTTCCGAATGAAGGAATGTTCCGGATGAAGGAAGTTCCGAATGAAGAACTTCCGGATGAAGGAAGTTCCGAATGAAGAACTTCCGGATGAAGGAAGTTCCGAATGAAGAACTTCCGGATGAAAAAGTTCCGGATGAAGATGTTCCGAATTAGGAAAAGTTCCGGATGAAGAGATTGATTATTCTTGTTTGCATGCTATCTATGTACTTGTTGAAATGTGTTATGCTTAGAAGTAAGAATGATATATATCTATCTGTTTTTGTGCATCAACCTTTCATGTCTTATCTTAAGCAGATAAAATGACTAATCCAACAGTACAAGCTATCCAAGAATCTAGAGAAGCCGATATTGCTAAAGCTCGAACCCTTAAGTTTATACCCAACAACTATAGGCTGAAGCAAGTTTCCAAATCCACTCACCATGGTTTTAAGGTCGCCATAGCCATTCTTGATAACTCTCATTTCAAGAACGCCCTTAGGAGTACAGCCTCGGTGCCTTATGAGTATATGTTTGAATTTTGGGCTACCAAGGATTTCACTTCGAACAAGATCACCTTCACCATCGACAACAAGCAGCAGACACTCACAGTTTCAGACTTCCGTAAGATTCTTGGTATACGGGATACACCCAAGGGCATGTCTTTCTCAAGGGATCCTACTAAAGATGAACTCGCGGAGTTATTTGACGCACTTGGATGTCCGGAAATACGAGTTGCGTCTGAGTTTACTACTGCTAAGGTAGGACAACCCTGGAGAGCTTTGATGGGTATTCTCAGTAAATGCCTTACACCAAAAACGAGTGGCCATGATGCTTTGCGTAGTCCGATAATGAACCTCTTCTATGGCATGTACAAAGCTGCAAATTCAGATTATGCTTTGTTGATATGGGAAGAATTCACCTTTCAACTCTTCCACAACAAGAAGCTGAAGACAAACTTCTTTCCTTATCCCCGGTTTATTAAGCTGATCATAAATTATTTTATGAAGCTTGATGCTACTATTGATAGGCGTGCAGGAGGTCGCTATCACACCGAAGAAGCTGATGATACTGTAGATCTGAGGCATGAAGGACCGTCTATTGGTGTGATTCCGGGTCCTGTTCCTGATTACCTTCTATCTGATAAAATCAAAGGTTCTGCAGATTACAAGCTACTACAATTAGAAATCCAGAGGCTGAAAGCAAACCTTCAAACTGGAGAAGACTCATCCACAACGGTTAAGAGTAAAGGTAAACGCAAACAACCAGCTGCGTTACCTGAACCCGAACCCAAGAAGAAGAAGACAGAGGGTAAGAAGGGAAAGGGTAAGGATTTGATGCGTCTACGTGATGAAGCAGATATTGTTGATCCTACTCTTGAAAAATCCGAGCAACAAATGATGAAGATTGCTATTAAAAGGAGTAGGAAAGATACAGGCGGTAGTGGTTCAGGTGCGAGGGTAGATATCGAGGATGAGTACGAGGAACCGCATGATGTTGATGAGTTTGGGTCACCTGAACACTATTCCACTTCGAAGGAGCCATCAATCCCTATTTCAGCTAGTGTGGAAAAGGAACCTGTTGCTCCTACGATCGTGGTGTCAACTCAACCCTTAACAACTCAACCTCCACCCATACAACCTTTACCAACCCGACCGGCTTCAACACCATTTCTTCCACCACCCATAATCCCCATCCTTAGTACAGCAGTAACAACCGAGCCCCTCCAGTCAACCCAAAGCAGCTCTGCAACATCTGCAATGGCTGCATTAGTGATGGCCGAATTGTTTGATACTAACAAACGCGAAATGGAGGAACTTCGCCAAGAGTTGCAAAGACGAGCTCAGAGGGAAGAAGAATCTAGGAAAGCCCAAGAGGAGATGATTGCTAGGTTCGCTTCAGATATGGAGTTGACTAGAAAAGCACATGCAGAAGAACTTGCTCGGGTTAAGCAGGCTGAGGCTGATAAGCATGCTGCACGTATTACCAGACTTCAAGCAATGAGGGATAAATATAAGGAACAAAAAGAAGCACTTGAAGCATCTGTGAAAGAAAGAGTGCAAGAATCCGTTGAATCCCTAATGCCTAAACTTCGCGATGAGATGAAGACACTTGCTGTTGACAACTTGATGGTCAAATCATCCAACCCTTCAGAAGCCGCCTACAAGATTGCTTATGACCTGACGGATTTTGAATTGAAGAAGATCCTTAAGGCTCGTATGGTGGAACTTGGGTCGCATGATAAGTCGAGGATTCAACGGGCTCTATATAAATCCCTGAATGATGCTATCATGGAGGATGATAGATTATTCAAAATGTTTGGAAGTGTGGTACCATATCACATCTTACCTGAGGAAGAAAGGGAAGAGAGTGAAGAAGAGGGTACGGGGGAAGAAGAGGAAGAAGAAGAGGAAGAAGGAGAAAAGGATAAAGAAGACGACGAGGGTGGTGATGATGATGAGGATGATGAGGATGATGACGAGGATGATGATGATGATGGCGACGATGGTGGTGATGAGAATCAGGAGAGTGTTAGGGATAGTAACGGGGATGACAATCAGGATGATGATGGGGGTGAACAGCCGAAAGAGGGAGACAAGGTTACCAGCTCCAAGAAGACTGCTCCTAAGACTGGAACCAAGTCCACAAAAGATGCAGCACAGAAGGACAAATCGACATCCTCGGAATCAAGACGAACTAAGTGGCGCCACGATGTGAATGCCACTACAGCGTCTTCGGCTCCCGGTATCTCTATCGCTGTATCTTTACCTATTACCACTAACCCCATTAGTTCTGTTGTTGTTGCTCCTGTGATCGCAGAATCAGTGACGGAACCCGAAGCTGCACAACACTCACCAGTTCACGACACTGCCGAAATGCCTGAAACTGAACCAGTAGATGTTCGCACTTCCATTCCTCTACAACAAACACAACAATCTACGGTTCCTGAACCAAGCATTCGTGCCTGGGAAGACACGTTGGAGATAGACGAGTCTGCACCACCACAAGCTTGGATCACGGCAGCAGCACAATATGATCCGATCACCGATGCTGACAAAGATGTGCTGTATCTCCGCATCCGAAGTCCGATTGACTTATGTGCATTTCTTGCTCATGAGTATAAGACTTCGGTTACTCCATCCTTGGTAAAGAAAGCACTGAAAGATAAGAGACTGCGTGCCAAAACCCTATTACCCCGAATGGAGCTCGAGTACTATGCCGATGAAATCCTGAAGGCTCTGAAAACCGTTCAACGGCCAGGACTTCATGAATCAGAAAGAGCTCCACCTCCAATGGATCCTGCTCAAGATAATCAGATTACTCTTGACTTCTTCGTCACCAATGATCTTGAGTATCTTATGAAGGGGTCTTCAAAATACGCAACATCCCTGACTTTGCTGAAAGCTGCCAACTGGGGGACAATACCCTTCATCGAGGAAAAGGTAAATCGACTCTGGGTCCCAAAAATGAATCGTAATTATGATATGTATGCTGTCATAGGTGCATCTCATTGGGACGAACGAGTCCGAAGGGCGTACAGGTGTTGCTGCTTGGTCAATTCTGGAAGCAATGTTAGATCCGACATCCGCATCTCCAGCATCTTAGGAATGAAAACTGAAGCCAAGAACGGCTACTATCATGTGACGGAGATTCGCTTGAAAAGGGAGGATGACAGGGAATACAAAATCCAGCAAGGAGATTTTTCCATCATTCGCCTTGAGGATATCGAAGATATGCTGCTTCTAATGACCAGAGATCAACTTACTCACATTCCTCGTGAAGACCTGATTGCTTTGAATACAGCACTTCGTATGTTCACACGAAGCGTTGTCATCAAGTCACGAGTTGAGGATCTTCAGTTGGGAGTCGAAAGCTATCAGAGGAGGCTCAATTTAACCCGTCCTGTGAATCAAGTGCTACCTCAACATGTAGAAAGATGTCCATATACCGGAATTTCTGTCCCGAATTACGGCATTTTCTACTTGAACAGTCGAGGTTTGATGAAGTTCATGAGGGTGGGGGAGCTCCACAAGTATAGCGATGGCACTCTTATACAAGTCAGAGATAAGTTGGAGCATCTGAACTCGGGTGGGACTTTGCCAGAGATGACGGAGGATTGGCATCCGGGTTACCGGCAGATGGCAAAGTATGTGATCAAAAAGATCGATCAAAAGCTCCGTGAACGTAGATTGATGAGGAGCTTGGAAAGATTCGTGGGTGGAAGACCGTATTTAGTGCACCACAAGCTACTGCAACGATCCATCTAATGGGTCGTACATCTCAGGTCACTTTATATTGGTTTTCAATTGTGAATATGTAAATTTGTGAATAATGTGCTTGAATGGCTTGGTGTAGTGTTAAGGTATGATAATTTTTCAAGAATTTCTCACGAGATTCTAAATCTTTCAAAATATGTCATACCAAAGCACTACAACTATCCCTTATTAACTTAAGGGGGAGCAATAACTTGTTCTATGGCCAAACATTGATTTCATTTTTACCCAAAGACCGGTTAATCCATTCAATATCCCAAATATTAATGGTTAACATTTTGGATAAGGGGAGAAAATGGGATTAAGGAGACGTAAGTGATACTTGGCTAAAAGATGAAAAAGACTTAAAGATTATCCAACTTAATATGTGTAAAGCACGTGTTAAGGGGGAGCGTTTTTGATGAACAAAACACCTAAGGTACAAAACTTTTGATTTCAATATCACAAGTACTTTAGGTGATTTTCAATGATTTTCATGGTGGCAATTCCTTCCCAAAACACGCTTAATTCACGACGGATGTGGTGACAAAAGGGTGGTAGGAATAGGTTTAGTCCAATGATTCATCAGAGCCGATGGAATCTTCCCAAGGACAATTCCCTAGATAGAATTAGAAGTCCTAGGAAAGATGGAGAAAGAATGTGAACGTAGCTGAATGCCGACCAAGTACTTAAGCTAGCACTGGAACAATCACAACAAGGTGCTAGTGATGACGTATTGGTAAGCATTGAAGGGGTTGAAGAATGAAAAAGAAATGTAAAGATAAAGGGTGTAAAGAAAGAAGCCCTCCTTACAACTTTAGGCAGAAACCGGGTCAATACATATACTATTGAGGTCATTTTTGTTAATGATTCTCGGTATTGAAGAAAGACATCATGGACCCAGTGATGCAATGCACAACCCTTCCCCAGCTAACTCAAATATCTCTCAAAAGGTATTTGTTTTAATCACACGGAGATCAACACGTTATCTATTGATTTATTCATTCCGAATAAACTGGTATTGAAAAGGTGGCACTCCTCTCCAGCCATCGCTCACTAAATCAAAACGCACAATCGAGTCTAGAGCCAAGAGATCATCAAAAGTCTCATTAGGACACTTTCCATTTATTCCTTGCTTTCTCACACACTGTGAAAAGTAAGAGATTTTCATGAGTCCTACGCAATATTCTTGTAATATTGCCAGAACATCCGAGTAATACGTAAGTATTACAATGAAGATGGAAATCCTGCTTGAGCCAACATCAAACAAGCTCATGGTAGGTTACACGTGCGGTTCTTTTAGAACCAATCTTGTGAAAAACTGGAAGGTAACAGTGGTTTAATTCTTAATTGAACTTAAACTCGTTCCAGGCCTCTTCGCATTATCATATGATCTTGCCAGAACACTCAGAGTGACTCTTTATTGACCACAGTGACGAGTGGAAATCCTTCTAGTGTCAACATCAAACAGCACTTGGTAGGTAACGTGCAAGATTCTTTATGAATCGAGCTCGTGACAACTGGAAAGCAACAATGGTGAAAATCTTAATTGAAATTCACTTGTTCCAGGTTTCATGTATTGACGGCTTTTAATCACAAGGATAATTTATCCAAGTGATTCACTCTTTATGTTCGCAGTCAGCTTTGGACGGTCGAATAAAGAGAACGGGTTTACCCGCGAAATCCTGTCAGGAAGTTACTTAATTGAAACTATCCGTCACGGGTACGATATCTAATATCGTCCAACGGTCTTCACCGACCGGAGGTAAAATGCTACCGAATTAGAATAAAATGTTCAAAGCCATTTTATTCGTGTCGTTGCTGTGTACCTGCTAAAGACGGTGGCGTTGCTGAGTACCTGTTGAAGACGGTGGCGTTGCTGTGTACCAGTGAAGACGGTGGTGTTGCGGTGTACCTGTAAAAGTCGTTCCCACATGCTTATGTCTTTTGCAACAAAAATTCAAGAAAGTACAAGATCAAGTCTTCCGCTGTATCAAACTCTGAAGCTTTCAAGAATCCAACAAAAAGACGTAAGTGTGTGGAACATGAAGTCACGAGGAGGCAAAGTTCACAAGAAAGGCAAAGATCGCACGTGAAAGGCCAAAGAACAATGCTCTCAAGTCAAAGCCAAAAAGATCAAACCAACATATTCACAACAAAAGAAAGAAAAGAAGAAAGGACTACGAGCTAAAGAACGAAGACTTAGTATAGTATGCTAGGTTTAGAACTTTGTAACGTGGAGTGACCTCCCTTAGGGGGAGATTGTTAGAAATACGTTTTAACGTATATTAGAAGTATCGGTCACTCCACAATATGATTTATGTTGTAATAGCTCGTAGTTAGTAACTAGTTATTATTTGCTTATTAACTTAAGTAAGAACCGGTCCATGGGCTTGTCATGGACCGGCCCAAGTCCACTTATGACTTGGAACTATAAATACCCCTTTCCACTAAGGAAAGGGGTTGGTTGTTGTCATTTCTTTGATTCCATATTAATAAATTTCACATAGTTTCTCTCACTTTCTCTCTCTAACTTTCTCTCTCTAGAAATCAACAAACCCCTTCATAGATTCATTGATTATCAATATTCTACACACAAATAGCTTGGATGAACACAACTAGTCTAAGTATTCAAAATACAATGTATCTACACAAGATACAAATGAATAAATGATGAACATGACTAGATCTTTAGGAGAAGGTGATCTTCATCAATGCTACATCTTTAATCATATCACAAGTGTGTGAGTGATCTTCTCTTTGGATAAGGTAAAGAAGGAGATCAAGAGGATAATCATTAGTAAACATACTTAACACATTAAGTGATCATTTACAAATGACTAGGATTGGATAGGAGAAAAAAGGCTGAAGAAGATGTCCAAAAAGGGTTAATGAGAATGTAGATTTGATCCACTATTTATAGGACAAAACAACCAACGGCTATATGTGCCCGCGGTTCCTTATTGGAGCCCACGTCCTTATCGATAAGGAACCGCTGTAGGTGCTAAGGTACCGTTGGCGTAGAGTCCGCTCCTTTTTTTCTTTGAGTGAATTTGAAATATCTGAGGCTGTTTAAACCTTCAAAGGATATTTTTATGGCATTTAGAATATTCCATATTCAAATTTGTATTTTCATTTTAATAAAAAAAATTCTTAAAAATAAAGTTTATTAAAAATCTTTTGTTATGTTTGACAAAAGTGAGTTTTAAGGCTAATCGCTTTTATGATCACTAAGCATGATTAAGATATGTTAGTGTAATTATTATTACCTTGATGATAGTGTTTGTTAGATAATTCATTTTATGATTGTGTTTGACAATAAATGTCTTTGTAATTTGTCGTGATCAAAACTAAGAAAGATTAATTAATACTAACAATGTTTTTAGGCATTGCTTTGCATTAACAATCTCCCCCTTTTTGGTTACGACAAACTATAAACTCATTTACGTAAAATACAACTTTATTCGAATTATTAACGAGTTTATCACTATCATTTCTCCCCCTTTGTCGAAGAAAAAAGGTTAGCACAAGTCTTTGAAGAAGAAAAGAACCAGACTTTTGTTAGTAGCTCCCCCTTGGTGCTTACTCCTCCTTGCTTCGGGCACCAAGTCAATGAGATAAGGTAATGCTACACAAAGGTTAGAAGAAAGAAAAGAAACACCAATGTATATATGTGCACTACTTACTAACTAACTTGAGAGGGAGAAGAAAAAGATATCTCAAATTAGAAGCAAGAATTTGCTAAGTATGTCCAAAGGGTGTGTATTGACAACATCATAGTTCAATTGGTGGAATAAAGGAAGAAAAGAAACATCCAAACCAATCAAAGATGATTTAAAATGTCAATGGGTTAAAATTTAGAATTTATGGAATCACCCATAATTAATTTTAAGTTTTAACCATGATCAACTCTTTAACAAATGTGTGAAATAGAATTTGAGGGAAAGATAACACACATAACATTCATATGACATAAATATAAAATAACATACAAGCTAAATATTCATACACACAATATGAATATTTAAAGCAACAAATATGGAAAATAGACCACAAAGCATAAACTACTCTAATAGTGATAATCTTCCAAGATTGCTTAAATTTTATTGACTCAAACAACTAGAGGAAAAAATGTGCCTTAGTTGGAAAAGAAAGACGACGCAGCATCATTCGAAGTTTTATTCACGGGAACGAAAACTTTGAGAGGAGGTCGAGTGAGGAGGAATTCAAGAAAATTTAGCTTGTCATAGATATGAGCAAGTTGAATTTGTTGAAAACGACAACAAGCACACGAGGAACTATGATGCAAAACAAAGTCGTTAGATGGGGGAGGTCCATCAAGATTAGAGGTTGGTGGAGAGGGAGATAATGGATAAGAAATGTTTTCACAATGCCTAGTGAGGTTAGGGAAAAAAGATAGGTCATTTAGTTGAGGGGAGTTGAAAGGTTTATGTGGTGGTGGAAGAATTTCTTTTTCTCCGGTAATTGGATTTATAGAGTAAGTCTCATTACAATATTGAATTGGAGAGAAAGAGGAATTCTTGGAGGATTTTGGAGAAGAAGAATCATGAGGATTCTTGTTCTTTTTTATCCAAATGGGTTTAACCGAGATTTTCGGTTTCTTTGAAAGCTTAGAAGAAGAAGCTTTAGGTTGAGAAGTTTGTGACAAAGAAATGTCAAGGTTAGGAAAGGAAGAATTAGGCATTATGAGGGATGAAGGAAAGAACTCCCAAAAGAGAAGAATTTAAAGGAAAATAGACAAGGCAAAGATTTGAAATGAAAAAGAAAGGTTTAAGGGAATGTTTTGCCAAATTGGGTAAACAAAGAATCTTAACCAAAATAGTGGTCAAAAAAGAAAGACCAAAAATAAGCCAATAACGGCTTTATTGGACGCGATTATTAAAAATAACCCGCGGTTCCATATCGATATAGATCCGCCTGGAGGATAAGGAACCGCGTCCAGTGGACTGCAAAACTTGATTTTCAAAAGTTTTGGAGAAAGACAAGACTTTATCAAAATTTTGCAAAATCTTGGATTTTTACCTCTTTTAGCACTAGAGTATGCTAGGGTTGCATAAAAGCAACACATTCAAAAAGAATGTCTTGACAAAGGGTGACAAAATATTTAAATAACATTTTGGTCCAAATTTAAGTCAAGTTTTTAGAGGTTGTAATAGATTTAGGTTCAATTTTAAATAAACTGAAGTTGTTTAATGTGGTCACATAGATTAAAGCACATAAAAACTAAATCCATAAATCATCCACATGAGAAAATCATGAGGGAAAGGAAAGAAAATACAAGAATTAAAAAGACAATTAACTACTACAAAGATAGCTAACAACTAGGTCTTGAATTCATAGTTCTCTTTGGCTTGACCTCCTATTTTTTAAAAGCATGATAATATGAAAATCATCATTCATCTCTTAGGAGGAGGCATGGAGAACAAGATAAGCAAGAAATCATGCAACCTTCTATGAAGACCAAGCATCTCCATCCTTAGGTTTTAAATGATGTAGTTATTATAGAGACAACATGGGCAATTTGCACCATGAGCTTCTAAGAACCCAAAGAAGTAAGGATCACCCATAAAGTGAAGGATAAGAATGCCCAAAATAGGAGCATTAGTGTAAGAGGGTGGAGGAGGTGGTGGAGGCATAGTGTCCAAGGGTGAGATGGGAGAGTTTGGTGGAGTGAAAGGAGAGGTGACCAAAGGCTCAAGTACAAAGGGGATAGTTTGTAGAGGTTGAGGTTGAGAAATCCCATCTAAAGGAGGACTAGGGGTGAAAGGTGAAGAAAGCTCATTCATTCTTGATTGGAATGAAGAGGAGGTAAAACCATGAGAATAACAAGCCAAAGTTAACTATAAGTCAAAATCTAGGAACCAAACAAACACAATAATATGCACAAAGCTATGTAAATCGAGAGAACGATTACACAGTTAGTTAAGGATTAAAATAGTTAGTAATCTAAACAAGTAGTATTAGTTAATATACACACATAAAAGAAAAGAAAGAAAATGTTCAACACAAAGCATGTTTAACAACATGTTCTCCTTGAATTAAATCAAAGTCTTTATCTTCTTTTCTTGCCAAGTCCCTTGATCAAATTCCCCAAGTATTTGAATCCCTTTCTTGACTCCACTCGATGATCAAACAACTCACCTCGAGTCCTAAGATTTTCACGGTAGAGACACTCCATGTTGAGGTCTTCCGGTACTTTACTAGTGGAATGGTGAGGAGGAGGAGCTAAGTCTTCAAGTCCATCCACGAATGAGTTTGTGGATTGGCGGGAGTTACTTGAAGAGCAGACATGAGCACTAGTACCTATGCCACCACCATCACTTGGTGACATATCGAATTCCTCATCTCGGACTCTTGTTGATCATGTTTTCTCGAACCTTTATCACTTCTGGGCATTCTTTCATATACCTCTTGAATAGGTAACATCACCTGTTGAACCGGTTGAAAGCGAGAGAAGTCAAGGAAGGGAAAATCATGAACATCCCTCTTAAAGAGGCGAGTAAGAAGCACAGCATAGGGTAGATTTATTTTGGGTTTGGAAAGAGCATAATTAATTCGTCGAGCGATATAGTATGCCAAGTTGTACTTGGTTTCGGTAAAGATGCAAAATAGCATATGCACCATACACGCCAGAATGTGACCCCGGTTCCCACTAAGACAAAATACATTCTCCCTAAGGATCTCGGCTCAACGAACCATATAATCCTTAAGGTCTCTTGAGAGAACCTCATAACGATTTACAAGTCGTTTATTAGAATGAAGGCTTCTCACAACGTTTCCATCACGCTATTTGGAAATGATTTGAAGGATAAAATCGAGACCAACTTCATAGTGGTCATTTAGAGGTTTATCGTTGGATTCATCGAGAGCATCAAGTCTCCATTTGTCCATGAAATGACAAGTACCCTCAAATGGCACACAAAGAATTTGACCAAAGGTTTCGAGAGAGTATTGAATGACTTGATCATTCAATAAGAATCTAACGAATATTCTACCATTGAATTCAAGGATAGAATAGGTGCTAAAGAACTCCAAAAGAAATACGGGATATATCTGTTTATTTATGTAAAGCAAACAATCAAACCCCGTAGGCTCAAACATAGATTTGATATAGTCATAAACGGTAATTTCTTCATCAACAGTTCTACCTTCATGGAAACAACGTTTTGAAAGAGATGAATAGGAGTTTTGAAGTTGGATAGAAGCAACAATTTGAGAAAGGTTTGGCATATATCGTCTAGTGTTTTGATGATCTATTTGATATCTTGAAGGCATGATTAGTACCCAAATAAAACAAACAAAGATATTTCTCCAATCACTCATATGAAAAATAAAAATAAAAATTTCAAAAGATGAGAATGTGTTTCATCAATAGCTTGACACACTAAGGATTAATCCTTGTCATTCTCATGTTCACAATGTACCCATTTCACCATTGATCAAAACATATGAACTGTGTAAGATCAACAATGAACAAGAACATTGGTTTTTCAAAACAAGGTTTTTTGGTAAGCATTTAACAATGCCATTACCAACTTGTTCATGGGTTCATATCAATTCCATCAATCAACCAAAATATTTAGTTAAAATTCGGATTTGTTCTACAAATGGGTTTTATTGAAATCTCAGTGAATATGAACCTAAGGAATCATAGTACCAATACTATGTCAACTCTTATTCCTAATAAGGTTCTAATTCAATGTCAATTTTAAAAATCCCCAATTATGAATGTATGAACCCTAGAACAAATTAGATGAAATTGAAAGAAATAACTTACAATTAATTGATCTTGGATGATGGATGAGTGAAACATACGAACTTGAATCAATTAATTTGAGTGATTGAAGGTTTTTGAGGCTTCAACAATGGTGGAAAAACAAAGAAAACCACCGGATGTGTGTGAAGGAGAGAGAAGGACTAGTTTGAAAAAGATATTTTAATAAAACTGGCGCTCTGACAAAAGCTACTGCCCGCGGTTCCTTATAGATAAGGAACCGCGCCTCTGAGCCGCTAGAGATAGAGAACCGCCTACAGAGGCATGTTTTTATCAAAGAAATACAATGAATTTTTGAAAACCAAAATTTTTAAAATACTTAAAATATATCTTAAACCTTTTAGGATATCATTGGACCACCACAACAAGCACACGAGGAACCATGATGCAACACAAAATCGTTAGATGGGGGAGGTCCATCAAGATTAGAGCTTGGTGGAGAGGGAGATAATGGATAAGAAATGTTTTCACAATGCCTAGTGAGGTTAGGGAAAAAAGATAGGTCATTGAGTTGAGGAGAGTTGAAAGGTTTATGTGGTGGTGGAAGAATTTCTTTTTCTCCGGTAATTGGATTTATAGAGTAAGTCTCATTACAATATTTAATCGGAGAGAAAGAGGAATTCTTGGAGGATTTTGAAGAAGAAGAATCATGAGGATTCTTGTTCTTTTTTATCCAAATGGGTTTAATCGAGATTTTCGGTTTCTTTGAAAGCTTAGAAGAAGAAGCTTTAGGTTGAGAAGTTTGTGACAAAGAAATGTCAAGGTTAGGAAAGGAAGAATTAGGCACTATGAGGGATGAAGGAAAGAACTCCCAACAGAGAAGAATTTAAAGGAAAATAGACAAGGCAAAGATTTGAAATGAAAAAGAAAGGTTTAAGGGAATGTTTAGCCAAATTGGGTAAACAAAGAATCTTAACCAAAATAGTGGTCAAAAAAGAAAGACCAAAAATAAGCCAATAACGACTTTATTGGGCGCGATTATTAAAAATAGCCTGCGGTTCCATATCGATATAGATCCGCCTGGAGGCTAAGGAACCGCGTCCAGTGGACTGCAAAACTTGATTTTCAAAAGTGCTGGAGAAAGACAAGACTTTATCAAAATTTTGCAAAATCTTGGATTTTTACCTCTTTTAGCACTAGAGTATGCTAGGGTTGCATAAAAGCAACACATTCAAAAAGAATGTCTTGACAAAGGGTGACAAAATATTTAAATAACATTTTGGTCCAATTTTATGTCAAGTTTTTAGAGGTTGTAATAGATTTAGGTTCAATTTTAAATAAACTAAAGTTGTTTAATGTGATCACATAGATTAAAGCACATAAAAACTAAATCCATAAATCATCCACATGAGAAAATCATGAGGGAAAGGAAAGGAAATACAAGAATTAAAAAGACAATTAACTACTACAAAGATAGCTAACAACTAGGTCTTGAATTCATAGTTCTCTTTGGCTTGACCTCCTTTTTTTAAAAAAAGCATGATAATTTGAAAATCATCATTTATCTCTTAGGAGGAGGCATGGAGAACAAGATAAGCAAGAAATCATGCAACCTTCTATGAAGGCCAAGCATCTCCATCCTTAGGTTTTAAATGATGTAGTTATTATAGAGACAACATGGGCAATTTGCACCATGAGCTTCTAAGAACCAAAAGAAGTAAGGATCACCCATGAAGTGAGGGATATGAATGCCCAAAATAGGAGCATTAGTGTTAGAGGGTGGAGGAGGTGGTGGAGGCATAGTGTCCAAGGGTGAGATGGGAGAGTTTGGTGGAGTGAAAGGAGAGGTGACCAAAGGCTCAAGTACAAAGGGGATACTTTGTAGAGGTTGAGGTTGAGAAATCCCATCCAAAGAGGACTAGGGGTGAAAGGTGGAGAAAGCTCATTCATTCTTGATTGGAATGAAGAGGAGGTAGAACCATGAGAATGGTTAGTACCATAGGTTGAGTTTGTCTTGCATGGAGCAAGGGTGGTGAAGGTGAAGATGAAATGAGAATGGGAGAGATCTCATTTTTGGGAGTGTGAAAAGATGAAGAACCATTGTTAGGTATCTTGATCTTAATTTTGAGGCTTCTTTTTAAGGAAGAAGTTTCGGAAGAAGTGGATGTTCTAGTGGACGCCATGGTTGTGTGTTAAGGTTTAGAGAAGATTTGAAGGGATGAAGAACACAATCAACATAAGAGGGTTTAAGAAGAGAAGGGAATGATCCAAACTAGTAATGTGTTAAAATCAATTTAGGTGAATAATGAAATTAGGTACCCTAGTTTAGGAAAGTGCAGGTTTTCAAAAATTTTATCAAAGTTTTACATAGATTAAGGAAAACAGTGTAAAGCAAAGATTATGTCAAAACAGGAACAGGCGGTTCCTTACGTAGGTCCACAGTTCTTTATCGCTAAGGAACCGCGGGTTCGATATGGAACCGCGACCAGTGGTGACAGAAAAGTGCACTTCCTTAAACTTTGGTCAGCCCATATTTCACACAGGTAAATAACAAGCCGAAGTTAACTATAAGTCAAAATCTAGGAAGCAAACAAACACATAATATGCACAAAGCTATGCAAATTGAAAGAACGATTACACAGTTAATTACGGATTAAAATAGTTAGTAATCCAAACAAGTAGTATTAGTTAATATACACACATAAAAGAAAAGAAAGCAAATGTTCAACACAAAGCATGTTTAACAACATGTTCTCCTTGAATTAAATCAAATTATTTATCTTCTTTTCTTGCCAAGTCCCTTGATCAAATTCCCCAAGTATTTGAATCCCTTTCTTGACTCCACTCGATGATCAAACAAATCACCTCGAGTCCTAAGATTTTCATGGTAGAGACACTCCATGTTGAGGTCTTCTGGTACTTCACTAGTGGAATGGTGAGGAGGAGGAGCTAAGTATTCATGTCCATCCACGAATGAGTTTGTGGATTGACGGGAGTTACTTGAAGAGCGGACATGAGCACTAGTACCTATGTCACCACCATGACTTGGTAACATATCGAAGTCCTCATCATCGGACTCTTGTTGATCATGTTTTCTCGAACCTTTATCACTTCTGGGCTTTCTTTCATATACCTCTTGAATAGGTAACATCACCTGTTGAACCGGTTGAAAGCGAGAGAAGTCAAGGAAGGGAAAATCATGAACAACCCTCTTAAAGAGGCGAGTAAGAAGCATAGCATAGGGTAGATTTGTTTTGGGTTTGGAAAGAGCATAATTAATTTGTCTAGCGATATAGTATGCCAAGTTGTACTTGGTTTCGATAAAGATGCAAAATAGAATATGCACCATACACATCGGAATGTGACCCCGGTTCCCACCAAGACAAAATACATTCTCCCTAAAGATCTCGGCCCAACGAACCATATAATCCTTAAGGTCTCTTGAGAGAACCTCATAACGATTTACAAGTCGTTTATTAGAATGAAGGCTTCTCACAACATTTCCATCACGCTCTTTGGAAATGATTTAAAGGATAAATTCGATATCAACTTCATAGTGGTCATTTGGAGGTTTATCGTTGGATTCATCGAGAGCATCAAGTCTCCATTTGTCCGTGAAACGACAAGTACCCTCAAATGGCACACCAAGAATTTGACCAAAGGTTTCGAGAGATATTGAATGACTTGATCATTCAATAAGAATCTAACGAATATTCTACCATTGAATTCAAGGATAGAATAGGTGCTAAAGAACTCCAAAAGAAATACGGGATATATCTCTTCATTTATGTAAAGCAAACAATCAAACCCCGTAGGATCAAACATAGATTTGATATAGTCATAAACGGTAATTTCTTCATCAACAGTTCTACCTTCATGGAAACAACGTTTTGAAAGAGATGAATAGGAGTTTTGAAGTTGGATAGAAGCAACAATTTGAGAAAGGTTTGACATATATCGTCTAGTGTTTTGATGATCTCTTTGATATCTTGAAGGCATGATTAGTACCTAAATAAAACAAACAAAGATATTTCTCTAATCACTCATATAAAAAATAAAAATAAAAATAAAAATTTCAAAAGATGAGAATGTGTTTCATCAATAGCTTGACATACTAAGGATTAATCCTTGTCATTCTCATGTTCACAATGTACCCATTTCACCATTGATCAAAACATATGAACTATGTAAGATCAACAATGAACTAGAACATTGGTTTTTCAAAACAAGTTTTTTAGGTAGGCCATTACCAACTTGTTCATGGGTTCATATCAATTCCATCAATCAACCAAAATATTTAGTTAAAATTCGGATTTGTTCTACAAATTGGTTTTATTAAAATCTCAATGAATATGAACCTAAGGAATCATAGTAACAATACTATGTCAACTCTTATTCCTAATAAGGTTCTAATTCAATGACAATTTTAAAAAGCCCCAATTATGAATGTATGAATCCTAGAACAAATTAGATGAAATTGAAATAAATAACTTACAATTAATTGATCTTAGATGATGGATGAGTGAAACCCACGAACTTGAATCAATTAATTTGAGTGATTGAAGGTTTTTGAGGCTTCAACAATGGTGGGAAAACAAAGAAAACCGCCGGTTGTGTGTGAAGGAGAGAGAAGGACTAGTTTGAAAAAGATATTTTAATAAAACTGGCGCTCTGACAAAAGCTACTGCCCGCGGTTCCTTATAGATAAGGAACCATGCCTCTGAGCCGCCAGAGATAAAGAACCGCCTACAAAGGCAGGTAATACATCGTTTTTTAGCCAAGTATAAAATAATTTCGTAGTTCCGATCTTTTCGAATTGATTACCGGTTAAGAGTATGACTCAATTGTCTTTTGGTGAACAAGAGGATGGTTTGGTTTGATTATCTAATTCTAATTCTAAACATAAAAGCAAATGATTGTCGTTGAGTAAAGTAGAAGCTTTTACGAAATTAAACTAAAAGTTATTTAGAAAAACACTTAAAATATAAAACTTTATAAAACTTTAAAAATTAAAAACTTAGTCTATCGGAATGTAACTAGTCTTTTCCATCGGAATATAACTAAAACAAGTCATCGGAATAATATGAGTGAAAAGCCATCGGAATGTTCATGTTAGTAACCATCGGAATATCAACATCAAAGCTGTCGGAATGCACTGTTATCGCAATGTTTCTGTCGCAATAAAATTCTATCGGAATAATGTCCAACCTATCGGAATGTATCAAACTAAAATTGGGCAGAGTTTCGACTTAAAAAGACCTTAAACCCCGTCGGAATATGCGATCGCAATGAGCGATCGCAATCCAGATTTGGAATAAGGGGGAAATGACCAAACTATCTCAAAGTAAAACCAAAGATGGTTATTGCGATACAAATGAGCAGCCGTCGGAATGTGGGATACCCAATATTGCGATGGAACCTTAAGTAATCTGAAATTGGTGGTAAGCTGAAAACTCAATAAGCACATACAATAAGCTACTTTAACCTAACCTTTAACAACTCAATAAGCTTGAATTTGACAACTTTTAAAACACGAAAATCATAAACTTTATAAAAGAAGCTTTAAAAAGACAAAACCTATTTAATAATCCGAAAAGTAATAAGCTAAAACATGAAATAAGCCAATAAGCATAAAGATCTTATAGCCTAAACCAAATAAAAGCTTAATAAGTAGTAAAAAGATTAACCTTTTAACCACTTAAACATCAAATAAAATCAATCCGTATGGATTATGAATTTCGGATCAAAATCAAAAGTAAATCAAGAAATGTGGAAAGAGATTAAAGAACACAAACTTAAACTTAAACTTTTGATTAAAGAAATTCAAATACAAAGATTAATGAAAGCTTAAACTTGAAAGATTAAAAGAAAGAAAAGATGAAAAACTTAGTGAGAGAAAGTTTAGAACTTTCTCTCTCTAAAAACTAGAAAGGAAAAAAATGAAAAACTAAATTAGCTAACCACCCTCCTAATGTGATTAGGAGGGTATTTATAGGCTAAGTGGGAAGTGCATGTATGGCGTGCTTCCTTCTTTCTTTTCTTTGCGACTCGAGATTAATTCTTTCTCTTTTCTCGACGTCGTCTCGGGATTTGAACTTGTCTTAATAATTTTCTTCTATAATTTAGACTTGAGTTGTTCGACTTCATTAAACTTCCGTCTTTAGACTTTTTCTTCGATAAATCTTCAGAATAGGTCTTCGATAATTCTCGTTAAGTTTGGTATTAGCAATATCAAGAAGCTTTTCCTTGTCACTAAGAAGATCTTTAAACATCTTCGCATATTTAGGCATGTGAGCGAGAGCCTCGGCAAAGGAGATGTTAAAATTCAATTGTTTAAACATTTTAAGAAAGTTTGAAACTTGAATATAATCCTTGCTCTTTTGCTTCTCTTTCCTCAACCTTGAAGGATAAGGTATATCGGATGAAGAGAAAGGCTTTAGGGGAGTAGGATCACTCACAACCGGGGGTGGTGGGGGAATGGGGGTATAAGGCAAAGGAGGTGAGGAAAGTTTCTCTTTTTCCTTGTTCACAATCACGGGTGGAGGTGTAGGAAGCTGGGGTTCCGTATAACCTTTTCCACTACGAGTGGTGATTCCTTTCATCTCCCCTCTTGGATTAGCAACGGTGTTACTCGGAAGAGTACCCGAAGAAGAGGGTTGATTACTTTGGAAGAGCGACCCGATCATATCACGTATATTATCCGCTTGAGTGCTGAAAGAGTCTCTCCTGTCTGCGCGAATATCATTGCTTTGTTTCGCCATGTCATTCCTTAGCACGGCTCGAATATCGCTCCCTTGTTTCGCCATGTCTCCCTTCAAGTTGATGAATTGACTCTGAAGATTCGTCACCATCTCTCTATTAGTCCTCATGAACATTTCGATGTCTTGATTCAACGCCGTTGGTTGATTGAGAGGTGGAGCTTGGTATGCTTGAGAATTTCCTTGAGGTGGGTATGGGTTTCTTTAGGATTGGTATCGATTGTTAGCACGAGGTTGGCTTTGGGTATTTCAGTTATAGCTTTGTTGTTGGTTTTGGTTTTGAGGAGTAAAACCGGGCGGTGAAAGATAGTTGTTTGAACGATAACTTAGCAAGTTACGGTCTCCTTGAGGACGAGCTTGATAGCCTCCCGTGGGATAGGTACCGTATGCCGCGTTAACGTTTTCACAAAAATTGCCTTGAGTAGAAGGACAATCAATGTAAGAATGAGGACCACCACATGTTTCACAAGAAATAGCAACAGCTTTGGCTTTTTGAGTATGGTTAGTAGCCAAAATTTGCATATTTTTGCTCATTTCGATAATGGCTCGTTCCATGGCGGACATGTCGGTGGTGGAAGAAGTAGATGAAACATTGACTCTCGGATTAGATCTTGAGGATGCGGATGAATCCCAATTCTTGTGGTGAGTAGTCATGTTTTCAATCAACTCTCTACACTCCTCCGGTCTCCTTTTCATAAAAGTACCACCAGCGGCGGCGTTGATCGTGTCACGATCACGAAAAGTGAGACCATTGTAGAAAGTATCGATGAGAGTGACGGGGAGCATGTTATTATTTGGACAACGGTCGATCAAATCATTGTAGCGTTCCCAAGCATCAAAGACCGATTCATCATTGTCTTGCATGAATCCACTAATTTGATTACGAAGGCTCGTGACCATGGATGGTGGAAAGTAGCGCGACAAAAATCGTTGAGTCATGTCGTCCCAAGTATGAATAGAATTCTTTGGGAGACGATCAAACCATTTTTCGGCATGGTGAGAAAGCGTGTGGGGAAATAGTTGAAGGCGAAGTACATCCATAGAAACACCGGGCATCTTCATGCTTTGAGTAATGGTAATGAATTTGTCGAGGTGCTTGTTGGCATCATCATCCGGCAATCCGCGAAATGGATTAGTTTGCACTTGTTGGATCATGTGATGTTTCAACGAAAACTCCTGAGCCGTGATTTGCATCAGCGCAATCGGTCCTCCACGTCCGTTCATGGTGGGTTGACTCAATTCCTCCATTGTTCGTAAATCGGGTAGGGGAGCATTGTGGTTGTTGTTATTGTTATTCAAATTGGGCAGAGGTGGGTTATTATTGTTGTTATGAACACCAGCCATATCTAAATCTTCACGAGTCTTTGGCTCAGAATAATTAGAAGATCTAGTACGCATACACCTGCAGAAGAAAAATATACAGAGAGAATATCTATATATTCTTTTTGGGGCAAAACCTTAGGAAAAGAATTGCTTTTTTATGATTTTTCAATGTTTTTGTATTTTTTGAAAAGATTTTAAATTTTTATGGATTTTTGAAAATCTTTGGCAAAGAAAATAACGTTCCTAAAAGAACGGATCTCCAAAATGCAACGCGTCTCTCACTAAAAACCGTTAATCTTAACAAAAAGAGCCGGCAGCGGCGCCATTTAATACATCGTTTTTTAGCCAAGTATAAAATAATTTCGTTGTTCCGATCTTTTCGAATTGATTACCGGTTAAGAGTGTGACTCAATTGTATTTTGGTGAACAAGAGGATGGTTTGGTTTGATTATCTAATTCTAATTCTAAACTTAAAAGCAAATGATTATCGTTGAGTAAAGTAGAAGCTTTTACGAAATTAAACTAAAAGTTATTTAGAAAAACACTTAAAATATAAAACTTTGTAAAACTTTAAAACTTAAAAACTTAGTCTATCGGAATGTAACTAGTCTTTTCCATCAGAATATAACTAAAACAAGTCATCGGAATAATCTGAGTGAAAAGCCATCGGAATGTTCATGTTAGCAACCATCGGAATATCAACATCAAAGCTGTCGGAATGCACTGTTATCGCAATGTTTCTGTCGCAATAAAATTCTATCGGAATAATGTCCAACCTATCGGAATGTATCAACTTAAAATGGGGCAGAGTTTCGACTTAAAAAGACCTTAAACCCCGTCGGAATATGCGATCGCAATGAGCGATCGCAATCCAGATCGGAATAAGGGGGAAATGACCAAACTATAGCAAAGTAAAACCAAAGATGGTTATTGCGATACAAATGAGCAGCCGTCGGAATATGGGATACCCAATATTGTGATGGAACCTTAAGTAATCCGAAATTGGTGGTAAGCTGAAAACTCAATAAGCACATACAATAAGCTACTTTAACCTAACCTTTAACAACTCAATAAGCTTGAATTTGACAACTTTTAAAACACGAAAATCATAAACTTTATAAAAGAAGCTTTAAAAAGAAAAAACCTATTTAATAATCCTAAAAGTAATAAGCTAAAACATGAAATAAGCCAATAAGCATAAAGAGCTTATAGCCTAAACTAAATAAAAGCTTAATAAGTAGTAAAAAGATTAACCTTTTAACCACTTAAACATCAAATAAAATTAATCCATATGGATTATGAATTTCGGATCAAAATCAAAAGTAAATCAAGAAATGTGGAAAGAGATTAAAGAACACAAACTTAAACTTAAACTTTTGATTAAAGAAATTCAAATACAAAGATTAATGAAAGCTTAAACTTGAAAGATTAAAAGAAAGAAAAGATGAAAAACTTAGTGAGAGAAAGTTTTGAACTTTCTCTCTCTAAAAACTAGAAAGGAAAAAAATGAAAAACTAAATTAGCTAACCACCCTCCTAATGTGATTGGGAGGGTATTTATAGGCTAAGTGGGAAGTGCATGTATGGTGTGCTTCCTTCTTTCTTTTCTTCTCGACTCGATTTAATTCTTTGTCTTTTCTCGACGTCGTCTCGGGATTTGAACTTGTCTTAATAATTTTCTTCTATAATTTAGACTTGAGTTCTTAGACTTCATTAAACGTCCGTCTTTAGACTTTTCTTCGATAAATCTTCAGAATAGGTCTTGGACATCCGTTCTTTAAGCACTCTTGATCTCTTGACTTCGTCTTTTCTTGTTTTCTTCGATAAAAGCCCGTGAAAGCCCGTGTTTTCTTCATTTTTCATCTTTTGGTCCTAAAACACAATAAAAACACAAACCACGCATAATTCCGACTTTTACGACATAAATTACACGTTTTGGTCTTGTTATTATTGGAAATAAGTGACAAAAGGATAAGTGTTTTCACACTTATTAAATCCCCTACACTTGACCATTGCAATGCCCTCATGCAATGCATTAATTTTAAAGCACGGTTTACATTTTCCATCATAAATATCCCACCTTGGCCTTTATTAAATACTAAACATTAAGAAAAATAAAAAGATAGAAATATATACAAAACAAGTAAAGAAATCAAAAACTTACTTTGGGGTTTCGGCTGCCATGAACGTTTATCATCCTCAAGTTTCACATTCCCCATACCAAGCTTAAAAACGAGATCATTGTTATTATAAGTTAGCAAACTAACACGAATTCATGTGGGCCATTATTCACTTACACTCCCTTATTCCTGGGTATATCTCTTATATTTTATTATTGTCTTGAATGATCACGAGGATGCATTGTTTGACTTATTTTGATAGTTATTTAGGCTGAAAATAAAGTGGGACGATTTAATCAATAGTTAGCTAAAGGACAAAATCTTTTAAAACTGCTTCTCGGGACCTCATAAAGTTCATATCTTGGCATAACTCGCTTCACGATTTAAGACCTTTCTCGGACCGATATTTGGCAGCGACTTCATACATCAAATCTTTGAGAGACGTTCTTGAAATTATGGTCTTCTCTCATAATAGGAATTTCTTCACTTGAAGTTCTGAGAGATTCTTCATCTTTGGACCACGACTTCTTCATTTTTCTCCAATCTTTATTTTGGACTTTGATATACAACGATCCGCCTCCTTTTAGGACTTGGATCTATTTATCCTCATACCTTGTTAGGGCCTTTTTGGATAGACTTCTCCATGATCTTTTGGGGAGTTTTTTCTTATCATCGTGTGTCTCGATCCTTCATATTGATTTTCGATAAATGATTCTTCACATCACTTTTGGATCTTTAGCAACAAACTGTAGCCCTCATGCCTTGTTAGGGCCTTTTCGGACTCGCCAATCTTCGCATCCCGCTTCAATAAGTTATGCCTTGGATATGAACTCTAATTAATACCGAGCAAATTATAAACGATCTTGTGCTAGAAGCTAATTAACTTTTCAAATCGTACAACCTTATTTATTGCAAATATATTTATTAACAAGCGATGGGAGAAAAAGCTTATAATCAACTCACATAAATTCACGAAAGAATACCAAACTTATAATTGACTCTATCATCTCTCGTTCTCCACAATTTAAAATCTCAAGGAATGAGACTCGTGGATGCTTAGCCAATTAAATCAAAGTTTTGGGTTTTCGAGTCATCTATAGGATCTTTCAAATTCTTATACTTTTTCAAGTTTAGAATTCGCATTTTAAAGTTCCCTTGATAAACGATTCTCTAGGATCAATTATAGGAACTTGCGAAAAGTTCTTGTTCTTAACCCGTGAGAGTTAAGACTTTCGCATTTTAAAGCTCCCTATATAAAAGCCTAGCAAAACTTGACTTAAACACGTTAAGGATACTAGCTAGAGTAAACTTAGATAAGTAAACTCGGGTTGGGTCAAAATATTCACGACTTTGAAAAATTTAAAACCTCTTTATTAAACTTTATTTTTAGCAAAGAAAGTAAATAACGATAACAAAGGAAAACTACAAGGCCAAAATAGATTAAAAATTTTGAAATATGTCGAAAAATCAAATTTTCCGGTTAAAATGAGGGCAGATTTATGGAAAAGACCACTTACTTCGATAGAAGTCCCCCCTACACTTGATATAAACATTGTCCTCAATGTTTAAGCATGTGGGAATAAACTCCCCTACACTTTGGACATTGTGTACTTTGTTTAAGTCTTGCTAAGGAAAGGACAACTAAAGTGATTTCAATGTGAACATATAAGATATGAAAAATTGAATCACGACAGTTTAGGATAGAACCAGGAAGACGGAACACGGAATCATGGTTCATCAAAAGTCATCGAGGTGCACTTTGAAGCTTGAATCCCTGCACAAAATAAGAAACAAGACAACCAACACATATGGAGCTCCCCCTATACTTATTATGAAAGCGGTAAAGGATAGATCACGGGTTGCCTCCCGAGAAGGGCTTGTTTTTGATAACCGAGTCACGAGCCTGACTCGACCCAAAACTCTTTCATGGGAAACGTGGTGAGGGATGGAATCATCTCATGAGAGATGTCCTCACCAAAGTACAGCTTCAAAAGCTGGGCATTCACCTTAAAATTGGGCCCATTTGGCTGAGAAAGCTCAATGGTGCCATATGGATAGACTTTAGCGACGGTGGATGGACCAAACCAGCGGCTCTTCAACTTGCCCGAGAAGATCTTCAACCGAGAGTTAAAAAGTAAGACTTGATCACCAACGTGGAACTCTCGGTTCTTAATGCTTGCATCATGGATGATCTTGGTCTTCTCCTTGTAGATCAGTGAGTTCTCGTAAGCTTCATTCCTCAGTTCGTTAAGCTCGTTGAGTTGAATCTTCCGATGATCACCGGCTTTGTTGATGTCGAAGTTAGCCCACTTCAAGGCCCAGTATGCCTTGTGTTCCAGCTCAATAGGGAGGTGTCATGCTTTCCCGTACACAAGACGATAAGGTGTACAACTAATCGGCGTCTTATAAGCGGTACGGAATGCCCACAAAGCATCATCTAACTTATCGGCCCACGAGGCAGGATGCTCTCCCACAGTACGCTCCAGAATTCGCTTCAATCCACGGTTAGATATCTCGGCTTGCCCATTAGTTTGGGGATGATAAGCGGTGGAAAGGCGGTGATTGACACCATACTTAGCCATGACTCTTGCAAATTGATCGTTGCAAAAATGAGTCCCGCGGTCACTGATTATAGCACGAGGAACACCAAATCGAGCAAATAGCTGCTTCAAAAAGTTCACAACCACCCTCGCAACGTTCGTTGGGAGAGCCTTAGATTTAACCCATTTAGAAACGTAGTCAACGGCTACGAGGATGTACTTCTTCCCTTTGGATGATGGAAATGGCCCCATAAAGTCGATGCCCCATACGTCAAAGATTTCACATTCTTGTATGAAAATTTTAGGCATCTCATCTTTATGTGTGATCTTGCCTTGGCGTTGGCAAGCATCACAATGCTTAACCATTTCGTGAGCGTCACGATAAATGGTGGGCCAATAGAATCCAGAGTCAAACACTTTCTTAGCGGTGTAGTTGGGACCAAAGTGATCACCGGTGGGTCCTTTATGGCAAACATCAAGGATTTGTAAAGCTGCCGGCCCATCAACACATCGACGAATGATCAGATCACCACATTGTTTGAAGAGATAAGGGTCATCCCAGAAGTAAGTCTTAACATCTTTAAAGAACTTCTTCTTTTGTTGGGATGTTAACCCTTTGATGAGAATACCACCCGCTAAGTAGTTTGAAATGTCCGCAAACCACGGGGTGTCATCAAGATTGGAATGAATAGACATTAATGTCTCAAAGGGAAAAGAGTCATTGATCTCTTGATTCGGATGATCCCCTTGATAAGGATCCTCAAGTCTACTCAGATGATCCGCTGCTAGGTATTCGGCTCCCTTCTTGTCACGAATTTCAATGTTAAATTCTTGAAGGAGTAAAACCCAACGAAGAAGTCTTGGTTTAGAATCTTGCTTAGTTAACAAGTACTTCAACGCGGAATGATCGGTATACACGATGGTGGTAGAAAGGACAAGATAGGGGCGGAATTTCTCAAAAGGATACACTACAGCTAAAAGCTCTTTTTCGATAGTGGTATAATGAAATTGAGCCCCCTTCATTTTCTTGCTAGAATAATGGATTGGTTGGAAGTGTTTATTCACTCTTTGGCCCAAAACCGCTCCAATAGCAAAATCGCTAGCATCACACATCAACTCAAAAGGTAGCTCCCAATTAGGGGTAACCAAGACAAGTGCCTTAGTTAGCTTATCCTTAAGAATATTGCAGGATTCAAGACACTCTTTAGAAAAGATGAAAGGAGTATATTTTTCAAAGAGGTGGGTCATCGGGCGAGCGATTTTAGATAAATCTTGGATGAATCGACGATAGAAGCCCGCATGACCCAGAAAACTTTTCACACCCTTCACGGTTGAAGGTGAAGGTAATTTGGCTATGACATCCACTTTAGCACGGTCCACTTCAAGACCGGATTTAGAGATTTTATGTCCCAGCACAATGCCTTCTTTTACCATGAAATGGCATTTTTCCCAATTTAGAACAAGGCGAGTATCTTCACATCGCTTAAGCATGCGTTCCAAATTGGCAAGGCAAGAAGAGAAGGAATCGCCATAGACCGAGAAATCATCCATGAAGACTTCCATAGTTTCTTTAACCATGTCATGGAAGATAGCCATCATACACCTTTGGAATGTCCCAGGAGCATTGCATAAGCCAAAAGGCATTCTTTTATAAGCAAATGTGCCGTAGGGACAAGTGAATGTGGTTTTCTCTTGGTCTTTGGGATCGATGGGTATTTGAAAATAACCCGAGAAATCGTCTAAGAAGCAGTAATAATCATTACCCGCTAAACGTTCGAGCATTTGGTCCATGAAAGGAAAGGGAAAATGATCCTTTCTCGTAGCATCATTGAGTTTGCGATAGTCTATACAAACTCTCCACCTGTAACGAGACGAGTAGGAATCAGCTCGTTGTTTTCATTGGGAACAACGGTGATCCCGCCTCTCTTAGGCACACAATCGACTGGACTAACCTATGGGGAATCCGAGATAGGATAGATCATGCCTGCATCAAGAAGTTTGATAACCTCTTTTTTGATAACGTCATGGATCTTGGGATTCACCCTTCGTTGGCTTTGAATAGTGGGTTTAAAGTCATCCTCCATGAGAATTTTATGTGTGCAAAAGTGAGGATCAATTCCACGAATATCGGAGATTTTCCAAGCAATCGCTTTCTTATGATTCTTCAGCACGGCGATAAGTCGGGATTTTTCTTCTTCTTTCAGGTCCTTTGCGATGATGACCGGAAACTTCTTGTGTCTTCAAGGAAAACGTACTCGAGATGAGACGGAAGATCCTTAAGCTCTAAATCCGGAGGATTTTCGATGGACGGCGTAGTCAACTTTGGATCATCGGTAGAGATAGCCTTAGGAGACTGTGGAGAAATATGGTCCTCATTGAGAAGTTTCTCAATGGTACGAATGTCTTCATCCCAATTGGAGGGAGAATCGTCATATTGCAAATCCACATCTCCCAGAGTTGCTACAAATTCTTTCAAGAGGAAATCACTTTCTCCAAATGGAGTTAATGACGGAGCGGTTGAGGCAACGGTCTCAACATTGGGTAGAGAAGAAAGATTGCTTTTGCAAGGATCATTAAAGTGTTCTTCACAAGCCTTATCGAGAACATCAATAGCATTAACACTCTCATATGAATAAGGTTGCTTAGAAATCTTACCCATGTTGAAGACAATTTTATCGTCACCAACTCTCATGATTATTTCGCCCGCGGCTACATCAATGAGAGTGCGACCGGTCCTCAAGAAGGGACGTCCAAAGATTAATGGAACACGGGGATCCATCTCGTAGTCAACGACAACAAAATCTGCCGGGAAGGTGAATTTGTCAACGCCAACGAAGAGGTCTTCGGCTATCCCCACTGGATAAGCAACCGTACGGTTAGCTAATTCCAAAGGCATTAAGTTTATACTAGCACCTAGATCGGCTAGGGCCATGCAATTCTCTACTCCCGGGAAGTTGCAAGGAATCAAGAAGCAACCCGGATCACCAAGTTTGGTGGGCAATTTCCTTAAGAGAACCGCAGAGCAATTCTCGTTAAGTTGGGTATTAGCAATATCAAGAAGCTTTTCCTTGTCACTAATAAGATCTTTAAACATCTTCGCATATTTAGGCATGTGAGCGAGAGCCTCGGCAAAGGAGATGTTAAAATTCAATTGTTTAAACATTTTAAGAAAGTTTGAAACTTGAATATCATCGTTGATCTTTTGCTTCTCTTTCCTCAATATTGAAGGATAAGGTATATCGGATGAAGATAAAGGCTTTAGGAGAGTAGGATCACTCACAACTGCGGGTGGTGGGGGAATGGGGGTATAAGGCAAAGGAGGTGAGGAAAGTTTCTTTTTTTCCTTGTTCACAATCACGGGTGGAGGTGTAGGAAGCTCGGGTTCCGTATAACCTTTTCCACTACGAGTGGTGATTGCTTTCATCTCCCCTCTTGGATTAGCAACGGTGTTACTCGGAAGAGTACCCGAAGAAGAGGGTTGATTACTTTGGAAAAGCGACCCGATCATATCACGTATATTATCCGCTTGAGTGCTGAAAGAGTCTCTCATGTCTGCGCAAATATCATTGCTTTGTTTTGCCATGTCATTCCTTAGCTCGGCTCGAATATCGCTCCCTTGTTTCGCCATGTCTCCCTTCAAGTTGATGAATTGAATCTGAAGATTCGTCACCATCTCTCTATTAGTCCTCATGAACATTTCGATGTCTTGATTCAACGCCGTTGGTTGATTGAGAGGTGGAGCTTGGTAAGCTTGAGAATTTCCTTGAGGTGGGTATGGGTTTCTTTAGGATTGATATTGATTGTTAGCACGAGGTTGGTTTTGGGTATTTTGGTTATAGCTTTGTTGTTGGTTTTGGTTTTGAGGAGTAAAACCGGGTGGTGAAAGATAGTTGTTTGAACGATAACTTAGCAAGTTACGGTCTCCTTGAGGACGAGCTTGATAGCCTCCCGTGGGATAGGTACCGTATGCCGCGTTAACGTTTTCACAAAAATTGCCTTGAGTAGAAGGACAATCAATGTAAGAATGAGGACCACCACATGTTTCACAAGAAATAGCAACGGCTTTAGCTTGTTGAGTATGGTTAGTAGCCAAAATTTGCATATTTTTGCTCATTTCGATAATGGCTCGTTCCATGGCGGACATGTCGGTGGTGGAAGAAGTAGATGAAACATTGACTCTCGGATTAGATCTTGAGGATGCGGATGAATCCCAATTCTTGTGGTGAGTAGTCATGTTTTCAATCAACTCTCTACACTCCTCCGGTCTCCTTTTCATAAAAGTACCACCAGCGGAGGCGTTGATCGTGTCACGATCACGAAAAGTGAGACCATTGTAGAAAGTATCGATGAGAGTGACGGGGAGCATGTTATGATTTGGACGACGGTCGATCAAATCATTGTAGCGTTCCCAAGCATCAAAGAGCGATTCATCATTGTCTTGCATGAATCCACTAATTTGATTACGAAGGCTCGTGACCATGGATGGTGGAAAGTAGCGCGACAAAAATCGTTGAGTCATGTCGTCCCAAGTATGAATAGAATTCTTTGGGAGACGATCAAACCATTTTTCGGCATGGTGAGAAAGCGTGTGGGGAAATAGTTGAAGGCGAAGTACATCCATAGAAACACCGGGCATCTTCATGCTTTGAGTAATGGTAATGAATTTGTCGAGGTGCTTGTTGGCATCATCATCCGGCAATCCGCGAAATGGATTAGTTTGCACTTGTTGGATCATGTGATGTTTCAACGAAAACTCCTGAGCCGTGATTTGCATCGGCGCAATCGGTCCTCCACGTCCGTTCATGGTGGGTTGACACAATTCCTCCATTGTTCGTAAATCGGGTAGGGGAGCATTGTGGTTGTTGTTATTGTTATTCAAATTGGGCAGAGGTGGGTTATTATTGTTGTTATGAACACCAGCCATATCTAAATCTTCACGAGTCTCGGGCTCAGAATAATTAGAAGATCTAGTACGCATACACCTGCAGAAGAAAAATATACAGAGAGAATATCTATATAATCTTTTTGGGGCAAAACCTTAGGAAAAGAATTGCTTTTTATGATTTTAAAATGTTTTTGTATTTTTTGAAAAGTTTTTAAATTTTTATGGATTTTTGAAAATCTTTAGCAAAGAAAATAACGTTCCTAAAAGAACGGATCTCCAAAATGCAACGCGTCTCTCACTAAAAACCGTTAATCTTAACAAAAAGAGCCGGCAACGGCGCCATTTAATACATCGTTTTTTAGCCAAGTATAAAATAATTTCGTTCTTCCGATCTTTTCGAATTGATTACCGGTTAAGAGTGTGACTCAATTGTCTTTTGGTGAACAAGAGGATGGTTTGGTTTGATTATCTAATTCTAATTGTAAACTTAAAAGCAAATGATTGTCGTTGAGTAAAGTAGAAGCTTTTACGAAATTAAACTAAAAGTTATTTAGAAAAACACTTAAAATATAAAACTTTGTAAAACTTTAAAACTTAAAAACTTAGTCTATCGGAATATAACTAAAACAAGTCATCGGAATAGTCTGAGTGAAACGCCATCGGAATGTTCATGTTAGTAACCATCGGAATATCAACATCAAAGCTGTCGGAATGCACTGTTATCGCAATGTATCTGTCGCAATAAAATCCTATCGGAATAATGTCCAACCTATCGGAATGTATCAAACTAAAATTGGGCAGAGTTTCAACTTAAAAAGACCTTAAACCCCGTCGGAATATGCGACCGCAATGAGCGATCGCAATCCAGATCGGAATAAGGGGAAATGACCAAACTATCGCAAAGTAAAACCAAAGATGGTTATTGCGATACAAATGAGCAGCCGTCAGAATGTGGGATACCCAATTGCGATGGAACCTTAAGTAATCTGAAATTGGTGGTAAGCTGAAAACTCAATAAGCACATACAATAAGCTACTTTAACCTAACCTTTAACAACTCAATAAGCTTGAATTTGACAACTTTTAAAACACGAAAATCATAAACTTTATAAAAGAAGCTTTAAAAAGACAAAACCTATTTAATAATCCGAAAAGTAATAAGCTAAAACATGAAATAAGCCAATAAGCATAAAGATCTTATAGCCTAAACCAAATAAAAGCTTAATAAGTAGTAAAAAGATTAACCTTTTAACCACTTAAACATCAAATAAAATCGATCCGTATGGATTATGAATTTCGGATCAAAATCAAAAGTAAATCAAGAAATGTGGAAATAGATTAAAGAACACAAACTTAAACTTAAACTTTTGATTAAAGAAATTCAAATACAAAGATTAATGAAAGCTTAAACTTGAAAGATTAAAAGAAAGAAAAGATGAAAAACTTAGTGAGAGAAAGTTTAGAACTTTCTCTCTCTAAAAACTAGAAAGGAAAAAAATGAGAAACTAAATTAGCTAACCACCCTCCTAATGTGATTAGGAGGGTATTTATAGGCTAAGTGGGAAGTGCATGTATGGTGTGCTTCCTTCTTTCTTTTCTTCTCGACTCGATTTAATTCTTTGTCTTTTCTCGACGTCGTCTTGGGATTTGAACTTGTCTTAATAATTTTCTTCTATAACTTAGACTTGAGTTCTTCGACTTCATTAAACTTCCGTCTTTAGACTTTTTCTTCGATAAATCTTCAGAATAGGTCTTGGACATCCGTTCTTTAAGCACTCTTGATCTCTTGAATTCGTCTTTTCTTGTTTTCTTCGATAAAAGCCCGTGAAAGCCCGTATTTTCTTCCTTTTTCATCTTTTGGTCCTAAAACACAATAAAAACACAAACCACGCATAATTCCGACTTTTACGACATAAATTACACATTTTGGTCTTGTTATTATTGGAAATAAGTGGTAAAAGGATAAGTGTTTTCACACTTGCAGGTTTTTATCAAAGAAAGACAATGAATTTTTGAAAACCAAAATTTTTAAAGTACTTAAAATATATCTTAAACCTTTTAGGATATCATTAGACCACCACAACACTAGGTAATAATGCCTTGTTGAAGGATTACGAGTTGAATCGAGATAGGAAAAGACCGAAACGAACAAACGACTACTCGTAGCCAAAAGACAAAGGGAGAGGAGTTAAGAGAAGTGAATCAAGACCGAGAACATTGCTTAAGAGACAAATGACATTTCATATTGAGGAGGTGAAGAGCTTGTGTCATATATAGTGGTTTAAGACGTGCCTTTCCAACGAAAGTCTAAACAGCTTTGGTAATGAATTGAACGAAGCAATTTTGATGCATAGAATAAGATCATTTTTAAGAGTAGTCTTATTCTATTTCAAAACATGAGCAAAGTATAGATTCACTTTCTATCCTACATGATCGGATAAGTATTGCTAGAATTAACAATAACAATATCCTTGGAATATTTCAATTCCAAATGTGTAAAATCCACCTACAACTTAATGAAGTAGTTTGGTATCTCAAGGGATTCACTAATCATCCTAGAGATGAGCTTAATTGCACAAGTTACACATGATATAGGGCCTACTAACCGTAAGGGTGCAAACCATGGAAATCATGCTTGATACTTTAAGCTTCTACTAACTCACCCTACATCTCCATAGTTAGTCAAGTATCCAAGCAATGAAGGTTTGAGAGGGAAAAAGAAAAGAATCACAAACCACAAATAAATGTCAAGGCAAGAATGCCAAGAGCAAGCATATAGTCAATTAATGATCAAAAGAATGATCAATAGGGCGTGTGGAAGAACGAAAGCGTACCTTGGCCACAAATTGCATTTCGAGCTTTCAAGGAACCTATGCAAAGCCCAAATATGACTAATAGTGACTACTAAGTCTTCAAAGACTAGTATCACCTCTACCCATCTTGATATCATCATTCAATAATGTTGGAAATCAAAGAAGATGAGTCTTATACAAGTGTAAGTAACTCAATCCACAATCAATAGAATGATTTATCTTCATGAGTACCTACACACAACAAGATGCAAACTAGTAGATACATTTCAAGAGTAAATCTAAAATGCATGAATACTACTAAGTTAAGTAATATGCAATATTAACATTTTAAAAGGCTTATTTTTAACAAAATATAGTTTTGACCAAAGAAAAACTTTAGTACAACTTAACCTTCTAATTTGAGCAGACAATGGATCGATCCAAGTTTTAAAGTACAATATACTTCAAAGATCTTGTGTCACCATCGCTCTGATACCAATGGTAGAAACTAGAAGGGGGGGGGGGGGGGGTTAATAGTTTCTCATCGGTTTATCTCTTAATTAAAATTCCTTTCAATTAGGTGAGTGCACAAAACTATGTTTTACTTTAAAGCTAGTTGCATATTGATTACGTTCAATTCTAATGCATTAACAATGTATAGTAAGTGTAGTGATAATGAATGTAAGTAAAGAGTAAGGGAAGAAATAAACTAGTAGGAAGACACCAAGATTTATAGTAGTTCGGCAACGAGGCTCTATCCTCGTTCCTACTCCACTCCTTGAGTACACCTTACTCGAGATTTCCACTATATCCTCAAGCTCCCTTCTTGGCGGAGAAAACCTTACAACGTCGCTTACAGTATTTTCCGACACTAAGCTAAATGTCGAGACCTAATCTTAGCTAGAACCAATCTACACAGCGTCGCCCACTTCACTCTTTTACAACACAAGGCTAGATGTCGAGTTCTAATCCAAAGGTAGAACCATTCTTCACAACGTTGCCTACTTTACCATTTTCTGACACAAGGCTAGATGTCGAGTTCTAATCCAAAGCTAGAATCAATCTTTATGACTCTTCACTTTGAAGTTAAGTGAGAACTTCACACAACACAACTACATATCACTTTCTAGTTTAGTGAGAACTCACAAGACACAACCACATCACTTTATAGTTTAGTGAGAACTCACAAGACACAACCACAACACTTTATTGTTTAGTGAGAAGTAACACAACTAATTACAACTCAACTAATCATATCCAAGTACACACATGTAGCTTTGATCTACACAACATAAATCCAAGCACACACATGTGCAATGGATGTACACAACTCTAATCCAAGTATTCATAAATAGCTTGGATGAACACAACTAGTCTAAGTATTTACAAATACATTGGATCTACACAAGACACAAATGATCAAATGATGAACGTGACTAGATCTTTAGGAGAAGGTGATCTTCATCAATGCTACATCTTTAATCACATCACAAGTGTGTGAGTGATCTTCTCTTTGGACAAGGTAAAGAAGGAGATCAAGAGGATAATCATGAGTAAACATACTTAACACATTAAGTGATCATTTACAAATGACTAGGATTAGATAGGAGAAAGAAGGCTAAAGAAGATGTCCAAAAAGGGTTAATGAGAATGCAGATTTGATCCACTATTTATAGGACAAAACATCCAACGGCTATATCTGCCCGCGGTTCCTTATTGGAGCCCGCGGTTCCTTATCGATAAGGAACCGCCGTAGGTGCTAAGGTACTGCCAGCGTAGAGTCCGCTCCTTTTTGTCTTTTAGTGAATTTAAAATATATGAGGCTGTTTAAACCTTCAAAAGATATTCTTATAGCATTTGGAATATGCCATATTCAAATTTGCATTTTCATTTTAATAAAAAAAATTCTTAAAAATAAAGTTTATTAAAAATCTTTTGTTATGTTTGACAAAAGTGAGTTTTAAGGCTAATCACTTTTAGGATCACTAAGCATGATTAAGATATGTTAGTGTAATTATTATTACCTAAATGATAGTGTTTGTTAGATAATTCGTTTTATTATTGTGTTTGACAATAAATGTCTTTGTAATTTGTCGTGATATAAACTAAGAAAGATTAATTAATACCAACAATGTTTTTAAGCATTCCTTTGCATTAACACTTTATAAGTTAGATTCCACATAACTTATTTAGCTTGAGTAAGAGTTCTTAAAGTGTTTTAGTTTGATTACAAACTACTATACTAGTTCTTATTAGAATATAGATCCAATCAAAGGGATCAACAAGTGGCATCCGAGCTTGTTGAGAAACTCTGAAAAAGAAGAACACAACCCTAAAAACTCCACTCACACTAAAACTCAATGTCTCAACCTGGTGATGAACCTCACTTGGAAGACATTCCAGATCCTGATCCAATACTACAGGGACATCCTCAAGTTGTGCATCCTGCACCACCACAAGGTGTTCTAGTCATAGATGATGTAGTTACTTCTACAACTACAACACTTTCCCATACTCTTTATGCTGTCAAACTCCTAGTTCTCAAGGGTGATAACTATGAGACATGGGCTATACAGATGGAACATTACTTGAATCACATAGATCATACTCTGTGGAAAATTATCAAGAATGGGAATACACTAAGAAGTTACACTGGTTGCATGATGGTACATGTTATGCTTTACCTGCTGTGACTGCTGAGGAGGTACAAGCAGAGATCAGAGAAAGAAAGGACATAACTGCTTTGGCTATGGCACTTTCAGAGGACATCTTACCTAGCTTTCATCACTATAAGGATGCAAAGGCTATGTGGGATGCCATAAAACTTAGATTTGGAGGTAATGACAAATCTAAGAAGATGAAGAAGATGAAGAAGATTGTTCTGAAACAAGAATTTGATAACTTCTCAATTTCCAGTATAGAAGGAATCCATGGTGGCTATGGAAGGTTCAGTAAGCTGCTCATTCAATTGGCAGTTTATGGACAAACAATTCCTAATGAAGAAGCTAATATGAAATTCTTAAGGAGTGTTCCATGATAAGTGTGAAAACACTCATCAATAATGATCCAAAAACCACTCAAAACATAACCAAATATATTATATTTAACGAAAAAATATCAGAATTACGTGGGTATTTGTGTTTTTATGTTTTCAGGTATACAAGATGCATTTTGGAGCAAAGATGCGTTTTCAATGGATTTAACTGATAAAAGACGAAGAAAAGGACAAATCAAGCTTCAAGGACCAATCATGCCATATTTTCAAAGATCAAGGACTTAAGTTGCTGAAATTACAAAGATTAAGCCTTTCAAATGTAAGTGATAAAAGATAAAAAGTTTGGAATTTCAAAGTGCAACAATTATGGAAGTTCATGGACTAAAAGGGAAATAAATCTTTTATTAACAAATAAATAAATAAAAAGAAAAGAATGAAAAAGAAAAGAAAGAAGGAAAGTTTATATATTCGGTCAAAGCTTTCATTCACAGTCAAACACAACACACGTCTATCATCACCACTGAATAAGAGAGAGAAACAAAGAAACAGAGCTCCATAAATCTTATCCCATCAAACCTGCAAATCCCATTCAAGAACAATCAAGGTGGATTCGAGAAATACTTTAAGAAGCAAAATTGATCAGCTTTTCATCCTCTACATGAAGATATGATTTAATTAAATCAAAAGTGGAAGATGAAGAAACCCCAAAATGATGATGAATGAAGAACCCTAGTCTAATCCTTGTATTAAACACGTGGCATCAAGGGACTGGTCAAGACACGTCACTCTTCTTCTTCAAACGGCTATAAATAGGAGATCAAGACCTTCAGTTTCAAGCGGTTAGCTTAGGAGTAGAAACACATAGTTAGTTAGGTTAGATAGTTAGTTTTATTTTATCTCAAAGCTTATTGATTTTCAGTTAATATTCAGTTTTAAGTTTGTTACGATTCAGTTTTTTGTTGTAACCGATTTTCATTAATGAATTTACATTTTCATTCTTAGTTCTTCAATCTCTATTCTTTCTAGAAAGTAAAAAGTTGTTATGAATCCATAAGATCCTTTAAGCTCGTAGATATTTTCATAAGTTGTAGTCTCAATGTTATGTTGTTCATAATAAACGAATTTGCTTACTGGTTAATTAGCTTTTCAATTTTGGTGATAAGTGTTTTCAGTTTCAGTTTCAGCTTTACATTCAGTCTTTAAGTTTGTTAAGCTATCAGATATCTTATCAGTTAGATGAATTTGCTAGCGTTTTTAGTTTAGATGATATAGATAGGTTTGTCTGTTAAATCAGTTAGTGTAACTTGTCGAGTCAAAGCTTAAAATTCATTCTTCGAGCTTTCTTAATATTCTTTAAATTTATGTGTTTCTTCTACTGTTACTATTCACGACAAAGTGTCAGTTAATTTTCTGTTCCATCGAGTTATCTAGTTGCTACTGTTCTAAAAATATTTCAAGATTAAGAGACTTTATTTAAGTTGATTCAGTTTGGTGCTTTTAGTTCTAGTTTACTGTTCACAGCAACCAAGTTTCTTTCGGATCGATATCATTCGGGGTAAAGTGGTGTAGTATCGGTTCAGCAGTCTCGATTTCAGTTCACAGGTTCAAGTTTCGAGCTCGGTTCATGAATTTGATATTAGTCTCGGTTCAGCATAGCATAATTTCGACAATGACCAAGGGCTGAATGTTTCCTTCGATAGAGTAAATTTTCAGTAGGATAGGTTGCAGGTTTGATGTTTTGCAGGGTTACTTTTAGTTCTCGCAGGTTTCAGTTTAGAAGGTCTTGTTTGGTTTTTCTTCGCTTGTTTCAGATTTATTTTGCAGGATTACTTTCAGGTTTCAGATTTGACCAAGTTGGAGCTACAAGACTTGTTTGATTCTTGAATTAGCAGTGTAGTTGCAGATTTGTAGAGTAATATGTTGGATTTATGATTTGGATTTGCTGTATGGTGGTAATAGAGATTTGTTTCAGTTCCAGTATTAGACGATGTTTGAGGTGCGATAGTTAAAGCGAGCTCAGCGCTTCGCTTCGTCCAACAACAGACAGGCCTCGGATGCGGGAAGTCTCCTCTTTAATTTTTGAAATTTATAGTATAATCTGCTAGTGGCTATCTGTGGTGTAATTCTAGTTTAGTTTTGTTTGATTTTATCATTTGCAATTTGTTTAGTCTCTGAATTTAGTGTTTGTTTGAATTCATGTGTTCTTGATTTCTATATCTTGCATTACATCTGTTACGGAGTGTTTGGATTTGCATCATTTGCGTATCTTGTTTACTGATTTAATTGATCTCGTTAATTGAACTTCCTATTTGTTCTAGACTTTAGTTCCCTAGTGATGACTGTAGCCCTTAGAGTCCTTGAATTCAGTTTATGCTAGTGTTTGGGTTAACAGAATGTTCAGTTTTTTCTGCATTTGATTGTAATGATTGAAGCTTGTAATTAGTTACAGAATTGAAGTTGATAGTAGTCATTGAAGTAATTCATACTTAAGTCGTTAAATCAGCAAGTTAACAGGGTCATAGTAGGAATTTTGGTGGGTTAAGAGCAATCGATAACTCACTGATCACTAGTTGCCTTTGTAGTGAGAATTAGATTGTGAGATTGATCGTCTTAAGTCATTGGTTCGTGATATTTGACCATTTCAGTTTTAATAGAAATATTGCATATTGTGTCCACTTAAAAGTAGGATTATATAGGCTTAAATAAGTTGTTAGCATAAGGATGTAGTGTAAGAGTTAAAAATTGTTCCTTGAATTCTGTTAAAATTTGATTTACATTTGCTAAGTGAATTAGGCAGTTTATAGAATTGAATTTCATAACAGCTTATAGTGTTAAGCTCACTATTGGACTTGTTTTTTTTTTGTTGGGCTAGTAGGATAATAGTTGGCACGTTTTTTTTGTATAGCATAAGTTGCATTTACGTTTCAAAATTGCATTTCATATTTCATTCATTTTTAGTTGTTATCATATAGTAATAATAATATAGTAATGGTATAGAATATAGTATTAGTCAGTTATTTGGGCTTAGTTTTAATAGTATTATATTCAATTCTGTTTAGGAGCGCACTATTGATTTGATATAAGTGTAGGTTATACCCGTTTATGACTTAGCAAATTTAGGTCCATTTCATGTTTTATACTTTGATTTTTTGTTTGTAGTTAAAATTGGAAATTTTCATTTTATATTTTTTGTACATTTAAATGTTGTACTTGCTTCGTGCTTTAGATCAGTACGTATTACGTAGTGTAGATAATATTTTTACATTTTTTTACGTGCTTTATTTTCCAAGTAGCTTAAATACCAATCAAGCTATTTTTTACCAAAAACAATTAAGTCGAGCTTGAAAAGTTATATCAATTCGATTAGATACCGAGAACAACTTCACTAAAATACTCAATATTAAATGGCGCCGCTGCCGGTTCTTTACGTGAAGATTAACAGTTTCGAGTGAGACGTATTGGATTTTGGGATCCGTTTAGTTTGTGAAAGTTATTTTACGTATTATAAATAAAAAACATAAAAAAATCAAAAAGATAAAAATACAAAAAAATAAAAAATCACAAAAATCAATTCTTTTCCTAAAGAATTGAACCAAAAAAATAAAAAATCCAAAAAGTAATCTTTTTCCTAAAAGATTACAACAAAAATATATATTATATCGGTTTTCATCGTTTTTACGTACATATAATATTTTCTTAAGAATCGAATAAATACAAAAATATTTTTGATATATTATTATATGTAGATACGTATACGTAGATACGAACACTTAATCCATCTACTTCCATAAGTATTGCCGAGGCAATACACCGTGTTCGGGAGTGTTCCGGTCCTTGACATGTGTATCGGTAAAATTTAATTAAGGCACAATATATAAATACTACGATCTTCTTGATTTTGAGAAGGAGGCCACTGTGTGGGGGGTATAAGGCGAGTGTATTTCACATTCTAAAGAAGCAGGCTCTTAAGTGCTACGCGCCGTCTCGTTTCTCCGCTTCCTTGTGGGTCTTTCAAGAGTGATAGGGGTGAGTGGTGTGCCACCCAATTAGTACTTACATATATTATATTTTCTTGTGGATATTAATTATTGCACCTCGAGGGAGATAATCTCTTCTCTCTCAAAAGTCGACCGAGAGCTCATCTCTCACTCCTCGAGTTTACTTACACGTGTACTCGCACACGTGTAACCATACCACCTTTGGTGTATTACTTCCTTCCCCGAGGAAGCTTTTAAACATCATTTCACTTGTATATACATTCGAAATTTTTTTCCACACATGGATAATCGTCCTATTTTGGAGATATTACAAGACGAGCATTAACGAGCTGTGTATAGGCCTTGTGCGACTTGTGGAGGACCGCATGGTGAAAATAATTGTCATCTATACGCGAGCGATTATGATCAAGGGTTTAATGAGGATTTTAAAAATCAAGATTTTTTAAATGAAGACGATTTTCAAAATGAAGAAAATTTTCAAAGTCATAATCAAACAACCTTTCAAAATTAGTGCATTTATCATTTCTTGAGTGAAGACACTTTTAAACTTATAATGCAAGCACTTGAGCAAATGAAAGGGGCAACTGATCCGAACATCTTAGGCTTGCGAACACACGTCTTGGAACTCATAAGACCTGAAGATGCTTTACCTGATGATGAGCCTTCTTTCAGAGTAGAGGTTGAGGATGATACACTTAGTGGTGTTCCTATTGTAGACCCTTCCATCTCTCCACCGACTATACTTGAGCCATACACACCTTCATCACCTTTACCTCACATGGAACCCAACAACTCTTTAACCATAGGGGACGAGCCTCTTAGCACTAATACAAACACCGATTTGGATGAATTAACCTCTTCTAGTGTTGAGAACCTTATCCCAATCCAAAGAGAGCTTGAGGGTGTTTCCAATGAACCATGTGACGAGCTTCGTATTGATACCTCTTCTCCTCATGATCACATTGAGATTTAATCACTTGTTGACTTTCATGCTACTACTAGTGATTTTGGTGACTTTGATCTTGACGAATTGTTCAAAGAAAGGGATAATGAGATTGAGGAAGAATTTATGCAATACTTGCCACAAAAAGAGGATGGTGATTGGATCCTAGTGAGACATCTTATGATATATCATCCGATGACTTTTCATGTCAAGATGACATCCCTAATTTGGATGAAGATGTTGATCCTATAGAAGAAGTTGAAGATGTTCATATTCGTGAGGTTTTATCAAATGTTTATACTCTTATCTCCTCGATTAAAGCATTAAACACACACAATAATGATGATTCCATAGAAGACGAACCTTTCATTGATATTTCTTCACCGGTTTTTGAGGTTGCACCTATTGATTTTTATGATCATATCATTCCTTTGGGTGACTCTCTCATTAATACACCTTCTTTTGATCCTTCTGTTCCCACCCTCCCACCCTTGAAGTTGGTTATTGATGAAGATCCTATACTCTTAGAGATTGATCATTTTTCACCTAAGGCACCTTTAGAGCCTAAAACCTTTGATATGGATTCTGATATGGATATTGTTGCCACCATAGAGGCTTATCTTGCTAATACTGATTTAGAGGTTGATTATAGTGATTCTAATTGGGAAAAGGATATTCGTCTTATTGACAACATGCTTTTTGGGAACATAGAGATTACACCTCCTTTACAAGATACTATTACTATTGATCCTCCTTTCACTATGACTTCTATGGAATAATACCCACCTTTTGATGATGATGAAGAGCTTAACATGGACATAATAGTTATGAATGTTTTGATACCTACACCTTCCTTGTCTCATGATGCTTTGATCACTAAGGGGGAATCTTCTATGGTTGATACGAGTTCATCTTCTTATTTTCCCATGAAGGGAAAGGTTTTTGATCTTGGGATACATAAATTTGAGACACCTTGGTTTTCATCTACTCCACTTAAGAGTGTGATTTCTATTGAGATGGAATTCTTGTATGAGCTTACTTTGGTGATGCTACCTACTTTGGAGTTGTTCACATGTAGAGATGGAAACTATATATTTGATCCTGGGGTGCTTCCTATTTGAGAGATTTCGTATGTTGGACAAACTTTAGACACGTTGGACCGTTCCATTTATCGCGGCGGATATTGTAAATCTTATAGTAAATGGCAACGTGCTAAGTTTAAGTGTATCATGTGAGACGAGCTTGAAAGTGATATTCTTTATTCTACATGATGGTTTCCCCAAGGACAACCTAATTCGGGGCCGATTCGAGCTAGAGACTTAGGGTTAAAAAACTCAAGCATTGAATAACTAGGTTAGAAAACATAGATTAGATCTAAATAGGTTAGGTTTAATTAAGAGGATGTTATAGTAGAGTTGAAGTGGAGGGGTGGCCTTTCTTCGTCTTTTGGTGTTTGTTTCTGGGGTTTCTCTCTCTCATTTCATGCTTGGAGCTTATGGAGGAGGCCCGTGTATCCGGTTCACTTTGATTAGATTTTGCTATTTTGATATTCAACACTTGTGCTTAAAATGAATACACTTTAGTTGTCTCTTCCTTAGCTCGAGTTAAGCAAAGTTGTCAATGTCATAAGTGTAGGGGAGTTTACTCTTATACTCTTAAACATTGAGGACAATGTTTATCTTAAGTATAGGGGAGACTTCTATAGAAGTGACCTTACCTAGACCATTGCCTTGCCTTCATGATAACTTGGAAATTAATTTTTCAAACATTTTTCAAATTTTTGATCTACTTTGGCCACCAAAAATATGCATTCATAAATTTTACATAAATCATTTTTTCATTTTTCATTTGCATAACATATTTGCATTGTATATATTTCTTCTTTTATTTTTCATCAAAAATACATAAAAAGAAAAAGAAATATAATAAAGGATATGGTTTAACAAATTTAGACTACTTTGACATATTAGGCCCGCCATGGATACTTTGACTCAACCCTAGTGTGCTTATCTAAGCATTCTCTAGCTAGTATCCTTAACCATGTAATCCTTCATTGGTCTATTAGGCTAAGCATCCACTAATCTCATTAGTTGAGATTTTAATTTTATGGAGAATGGGAGATGATAGAGTTGAAGCAAGTATAAAAAGGCTAGATAAACTTCATGACAATTATTTGTGGCTAAACCCTTCTCTTTCTCTGCCTCTAATTTCTTCGCAGGTATATATGTTAATAAATAATCAAGAACGGTTTTAATCGGTTTGTAGAGTCTTATGCTTTTTTGACTAATCATTCATGGTTGGTATAAGTACGTCTTAAGATTCTAAGTTAGAACGTTTTATGTGTACTAGACTTATGTCATGCTTAATATTTAGCGGGTGTTTTTCCTTTTATTCTTTTCGACTTTCTTTGTGAGGAATAAAGAAAAATAAGAGCGACTTGTAACAAAAAATGAGTGGCTAGAAAAAAGAAAAAAGAAAAAGAAAGAAAAAAAATTTATACAAGATTCCCAAGAGGGGCAGTGAAGTGTTAATTATAATAACTATTGAATTCCAATATTACCTTGACGGGTTGCGGGGATTTGATAGTTTCTCCAATCTAATATTACCTTGACGGGTTGCGGGGTTGAAGATCCAAAGTCTCAAAAAGATGGCGGATATAAATTATTGCGTGAGTTTTATTTTTCTTTCTTTAGCGAGTGTGTAGCTACTTATTAATGCATGACATAAGGATTTTACACATAAGGCCAATGACTTATTATTCTTGAGTCGGACTTATATTAATTGTGAGCGGTTTTTCGAGTAATGGATGAGAGGATTACTTAGGATTAAAACCGTGCTTCCTTATTTTTGGATTTTACATTTCTTATATTTCACGCTTTAAATAATGACAAATTTTCTCTCAAGCAATTTGCTCAAATAATAACCGGTTCCACACTTAATTGTCATGAATAAGTTGATGCACTTTTTACTTGTGAATGCAATGATTCCATTTTTAAGCTTGGTATGGGGAAAGTAAAACTTGAGGGTGATAAGTGTTCATGGTACCAAAAGCCCTAATCTAAGTCATTGATTTCTTTATGAGTTATTTCCATTAAAACCATTTCAAGAAAATCTAAAAATATATAAATAAAATTTCTTTCTTTGCATTGCATTGTAAATATTCAAAATCATTCATCATGTAGTATAGTCTAGTTTATTAAATCATAAAATGGCCAAGGTGGGTTAATTATGAGAAAAGTGCACTCTAGAGCTTTGAAATGCTGCATTGCATGAGGCTATGGCAATGGTCAAGTGGAGGGGAGTTGATAAGTGTGAAAACACTCATCAATAATGATCCAAAAACCACTTAAAACACAGTCAAATACATTATATTTAACTGAAAAATATCAGAATTACGTGGGTATTTGTGTTTCATGTGTTTTCAGGTAAACAAGATACATTTTGGAGCAAACATGTGTTTGAAAGGGATTTATTTGACGAAAGATGAAGAATAGGACCAAACTTGCCAAGTACTTGAAGATATAAGGGCTTAAAGAGTTGAAGTTTAATGTTCAAGGACTATTTTGGCCAATTTCCAAAGTTATTAACAAAGAAGAAAAGCTGCCACTATTATTATAAAACCACAAGGACTGGATCTGCCAATTGTTTAACGATATTAAAATGGAGTCCAAGTGGACCAATCACATTAAAGAAAGGGAAGAGTAAGGATTGCCAACCAAGCAGATCATAACTGTCCATCTTGGATATTGGTGGACGAATCAGATATCAATCCATGTGATACTTCAACAGCCAATCATGGGATGCCACGTCACCAAGATTAACAAGCATAAATTGAAGGTCGTGGAGTGCGTTTCAACAGACGAGTTATATATGAAAAGTGATCCCCAAGACCTCTCTAACACTCCTATTTACTTTAATTGTTACCAAATACACTCTATCAAGAAAACCCCAAATCCCTTGTTACTGAAGAACCCTCGATCTGACGTGGCAGATTTTAATTGGTCTAGCCACGTCACTCAACTCATCCTTACCCCAGCTATTGCCTATAAATACACCTTCAACCTTCACTTCACAAGTTCAGTGAGAAGTTAGTGTAGGTGTAGATACACACAGTTAGCTAGTTTTAGGAGTAGGTGTTATAACAAATAGTTAATTAGTTCTCCCATTCCTCTACTCCAAATTCTGTTACAGTTTATAGTTCATCTACATTCAGTTGTAACAGAACTAAGCTTTCAGTTAGAATTGTAACAGTTCTCCACCATTAATGAAAGTCATTTGAAGCTTTTAATCCTTTTCATTCAATTCTGATCATCACTCTTTACGAATTCTACAAGTATGTTTCATTGATGTTCCTGGTTCAATTCGTGTGGTTAGATTCAATTCTGCAAGTGACATAGTAGTAGAAGCATACGGGTTCTTATTCAGTAGATAATTGATCGGTTGGAAGCAGTTAAAGTTGTTAGCATAAGTTATACGGTTGTTAATGAAAGCTGCAGTTGATCTTGAGTTGTAGATTGTGACAGATCACAGACTATTGTTCTTCGATACACGTTATTTTGGAGAGCTGGTGTAAATTTCATTAGATGTTCAGAAGGATTTTAATAATTGTTTTAGTGTAGATTAGCTTCTATACAACAAAGATTACAGAATTTGAATCAAGATTCAGAAGTTCCATTTGAGTTGCTAGTCTAATAAGCCGCTTGTTCTGCTAACCTTTTCTTTTAAGCTTTGGAACTGTAGATGATAAGTTGTAGTTCAGCAACAGATCAGTTGGTTTAGATCTATGTTTTACAAGCTTTTGATAAGAAGAACTGATGCGTTATTGTTTTCATTGAGGGCTGTGAAAGTAAGAGTTTCAGGACTGCTTGTTTCGGTTCAGTTTAGCATTGTTTCCGACGTCAACAGACTTGTGATTTGTTGATATAGTTTGGTGACCAGTTGCTACACAGTATAGACTTACTTCGTAGTCGGTTCTGCAATTTTCAAGTATCGATAGTGTCGTTTCTTCTTCAGAAAGTAGTTGTGATTTATGTTTCTGTTTCGAGATTGTTAACAATGGTAAAGTCTCGAAATTAGCTAACTTGGTTTCGGATGAGAGAATGGTGAATTCAGTTAGAAGCAGCGTGAGGTTACAGTTCTTTACTTAAGATCGACAACAACGGATGTCTTAATTCGAACAGGTCAAGCTCGTTTTGTATTTTCTGCTATTTGATCTCATAGCCTGTGTAGTTAATCTGTAGTGTAATCTTAGAGTAAATGTTGTTATATGTCGCTTGATTTGCTTACCAGTTATACTTGTTTACTGAATTGAATTTATACTACTTTGAGTCTCACATTTGAAGGTACATATTTATGCTCATTTTTCTTACTTCTTGATGATCAAATTTTTTGTTGCATAATTTGATATGATGCTTCTAATTAGTTTAGAAGGGTTGTCATAGTTTGGTTATAGTAGTGTCTTTTGAATTCAGTCAGCTTATTCGCATTTACCATAGATATTATAGAATCAGTAATAATAAGTAGTGTTTGGGACATGACTTGTATAAGCTGTCAAATATAGGTTTCCGAGGTAATCAATTTGAAGCTGTTAGGAATTATTAGGCAGTTAGAATTCTTTTTAGAGCACTAATCTTGCAGCTTAATATTTGTTAGGCTACTGATATTGTTCGATAAGTAGTGGTTAGATACATTAGGCAAGTGTAGAGATGGTTAAAGATTAGTATGACCATTGATGAGACTACTTTTATACATAGTCTCATCGTCCAAAACGGGCTTAAAATGCATAAAATATCATAAAAAGTGCCATATATATGCTTGTGTTTGCTCAATGTGTATTTTAGGTACGGATATCGAGAAAATGACAAAAGATCACAAGAATCAAGCAAAAACGAACACGGGAAACGAAGCCGCACAAAGAACCGGACCCGAATGATGAATTTACAAAAATACCCTTGAATAATTGAAGATTGTCAAGTTTGGTCCTCCAAGTTTGAAGACTTGTCATTTTATGCCCTTATAATACTCTAAAATTACATTGTGGTCCCTAAAATGTCAAGAGTTTACATATTTGGTCCTTGAAGAATCAAGTTGTACAAGACCAAAGCCGAATTGCATAAAAACAAGCATTTCCGGATCGATTCGACAAAGTTTGAAGATTTTACAATTTAAAGACAAAGTCAAAGTCAACCTGATACCCGCAATGAAATGAGCATGAAAAACAGATCCCGAATTTCAAAATAATATTTTACGGACCAACCCGCACCCGTTTACCGGGCCGGTTCGGCCCGTGATAATATTATTAGCAAACAAATTTAAACATATATATTCAGCCCAATTCTTTGTTACCTCCGATTCAATCATGGGCCAAATCTCTTTTTATTTTTGCAAACAATTCAATTTGGGCCTAGCAATATCATATACCACCTTGCCACGTTTTCTTTTGGCCCACATCCAACACCAGCCTACCAAATTATATAGTACATTCTTTTCCAGCGTTATAAAAAATGAGGTGCGGTTGTGTTATTGTTTGTAAAGAGACACAAAAAAAGGGGATTAGGGTTCTTATCATTTTAACACCCAGCCATCATCTTTAATCTTAATCTCCTCAAGCCTAATCCCAAATCCATCACTATCACATCTTACCCCACCATCACGTGAAAGATCAGTCCAAGACAAACCCATGTGAAGTTTCAGAATATCAGTGGTTTATATCAAATTTTGTCCCATATATTTAGATAATATAACACGAACTAAAGAAAGAAAATAGATGAAGAAGATGAATTCTAGAGAGAGAAATTAGAGAGAGAAAAGAGAGAGAAATGGTTGGAACTAGGTGATATTAGATTAAGAGAAGTGAGAATAAAATGAACCAACACCCTTCCTAACATGCTAGGAAGGGTATTTATAGCCATTGCCTACATGTGGCTTAATGGGCTATATGATCATAGGCCGGGCTTTCCTTTAGGGCTTTGGTTACTTATGAATGAACCTTATCTTAAAGTTAAGCCCATAATACACGACTAACCTACTACCTATTACAACGTTCTAATATACGATACATAATAAACATATGACCGAGCATTCTTGTTTGACTCAATATTTTGAGGCTAACAATCTCCCCCAATGAGAGGTCATTACTCGAGAGGTCATTACCCTTTGTCATTTGGAGATTTGTATAAATTACTAATCTCGCCATAAATGAGTCTTGAACGTGTAATGATAGTCTTTTTCCTTCATGCTGTGATCTTTGAGCCTTTGTCGTTGTCTTTCGACTTTGTCTTTTGATCTTGAGATCTTCAAATCATCCTTGACTTGTCTTTGCCATCTTGTGATCTTGTGTCTTCATCCACATGCTCACACTATTAATTGTTGAATATGTCTTTAAGTATGAGTATGTGGTTTTGAATCTTTGACTTTTCTGAGTACACCGTGACGCCACTTTCTCGAGACAAAACATGGACACGGACTGAATGGCTTTGACATTCGTCCTAAATCGGTAGCGTTTTACCTCCGGTCGGTGAAGACCGTTATACGATATTAAATATCGTACCTGTGATTAGGTAGATTCAATTAAGAATCTCCTTGACAGGGTTTCGCGGCTGTACTAGCCGTTCTCTTTACTCGACCGTCTCAAAGCAAGACTGCAAACATAAAGAATGAATCAATTGGATAAATATCCGCTTGTTTAAAGTCGTCAATTCAAATTCCTGGAACAAGTTTGATTCATAAAGAATCTTACCATTGTTGCTTTCTAGTTGACACAAGCTTGATTCATAAGAATCTCACAAGTCACCTACCGTAGCGCTGTTTGATGTTGACGCTAGAAGGATTTCCATTCGTCACTGTGAATATTAATGAATATCACTCTAAATGTTCTGGCAAGACCATAAAGATATTGCGTAGAAACCTGAAACGAGTTTGAATCAATCCATAATCAAACCACTATTGCTTTTCAGTTTTACACATGTTCAATTCATGAAGAATCTTGCATATGACCTACCACAATGTTGTTTGATGTTAACACTGGAAGGATTTCCACTCATTATTGTGAATACTAAGTAGTATCACTCTGAGTGTTCTAGCAATATCACAAGGATATAGCATAGGACTCTCTTGATCTTCCTCCGTGTGTCCTAACGAGATTTGATTGATCTCTTGGCTCTAGACTCGATTTGTGCACTTTTAGTGGTCGGAGGCTGGAGCAGATGCTACCTATTCAATATCAACTATCTCGCAGTGATAAAGTAAATAGAAGTCATGTTGTTCTCCGTGACAATAAAACAAACTTCTTTTGAGAGAAGGCTGAGTAGCTAGGAAAGGGTTGTGCATACATCACTGGGTCCATGATGAGTTGACTTCATGATGTGTTGACCCGGTTTCTGCCTAAGTTGTATGGAGGGCTTCTTTCTTTACACCCTTTATCCTTACATTTCTTTTTTATTCTTCAACCCCTTCAATGCTTACCAATATATCATTACTAGCACCTTGTTGTGATTGTTCCAGTGCTAGCATCAGTACTTAGTCGGCATTCAGCTACGTTCACATTCTACTCCATCTTTCCTAAGGACTTCTAATAATCTATTGGATTGTCCCTGGGAAGATCCCTTCGGTTCTGGTTGGATCATAGGACTTAAACCTAACGACCCTTTTGACACCAATAACATCGTGAATTAAAGATGTTGTGGGTATTTGATCGTAACCATGAAAACCACTTCAAATGTCTAACAAGGTGTTTTAAAAACATTTAACACCTTGATAGTTTTGTCGTTTCAGAAATGCTCCCCCTTCACATGTGCATTGATAATCGAAAGTTTTTCGCACATGTAGGTAATAGTTAAAGTGCTTGAGTCTTATATAACATCACATTTTAATCACATTTTCCCCCCTATCTCTAATATATAAAATCTTTTGATATTAGAGATACCAAATTTGATTAAAATATATTTTGAAAAATAGTCTTGAAAATCTCCGGGAGAAAGATGTGTCAATCTTTGCATGAAGTTAAAATGCTCCCCCTCAAAAATTGATCCAATTGAATTGTCATTGTGAGGATGTGATCCACATTTCGCTTTTTGAGGATGGGAGTTTTTTAAACACACAATTTTTGAAAGATTTTGAATAATCATTGAGAAATTCTTGAAAAAATTGTGTTCAACGCTTTTTGAAAAATCCTATTTCTTTTTGTCGAAGAGGTTTTTGTAAAGCATAAACTTGAGTTCATAGACTTTGAATGTCTTGACGAATCCACTCAAGTGTAAGAAGATTTCTCTTCTTTTGCTTAGGGTAAGGGTACTAAAGTGTACACTCCCCCGTGAATATAGAACCGGGTTGCAATCTGAAAGTGATTACAAGCCATTGTGTAGAGCTCAAAACGTTGAATGTTTTGTGACAAGCTCAACCCGTGATAGATTGCTCTACCCGTTGTTTGGAAATATTGTCCAAAATAGACAATTTCCTTTATTAAAAGAAGAAATGACATGTTTTGAAAAATATTTACAACTTTCATTTGAGCTTTATGTACACACCCGTGTCGTTATTGAGCGACATTTCTAGGCACGTCCATATTATCGATAGTGAAAGACATGTCGAGAAGAATATTTTTGGATTTTGAAAGATCTTTTTAATTTTGTGTTTTGTTTTTATATGTTTTATATTTTTGTATTTTGATTTTTCAAAGATATTTACAGGTTGATGTTTGATAGATAAATCAAGCAGGCACCTTTGCCAGAATCTCCAGGTCTGCTGGAGTCAAACATCTCATACCAATTTGCCTAATGAGGTACTCAAACCTATCTTTCGGCAGAGCTTTCGTAAACAAGTCGGCTAATTGGTAATCCATTCCAACAAAGTATAGTTCAACGATACCTCTTTCAACTTGTTCTTTAATGAAGTGATATCGGACATCAATGTGCTTCGTGCGGGAATGCTGTACCGGATTGCAGAAGATGGCTATGGCCGACTTTGAGTCACAGTACATAGGTACTTTATCAAAGTGGAAGCCATAATCCGTGAGTTGTGTTCTCATCCATAGAACTTGAGCACAACACGCAGATAGAGACACATACTCCGCTTCGGCTGATGAAAGTGACGTGCAATCCTGCTTCTTGGAAGACCATCCCACAAGCTTATCTTGACCTAGAAATTGTGCACCACCAGAAGTACTTTTTCGTGTACCAAGACACCCTGCATGATTAGAATCTGAATAGGCTGTTAGAAAGAAACCGATTTCCCTTGGATACTAGAGTCCCAAATGAATGGTATTCTTGAGGTACCAAAAGATCCGTTTAACCTCCTTGAGGTGATTTTCAGTGGGTCGTGCTTGATAACGTGCAAAATAACACGTAGCATGTGAAATATCAGGTATGCCTGCTGTCAAGTACATGAGGGAACCAATCATGGAACGATATCTCATTTGATCTATGGCATTTCCCTCCAAGTCAGCATCTAGCGATGTGGTTGATAATGGTGTCCCAACGGGGTCACATGAAGTCATACCATGATTTTTGATTATCTCTTGACAATACTTAGCTTGGTTATAAAGATACCACTTGGGGATTGCTGAACTTGAATTCCTAGAAAGAATTTTAGTTCGCCCATCATTGACATTTCAAATTTGTTGTGCATGACTTTTTCAAACCATTTTGATAGTTTTGGGTTTGTAGACCCGAAAATAATGTCATCAACATAAATCTACACAAGCAAAATGTCATCCCCATATTTATAAGTGAACAGGGTTATATCAATGGAACCTTTTGAGAAACCTTTGTGTAACACTCTCATTTTTCGTATCGGTACAGCGGAAGGGTCTTTCAGAGTGTTACGGGATAGCACAATAACTCCAATCATAGACAACACATAAAAATGGTTGTACAAGGTTTAACAAACATTCATTCGATAAAAAGTTTCAAAAGCGTACAACAGGTCCCAAATTATACAGGTCATTAAGTTTACAAAACACAGATCGAATGAACATTTTTAATATTAAGTGTGGACCATCAGAGTCGATCTCCATCCGGATTACCTTCAAGCACCTGAGATAGAAAACATGCAAAAATCATATCAGCGAATGCCGAGTGAATTCATAGAGTTTAATGAAAACCGTTATATAAAACAATCATTTACATTCATTTAAAATCAGAACACAAGTATAATATCGGAAGTAAGTCCTCATATTGCTAGTCAGGCAATATATAAATCAAGCATACATCTTAAACCGTCCATGAGACCGTAGTCTCTATATTACCATGATAGGTAATATATTCATCGTTAATAGCGTCGTTTATCATATATAGGATACATCGTATTTGAATTTATATATGTTTTATCTGAATTAGGATTATTATTAGCCGCATGACATTGTTACCTTACTATGAAAACAGCGGGCCGCGAACCCGACAAACAATTTGCCCATCTAAGTTAGCGTGTCGTCACAAAAATCACGCTATGGAATCTTCTCATACATAAATTCGCTTACCAATCAATGTGGTACGACGGGGATCAACCGTCAAGGCGCGAACTGGGGTGATCGTCCCCAAATAGTACTATCAAATGCATAAGCGTCTACCAAATCCCGGTAGTTCACAATTCATGCTAATGGGACTTTAAGTGACATAACCTAACTACTAATAATCCTTTTAGTCTCGAATATAGGGTCATAGCATCATTCGGGTCCATATCATTTAGCATACAATCGGGACTACTTGTGTTCTATTTTTATAAAAATCTAGCATGTTATCTCCCTCGCGGGTTTATAAATCATTTTATAAAACATTTAAAAGAGTGCGAGGCTATGAACTCACGTTGTTAATGAAAGGCGGATTATCGGCTACGGGCGTGCTTCGGTCACGGAAACCTATATAAATAATAATCGGTCTTAGACTCGGTCCAATGACTTTTATCAAAATAACAATATACATATGATGATTTTGTACATATGATGATGATCAAGTGGGTTTATATATCCTCGTTTACTCATTTTAGTGTTTACGTTTTGGTAATGTCTTACTAGTTCACTAGTTTTATCGATTTTACCTATTTTAAGTCCATTAATTCTTTTATAAGTTCTTTTACTTGTATTTACCCATTTTATACCTATATGATCAGTATATATATTTTTCATGTTGGGCCCAAATGGGTTAAGCCCAATAAGCTCTTTTTACAAGTATTTATCTTATTAAGTCTAATTATTAGTCCAATAGGTTTAGTTAGATCGTAAATGTCCGTAATTCTTATAGTTCGGGTTTTATCGGTTTTTACTTGTCTTAGTTATCTATACATCAGTATATGACTTTTATAAACTTTACATTAGACGGGTTTGGTCGTCTAAGTTTTATTTGGTGAAAAACGTTAATTTTACGGCGATAGCCGAAAAAGTCGTAAAAATCAAGTTTATAGTTTTTATTACTTATAAATATTATTTTTACCACCATTTATATAATTTACCCATTTAATTAACCTTTTATACATTTATATAAATAACTTTTATAAGTTAGTGAGTTTATATTTTTACATTTTATACATTATAATGTGAGTGCTTATATAATAATAATAAACATTATTTCCAAAAATCTGATTTTTAACTTCATGTTCACCATTTTTAACATATCTAGAGTTCTACAATGACTTAGAAGCTCATTTTTGGATGACAAATTCTTCATAATATGTGCTACATATAACTTAGTTATAGCTACTGCCCATTTTGAGTCTAAGTTGCCTTAACAGTCCCTACAAAACTGCTTATTCAGATTACACCACCTAACTTGTTTTGATCATATCTCACTCATTATTTTGATTCCATTGCATGGCCAACTCTCACATGTGTATAACATCATCTACTTACTGTAAATAGATCAAACCATGCAATTTTATCAGTTCATCTTTTAGTTATCGTCTGTTTTTATACAGCCAACTAAATAGTCAAGATTTTAGCTTCATTTCTTATAGTTATCATCATTTTTAAGCATATTTATCAACACTTGATCTCCACACAACATTTTTATCATCATATATACATCATATACATATACAAAATGAAAGAAAATACATTTGTTCTTTACAAAATAATAAGAGAAAAATGTAGAGGATGATCTTCTTTACCAATCCAAGTGGATTTCTTGTTTTAGGAAGGCAAGAACTTGATGAACACAACAAGTATCTCCAAGACCATCAAATATCAATAACATAGGTTGGAAAATCAGCCCTAGGACACAAGCAAATCACCTCCAAAGATGTTAATATGGCCACCAAATGATCAAGGCTTCAAGAGAACACCTTAATAGGACTAGTAAACATGTGGTTTATGGCTAGAAAAGATCAATGATGGTGTTTGTTGGCTTATTTGGGACGGCACAAAGGAGAGTGTTGAGAGGATTTTAGTGTTGAGTTGCATGTAGGAAATGATGTGAATGAAAACAACTTGCTAGTTTTGCTAGTAAGTGGTAAGGTTAGCTTAATGTGTAAGCATATGCTTACACATGTTGTAAGCTAGCTAAGACTTGATGCCACATATGTGTGGTGGTGTCAAGTTGCCGTCCCATATTGCTAGTGGGGTGGGACAAAGTGTTTTGTCCCATCTCACTAGTTTACGGGTATTTCTCGATTCTAGTTTTCTCGATTTGCGTGCCCTCGGGTCGTTTTACGAAAAACGTTTTTATAAATTATGAATCACCGTCACAAAACGAATCCAATAAAAATTGTCTCATAAAAAACGGAGTTCAAAAACGTAAATACGTAATCCTAAGGTTTCCGGTTTAGTCGTAAAAGACGCCAAATTATGCACGTAAGCCCAAATTTAAATCCGTAAACTGTGAGTTCGTCAACCAACACAAAAATAAGTTTCAAAATATTATACGAGAAAATATTTCACTACCTGAAAATGTTAGATTTGTCACAGCTTTTCCTCCTAAAAGGGATCAACGTCCTCGTGATCCATTTCATTTGGATGTCCGTTTCTTATTGAAATCGAAGAGGTGCGGATATTTCTTCCACATTTCATCCTCTCGTTCCCAAGTATACTCCGGTCCATGCTTTGAATTCCATCGGATCTTGACAATAGGTATCCGACTTTGTTTCAGTTGCTTTACCTCACGGTCCATAACTTCTACGGGCTCTTCGATAAAATGCAACTTCCCATCTATTCGAACCTTACCTAATGGAATTTTCTCATCACTCACTGCTAGACATTTCTTCAGATTAGATACATGGAATGTGTTGTGAACACCATGAAGTTCTGGGGGTAACTCTAGTTTGTAAGCCACCGGACCTACTCTAGATAAAATCTTAAAGGGTCCAATATAACGGGGATTCAATTTTCCTCGTTTTCCAAATCTTATAACGCCTTTCCATGGCGATACTTTCAACATTACTCGGTCACCCACTTCAAACTCCATTGGCTTCCGCCGCACATCCGCGTAACTTTTCTGTCTACTACGGGCAGTCAACAACCTCTTCTTAATCTGAACTATCATCTCCGTAGTCTCCCGGATCAATTCCGGTCCCGTGAGCTGGGTATCCCCAACTTCACTCCAACATACAGGAGATCTACACTTCCTACCATACAAAGCTTCAAACGGTGCAGCCTTAATACTAGAATGGTAACTATTGTTATACGAAAACTCTGCTAACGACAAATGTTTATCCCAATTCTTACCAAAGTCTAACACACAAGCTCTCAACATATCTTCCAGTGTTTGTATCGTCCTTTCACTCTGCCCATCAGTCTGGGGGTGATAAGCAGTGCTCATGTCGAGATTTGTTCCCAAAGATCTTTGGAGAGATTTCCAAAAATTCGATGCGAATCTAGGATCTCGATCTGAAATGATCGATACAGGCACTCCATGCTTGCATACAACATTATCAAGGTATATTCGAGTCAGCTTCTCAAGTGAGAACTGCTCCTTAACCGGAATGAAGTGTGCTGATTTGGTCAGTCTGTCGACAATAACCCAAATCGAATTGTTTCCAGATGATGTTCTAGGAAGCTTGGTGATAAAGTCCATCGTAATTCGCTCCCATTTCCATTCAGGAATCTTTGGTTGTTGAAGTAGTCCTGATGGTTTTTGATGTTCGGCTTTAACTCTAGCACAAGTCAAGCATTGAAGAACATACATAGCTATGTCAGCTTTCATATTCGGCCACCAGTACAACTTCTTTAAATCATGGTACATCTTATCAGATCCCGGATGAATGGAATACTTAGATTTATGGGATTCTAACATAATCAAATCTCTTAAGCCTCCAAACTTAGGTATCCACATACGACCTCTTAAACATTTCACTCCATCAGCTCTAATCTCTAAAGGATCTCCTTCTCCTCGGAACCCTTCATTAACAAAATTCTCCTTCTTACAAGCTTCTATTTGCGCATTTCTAATTTGCTCGGGCAAATTATTGTGCACGGTCAAGACTAGAGAACGCACCCTGATAGGCTCTCTATCTTTCCTACTTAACGCATCGGCAACAACATTGGCTTTTCCTGGGTGATATTTTATATCACAGTCATAATCACTTAACAACTCTATCCATCTTCGTTGCCTCATGTTCAATTCCTTTTGGTCGAGAATATACTGTAGGCTTTTGTGATCGGTGAATACCGTACACTTGGTGCCATACAGATAATGTCTCCATAACCTAAGAGCAAAGACCACAGCTCCTAACTCAAGATCATGAGTAGTATAATTCTCCTCATTCTTCCTTAATTGCCTAGAAGCATAAGCTATCACTTTCTCTCTCTGCATCAAAACAGCTCCATAACCTCTAAGAGATGCATCACAATACACTACAAAATCTTCACTCCTGTCGGGTAATGATAAGATTGGCGCACTACATAATTTTTGCTTCAATGTCTGAAATGCTCCATCTTCATCACTTCCCCAAACGAAAGGTTTATTCTTCTGGGTAAGCTTAGTCAAGGGTTTAGCTATCAAAGAAAATTCTTTAATGAATCGCCTATAATAGCCAGCCAATCCTAAGAACTGTCGCACTTCCGTTGGCGTTGTCGGTGCAGACCAAATCTTAATAGCTTCAACCTTTGCAGGATCAACATGAATTCCATCTCTGTTAATCACATGACCAAGAAATTGCACAGAATCTAACCAGAAATCACACTTCGAAAACTTAGCATACAACCTTTCATCCTTCAACAACTTCAAAACAATCCTCAAATGTTCTCTATGCTCATCTTCATTCTTAGAATAGATTAGAATATCGTCAATAAACACAATCACAAATTTATCCAAGTAGGGCTTGCACACTCGATTCATTAAATCCATGAAAACCGCAGGTGCGTTAGTTAACCCAAATGGCATTACTTGAAATTCATACTGTCCATAACGAGTTCTAAATGCAATTATAGGAATATCTTCTTCACGGACGCGAAGTTGGTGATATCCTGACCGCAAATCTATTTTAGAATACACACTAGATCCTTGCAGTTGATCAAACAAATCATCAATCCTAGGTAAAGGATATCGATTTTTAATTGTCAACTTATTCAGTTCCCTATAATCAATGCACATACGAAAAGATCCATCCTTCTTCTTAACGAACAAGACTGGAGCTCCCCAAGGCGACGAGCTCGGTCGAATAAAACCTTTATCAGACAACTCCTTAAGTTGCTCAGATAACTCCTTTAATTCAGAAGGGGCTAATCGGTAAGGCGCACGTGCCACCGGTGCAGCACCAGGAATTAAATCGATTCGAAACTCTACTTGCCTTATCGGTGGAAGTCCGGGTAAATCTTTAGGAAATACCTCAGGAAATTCACAAATAATAGGTACATCTTCCAATCGTTTCTCCCTAGACTCATTCCCGGTCACTTGAGCTAAGAATAACTCACAACCGTTCCTGATGTACTTTTGGACTTTAATACATGAAACGATTTTCAAACGGGATTCACCTCGACTACCATCAATTACTAACGTCCTATTCCTAATAGGAATCTTAACTTTCTTCTCTCCACATAAAATAGTAGCATTGTTCAACGACAACCAATCCATACCAATAATAATATCATAACTACCTATTTCTATCATCATCAAATCAATCGGAAAGGAATGGTTCAAGAGATTTAGAGAGCATCCTTCTAATAGCTTATTAGTTTTCACTAATTTACCATCAGCCAATTCCACCTCGTAACTGGTACTTATCTCAACAGGTTCAATATCAATAAGGGCACTAAATTTAGTAGATACAAAGCTCCTATCGGCACCCGAATCGAATAAAGCAACAGCATAATGATTGTTGAGTAAAAACGTACCGGTAACGACATTTGGATCCTCTTTCTTCACCTCAATTGTTCCAAGTTGGTAGATACCACCCTGGGAGTTTCTTCCAGGTACAATCGCTTTCAACTTGGGGCATTCCGATTTCCTATGACCTTCTTCATTACAGTTGAAGCAAATGGTTCCCTTCTTACACCTTTCAACCTTGTGTCCAAGCTTTCCGCAATTTCGGCACTTCCAGCAGTCGCCAGCATGCCTCTTGTTGCCACACTTAGGACATCTATCATCGTGGCGCGGTGTGTTGTTGGTAAGAGCATTTGCATTCCCCTTTCTCTGGTTCTGACGGGGATTAAAATTCTTCCTATTATCACCTCTATCTACACGCTCACCGTCTCCCTTTCTTTTCTCACCAACACGGGCTTCATCTTCCTTATCCTGAATTATCTGTCCAATGAGTTGGTAGGCCATTCGAACAGCATCATCAATGGTCAGTGGTTTCGATGATGTTACGTCCCCCCGGATATTCCTGGTCAACCCTTTCACATATTGCTCAATTCGGATCTCTTCGGGTTCAACCAATCGAGGACATAGCAAGGCCAACTCATGGAATCGATTCGTGTAACTATCAATGTCCACACCGTTCATTCTCAAATGAATCAACTCTTGTTCTAACCTAATAATCACACTACGAGGACAAAACTCCAAAGTCATCCACCTCTTAATTTCAGCCCAAGGAGTAGCATTAGCAGCATCAAGACCCATGAAAGCAATTCTCCCGTTCCACCAAGTCAACGCACGACCTTTAAGAGTAGCCATAGCAAAAGTCACCTTATCTTCCTCCTTACACTTACTAATCCTAAACACCGATTCAATCTTTTCAATCCACTGGCTTAGTCCTACAGCACCTTCAGTTCCATTAAAAGGTAGAGGTTCACACTTCATGAACGTCACATAAGTACAGCCACCAACTTTAGGTGCATTCGTTCCAAGTCCTCCTATATTTCCTCCAGCATTAGCATTCACATTATTAGCATTCACATTCACATTAGTACCGCCAATTCCACTACCGCCAGCTCCACTACCGCCAGCTCCACTACCGCCAGCTCCACTACCGCCAGCTCTACTACCGCCAGCTCCACTACCGCCAGCTTCATTTCTAGCATTTGCCATAAATTCAGTCATAGATGCGGTAACTTGCTCCGTAATAATCCTACGTACATCATCCTCAGTCACAGCCTTCTTGGGCGGCATAGTTCTATAATTTCACAATTTCAAAGTATTAAGCATTCATCCAACAAAGGATTCATATTACATGGATCGAATTCATAATCAAGATACAAATAAGGCACAATATGGAATTCAAGACAAGATACATATTTCATTCGATCTGAAACAAAAGTATTGTCTTAGTACATCCATATCAAAGTTCTAGCACTATATACACTCAAAATTCGTGCCAAGTCTACTATTAGCAAGTCGGTTCAGTCAAAGCTACAAATGCAGAAAAGATATAAAGGTCACTACTAAATACAGACTGGTCTACTGAGAACCGCCAGATGGTCCATCATCCATCGTCTTCTGGATCTTCGCCGGATGATCACTAGAGACATCTTTAGCTGGGCGCTTACGGATTACTCCTCATTCAACCATGTCGGCATAAAATCTACTGTTCCATCTGTGGGATATATTCAACTCCTTTTCGGCTTTCTCACGCATCGCACGAGCCACACTCAACTGAATCTCCATAGAATTCACCTTTCTCTTCATGGCAGCATACTCACCACTTTCCAACACCGATAACCTCCTAAAAGCCGCATTCAAACCACGTTCTACATCACTCAAATCCAAACTAAGCAATTCTCGCTCTTTCTCGCCAATCTTTGTCTTCGACTCCAAATAAGCAACCTGAGTCTGAACAACACCTAATCCAACCTCTGTCACACAACTCCTAACACGGGAAGCATCTAGATCACGTCTCAAGTCCCATGGTGCAAGACCATCAATATGAGTAGCCTCTCGAGTACTAGACGACTCTCCTATCTCACGTCTACGAGTAGCAATACCATCAGTACCGTCAGGTGCATCGTCATCCTCATCCTCCTCTGATTCAGAATCAGATTCAGACGATTCAGACATTTCATCCCTAGGTAACTCATCCTCAGAATCAGACAAACAAACTGGTGGGGGCAAAGGCTCGCCCTCTGGAACATCATACGGATAAATAAGCTCAGCTTCCTCATCGTCATCAACCTCAACATCTATACCTACATCCTCCTCGACATCCTCGTCTTCAATCTCGTCATCTAAATCATCTAACCCAATCTCATCCTCATTCTCAATATCAGCATTCTCAATCTCCACATTCTCATTACCCACATTCTCAATATCCACATTCTCAATATCCACATTCTCAATCTCATTCTCTACTAAGTCAACCTGAGGGGCAATCTGATCTCCTAGTCCTAACTCGGGCTCGGGATCCTCAAATGGTTCCTCCTCATCATCAATATCAAAATCTACTAAGTCTAAATAAGGATCATCTTCTATATTAGGTTTGGGAATAGCATGGTTTTCTACAGGAATATTAGGGTCAGCCATGACAATCTGCATTTATATATATATCTCGTATTAGGATAACATACTAGTTAAACAATTACATAATGAAATCACGATATATACATATATATAAATTATATTATATATATTAAAATATATATCTTCTTAATAGGGCTTGTTGGTAACGTCGGAGATCTCTGGCACCGTTATAGTCAAAAGATTTTTCAAATATTTTCTCAAATGTTCATTGTCAAAAGATTTTGAAAAGTTTTGTTCAAAACCTTGGTTTTTAAAATCCTTTGTTCTCTATAACGAGAGCTTTGATACCAAACTGTAACACTCTCATTTTTCGTATCGGTACAGCGGAAGGGTCTTTCAGAGTGTTACGGGATAGCACAATAACTCCAATCATAGACAACACATAAAAATGGTTGTACAAGGTTTAACAAACATTCATTCGATAAAAAGTTTCAAAAGCGTACAACAGGTCCCAAATTATACAGGTCATTAAGTTTTCAAAACACAGATCGAATGAACATTTTTAATATTAAGTGTGGGCCATCAGAGTCGATCTCCATCCGGATTACCTTCAAGCACCTGAGATAGAAAACATGCAAAAATCATATCAGCGAATGCCGAGCGAATTCATAGAGTTTAATGAAAACCGTTATATAAAACAATCATTTACATTCATTTAAAATCAGAACACAAGTATAATATCGGAAGTAAGTCCTCATATTGCTAGTCAGGCAATATATAAATCAAGCATACATCTTAAACCGTCCATGAGACCGTAGTCTCTATATTACCAGGATAGGTAATATATTCATCGTTAATAGCGTCGTTTATCATATATAGGATACATCGTATTTGAATTTATATATGTTTTATCTGAATTAGGATTATTATTAGCCGCATGACATTGTTACCTTATTATGAAAACAGCGGGCCGCGAACCCGACAAACAATTTGCCCATCTAAGTTAGCGTGTCGTCACAAAAATCACGCTATGGAATCTTCTCATACATAAATTCGCTTACCAATCAATGTGGTACGACGGGGATCAACCGTCAAGGCGCGAACTGGGGTGATCGTCCCCAAATAGTACTATCAAATGCATAAGCGTCTACCAAATCCCGGTAGTTCACAATTCATGCTAATGGGACTTTAAGTGACATAACCTAACTACTAATAATCCTTTTAGTCTCGAATATAGGGTCATAGCATCATTCGGGTCCATATCATTTAGCATACAGTCGGGACTACTTGTGTTCTATTTTTATAAAAATCTAGCATGTTATCTCCCTCGCGGGTTTACAAATCATTTTATAAAACATTTAAAAGAGTGCGAGGCTATGAACTCACGTTGTTAATGAAAGGCGGATTATCGGCTACGGGCGTGCTTCGGTCACGGAAACCTATATAAATAATAATCGGTCTTAGACTCGGTCCAATGACTTTTATCAAAATAACAATATACATATGATGATTTTGTACATATGATGATGATCAAGTGGGTTTATATATCCTCGTTTACTCATTTTAGTGTTTATGTTTTGGTAACGTCTTACTAGTTCACTAGTTTTATCGGTTTTACCTATTTTAAGTCCATTAATTCTTTTATAAGTTCTTTTACTTGTTTTTACCCATTTTATACCTATATGATCAGTATATATATTTTTCATGTTGGGCCCAAATGGGTTAAGCCCAATAAGCTCTTTTTACAAGTATTTATCTTATTAAGTCTAATTATTAGTCCAATAGGTTTAGTTAGATCGTAAATGTCCGTAATTCTTATAGTTCGGGTTTTATCGGTTTTTACTTGTCTTAGTTATCTATACATCAGTATATGACTTTTATAAACTTTACATTAGACGGGTTTGGTCGTCTAAGTTTTATTTGGTGAAAAACGTTAATTTTACGGCGATAGCCGAAAAAGTCGTAAAAATCAAGTTTATAGTTTTTATTACTTATAAATATTATTTTTACCACCATTTATATAATTTACCCATTTAATTAACCTTTTATACATTTATATAAATAAGCTTTATAAGTTAGTGGGTTTATATTTTTACATTTTATACATTATAATGTGAGTGCTTATATAATAATAATAAACTTTATTTCCAAAAATCTGATTTTTAACTTCATGTTCACCATTTTTAACATATCTAGAGTTCTACAACGACTTAGAAGCTCATTTTTGGATGACAAATTCTTCATAATATGTGCTACATATAACTTAGATATATTGCTACTGCCCATTTTGAGTCTAAGTTGCCTTAACAGTCCCTACAAAACTGCTTATTCAGATTACACCACCTAACTTGTTTTGATCATATCTCACTCATTATTTTGATTCCATTGCATGGTCAACTCTCACATGTGTATAACATCATCTACTTACTGTAAATAGATCAAACCATGCAATTTTATCAGTTCATCTTTTAGTTATCTACTGTTTTTATACAGCCAACTAAATAGTCAAGATTTTAGCTTCATTTCTTATAGTTATCATCATTTTTAAGCATATTTATCAACACTTGATCCCCACACAACATTTTTATCATCATATATACATCATATACATATAAAAAATGAAAGAAAATACATTTGTTCTTTACAAAATAATAAGAGAAAAATGTAGAGGATGATCTTCTTTACCAATCCAAGTGGATTTCTTGTTTTAGGAAGGCAAGAACTTGATGAACACAACAAGTATCTCCAAGACCATCAAATATCAAGAACATAGGTTGGAAAATCAGCCCTAGGACACAAGAAAATCACCTCCAAAGATGTTAATATGGCCACCAAATGATCAAGGCTTCAAGAGAACACCTTAATAGGACTAGTAAACATGTGGTTTATGGCTAGAAAAGATCAATGATGGTGTTTGTTGGCTTATTTGGGACGGCACAAAGGAGAGTGTTGAGAGGATTTTAGTGTTGAGTTGCATGTAGGAAATGATGTGAATGAAAACAACTTGCTAGTTTTGCTAGTAAGTGGTAAGGTTAGCTTAATGTGTAAGCATATGCTTACACATGTTGTAAGCTAGCTAAGACTTGATGCCACATATGTGTGGTGGTGTCAAGTTGCCGTCCCATATTGCTAGTGGGGTGGGACAAAGTGTTTTGTCCCATCTCACTAGTTTACGGGTATTTCTCGATTCTAGTTTTCTCGATTTGCGTGCCCTCGGGTCGTTTTACGAAAAACGTTTTTATAAATTATGAATCACCGTCACAAAACGAATCCAATAAAAATTGTCTCATCAAAAACGGAGTTCAAAAACATAAATACGTAATCCTAAGGTTTCCGGTTTAGTCGTAAAAGACGCCAAATTATGCACGTAAGCTCAAATTTAAATCCGTATATTGTGAGTTCGTCAACCAACACAAAAATAAGTTTCAAAATATTATACGAGAAAATATTTCACTACCTGAAAATGTTAGATTTGTCACACTTTGGATACCAGAAATTTTGAGAGCTCGTCGTACCACGCCCTTGGAGCTTGCTTGGGTCCATATAGTGCCTTGTGGAGACGATACACCTTGTCAGGATAATGAGGATTGACGAATCCTTCCGGCTGCGTGACATAGACTTCTTCCTTCAAAGGATCGTTCAGAAACGTCGTCTTTACGTCCGTTTGATAGACAGTGAATCCCTTATGTGCAGCATAAGCAAGGAAAATCCTGACCGCTTCCAAATAAGCAACTGGTGCAAATGATTCGTCAAAATCAATTCCCTCTTTCTGGCCATACCCCTTAGCCACTAGCCTATCTTTGTTCTTGATGATCGTGTTTTCTTCATCCATCTTGTTTTGCCAGATCCAACGAAGATTTAAAGGAATCGCATCGTATGGTCTGTCAACAAGTTCCCAGACTTTAAGTCTTTCAAATTGTTGAAGTTCATCCGTCATCGATTCAATCCAAGCATGATCAGCCATGTCTTCTTTGATGTTTTTCGGTTCAGCAGTACTCACGGCGAGTGCGAACATACAAACATCGCCATCGGTGGCTAGTTGTCGTCTAGTACGAACGGGCTGTGAAGGGTTTCGAATTACGTGAACCACATGATGATCTCGAGTCCAATGATTTGTTGAAGGATGTCGTTGATAGAACGTATGCATATTTGATGGATCAACATGGCGAGTAGAAGACTCTCCAGTTTCGTGTACCTGTGTACCGAATGGGTTGATAAATTCGTCATTGTCAGATAATGCATCATCTGCTTGATTTGTGTTCTCTGGAGCAATGACAGTGGTTGTGGATGTTGTAGGAGCGGTTGTTGATGTGATATTCTGAGGAAGTAAATCTGTAGCAACCCGTGTTGAAGTAGATGAAGTTGTATCCTTTTGTTGCGATGATCGGTATCATCATTTGTATCATGAGTGACAGCGGAAGACTTCGAAACAACGTGTTTCTCCCCCGTGAAATATTCATCAAACATTGGTCCATATAACATTTCCAACTCTTCAAGTGTCGTATCAACGGTCAAATCTGCTCTAGGAACATGTTTAGGAACCAGCATTGAACTTGACGGTTCATTGTTGTGGTCTTGAGTTCCGAGTTCCATGCGGTTGTGCACATAAGTCTTTTGTCGTTGTGGATCGGGACTTAAACTGTTTTGTTCATGTGCCATTTCTTGCAATTCATCAAATCTGATATGAATAGTCTCGACTATCAATTTTGTTCTCTTGTTGTACACTTTGTATCCCTTAGACTGAGTTGCATATCCCACTAAAATGCATGAATCACCTTTCTCTTTCATCTTGTCCAAATTTTCACCATCTCGAATAATGTAACACGTACATCCAAAAACATGAAGGTGTTTGAGTGAAGGTTTGCGATCATTAATTATGTGATATGGTGTCTTTTCGTGTCTTGGGATAATTAAGGAACGGTTTTGTGTGTAGCATGCGGTTGATACGGCGTCGGCCCCAAAGAATAATGGTAGTTTTGAAGCAGATAGTAATGTTCGAGCAGCCTCAACTAAAGTACGATTTCGTCTTTCAACAACTCCATTTTGTTCAGGTGTTCGAGCAATAGATGTTTCATGTTCAATCCCTTCGGCTTCAAAATATTTCTTTAGAGTTGAATTCAAGAATTCTGTGCCTCTGTCAGTACGTACCACTTTTACTTGAGCTTGAAGACCATGTTGTATCAGTTTAAGGAAGTTAATAAGAACCTCAGGTGTTTCATCCTTGGACCTTAAGAAGAGGGTCCACGTGTACCTTGAGTAGTCATAGACAATTACCATAACATATTTCGTCCCATTGATGGTTTGAACATGCATGGGGCCACACAGATCTATATAAAGAAGATCTAACCGTCCTTTAGAGCTTGGCGTAGTCTTTGTCTTAAAACTATTATGTTTAGCTTTACAAAGCTCACAAGAAGAACAAAGATGATCTTTGATGAATTTCAAGTTAGGAAGGCCTCGCACAATATCTTTCTTGGAAAGCAAGTTGATGGTATCAAAGTTAAGATGCGATAAACGTTGATGCCATAACCAAGATTGAGTCGTTGAAGCTTTAGCCATGAAACAGATTGGAGTTGAAGATGTGGAGTCTTGTAGTGAAATAGTGTAGAGATCAGTACCCCGTGAACCCGTAAGTAAATCATTCCCATCATAATCACGAACAAAACATGTCTTCTTTCTATAAGAAACCTCCAAGTCCGCATCACAGTATTGACCAACGGAGAAAAGATTGTGATTGAGCCCTTCGACGTAGTAAACCCTTCTGATAGTGATATTCCCCAGAACTATGTCTCCATATCCTAGGATCGGAGCAAATTGATCATTTCTGAATCAGACCGTACCCAGGAACTTCTCCATGAATTTAATTAGAAGCTTGAGATTCCCCGTCATGTGCTTCGTGCATCCGGAGTCTAGTATGAAGAGAATTATCTCGATCACCTGCAGAAGAATTAGAACACGATGGAGCATTTGCTAAATTGGATTCCAAGTTAGTTGTGATTTCCGATTCATTAGTTTCCCTAGTTTTATCACTTAGAGGCACACTAACGCACGTAGTCACGTTTTCTGTCCTAACCTTAGGCATCCATTTATATCCTGGAGGACATTGATTAGCAAACCACCATTTCCAAGACTTGCTAGAAGACTCATATAATTCCCTAATTCTGCTTCGAGGGTTCTTAGTGGTGGAGTCTGATGCAATACTTTTCTCAGGGGGTAGCACCAGAATGGTTCACTTTGCGTTTGGGTTTTCTAGCACTAATAGGCATCGCAGTTTGCTTCTTAGTTCTAGTATCTACGCCTTTGACATTATTCGAAACACACATAGCATGATTAGCATTAGCACACTTTCCATATTTCACACAAACAAACTTAACATTCAAAGCATTCAAAGTCGAATCATTCAAATTGTCATTACACGCGATTACATATGTTTTATTCTTAGAAACATTAAAAATCCTAGGGTGGTCTTCTACTGTCTTCTTCTTCCCTTGACTTTTGTTTTGCCAAACCTTTTCATTCATGTGAGTGCTCTTAAGCTGAGGCCGGCTAACACTATCAGTGGGGATTACTCCTATAGTAAAAGACACACATCTATTAGTGATTCTAGAAGTATGAGGTGATTGACTTTCTTTATTATGTGTTGGTTTAGTGGCCAATCTATACATCCTTGTTTTAACCACATTGGTGTTCTTAATGCTTTGTGATCGAATATGTGTTTTGGGAGTGTTTTGTGGAAACCCATCCTTCCCATCTGTCTTGGGGGCAAACGCAGGTTTTGCAAATGCAAAATTAGAGAAAACAGATGGTTTTCCCAAGATAGAGGGTCTAGTCACTTTTTGCGCATTGGGTTGTCTTACAACAGGTTTCTTAACACTAGGTTCCACAATTTTCCCACCCATCTTAGCAACGAGTTTCTTCAACTCTCCTATCGCTATTTCCCTGTCTTGTAAGTGAGCTTTCAACCCTTTAATTTCCAAATTCCGTTCATTCATTTCTCGAAACGTTTTGGAAAGTTTTTCTTGCAAGTTATTATCATGCGGAAAACTACCAACGTATTTTTGCAAAGCAAGTTCAAGAGAATGACAATGTTTTTGAAGGAAATCAGTTTTGTGTTGAAGTAACTCAAAAGCCTTTTTATCAACATTTTCTTTACGTTTCGAAAGCTCAAGTTTAAGACGCTCACTTTCTTTGATTTTATCAAGATATTTGCATGCAACATCAGAATATTCATCGATATCAGCACAAGATTGAAGAGTAACACACAAAATATCTTTGGAGAGACATTCTTCTAAGAGTAGATCATATTCGTTTGAAAATTCTGATTTGTCATTTTGAAGTTCATCAATTTCTTTTTCAAGAGACTCAACATATTTCAAATCATCAAACATTTCAGACCAAAACAAATTTTCAAACTCAAGAACATGTTCTTTTATTATCTTTGTATTTGGTATTAAAAGTTCTTTCACAAGCACAATTATGTCGTGAGGAATCTCTGTTTTCCACTTATCCTTTTGACGTTTTTCCCAATCGCTTTCAACAATTGATTGAACATTATCAATGTGGTGTTTAAGAAAACCAAGTGTTTTTCTACTTTTGCTTTTAGAAGCATCAAGAGGCAAATAGGTAATGTATTTAAAAACATTAGTTTTCCTTTTCGTGGCAAAAGCTTGTTTCCATTGAATTCTTCTTTGTTTGCATTCTAAAAAGAATTCCTCACGAGACTTCTGTTTTTGTGGAGTGAAAAGACCATAAAGACTGTTTTCATAAGCATAGTTATATGGTTTCAAAATATCTTTATTGACCGGTGATCTACTCTCCTTATCCCAAAGGGACGTCTCTTCACTATCGAGGTTAGCTACATGGCAATCATGATCGGTCCATTCGGACTCGTCAAGATATAAATGGGGGTTCGCAGCTTGAGCTTGTTCGAGGTACTTGGGGGTGGCAAAGCTAGGTTGACCCTTGAAAAACGACCGAGGTGCTATCATTCTAACTGTTTGAATAGATTCATGAGTTTTATAAACAACTTTTTTCAAAAAATCGACTTGTTCTTCGAGATCCTTTACTTTTTCAGTATCTTTGCTTTGTCTATTTTTGAAATCTTGTTTTATTGTTTCAACCTATTGTTTCTTTTCGTCAAGAATTTTAGTAGAATCGGTGGTATTCATAGAAAGTCTCTGTTCAAGTTCATTAACTTTTGTTGTGGCAAGGTACGTTTTTTGACGTTCATCACTTAATAAGACATTAAATTGACGTTTTTCCTTAGTTAACAAAGCAAGAGCTTCATTGTATTTATTTTCAAAATCGTCCTTTTTAACGTTGATGACACGACTTTTGTACCCCTCAAGCTCTTTGGTCTTTTGAAGAAGTTCAGCCCTATAACTATCAATGGTCTCACTAGATTTTATGAGAGCGGCTTTGCTTTCTTCAAAGTTTTGAGTGAGCGCTGCGTTTGCCTTCTTTAATTGGTTTTGAATCTTTCTATTTTCATTGACATCTTTTTGTAAACTAGCAATTAAATTAGCAAGCGCGACACGCTCCTCGTCATCTTACTCATTTGCATGTTGATCATCCTCAAACTCATTATTACACATGTATGATGAATCGGGTGTGGTATTGCTATCAACCGTTTCCATCATACACGTGTCAGTAATTGTTGTTGGTAGATCACTATGCTCATGTGTATCACCAAACACATTATATTCATCATCATGTTGTACCTTATCAATTGGCTCGGTATCAAAGATAGGACCATTGTCATCTTCAGTGACGTTAAGGACCTCATGAATCTTTGCCATGTATAAATAATGTGCCTCGAGTTCTTGGTCGGAGAGTTCATCATCTGTGTCGTCAAGCATTTCTCCTTCCTCAGCTGATAACTTGATTCAGCTTCCATTTTCTTGTACACCAGCATTTTTTCTTTATGATACCCATAATCTTTAACCCTCTTTGGCTGCCTGCATTCCCTAGCCAAATGCCCAAAACCTCTGCAGTTAAAACACTGAATCCCACTTTGTTGTACAACTTGAGTACCAACAGTTTCCCTATTTCCAACAACAGTAGCCACCCTCTGATTATCATACTTAGGTTGTCGACCATACTTTAGAGGACTCTCAGTACGCCTTCGTGTGTCATACCTTGGAGGACTCTGTGCATAGGTGTTCCTCGGGTTTGAAGATGTTCGAAGGTTGTTGTTGGTGGGTTTGTAGATTTTCTTGTATTGCTTCATAATTAAAGCCATTTGTTGCTTGAATTCCCTATCCTTTTGAGATACTTCTTCATCATTGTCTTCTTCGGATGATTGCTCAGGTGTGGGTGATGGTGCTCTTGCAACTTCTTTGCCTCGGGATCGTGTTGGAGCATGTGACTTAGAGAAAGTGGATGATCGTGGTGATGATGATTGAGTAGAGTAGGTCTTTGAAGTACGAGAGTCATAATCTGGGTAATGTTGAGTGGTAGACACCAAAGCAAGTGGATTGGAAATCTTTGCAACTCATTCAGCTCGAAGTTCATTTGCCTCATTTTGAAATTGTTTCAAAATGTCAAAGAGGTTGTGATATGAAACTTCGTCTAACTTTTGTTGTTGTTTAACCAAGGTGACAAACCGTGTCCATTCTGGTTGAAGTTGCTATAGAAATTGGACATTGACTTGCATGGTAGAAACTTGCAAGTTGTTTCGGGTCATATCATTCATCATTTTTTAGAAACGGGAGTAATAAGAATCATTTGATTCCCTATCCTTTGATGTAAACTTGCCAAAGTTCCAAAACATCTTAGTTTTCACATCTTGTTTGTTAAGTGATTCACCTTGTGGCAATCTTTCAATAATCGTCCACATTTCTTGAGTAGTAGGGCATGCATCAACCGTGGAATAAATATCATCTCCAATGCCACTGAGAATTAAGTAGATTGCTTCTTTCTCAGCATCAAACCAAGCACGGTTCTCTGGTGTGAGGTCGTTCCTCTTTTCATCACGTTCATAAGCTGGTTGTTCTTCGGTAGTGTCTATGGCTGGTACTCTAGGAACTTGAATCCTTGAGAGTTTATAGGGTCCTTCCAAAATACATTGCCTTAAAGCATCACCGTTAGGTTTTGTGTCAAGATAACATAGAAAACGAGATTGCCATTGATCATATCGACCCGACACAAGCATTGGTGGTCTCTCTTTGTAACCCGCCACCATTATGTTGTTGTTCGTCACACGATATTCGGCAGTAGAATCCATCTCAGTATTCTCTGAAATGATGAATCAAATGTGGATCTTAAGTAGTTGTGTTGTGATTTTTTGGTTGATGAAATTCCAAAAATTGCGATTTTTTTTCTCAGTCCGACAATAAGTTCCTCAGTCCGACAAAACGGTAGACCTAAAAATTTGTAATCGCCAAATTTTGAAATCGAGCTAGAAATAGCCTAAAACTAGTATGGAAAAAATTTGATTTTACTTGACCTAAAAATTTTAACTCTTTTTTTTTATTGATCTTCGTGTAAACTACCTTCCGAGACTAGTCTAGATAGTGACTAAGTCTAAAAAATACTCGAACAAAATTTAAATGTCCATCGCAATGTCACCCATCTCACTCTTAGATCGCAGTCTGATCGCAGTCTGATCGTACTCTAGGATCGTAGTCTGATCGCAGTCTGATCGTACTCTATGATCGTAGTCTGATCGCAGTCTGATCGTACTCTATGATCGTAGTCTGATCGCAGTCTTGGATCGTAACGAGTGATCGTACTCTTGGATCGTACTCACTTGATCGTATTGGTGATCGTATCCAACGATTATACTCACCGATCGTACTGACCGATCGTACTCACAGATCGTACTCACAGATCGTACTGAGTGATCGTACTCACAGATCGTAGTGAGTGATCGTACTCACAGATCGTACTGAGTGATCGTAGGAGGTGATCGTGACCTTGGATCGCAAGTAGAAACCCCCAAGGTTTATGCAATCGCAACAATCAGATCGTAACACAAAAAGAATCTGAGACTTGGAAGCAACAAGAAAGAATGGATTTTTACCTTGGAATTCGTGATTCTAACCAAACGAATGTAACCAAAATCTTACCACACGTATTAAAGATGTAGAGATGAATAGAGGAAGATTTAAAGCACGAAAAAGACAAGAAAAAACTTGAATTCTGAATGATGTTAGGTGTAAATCACACGAACCCAATATAATAGCAACAACGAATCAAAAAAACTACCCGATGGCGATTGATACCAATTGTTGTCTCATTAATTTGAGATGAATCTACACGAATAAAGAAGAAAGAAAGATAGAAAATAGATGGAAGGTTTCTAGAAAGAGAAAGTAGTGAGAGAAAAGAGAGAGAAATAGTTGGAACTAGGTGATATTAGATTAAGAGAAGTGAGAATAAAATGAACCAACACCCTTCCTAACATGCTAGGAAGGGTATTTATAGCCATTGCCTACATGTGGCTTAATGGGCTATATGATCATGGGCCGGGCTTTCCTTTAGGGCTTTGGTTACTTATGAATGAACCTTAGCTTAAAGTTAAGCCCGTAATACACGACTAACCTACTACCTATTACAACGTTCTAATATACGATACATAATAAACATGACCGAGCATTCTTGTTTGACTCAATATTTTGAGGCTAACATCAAACCTTTTGGTCAACAAGGGCAATCCAATGGTTATGACTCAAGAACCTCGAATCTTCCAAGAAGATGACAAAGAACCAAGAACCATCACGTGAAGAAACAAGTATATCCAATAGCATATTCGTGGGTACGTTTGGAAATCCACCATCTAGGGTTTAGTTTTTCCTTGTTTATTCTAGAAGATTTGTAGCTTATATAAAGCAATAGGATTTTTATTTTTTGGTTGTTCCAGATTTGATGTAATTTCTTTTTAATTTAATGAAAAAGTTGTTCATTTAAATTCTGAGTTCCATTTAATTTTAGTGTTTGAGTTCAAGATTTTTGTTAAAATTATTATATTTCTAAGTATTTCTTGTTACAGAGTTTAAGAAAAAGAAAAAAAGAGATTTTTTTTCTTTTATTGTGTTCTTGTTACCGTTACTGTTACCAAAAAAAGAAGAGAGAAAGAATCGGTTCTTTTTTTTACTGTTAGAAAAAAAGAGTAAAGTTGTGTATTGTTGCTGGTTCGATTCAAAAAAAAAGAAAAGAAAAAAGAGTTGCTTGAAGCTTTTGGAAGCTTAGGAGTAGATGGTTATTGCTGAGAAGACATATGGGGTTCATAAAGCTTATAAGCTTTTAAGCATTAAGCTAGTTTTAAACTCTTTGGCTTATTGGGTATTGATCGAGGCTGAGGAGGCGAATAAGGGTATTACAAGGGTGTTAGGGTAGAGTTTCAACACTTGGACCCCCTTTGTAAGTTTCTCTTGTTGAATTTTATAGCCTCTCTATCTAAACTGCTTCTAGTTTAATTTCATAGCATAGTGCTTGTTTATCTGCTTATTTGCGACTCCTATGGTTCTTATTTGCTTATGTGATTTTTGTCCTTGCTTATTTTTGCCTTTAATTTAAATTCATAGTGTTAATTTTGAACTCATTTCAACTTAAGTAGTGTTGTTCTTAGTTTCTTCCACGAACACATCAGATTCGATGCAAAATCTGCCCGAGTGCTTATAAGTTAGTATGTCTGCTTGATTTGAGATTATATACGTTAGTTTTACTGATATTGAATGATTCGGAATTGTGTTCATAGGTTATTCCCACCATTGCCTTAATCTGCTCATTATTTGGTCTATGTTGTGCTTCACTTAGATAATACACACAGTTTTTGATGTTGCCTTTTTTGTGTGTTATTGTAGGATTCTAGATAATAAACAAATGATATTGAGGTGAGCCTTAGTTTTTTTAAACAATTCGGATTGAGCTTGGTGGTATGCACATTTGCTTACTTTCTGTGGTGTTCTTTTGCAAAGCAATTAGAGGTAGTTAATTTAGGTGTTACGAGTTAAGATTTGGGGATTTAGCTTCTAAGTTTTTGTTTCCATGTAGAATTAGTAGTTGTAGTAATCTGTTTTTAGTAAATCAGCCTTGAGGTTAGATTATTCATCTTATAAGTTAGATTGTAAGTGGCCTTTTGTGAACTTATGTGCATATAAACCATAGTTACTGTTAGTGTTCATCCTTTGAGTTTCTGTGATAACTCACCACTAGCCTACTACTAGTGGTAGTGTGATTTGTGATAAATCCCAAAGTCCAAACTGCATAAAAAAAATTGAGTGTTGCAGCACATTGGAATTAAACACCAAACCTGCACACAAGCATCAGACGCAGGCACAAAAATTATCACCAACTGTGCTATGTCTTTTTTCTTGTTAAGTGTTTCCTTAAGCTGTTATTTAAACATGTTTTTACTATTAGCTTATCAGCTTATTTAGCTTATTTCCTGCTTTTTGAGTGTATATTTTTCGTCCACTTTATTTTTCTTATAATCTTTATAACATTAGGTACTTTCAGAAATTTTTCTATATTTTTATAAAATCAATTAGTATTTTTAATTATTTAATTAGTTTGAATTTGTATTTAATTCATTAAAAATTATTTAAAAGTCAAAAAAATGTAATTCTTTTTTCTAAAATTTTCTTTTGTCATTTAGGACGTAGAAAAATAAATTTGCTTTTATATAGTTTAAATTTCATAATTTTCTTTTTATTATTTATTTTCTAAGTTTATTTTCCTTTTAAAATTTAAAAAAGTCATAAAAAATAGAAAAAAGTGTATAAAAATTTTCAAAAAAATATTTTTAGTTTTTAAATAGTATAAACTAGGTTTGCAAATAATAAAGTTTGAATTTTGTCTTTTTCTTAGTTAATTTATTTTTTAGGATTTTTAATTAAATATAAATATTAATATAAATTAATTTAAGTATTTTCAATTTTTTTTTGTTTTAATATTTTTCTTAGTTTAACTTTTTATGACTTTTAGTATTTTTATAATTAATTTTTAGGTGAAATTTTTCGTTGGGTCGCGTTTTTACGTTCGTACGCTCGCGCATTTTCGTCCGTTTTGATCGTAATCCGTCTCCATTTTCCTTTCTTTTTTTTCTTTCCAAAAACGTAATCACTCAAATTAAATAACATCTATAATACTTTTGGCTTAAACACCATACCTCCTCGAGAACGAACTCGATTATTCGTCTTTTTGTTTTTCCTAAAACGTATTGATTAATACTTACCGACGACTTTTGTGTTGCTTTGTTTTCTTCTAAAACAAAGTATATACAAAAATACTATACATCAAAATGGCGCCGCTGCTGGGGAGGTGTGTTTAGCCATATTTATTTATGGTGTTTATTTGAGTGTTTATGTTTTTATCGTAAATACTTCTTTTTATTTTTCTATACTATTAGCCATACAAATAAATCATGTTAAATAGAAATCTATTAACACAAAATCGTTTTCTCGTTTTTTATTGTACATAATATATTGTATTTACGTAGAACAATTAACACACAATAGTTATCCAAATACGCGAGAAATCGCACCTCAATAGTGGGAGTTCCGGTCATTATCGAGTGTATCGAATTCAAACGAAATCAAAGGCAAAATAGATAAATATTCTTAATTGATTTAATCTCGATAAATACAAACTATAAGGTGGCTATAAGGTGGTTGTATTTCACGACCTAAAGAAAAAAAGCTCTTAAGTGCTTCACGCCGCCTCGTTTTCTCCGCTCGCTTGTGCGTATTTTGAAAGTGACGCTTAATTAGGGGTTTGCCAACTCAAGTATCAATATATCTATTTTGTGAGTTTACATAATTGAACCCTGGAAACGTTTTGGCGTTCCGCCAACGTTCCAATGTCGACGAAGGTTTTTACTTCACGTAATTGCCTTCACTCTCTTTGGATTCATTAATCGAGACCTTTGATTAGTGGATAATTTTTGTAGATTAATTTCTACATAATACAGAAAAATTCCAAAAAAAAAAATTGAAAAACCAAAAACCCAAAAATAATCTTCGATTTTTCCTCTATTTTCATAATTCTCTTCTTTCACCCTCTATAACGTTTAATTCTCGAAACGACTTTCTCGTTGCATCATGTCGAATGATGGTGGATATTATTCATGTCCATATTGTGGAGGCCCACCCGATGGTGCCAAATTTTTTAATTGTGAGGTTATTGGAGGTCGAGAGGGTTATATCTATAACTCCGCTCCACGTGATCAGGGTGACGATATTCAATCTTACGACCAAGGTCACCCATTGTCTTCGTTTTATTCGTCGTATGATCCTTCTTTTAATTGCAATAAAAATCAAAATGATGAGACAAGTCATAATGCCTTTAATGGTTGTGTGAGACGTAATAATGAGAAATTAACGATGATGGAAGAATTAATGGCAAGCCTTAAGGAAACTTGTAATGAACAAATGGCTACCCAAAGGGAATCTTTCGAAAAATTGGAAAATGATTATATCACCCTTTTTGAAGGGAAACAACGTTTGTACGAAAAAAGTCAAGATATGTGGATAAAATACGTAGATGACATTAAGGAAGATTACGCTAATGAACGAGACAAACATCTTTTAGTGATTGAGACCTTAGTGGAAAGATTAGCATCTTACGAGTCGAGTTCTTCATCGAACGTCACCAATCCTAATCTAGAAGGAGAGGTTCAAGCCATATCGACTCCTAAGACTCGCACGTCTCGTATTGATCCCTATCTCTCGAGTTTTGAAGTCGTGCAATCGTCGTCATCTAATAAGAACGTAGAGGAAACGAAAACATCATCTAACGAAGTTTTGAAAAATGTTTTTGAAAATAAACCAAAAGAAAAACTCGTAGGATACTTAGGAACGTTGAATCTTATACCTTTTAAACCTAATTTTTCTAATGAGGATGAAATTATTGAGGATTTTCTAAATCAATATACACCAATTTTGAATGAAGAAATTCCATTTAATGATTTTGAAAAAGAAAAATGTGAAAAGGTTTTAAATGAAATCGCTGAACCCTTGTTTTTACAAGATGAACGAAAATTAATTCCGAAGGGACGTGTTAGTAATTTTGCTAAAATGTTCGAGAACCCACGTTTGATCCCTCCGAAGGACAAAGTTGAAACCGTCAAGGCAAAACCATCACGAGGCGAGCCTTTTACTCCTAATCCCACACCGAGTGAGATTATGGATTTATCGTGTGAGAAGTACGCCGGTGGCCTTGCTCACATTGATACATTTTTCGATGTCGAGGTCGAAACGACAAAGGCAAAATCTTCAATCGAAGAGCCTTTCATTCCTAGTTTCACGACCGTTGAAGCTAGCGACTCGACTATCGACGATGTTGGAAATACGTTTTACGTATATAGAAAGTCTCGGTCATTCCAACAATATAGTTATAGGCTCGTAGTAGTGTTTAGTAACATTTATTAAATAGCCCGACCCATGAGCATTAATAAGTGTGAAAACACTTATCCTTTTACCACTTATTTCCAATATTAACAAGACCAAAACGTGTATTTTATGTCGTAAAAGTCAGAATTATGTGTGGTTTGTGTTTTTATTGTGTTTTAGGACCAAATGATGAAAAAGGAAGAAAACACGGGCTTTCACGGGCTTTTATCGAAGAAAACGAGAAAAGACAAAAGATCAAGAGTGCAAAAAGAACGGAAGTCCAAGGCCTATTATGAAGATTTATCGAAGAAAAAGTCTAAAGACGGAAGTTTAATGAAGTCGAAGAACTCAAGTCTAATAGAAGAAGAAAATTACAAGACTAGTTCAATATACATCGACAAATCCCGAGACGACGTCGAGAAAAGACAAAGAATTAAATCGAGTCGAGAAGACGTGAAGAAAGAAAGAAAGAAGAGGCAACACTGCACTCCTTCCCATTTTTCCCTATACATACCCTCCTAAAACACATTAGGAGGGTGGTTAGTTTTTAGTTTTAGTTTTCATTTTTCATTTTTCTTTCTAGTTTTAGAGAGAGAAAGTTCTCAACTTTCTCTCACTAAGTTTCTTCTTTTCTTTTAATCTTTCAAGATTAAACCTTTTGTATTGTGATTTCATTAATCAAAGTTCAAGTTAAGCTTTTAATCTTTCATCTCTTTCTACCTTTCTTTGATTTTAGTTTACTTTTGGTGCGAATTACACTTGATCTGTGTTGTTCTTAATGTTTTCGTGCCTAAAAGTTAATCTTTTTGTTCCTACATAAGCTTTCATACGATTAAGCTTTAAGATTCTTGTGCTTATTGGCTTATTCGCTTCTTTTAGCTTATTTACTTTTAAAAGTTTTCTTAAAAAGTTCATCTTTTTATAGTTTGATTTATAAGATTGCTTATTTTAAGTTGAAAAAGTTGTTATTTGTGCTTATTGAGTCCTTTTCATTATAGATTCGTTCAAGTTTTAGTTTGAGCTTATTCCTTATAGCTTATAGCTTGGCTTATTTCGAATCAAAAGGGTAATCGGAAAAGGTATAAACCCTTTTCCGATTGTAACATTCCGACTGCACACCCCCTTTATTCCGATCGTTCGATCGGAAAAGGGTTTTAGGATATTCCGATTGTGGTGTTTTTGTGACATTCCGATTAGACGTATTCGTTAGTTCCGATTGTGACCATTTTAGCATATTCTGATTGGCTTTGTTTTCAACATTCCGATTGGGCCTCATTCCGACAACAGGATTCCGATAGCCCCTTATTCCCACATTTCGATTGAAGTATTCCGACAAGAGTGTGTTTGACATTCCGATTTGCCTTATTCCGACAGCATATTCCGATCCGACTTCAAATTTAGCTTTCCAATGGATTAGTTTCTTGTTTTTTATAAAGTTTCCAAGTTTTAGATTTATTAAGTGTTCAAGTATTTTTCTAATCTTGTCTTTAAGTTTTCAAACATTTATTTTTAACTCGTTATTTTAGTTTAATCTTTAACGCTTTTATTTTACTCAACGACATTTACATTTATTTGCTATTAGTTTAAAATAAATAATCAACCAAACCATTTATCATTCCACCAAGAACAATTGAGCCACACTTTGAACCAATAGTCAATTCGAAGAGATTCGGACGATAACATTTTCTTACAAGGTAAATTCCTTGTATTAAATGGCGCCGCTGCCGGCTCTTTTTGTTAAGATTAAAGGTTTTTAGTGAGAGACGCGTTGGATTTTGGGATCCGTTCATCTTTGAACGTTATTTTCCTTGCTTTACAATTTTCAAAAATCCTAAAAAAATTTAAATTCTTCTAAAATACAAAAAAATTGAAAAACCATAAAAACCAAAAATATTTCCTTTCTATTTTTCTAATCCTTTTGTAGGTGTGCATGCGTACTCGTGCTCGTAAGAAGAGAGTAGCTCAAGCCGAAGTCATTACTCAACCAATTGTCACCATGGACAATCAACTAATGATCGAGCTTTTGCAATTGCACGTAGAAGGCAACACCGATGCAATTGTCATCCCTAAGATTGGAGCCAACAACTTTGAACTCAAATCTGGCTTTATACAAATGGTCTCTGCTCAACCCTTCTTGGGGCGCTCACTTGATGATCCTCATGACCACATTAAAAGGTTTCTTCAGCTTACCAATACGGTTAAATACAATGGGGTATCACAAGAAGTGATTCGCTTGCAACTTTTTCCTTTCTCCTTAGAGGGACAAGCCCAGAATTGGCCTGATAAGGAACCGCCACAAAGTATTCTTACGTGGACGGATTTAGAGACCAAATTTATCAACTACTTTTTCCCACCCTCACGTACTGCCGCTTTGCGGAATGAAATTATTACCTTTAAACAAAAGTACGGTGAGTCTTTTAGTGAATCTTGGGACCGTTTTAAGGAACTTTTAAGAAAGTGTCCACAACATGGTTTAACAAAAGTACATCGAATCAATACTTTTTACAATGGTTTAAGCATGAATGACCAAGATTCACTAAATAGTGCCTCGGGGGGTAATATTTTGGTTAAGTCTTCTAATGCTGCTTGGGATATTATTGAGAACAAATCTAGAGTACAAACCAAGAGTGTTAGAACTAATGTAGCAAGTGCTAGTACTAGTGATGCCAACAAAAGAATTGATAAGCTTACTTCGCTTGTGGAATCGCTTGCTTTACAAACTACCAACAATGCCAAACAATTCAATGCCCAAGCTAATGTTTTGAGCCAATCATGTGATATATGCGGGGGATCTCCCTCATACACCGATTGTCCTTCGACTCACGATAATCCGGAAAATGTGTATGCCGCCAACTGTACCTATGCTACAGGAAGCTATCAAGCACGTCCTCAAGGTGACCGCAACCTGCTCAGCTATCGCTCAAACAACTTTCTTTCACCTCCCGGTTTTCCCCCACAAAACCCAAACAACCTCAATCGCAACAATCAAAACCAACCACGTGCTCCAACTCAATATCAAAACCAAAGAAACCCATGTCCACCTCAAAGAAACAACCAAGTTTACCAACAACCTGCTTATCAACCACCCGCCTACCATGCTCCTCCTCTCAACCAACCCACAGCCTTACACCAAGATGTTGAAACCTACATGAGGACGAACGATGTGATCGTGCAAAATCTTCAGCGGGAAATGGCCAACATGAAAGCAGATATGGTTATGCAAGGGAATGATCTTCGGGCTGATATGCGAAACACTTTGGCAAGTCAAACGAATGACTTGAGAAATATGATGGCTAGTTTCTTCCCTAGTAATCAAGCCTCTCGATCGGGTTCTCTTCCGAGTAACACCGTTGCTAATCCAAGAGGGGAGATGAAAGCAATCACCACTCGCAGTGGAAAAGGTTTAATGGAACCCGAGCTTACTACACCTACACCGGTGATTGTGACAAAGGAAAACGAGTCTCCTTCTCCGAATCCTCCATCTTCTATTCCTCTAACTTCTACTTCTCCAATTCCACCACCTTCTACTTCTACCCCTCCACCACCCAAGGATGTGAGTGCGAATTCTATCCCAAAGCCTTCATCTCAACCCAATATACCTTATCCTTAGAGGTTGAGGAAAGAGAAATTGAAGAACAAGGGTGATATTCAGGTTTCGAACTTCCTTAAAATGTTCAAACAACTAAATTTCAATATCTCCTTTGCTGAGGCTCACGCTCACATGCCCAAATATGCGAAGATGTTTAAAGATCTTCTCAGTGATAAGGAGAAACTTCTCGATATTGCTCAGACCCAACTTAATGAGAACTGCTCCGCAGTGCTCTTAAGGAAATTGTCCACCAAACTTGGTGATCCGGGTCGTTTCTTGATTCCTTGCAACTTCCCGGGAGTAGAGAATTGCATGGCCCTAGCCGATATAGGTGCTAGTATTAACTTAATGCCATTAAGTGTTTGGAAGCAATTATCTCTCCCCGAGCTAGTCCCCACACGAATGTCTTTGGAATTAGATAACCGTACGGTTGCTTATTCAGTGGGGATAGCCGAAGACGTCTTCATTGGTGTCGACAAATTCACCTTCCCGGCGGATTTTGTTGTTGTTGACTACGAGATGGACCCCCGTGTTCCATTAATCGTTGGACGTCCATTCCTGAGGACCGGTCGCACTCTCATCGATGTAGCCGCTGGCGAATTAATCATGAGAGTTGGTGACGATAAAATCGTCTTCAACATTGGTAAACTTTCTAAGCAGCCTTCGGAAAAAGAGAGTGTTAATTTCATTGATGTTCTTGATGAGGCTTGTGAAGAACATTTCAAAGACGCTTGTAAAAGTGGTTCTTCTTCTCTACCCACTGTTGAGACCGTTGCCTCAATTGCTCCGTCATTAACTCCTTTTGGAGACAGTGACTTAGATGATTTTGAAGCTAGCTTGGGTCCTCTCGATTTTAAGTATGATAATTCTCCCACCGATTGGGATGAAGACATTCGTACCATTGAGAAACTTCTCAATGAGGACCATACTTCTCCCCCATCTCCTAAGGATATCTCTACCGATGATCCGAAGTTGACTACGTCGTCCATCGAAAATCCTCCGGATTTAGAGCTTAAGGATCCTCCGTCTCATCTCGAGTACGTTTTCCTTGAAGATAACAAGAAGTTACCGGTCATCATCGCAAAGGACCTAAAAGAAGAAGAAAAATCCCGACTTATCGCCGTGTTGAAGAATCACAAGAAAGCGATTGCTTGGCAGATCTCTGATATTCGTGGAATTGATCCTCACTTCTGCACACACAAAATTCTCATGGAGGACGACTTTAAACCCACTATTCAAAGCCAACGAAGGGTGAATCCTAAGATCCATGACCTAATCAAAAAAGAGGTTATCAAACTTCTTGATGCAGGAATGATCTATCCTATCTCGGATTCACCGTGGGTTAGTCCCTTCCATTGTGTGCCTAAGAAAGGCGGAATCACCGTTGTTCCCAATCAAAACAACGAGTTGATTCCTACTCGTCTCGTTACAGGGTGGAGAGTTTGTATAGACTATCGCAAACTCAATGATGCTACGAGAAAGGATCATTTTCCCCTTCCTTTCATGGACCAAATGCTTGAACGTCTAGCGGGTAATGACTATTACTGCTTCTTAGACGGTTTCTCCGGGTATTTTCAAATTCCCATCGATCCCAAAGACCAAGAGAAAACCACATTCACTTGTCCTTATGGAACATTTGCCTACAAAAGAATGCCTTTCGGCTTATGGGATGCTCCTGGGACTTTCCAAAGGTGTATGATGGTTATCTTCCATGACATGGTTGAAGAAACTATGGAAGTCTTCATGGATGATTTCTCGGTTTATGGCGATTCTTTCTCTGCTTGCCTTGCCAATTTAGAACGTATGATTCAGCGGTGTGAAGACACTCGCCTTGTTCTAAATTTGGAAAAATGCCATTTCATGGTAAAAGAGGGCATCGTGCTAGGACACAAAATCTCCAAAGCCGGTCTTGAAGTGGACCGTGCTAAAGTCGATGTTATTGCTAAATTGCCTCCACCTTCAACCGTGAAGGGTGTGAGAAGTTTCCTCGGTCATGCGGGCTTCTATCGTCGATTCATCCAAGATTTTTCTAAAATCGCTCGCCCGATGACCCACCTCTTGGAAAAATATACTCCTTTCATCTTTTCCAAAGAGTGTCTTGAATCCTTCAATCTTCTTAAGGATAAGCTAACTAAGGCACCGGTCTTGGTTACCCCTAATTGGGAGCTACCTTTTGAGTTGATGTGTGATGCTAGCGACTTTGCTATTGGAGCGGTTTTGGGCCAAAGAGTGAACAAACACTTCCAACCAATCCATTACGCTAGCAAGACAATGACGGGGGCTCAATTGCATTATACCACTACCGAAAAGAGCTTTTAGCTGTAGTGTATGCTTTTGAAAAATTTCGCCCCTATCTTGTCCTTTCTACCACCATCGTGTATACCGATCATTCCGCGTTGAAGTACTTGATGAATAAACAAGATTCTAAGCCAAGACTTCTTCGTTGGCTTTTGCTCCTTCAAGAATTCAACATTGAAATTCGTGACAAAAAAGGAGCTGAAAACCTAGCCGCGGATCATCTCGTAGACTTGAGGATCCTTATCAAGGGGATCATCCGAACAAAGAGATCAATGACTCTTTTCCCCTTGAGGCCTTAATGTCTATCAATTCCAATCTCGATGACACCCCGTGGTTTGCGGACATCACAAACTACTTAGCGGGTGGAATTCTCAAGGAAGGGTTAACGTCCCAACAAAAGAAAAGGTTCTTTAAAGATATTGAACATTATTTCTGGGACGACCCTTACCTTTTCAAACAATGTGCGGATCTGATTATTCGTCGATGTGTTGATGGGCCGGCAGCGGTACAAATCCTTGATGCTTGCCATAAAGGACCCACCGGTGGTCACTTTGGTCCCAATTACACCGCGAAGAAAGTATTCGACTCTGGATTCTATTGGCCCACCATTTATCGTGACGCTCACGATATGGTTAAACATTGTGATGCTTGCCAAAGACAAGGCAAGATCACACATAAAGATGAGATGCCTCAAAATTTCCTACAAGAATATGAAATCTTTGATGTATGGGGCATCGACTTTATGGGGCCATTTCCATCATCTAAAGGGAACAAGTACATCCTCGTCGCAGTTGACTACGTTTCTAAATGGGTTGAAGCTAAGGCTCTCCCTACGAACGATGCGAGGGTGGTTGTGAACTTTTTGAAGCAAATTTTTGCTCGATTCGGCGTTCCTCGTGCTATAATCAGTGACCGCGGGACTCATTTTTACAATGATCAATTTGCAAGAGTCATGGCTAAGAATGGTGCTAATCACCGTCTTTCCACCACCTATCATCCCCAAACCAATGGTCAAGCCGAGATTTCCAACCGTGGATTGAAGCGAATTTTGGAACGTACTGTGGGAGAGCATCGCGCCGCGTGGGCCGATAAGTTAGATGATGCTCTGTGGGCTTTCCGTACAGCGTATAAGACCCCGATTGGTTGTACACCTTATCGTCTTGTGTACGGGAAAGCATGCCACCTCCCTATCGAGCTGGAACATAAGGCATACTGGGCCTTGAAGTGGGCTAACTTCGACATCAACAAAACCGGTTATCATCGCAAGATTCAACTCAACGAGCTAAATGAACTGAGGAATGAAGCTTATGAGAACTCGCTGATCTACAAGGAGAAGACCAAGATCATCCACGATGCTAGAATTAAGAACCGAGAGTTCCACGTTGGTGATCAAGTCTTACTTTTTAACTCTCGATTGAAGATCTTCTCTGGCAAGTTGAAGAGCTGCTGGTCTGGTCCATTCACCGTCACCAAAGTCTTTCCATATGGCACCATTGAGCTTTCTCAGCCAAATGGGCCTAATTTTAAGGTGAATGGCCATCGTTTGAAGCTGTACTTTGGTGAGGACGTCTCTCATGAGATGATTCCATCCCTCACCACGTTTCCCATGAACTAAAGTTGGGTCGATTCAGGCTCGTGACTCGGTTATCAAAAATAATCTCTTCTCGGGAGGCAACCCGTGATCTATCCTTTACTGCTTTCATAATAAGTGTAGGGGGAGCCCCGTATATGTTTGTTGTCTTGTTTCTTATCTTGTGCAGGGATTCAAGCTTCAAAGAGCACCTTGATGACTTTTGACGAACCGTGATATCGTGTTCCCATCTTCCCGGTTCTATCCTAAACTGTCGTGATTCAATATTTCATATCTTATATGATTCAAATTGAAATCACTTTAGTTGTCCTTTACTTAGCAAGATTTCAACAAAGTGCACAATATCCTAAGTGTAGGGGAGTTCACTCCTACATGCTTATACATTGAGGACAATGTTTATATCAAGTGTAGGGGGACTTCTATCGAAGTAACTGGTCTTTTCCATGATTTTGCCCTCATTTAACCGGAAAATTTGATTTTTCGACATTTTTCAATATTGTTAATCTATTTGTTGTATTTTCCTTTGTTTTGATTATTTTCTTTCCTTGCTAGAATAAATTTTCAATAAAGTGGTTTTAAATTTTTCTTAGTCATGGACATTTTGACTCTACCCGAGTTCACTTATCTAAGTTTACTCTAGCTAGTATCCTTAACGTGTTTAAGTCAAGTTTTGATAGGCTTTTATATAGGGAGCTTTAAAACGCGAAAGTCTTAACTCTCACGGGTTAAGAACAAGAACTTTTCGCAAGTTCCTATAATTGATCCTAGAGAGTCGTTTATCAAGGGAACTTTAAAATGCGATTTCTGAACTTGAAAAAGTCTAAGAATTTGCAAGATCCTATAGATGACTCGAAAACCCAAAATTTTGATTTAATAGGCTAAGCATCCACGAGTCTCATTCCTTGAGATTTTAAACTGTGGAGGACGAGAGATGATAGAGTCAATTATAAGTTTGGTATTCTTTCGTGAATTTATGTGAGTTAATTATAAGCCTATTCTCCCTTCGCTTGTTAATAAATTTATCTGCAATAAATAAGGTTGTACGATTTAAAAGGTTACTTAGCTTCTAGCCCAAGATCGTTTAAAAGTTTCTCGGTACGGATTAGAGTTCGTAGCCAAGGCATATCTTATTGAAGCGGGATGCGAAGATTGGCGAGTCCGAAAAGGCCCTAACAAGGCATGAGGGCTACATTTTGTTGCTAAAGATCCAAAAGTGATGTGAAGAATCATTCATCGAAAATCAATATGAAGGATCGAGACACACGACGAAAAGCAAATACTCCGGTAAAGATCATGGAGAAGTCTATCCAAAAGGCCCTAACAAGGTATGAGGATAAATAGATCCAAGTCCTAAAAGGAGGCGGATCGTTGTATATCAAAGTCCAAAATAAAGATTGGAGAAAAATGAAGAAGTCGTGGTCCAAATATGAAGAATCTCTCAAAACTTCAAGTGAAGAAATTCCTATTATGAAGAGAAGACCATTATTTCATGAACGTCTCTCAAGATTCGAAGTATGAAGTCACTGCCAAATATCGGTCCGAGAAAGGTCTCAAATCGTGAAGCGAGTTATGCCAAGATATGAACTTTATGAGGTCCCGAGAAGCAGTTTTATAAGATTTTGTCCTTTAGCTAACTATTGATTAAATCGTTCACTTTATTTTCGGCCTAAAAAACTATCAAAATAAGTCAAACAATGCATCCTCGTGATCATTCAAGACAAAAATAAAATATAAGAGATACACCTAGGAATAAGGGAGTCTAAGTGAATAATTAGCCCACATGAGTTCGTGTTAATTTACTAACTTATAATAACAATGATCTCGTTTTTAAGCTTGGTATGGGGAACGTGAAACTTGAGGATGATAAACGTCATGGCAGCCAAACCCCAATGTAAGTCTTTGATTTATTTACTTGTTTCTATCTTTCTATGTTTAGTATTTAATAAAGGCCAAGGTGGGTTATTTATGATGGAAAATGTAAACCGTGCTTTAAAATTAATGCATTGCATGAGGGCATTGCAATGGTCAAGTGTAGGGGATTTAATAAGTGTGAAAACACTTATCCTTTTACCACTTATTTCCAATAATAACAAGACCAAAACGTGTATTTTATGTCGTAAAAGTCGGAATTATGCGTGGTTTGTGTTTTTATTGTGTTTTAGGACCAAATGATGAAAAAGGAAGAAAACACGGGCTTTCACGGGCTTCTAATGAAGAAAACGAGAAAAGACGAAGTCAAAAGATCAAGAGTGCAAAAAGAACAGAAGTCCAATGTCACACCCCACCAATGGCGGAATATGGGGCGCGACGTATGGATATCATCACAACAAATGGTGTCTCTATAGAGAAGACTAAAATGCAAATATAATGTCATAAATGGCGACACAAATGTCATGACAATATCTCAACAATGCAGGAGTCTAGGTAAGTAGATAACAGTCCTACCACTTACCCAAGACAAACAGTAAACATAAACCAAACAAACATATAGGTGCCAGCATGTATCACTTATCAAAAACATAAAGGTAAACTAAGAAGGAACGGGGATCTCCTTCTATATGCAATCCTAAGGCATCCAAGTCTAGCCACTTCTATCCTCAAGCTTAACCACATTCTCACCTGAAAGAGACACTAAAACACGTCAACATAAAGTTGGTGAGAGTCATAGGTTTAGACTCCAACGCTAAATCAGTTACAAGCTGTGAATAACAATCATCAACAAAAGAACATATGGACAATGTGTTACAATTATGTATTAACAACTATCAATCAAGATTAATCATACCAAACAAATCCAAGGCTCCTACCTTGCCAAACAACATCATGGTACCTTAGATGATCACCCTATGTACCTATCCCAAGGCCACTACCTTGGCAAACCACAAGGCCACTACCTTGTCAAACCACAATAACATATCAACAATCGCATAGCAGTTAATCACATAAGTGTACACACAAGTCCATCACAACCATAAAACATTCACAGCAAAAATTTAGAAACAACTCAACACAGTGTCTCTTCCATCCCATCTGGAAGTCAAAAACAAAAATAAACATGGGACTATGAACACTCACCTGATAGCTCCTTCACACGTCCTTGCACTAGCAACAAGCTAACAAACCAAAAACACGAAATCAATAAACGAACCAATCACTAAGATGGCTCATTAACCTATGATGGACATCTAACCCATTCTCACATATTTACCTCATTAATAAGCTCTAAGTACCCCATTACCCTTCCTTAACAAGTCCTTAACTTGGTTAAATTTAATAACTAACTCGTTCGTATTTTACCCAAAACAGTCCTAGTTTTTAGGTCTCAAACTTTAGGTCAAACGCCCACTTAAACCTACCCATGGTTTCTGTAAAAGGAATATTCATACCCTTACATATGTTGGCTAACACCTCCCACTTACCCTAACCTTAAAGCTACTGTTAAGGCCCCGATATATATATATCTACTTTCGTCATTCCAGATTTCCTGATTTTAAACGTACTAAAAGTTTGTTACCATTAAGGGGTCTTACCCTAAACCACCACCTTAGCCCAAGTGCAGATATTAACTAAAATATATAAACCATCTCTCACGTTCGTGAGAAGATCCCAATGCAACCCTAAGTGCCCCAAACAACCCAAAACTTAAAAAGAAAACAGGCTGAATTCAAAACTGTTTTGACCTCCGACTGTTGTAACCTGTTTTTGACCCACTTCCCTACCTCCAATTTAGTTCTCGTTTCTTGCATTGGAAAGCCACTTCAAATATCTTTCCAGGGGTACTTGGATCGTTAAATAAGAGTTTATAGAACTCCCGATATGATCAAAACAATTGACTCAAAATCTGCCCAGTTTTTAAAAACGGGTTTTAAACAATTTGAACTAATTAATTACCCATAACCCCATCTAATACAAGCCCTATATTATATGATCATCATAATATGATTATAACATCATTAATTACAGATTTTATATAAACCCTAACCCTAATCCATCATAAGAATGATTAATTTAATCATAAAAACAATTAAATCAAAAAGGTTTAAGAAAGTTTACCTTTAATTAAATGGAGAATGAAAAAAAATACAAAAAACCCTAAAAGCTCTCTTATGCCGTTGACTGAGTGTTCCAGGAGAAAAAAAAATATGATTTGTTTTGGTGTAAGGGTTCCTTATATAATCAAAAGTCCTAGCCCAACCCAAACACTACTTACCTTAAATTCCTTTTTCCTTTTTTTTTGTTTAGGCCGGCCTAATAACCGCCTATATACATATTTATATTTTTTTTTCTTTTTTTATTGTTAAATAATATGTTACTAACATTACCTTAATTTGTCTTAATTTATTACAGCTCCCAAAGCTTCCAAAACCCCAAAACCGTAAAACGAGTCAATTTTACGCGTTTTATCGTAAAAGACGTAAAATATACACTTTTAAAAAAAAATCTCAAATTTTTAAATAAACTTTATAACTATGTCCTAAATGACTTAAAACCATCCCGAAAAATATTCATATGGCTAATTACCTTATCCGAGACCTCTAAATGCTAAACCGTAAATCCTAAAAAAATACACTATTACTATAATACTTATATGTATACGTAACCACCAAAATATCATCATTTCATTTCATAGTCACTAATTGTGATCTCATGAACATGAATTAACCATTCCTCGATTTACTTATGAGTACTCTATACTCATAAACGATAATCACACCAACCTCGTTCACACAAAATAAACACGTAAGCACAAAAAACAAGTAGTCACACATAAAATAACCTAAAAGTAAGACCAAGTGACGAACCTCAAAACCACGGTTGTCACATCACTCCCTCCTAATAGAAAACTCGTCCCGAGATTTACTCCTTAGGATCAACACACAGACAACAAATCACACGAGGATACTTGTTCTAAATGAACTCCTCTCATTTCCACGTGAACTTCAGTTCAAGTTTCAAGATACCACATGTACAAACCAAAAAATAATTAAACCCATTGCCAAACTCTTGACCTCACAGTCAATGAATCTTGCAAATGACTCTTCGATAAAACAAAGACTCTTATTAACACAAGTCCCGAATAACCGTACAGGCAAAATGCATTCTCAAACAACCTTTACCAATCCCAATACATGAAATGTATCATGTATACAACTTATTTTCCCCAGGTAATTCTATGCTCATATGCTACTGGTCCGATCTTTCCAAAGATCATAAATGGACCTCCAAAACTCTACGTCAACTCTTCCATTTTACCAAAACATACCACCCGTTACTATGGGTGAAACTTCATACACAACTTTGTCACTAACTCTAGCGGTTTCCTCCATCTCTACATAGCATCCCTTGCTGCTCTCATCCCGTCCACAAACACCATTACCACATTAGTAGCATGCTTTTACCAATTCTAGTCCACAATGAGGACAACTCACCCTATCCTTTCATATCGTGCCTCAAATGGCATTTATCAACTTCTAGTACGATAACTATCATTATATGAAAACTCAGCCATCGCTAACAAGTTTCCGAACTACCTCTAAATCAATCACCCATGTCCAATTACGTTCATCAACTCCCTTCAGTCCGTATCCCAAACTACTTTAAATTCCAATTTCCTTACAAAGTGACCTATGACGGTCTTTCACATATCCATTAATTCTTCCAACTTTCCAACTACGTGACTTCTCATTCCTCTTGAAATAGGTGATGAATTAGTCAGTCTATCGACTATCACCCAACTCTCATTGTACTTAATCCCCCACCGCATTATGTATCCCTTCCACCAACTTCGTCCTTACATCGCCCTTTCTAACTACTCCTATCCATGTAGGAAGTATAGTCTACGTCCCTTTCCTCCTTACGATTGTCCAAGCCACGCAACATAAATGTTGACGCGTTCACTGCTTTAGACAACTCAACTCGTGCAATCCACATCCTTCATCCAAACCACTCTAATACATCATCCCTATAGTTCAAGTTTGTCTCAGCTTCACCTCATCCTTCTTATTCCATGTCTCATCGACCATGCTTGCCTTTCGCAGATGGTACTTGGCCTTGCAATTTTCTTTCATCAATTAACTCCACCCATCACCTTTGCCAAATGCTCAATCAAGATGATTGAATATGTGTTGGATACGTTCATGATCCGTATAGATCATTCTCCACGTCTCGTACACCAAATGCCTCTAGCATTCTAGGCAGATATAACAGTCCAGCTCCACTAACTAAGTCTATCCAGTTCCTCCAAATCTTCAGTTCCTGCAACGTATAAGCGATCGCCTTTCTTTGTCGTCCTCGTACGCGTCCAAATCCCTGCTCCACGTATCGTCATGCTTCGCGAATTCATCCAGTGCTTCCAATAATGCCAAGATCTGCTCATCATCCAATCCACCTCTTCAGCCTCAAAAATGCTTCCTCGTCCTTCTTCACTTCGCCCCTTGCTGGTTCCACGATATGCCATCATCTCTGACTACTAGTCCTGGCCAACTAAATCCTAAAACTCACACTTGAAAATCTCACGTTTCATTCCCTTTACTAACAACTCCAAAACCAACACATAATTCGCCTCATCCTCCTTCTAAGATTTGAGTAGATCAAGATGTCGTCGATGCTCCTGATGACAACTCGTTTATAGACGTTCATGCACACTCGGTTCATTGACTCCATGAAAACCGCTAGTGCTTTGGCGAAGCCAAATGCATAACCTTAAACCCAAAGCGTTCATACAACATCCTTAGCAATTTAAACTATGTCCTCCTCACACCCTCTCTTAGCAGCAATACGAATAAATTCCTTGAAATTTCTAACAGCTCTTGTTCTTAATTCACTCCATCAACGATTTGCCTTGGATGACACTAACTACAACTCCTGTCACTTCTCCTACTTGCTCTATTCATGGTTCTACCTCAACGCTCCTAAACCATACAAAACCAAAACTACATCCTGAATACACCAGATACGATCGACGAATTAAACCCACGGATAACTAACGGCATTTCACGTGCACCAATTAAAACAAATCAAAAACCACGAGACTCCAAAGAAAACTCAAACCCAAAACATGTATCAATTTCCAAATGACCCATGACAACGAAAAATAATCCAAGAAACACCCAATGGCAACCAAAACATATTACGCCCCGCCACATATTATTTAAACCGTGCAAAAGATCGACTTTTCCAAAAGAATATATATCTTTTTTTTATTATTACCTCCCCACATCTATGTGACTCAAACCATCTACAAACAACCTTCTAGACGATCTCAAAACTCAACTCAAAGACTAGGTATCCCGTGCATCCCAAATCATAAAAAAATAAAACTACTATTCAAACTCAACCTTGAATCCGACACTTGTACAACAATTCCGGCCGGTCCACTGACCTCCCATGACTATACATTCTGAATATTTGAAAAGTACGTTCCGAGTACATAATTTTTGGCTTTTGAATCACCCAAAAAGCTTTAAAAACGAACAAGTTATGACCAAAACAATTTTATGCTAGTTGTTTTAAAAAGACTAAAGAATATACTTAGTGATCAATGCAATCCTTTTCAATGAAAGATATAATTGTATGTGAAATATTCATAAACTCCTTTTAACCTTGTATCAATAACTATAAATGGCATGAATCAGTTAAATCCGATTATATAAACTATGTAAGTAGAAAGAAATTTTACTTCGCTTTATTTTAATGAAAGTCTTTTAGAATTTGAAATAAATAAGTGTTGATAAAAAAAACTTATGTTACATCTTGTTTCAAACATGAATCCAACACCTTAGCCTTATTTTACCGAATACAACCAACTATCTAACTCTATAGTAGATTTCCAAGTCCCCCCTTTTTCCATATACCAACCAAAAGAAATGTAAGACTCAACCCAAAAGATTTCATTATCCCAAAAGAAATTTCCATTTATTTCAACGGACTTAAAACCCAGAACAACATTTTAAAACGTACACGTGAAATATGAACTCAAAGAATACGCTACAAGACACAGTTCAAAAAAATTCGAAAAGTTGTTGAAACTCCATCAACCCCAGCACCATAAAACACGAACAAACACAAGGTACGTTCAAGTTACAATAACTAGTGAACGACCATATACCATAACTTAACACATAGTAGTATATATACATCCGCATATATATACCTATTAAATCACCCAAAACATACTCGTTACCATACATGTCGGATCAACCAATCACGTCATACACTCGTTTTTCCACACGAGTAATCACCATCTCACCGTGCCACAACAAAGCATAAAACCCACCTCCAAAACCAAACCATATCGTGTGACCCCAAAATCACACAACACAACTATAACCAAAAACATATAACACACTAATAAAAATAGCCATATCGTAGGCAGCCGTTACATAAACCCATATATTATACGTATACCCAATATCTACATCTCACCATATACAAGCATGTACTAATCCTCTTTCATGCAATCATACTTGAGAACCCATTGAAGTTGTGGTACTTGTATAACTATGTTGGCCACCATACTTATACAATTACCCTTTCCCCAATGCACTCCCTCCTATGATGACACTTATAAGAATCAATACAACATATAACACATAAATCTATCTACTCACATAAGCTCATAACCACATAACCAATAAGGTCCAAAACTCCATCTATAAAATAACATAATAAAACTCTTGGAATACAGAAATCCATAGTCTAGCTAAAACAGCCTAGACTAAATCCAAAATGAAAACATAATCAGTTATAAGTCATGTCGCCCATAAGAGTGGAAATAGCATAAGGTCCTTCATATTCACCTACTCCTAATAACTCGAACCACCACATGATTCTTAGGGAACATGACTTAAACATCAAAAGAAAATAATACCCCTCAGGTACATAAAATAACCCAACAAAAGATAGAAACTACTATGTACCAAATTATGTACTATAATGTACATTATAAGTAAAATACGACAATGACTAGTGTGGGCGATTATGGTTAAACCCGCACTACTCACAACTCGAAAAGAAAGTAACATGTGGCTAAGTATGAACTTACTATGGTTCAATTCATACCAGTCAAAACATCACAATAAATAACATTCAAACACATCAATTATAATAAAATGCACACATACTCCTATGACGCCTATACGCAGGGACCCTTAAGCTATAGACTAAGCTACGCGACTAGGCAACCTAATTCTCTATAACCATTGTCTCTGATACCATTCTGTCACACCCCACCAATGGCGGAATATGGGGCGCGACGTATGGATATCATCACAACAAATGGTGTCTCTATAGAGAAGACTAAAATGCAAATATAATGTCATAAATGGCGACACAAATGTCATGACAATATCTCAACAATGCAGGAGTCTAGGTAAGTAGGTAACAGTCCTACCACTTACCCAAGAAAAACAGTAAACATAAACCAAACAAACATATAGGTGCCAACATGTATCACTTATCAAAAACATAAAGGTAAACTAAGAAGGAACGGTGATCTCCTTCTATATGCAATCCTAAGGCATCTAAGTCTAGCAACTTCTATCCTCAAGCTTAACCACATTCTCACCTGAAAGAGACACTAAAACACGTCAACATAAAGTTGGTGAGAGTCATAGTTTTAGACTCCAATGCTAAATCAGTTACAAGCTGTGAATAACAATCATCAACAAAAGAACATATGGACAATGTGTTACAATTATGTATTAACAACTATCAATCAAGATTAATCATACCAAACAAATCCAAGGCTCCTACCTTGCCAAACAACATCATGGTACCTTAGATGATCACCCTATGTACCTATCCCAAGGCCACTACCTTGGCAAACCACAAGGCCACTACCTTGTCAAACCACAAGGCCGCTACCTTGTCAAACCACAATAACATATCAACAATCGCATAGCAGTTAATCACATAAGTGTACACACAAGTCCATCACAACCATAAAACATTCACAGCAACAATTTAGAAACAACTCAACACAGTGTCTCTTCCATCCCATCTGGAAGTCAAAAACAAAAATAAACATGGGACTATGAACACTCACCTGATAGCTCCTTCACACGTCCTTGCACTAGCAACAAGCTAACAAACCAAAAACACGAAATCAATAAACGAACCAATCACTAAGATGGCTCATTAACCTATGATGGACATCTAACCCATTCTCACATATTTACCTCATTAATAAGCTCTAATTACCCCATTACCCTTCCTTAACAAGTGCTTAACTTGGTTAAGTTTAATAACTAACCCGTTCGTATTTTACACAAAACAGTCCCAGTTTTTAGGTCTCAAAACTTTAGGTCAAACGCCCACTTAAACCTACCCATGGTTTCTGTAAAAGGAATATTCACATCCTTATATATGTTGGCTAACACCTCCCACTTGCCCTAACCTTAAATCTACTGTTAAGGCCCCGATATATATATATATCTACTTTCGTCATTCCAGATTTCCTGATTTTAAACGTACTAAAGGTTTGTTACCATTAAGGGGTCTTACCCTAAACCACCACCTTAGCCCAAGTGCAGATATTAACTACAATATATAAACCATCTCTCACATTCGTGAGAAGATCCCAATGCAACCCTAAGTGCCCCAAACAACCCAAAACTTAAAAAGAAAACAGGCTGAATTCAAAACTGTTTTGACATCCGACTGTTGTAACCTGTTTTTGACCCACTTCCCGACCTCCAATTTAGTTCTCGTTTCTTGAATTGGGAAGCCACTTCAAATAGCTTTCCAGGGGTACTTGGATCGTTAAATAAGAGTTTATAGAACTCCCGATATGATCAAAACAATTGACTCAAAATCTGCCCAGTTTTTAAAAACGGGTTTTAAACAATTTGAACTAATTAATTACCCATAACCCCATCTAATACAAGCCCTAGATTATATGATCATCATAATATGATTATAACATCATTAATTACAGATTTTATATAAACCCTAACCCTAATCCATCATAAGAATGATTAATTTAATCATAAAAACAATTAAATCAAAAAGGTTTAAGAAGGTTTACCTTTAATTAAATGGAGAATGAAAAAAAAATACAGAAAACCCTAAAAGCTCTCTTATGCCGTCGACTGAATGTTCCAGGAGAAAAAAATATGATTTGTTTTGGTGTAAGGGTTCCTTATATAACCGAAAGTCCTAGCCCAACCCAAACACTACTTACCTTAAATTCCTTTTTCCTTTTTTTTTGTTTAGGCCGGCCTAATAACCGCCTATATACATATTTATATTTTTTTTTTCTTTTTTTATTGTTAAATAATATGTTACTAACATTACCTTAATTTGTCTTAATTTATTACAGCTCCCAAAGCTTCCAAAACCCCAAAACCGTAAAACTAGTCAATTTTACGCGTTTTATCGTAAAAGACGTAAAATATACACTTTTAAAAAAAATATCAAATTTTTAAATAAACTTTATAACTATGTCCTAAATGACTTAAAACCATCCCGAAAAATATTCATATGGCTAATTACCTTATCCGAGACCTCTAAATGCTAAACCGTAAATCCTAAAAAAATACACTATTACTATAATACTTATACGTATACGTAACCACCAAAATATCACCATTTCATTTCATAGTCACTAATTGTGATCTCATGAACATGAATTAACCGTTCCTTGATTTACTTATGAGTACTCTATACTCATAAACGATAATCACACCAACCTCGTTCACACAAAATAAACACGTAAGCACAAAAACCAAGTAGTCACACATAAAATAACCTAAAAGTAAGACCAAGTGACGAACCTCAAAACCACGGTTGTCACATCCAAAGCCTATTCTGAAGATTTATCGAAGAAAAAGTCTAAAGACGGAAGTTTAATGAAGTCGAAGAACTCAAGTCTAATAGAAGAAGAAAATTACAAGACTAGTTCAATATACATCGACAAATCCCGAGACGACGTCGAGAAAAGACAAAGAATTAAATCGAGTCGAGGAGACGTGAAGAAAGAAAGAAAGAAGAGGCAACACATGCACTCCTTCCCATTTTTCCATATAAATACCCTCCTAAAACACATTAGGAGGGTGGTTAGTTTTAGTTTTAGTTTTCATTTTTCATTTTTCTTTCTAGTTTTAGAGAGAGAAAGTTCTCAACTTTTTATCACTAAGTTTCTTCTTTTCTTTTAATCTTTCAAGATTAAACCTTTTGTATTGTGATTTCATTAATCAAAGTTCAAGTTAAGCTTTTAATCTTTCATCTCTTTCTACCTTTCTTTGATTTTAGTTTACTTTTGGTGCGAATTACACTTGATCCGTGTTGTTCTTAATGTTTTCGTGCCTAAAAGTTAATCTTTTTGTTCCTACATAAGCTTTCATACGATTAAGCTTTAAGATTCTTGTGCTTATTGGCTTATTCGCTTCTTTTAGCTTATTTACTTTTAAAAGTTTTCTTAAAAAGTTCATCTTTTTATAGTTTGATTTATAAGATTGCTTATTTTAAGTTGAAAAAGTTGTTATTTGTGCTTATTGAGTCCTTTTCATTATAGATTCGTTCAAGTTTTAGTTTGAGCTTATTCCTTATAGCTTATAGCTTGGCTTATTTCGAATCAAAAGGGTAACCGGAAAAGGTATAAACCCTTTTCCGATTGTAACATTCCGACTGCACACCCCCCTTTATTCCAATCGTTCGATCGGAAAAGGGTTTTAGGATATTCCGATTGTGGTGTTTTTGTGACATTCCGATTAGACGTATTCGTTAGTTATTCCGATTGTGACCATTTTAGCATATTCTGATTGGCTTTGTTTTCAACATTCCGATTGGGCCTCATTCCGACAACTAGATTCCGATAGCCCCTTATTCCCACATTCCGATTGAAGTATTCTGACAAGAGTGTGTTTGACATTCCGATTTGCCTTATTCCGACAGCATATTCTGATCTGACTTCAAATTTAGCTTTCCGATGGATTAGTTTCTTGTTTTTTATAAAGTTTCCAAGTTTTAGATTTATTAAGTGTTCAAGTATTTTTCTAATCTTGTCTTTAAGTTTTCAAACATTTATTTTTAACTCGTTATTTTAGTTTAATCTTTAACGCTTTTATTTTACGCACCGACATTTACATTTATTTGCTATTAGTTTAAAATAGATAATCAACCAAACCATTTATCATTCCACCAAGAACAATTGAGTCGCACTTTGAACCAATAGTCAATGCGAAGAGATTCGGACGATAACATTTTCTTACAAGGTAAATTCCTTGTATTAAGCATTTTCATGGGCCGGAGGCCCAAGTCCATTAAGGACTTGGGTATATAAACCTCTTTCCACCATGGAAAGTGGTGTTGGTTGTTTCATTTCTCACTTTTAATATCACATAGTTTCTTTCACTTCTCTCTCTAAGTTTCTCTCTCTAGAAAACATCAACCCTCTTGATTCATAAAGATTATCATTGTTCTACAATTGGTATCAAGAGCTATGGGATGAAATAAAGATTGGTTTTGTGTTGTTCATACTTTTCTAAGTGTGTTCATGTGTTTTTGATTGATTTTTCCAAAAGTTAAATTTTTTTTTTCATGTTCTTTGATTCCAAGTGATCTATATCTCTTCTAAATAGTACTAGTAACGATTTGGTGATATTCGTTTGGTTAGAATCACGAATTTCAAGGTAAAAATCCATTCTTTCTTGTTGCTCTTAAGTCTCGGACTATTTTTCAGGGGTACGATCTGACTTTGTGTTTGCATAAACCCTGGGGGTTTCTACTTGCGATCCATAGTCACGATCTAAGACTACGATCTAACTGCGATCACTAGTACGATCCACGTTACGATATGTGACTACGATCCAAGCTACGATCAAGGAGTACGATTGCCCAGTACGATCTACGTTACGATCTGAGACTACGATTTCTTAGTACGATCCAAGCTGCGATCCAAGAGTACGATTGCCAAGTATGATCCACGTTACGATCTGTGACTACGATTGCTTAGTACGATCCAAGCTGCGATCCAAGAGTACGATTGCCAAGTACGATCCAAGTTACGATCTAGGATAAGTGAGTACGATCCAGGCTTCGATCACTTGACTAGGATAGGAGAGTACGATCAGGACCCAATCAAGGAGTACGATCAGGATACGATCTGGGAGTCCGATCTAGGAGTACGATCAGCTATCTTTTTGTAACACTTAGAGGATTTTTCATCTTTGCATTTATTTGGAGACATTAACAAAAACACACAATCAAAAGATCATAATATCTTTATTTAAAAAACATTAAAACACATAATCTTATTTCATTGCTCGATCATTTTTGATAATCTTTTTTCAAGGGATCATAAAATGAATTCACATTCATATATGCCAACCATGACTTTGCTTACCGATATCTCAATCATTTCGGGTACCGATACTCGCCCACCTTTGCTCATCAAAGATTTATTTGAAGCATGGCAAGGTCACATGAGAACGTACATCATGGGCAAAACCAGTGGTCGACTTATTCTTAAATCAATTGAAAAAGGTCCATTAGATTGGGGAGAGGTTACCGTAAAAAATGTGACAAGGGCAAGGGAGTATCATGAGTTAACCGATGCTAACAAACTCATTACAGATGCCGATGAAAGGGCTGTTCAGACAATTCTTCAAGCCCTTCCACCCGATATCTTTCGAATGGTAAGTGAACACACAGTGGCAAAGAATCTTTGGGATCGACTAGCTGTGTTGTTACAAGGGACATCTCTAACTAAGCAAGAACGAGAGTGTCAATTGTATGACTTGTTTGATAGGTTTACGTACCTTCCAGGGGAGACTCTTCACGATTACTACTGGCGTTTCACCACTTTGATGAATGACATGAACGTGTATAATCTAAGGATTGAACAGTTTCAACTAAACACAAAGTTTTTGAACACGCTACCCCAAGAATGGAGTCAATATGTCACTGATGTTAAGATGATTCGCGATTTGCACAAGTCCAATTTAGATCAACTCTATGCTTTCTTACAACAACACGAGAAGCATGTGATCCAAAACCGACTCTCTCAGGGATCTTATCATGAACCATTGGCATTAATGGCAAACCATCCTACACTGTCATACCACAACTCTCAGCTTGCTTTGGGACACCAATCTTCATATCAACCTTTGTATCAAACACCAAGCTTCCCACAGTACTCGATCTTGCCACAACCACCTACATCTTATCAACAACAATTCAAGCAACCAGCAACATCATCACCAAGAGATTCACATCCGTTACCTTATGCTTCACACCAATACTCACCTTATCAACCTCCAACAAACCCTGTTGTTACCTATCAACAACTTGAGGCTCCTCAACCCTATTACTCACAACAAGTTAGTGCTCCATCAAATCAACTTGTAGCTCAGTCTTCACCAGCATTCTACTGTGATGATGAGATCCCTGTTCCTGAGTTTAGACAAGGGGGCAGTCCTACTGATATACTTGCTCAAATTTCTGCTTATCTCACTCAAACATTGAACAAACGAGGTTACAGAAGTCCAGCAACAACTAACAATCAGTTAAGGAACTCTTCTAACTCTCGACAACAAGCTACAATTCAGGATGGCAGAGTCATGGTGCAACCACTTTAGAGGAGACCCAATTAATCTACTGCTGGTGCACGTTCTTCTAACACTGCTGCTACAAGAGGTAATAGCACTGGTAAAATGAAGGTGCTTATATGCTACAACTGCAAAGAGGAAGGGCACATGGCCCGAGAGTGCAAACAGCCTAAGAGGAAAAGGGACGGCACATAGTTTCAGGAGAAGATCTACTTGGTGAATGCTCAAGCCCAAGGACGTGAGCTCGATGAAGAGGAGTTGGCATTTCTTGCAGATCCGGGAGTGGCGGACACTGACGGTCTCACAGCAGGTATCACAAACAATGTCGCATATCAATGTGATGATTTGGATGCATACGACTCTGACTGTGATGATTTCAACACCGCCAAAGCAGCTCTCATGGAAAATCTTTTACTTTATGGAGCGGATACAATTTCTGAGGTACCAAATACTGCTACAGATACTAGTATTGTACCTTATCAAGTTGAGCAAGTGTCTGAGTATTCGGAACAGCCTCTGGTGGTTAGTAACTCAATCGAGGAGACAAACAATGATAGCAATATCAATGCAAGTCCCCAAACTTTAAGTGAACCACAACCGGGAGCTATTACGATGTAACACCCCAAAATGTGATATGCGGAAGCGGTGAAGCTCGGGGGCTGTTACGTCATTGTATCATAGTTCAAGGTACAAGAGAACGACTCTAAATGAGACGTTTTATAAAAATACCTCGTTGAATTTAAATTAAAAGCATCACAGTACAAACGGTCTCAGATTCAAAAGATAGTGCAGCGGAATGTAAAAGTTTTAAACATCAACGAGATTATAGTTCAAAAGCATAAGTAAACAAATGTCCGAAGATAGCCAAGAAATGCATGCGGACTCCAAGTACTTCACACAGCAGATACAAATCATCATCAATTACCTGAGATAAATGCTAAATTGGGTCAACATAAAGTTGGTGAGAATATAAGGTTCAAGTAAAAATTCATAGTAATTCAATTTCAGATTTCATTTCATGTACACGTGCAACTATAGGAGATATAGTGCCAAGTGTAAGATAAATTGGGTGTTCACAATATTTATGATAGCTAAGCTCGTGACATCGAAACTAGTGATCCAGTGCATACAATAGATTGCATACATAAATTTTACCCCAATGGAGTACCTAGCCAAGATGACTCCGTTCATACAAATGGTACACACTCGTCCGGCGTCAGAATGCCCGAGTGGAGGTTGTCAACCCTCAATAGATCTATCGGTAACATAAGAGCTTACTCCAGCAGAGTAACTAACGATTCACGATAGTGGGGACTATGGCTAAAGCAACTTAAGCTATCTCATAAATAGTGTTCACAAAGCGTTCACAGAAATCAAGTTTTACTTGCGTCCAGAAGCAAGCATCAAAGCATTTATCACATCCCAAAACATTAAACATATAAAAACAGTTCAATAGGGATCTATAAACTCACCTCAAGCAACGATTCAAACCGCACAAGTAAGATCAAATAGTAGCGATCAACTCTAGCAACAACCTAAATATAATACTATAGTTTAGGCGCTAGCAAATAAGTCACAAAAGTTCATCACGTACGTTACTCATCAATCAAGTATATATTTTGTTGTTAAGATCGTGACTTGTAAATGTTATATCGTTATAAACATTATAGTATATATATAGTTAGGCAAAAATATTTATTTTTGACTCGACGAAATTTCGACAGCCTTCGGCGTAAATTTTAATTTACCAAAATTTATCTTAACAAATTTTCCTACGAGAATTCTAACGAAAATTCGGCAGCCTTTCGGCGTCACATAAAAATTTGCCATTTTTAGTAAATACTCAAATCTCGTCCTAAAACCCCTATTTTCAACAATTTCTCAATCGCCAACAATTCAACAAGTCATTTTTTCACAATAGTAACAATTTCCACTTCCAACGTTCAAACTTTCAATAGTACAACAAGTATTCACATTTCGAGCTAATACGCTTTTACAAAACAAGTCCAACATTCATACATACCATTTAGTAACCATTTCGACACTTAAAACAACTCCGTTTAACTCGAAAATGTCGTTTCGACCACTTTAAAAATCTGGACAGCAACCACTTATAGTGTTGTTCTCCAAAAATTAAGTTTTCCGACCACGAAATTTAAACGACCACAACTTACTCATTTTAGCTCCGTTTTAAGCCCATAATATATCGAAACGAAGGTATTAACTTATACTTTCATAATATCGTAGTAAACTAGTGTCAAAACAATTTTTACGACTCTCTACGCCTCTTACAAAAGTCGGACAGATTGTATCTCTTACGTAAAAACCCGTTTTCGACCATTTTCAAGCGTAACCACTAGTAGTAACACTACTAGTTCCTTCTAATTTTTTATAAACATCAACAAAATCAAAGATTTTACTTCAAGTTCACAAATCCAAAATATACATACTTATGTTTTTCACAAATCTTTCAATTAAGCCATTTTCATGTATGGATCTAATAGATCCACACTTAATTTCCACAAATCTTAATATTTCATGACCAAAAATAGTTTTTATCGTTTTATTTCAAGAAAATACTTGATGAGTAACATGCATGCATAGATCTACAAAGATTATGCATGGAAAATGAAAAAGATGAAAAAGGTTTAAGAAGTAACCTTGTGTAACGATTCTACGTAATTACAACGACCCGATCTACGCTCTAACCCACTAATAATCAACAAGAACTCTAGTCTAAAACTTTAACCCAAAAACTACTCAAATCATCAAACCAAGAAAGACCATCCTTCTTTATGCTTATACAAGCTCTAGGATGATTTTGTTTTGTGTTAATTCTTGGTAAAATGAAGCTTTTAAAAATCAACAATGGTGGAATGTGTAGGTGTGTTTGTGCCGTGTGTTTAGAGAGAGAAAGGAAGAGATGTGTGTTTTTTGTTTGAGGTGAAATGAAGTGTGTAAGTGAAATAATGGAAGGGTTTTTGGTTAATAAGTTAAAGGGTGTAAGGTTTATAACCTTAAGCTTAGAATGGCAAAGTGTAAGGCCATGCACATGGTGCATGTTTTGGCCGGTTATGGGGGTCCCAAATGGGGGTAAATTATTCAAAATTTTTACTATGGTAATTAGTTAAAAGGTTTAAGGTAAAAAGGTTAGTTGGTTTTAGGTAAATATCAAAAAGTATATAGTTAAGTTAAAAATTACGTAAAACTTAAAAATTTGACGAAATATATTAAATTTACGATTTTTCGACGAAAACTGACATTTTATAGTTGGTAAAGTATTTTATGCATGTTAACGACGGTTAAACGTAAAAACGACGTAAAATACGAAAACGCGATACATTAGTTAAATATTCACAGTAAATACGATTTATTACTATAAATAGCAAAAATACTAAAATACAGGCATATATAAACATATACGGAAATAGTTAAATACGCTGCTCAAGAAAATACGATCACGCTGTTAAAAACTAAACAGTTAAGCACATAATTCACAGATAACGAATAATCTCATGGATTATCGTCAATTCATTGACCGTCTCAGCACATTGGTCGGGTTCACAGAAAATGTTCAGAATAATGACTGAGCACAGAGTCAGGCCATTACTCCTCAGCAAACAGTTTTTCAGAAGACGCGGGATAACCTCCCGGTTCCAACACAGTTAAATCACATAGTTGACTAAATAAAAAGTTAAAGGGTAAAATAGTCATTTTACAAAGTAGGGAAAATTACCAAGTGTTACATCATCCCCTTGATTGGGAAGCTTTGTCCTCAAAGCTTAGGAGTGTCACAGTTTCTAGAATTGTCAAAGAGTTGCGGATATTTCTTGCGAAATTGATCCTCACGCTCCCAAGTGAATTCAGGTCCACGTTTAGAATTCCACCTCACCTTGATGATAGGAATACGAATCTGTTTCAATCGTTTGACCTCATGGTCCATGATTTCAACAGTTTCTTCGACAAATTGCATCTTGTCGTCGATTCGGAGTTCCTCCAATGGTATAACGAGTGTTTCATCAGAAAGGCACTTCTTCAAGTTCGACACATGAAAAGTGCTGTGCACGCGGCTCAACGCTTGCGGTAATTCGAGACGATAGGCTACAGTTCCAACCTTTGCCAGAATTTTGAAAGGTCCAATATAACGGGGGTTCAGCTTTCCTCGCTTGCCAAAACGTACCACACCTTTCCAAGGCGATACTTTTAGCATCACTTTGTCGCCCACTTAAAATTCGAGAGGCTTACGTCGAACGTCGGCGTAACTCTTTTGACGATTACGGGCTGCTTGAATTCGGCTCTTGATTTGAACAATCTTCTCAGTCGTTTCACGGATGAGTTCAGGGCCAGTGAGTTGACTATCCCCAACCTCACTCCAACACACAGGCGAGCGACATTTACGACCATACAACGCTTCAAACGGTGCAGCCTTAATACTGGTATGATAACTATTGTTGTAAGAGAATTCTACTAGAGGCAAATGTCTGTCCCATTGCTTTCCAAAGTCAAGCACACAAGCACGCAACATGTCCTCCAGCGTTTGAATAGTTCTCTCACTCTGTCCGTCAGTCTGCGGGTGATAAGCAGTACTCATGTCCAATTGCGTACCCAACGCTTTCTGAAGTGATTTCCAAAATTCCGAAGTAAATCTACCATCTCTATCAGAAATTATCGAGATCGGTATCCCATGTTTTGCGACTATTTCCTTCAGATAAAGTCTCGTAAGCTTATCCGTCGAATCATCTTCCTTCATAGCTAAAAAGTGCGCAGATTTCGTAAGTCGATCCACAATTACCCAAATTGTGTCGTATCCGTTTGTCGTTTTAGGTAGCTTAGTTATGAAATCCATGGTTATATTTTCCCATTTCCACATAGGAATTATAGGTTGAACCAACAATCCAGATGGTTTTTGGTGTTCTGTTTTCACTCTAGCGCAAGTCAGGCACTTCCCTACATAAGTAGCGATTTCAGCTTTCATATTTGGCCACCAATACAGCTTCTTCATATCCTGATACATTTTGTCAGATCCTGGGTGAATTGAATACTTAGATTTATGCGACTCGTGCATAATTACGTCCCTTAGTCCTCCAAATCGTGGTAACCAACTTCTACCATTCAGACATAGCGTTCCATTAGTGCTAGTCTCCAATTTCTTAGTAACAATTCCTCCTAATTTCTCAGCTTCAACATTTTCAGGCTTAAGAGGTTCGGTTTGTGCTTCACAAATTTGCACAGGTAAGTTCGGATTGATAACCATAGCTAACGATCTAACTCTACGTGTCATCAGTTGTTCCTTTCTACTTAGCGCATCCGCCACTACATTGGCCTTCCCAGGGTGGTAACGGATTTCACAGTCATAATCGCTGAGCAACTCGATCCATCGATGTTGTCTCATGTTCAGTTCCTTCTGATCAAGAATATGTTGTAAACTCTTGTGATCGGTATAGACGACACACTTGGTTCCATACAAGTAGTGTCTCCACAATTTCAAGGCAAATACTACCGCTCCTAGCTCCAAGTCGTGCGTAGTGTAGTTTTTCTCATATGTTTTCAATTTTCGTGACGTGTAGGCGATAACTTTCTTCCTCTGCATCAACACAGCTCCCAATCCTTTTGCTGATGCATCATAGTAGACCACAAAGTCTTCCGATCCTTCTGGTAACGATAGAATAGGCGCACTACACAACATTTGTTTCAACTTTTGGAATGCTAATTCCTCCTTATCTCCCCATTCGTATTTCACCTTCTTTTGAGTCAACTTCGTCAATGGTTTCGCGATCTTCGAGAATCCCTCGATGAACCTTCGGTAATATCCGACGAGTCCTAAGAATTGGCGAATTTCGGTCTGTGTCGTAGGAGCAGTCCACTCCCTATTTGATTCAATCTTGGCAGGATCAACATGCATCCCCTTGCTATCTATAATGTGACCTAGAAATTGTACTCTTGGCAACCAAAAATCTCACTTCGAGAACTTAGCGTACAATTCCTCCTTCTTAAGCAATTCCAATATTATCTTAAGATGTTCCTCATGTTCTTTCTCACTCCTTGAGTAAATCAGTATGTCATCGATGAACACAATGACAAACTTGTCCAAATACGGTTTACACACCCGGTTCATGAGGTCCATAAACACAGCAGGTGCGTTTGTCAAACCGAACGGCATCACTTGGAACTCATAGTGTCCATACCTAGTCCTACAAGCAGACTTTGCAACATCTTCCTCACGGACTCTCAATTTGTGATAACCATACCTAAGGTCAATCTTCGAGTAAACGCTTGATCCTTGTAACTGATCAAACAGATCATCGATCCTAGGTAACGGGTAACGGTTCTTGATGGTAAGTTTGTTCAACTCACGATAGTCGATACACATCCGAAAACTCCCATCCTTCTTCTATACAAATAAGACTGGAGCTCCCCAGGGTGAAGAACTCGGTCTTATGAATCCTTTATCAGTCAACTCTTGTAGTTGCGTCGCTAGTTCTTGCAATTCCGACGGTGCTAAACGGTAAGGCGCTCGAGCAACAGGTGCAGCTCTCGGTATTAAATCGATCTGGAATTCAAATTGTCTAGCCAGCGGTAATCCAGGAAAATCTTCAGGAAAGACTTCCTGAAAATCCCGTACGATAGGTACATCTTCCAACCGTTTTTCTTCCGTCTGCTTTTCAGTAACACAGGCTAAAAATACGTGGCAACCTTCCGACAACAACTTCTGAGCCTTGACACGCGAGATAATGTTCAGTCGTGACTTCCCTTTTCCGTCACTTGTATCCCCTTGTACCTCCAGAACTTCATCACCAAATGGTAAACGAACGATCTTCTCGTCACATACAATCGTAGCACGATATCTCGACAACCAATCCATTCCGACAATCACGTCAAAACTCCTTAACTCAACAGGCATAAGGTCTATTACGAAAGGATGACCTAGAAGATTTAAATTGCATCCACGAAGTATAGTGTCGGCTTCTATCAACTTCCCATTAGCTAACTCAATAGTGTACTTAGTGTCTAAGGGCGAAGGGGTCACATCAAGTAAGACACTAAAAGTAGTCGACACAAAACTCCTATCGGCTCCAGTATCAAATAAAATAGTAGCATAACGACCATTGAGAAGAAATGTACCCGTCACGACGTCGGGGTTTTGTTGCGCTTCTCCTCCTCCTATCACATAGACCCTTCCACGAGCTTCCCCAGCTTTAGCATTCTTTCCTTGGTCCTTGTCCTTGTTATTTTTCTTTGGGCACTCATTGCTGTAGTGTCCCTTCTGCTGACGTTCAAAGCAAGTGACGTTGGCTTTCATGTTGGGTGGTGACTTACAATCCCTAGCAATGTGTCCAGTTTTCTTGCAGTTGTGACACTGTACATTGCATTGTCCATTATGGTGACGCTTGCATCGATTGCACAGAGGTAACATCCCATTGTACACTCCCTTTTCCCCAGTACCAGCAGTGTACGCTTTCACAGTGTCTTACCTCTTATTCGAATAGTTCCTATGGTTGTTCCTTTGGTTATTCCCCCACTTTCTCTTGTTTTCCGCGGCATTCCCAACATTTGCTCGAACAACTTGGTCCATCAGACTGTGAGCCATCCTTATAGCATCACTAACTTTTGTCGGTCCAGACGATGTCACATTCCCTTAAACTCTACCCGGTAAACCCCAAATATAGCGTTCAACCTTCTTCTCTTCATCCGGAACCATTCCAGGACATAGCAAACACAATTCTTGGAACCTCCTTGTGTACGTACCAATGTCATTGTTCTTCACAGTCAAGTTCCACAATTTGATTTCCATTTTCTGAATCTCATTACGAGGACAGTACTCCTTAGTCAACAACTTCTTAAGTTCCTCCCAACTCATTCCATACGCCTCCTCCGCTCCAGCCGTCTGCACATGTGTGTTCCACCATGTCAACGCTCCAGCAGCTAAAGTACAAGTAGAATAAGTCACTTGGTTCTCAACAGCACATCCACTAACACGGAACACAGCTTCCATCTTTTCAACCCAACGAGCTAATCCGACAGCTCCTTCAGTGCCATTAAAAGTCAAAGGGTCACAGCTCCTAAAGTCCTTGTAAGTACACGGCTTAGGCGGTCGATTGTCAACATTGTTCGGTGGTGCTTCGTTCACGTTGTTGTTAGCTTGAACGTTTGCTAGTGCAACAGTCACTCGTTGCGTAACCAGTGCTTTTAATTGAGCGTCAGTCATTCCGTTACGTGTGTTCACCATTGTTTCTCTGCGTTAAGACAACAATGCAATTAAGGTTCAAGCATGAATATACACGTTATATATTTCATATGCTAAAATAGAATGCAAAATTTAACAGTACAACAAACATAAAAAAGATAGTCACTGGTCAAGGTCATAAAGTTAAATTCCCATTCATAATCAAAATATCGAGTACATAGTCGTAAAATAAGAGTTTCGATTAAATACCAAAGATCAAAACAAAACCAAAAATAACACCGAAAATGATGATTAGATTAGAGTCAGACTATAGATGTAATCGAAATGATACGTGATAGTATGCGATGACATATCCTACAACAACCATTCACGCGTTAGAGCAGTTGTAGGGTATGCATGAAATAATCATGTATAGAAATTAAAGTATTCAAATCAGCGAAATGCATATGTATATAATACATATTACGTATTACATAATATATATTACATATTACTTATAGTGTTATCCTACATAATACATTACGTAGTACACATATATATACAGAGTAACAAGTAGCCACATCGGTTATAGTCTAGGCCTAAGATGCAAACCTAGTTCTGTATAACCAAGGCTCTGATTACCAATTTTGTAACACCCCAAAATGTGATATGCGGAAGCGGTGAAGCTCGGGGGCTGTTACGTCATTGTATCATAGTTCAAGGTACAAGAGAACGACTCTAAATGAGACGTTTTATAAAAATACCTCGTTGAATTTAAATTAAAAGCATCACAGTACAAACGGTCTCAGTTTCAAAAGATAGTGCAGCGGAATGTAAAAGTTTTAAACATCAACGAGATAATAGTTCAAAAGCATAAGTAAACAAATGTCCGAAGATAGCCAAGAAATGCATGCGGACTCCAAGTACTTCACACAGCAGATACAAATCATCATCAATTATCTGAGATAAATGCTAAATTGGGTCAACATAAAGTTTGGTGAGAATATAAGGTTCAAGTAAAAATTCATAGTAATTCAATTTCAGATTTCTTTTCATGTACACGTGCAACTATAGGAGATATAGTGCCAAGTGTAGGATAAATTGGGTGTTCACAATATTTATGATAGCTAAGCTCGTGACATCGAAACTAGTGATCCAATGCATACAATAGATTGCATACATAAATTTTGCCCCAATGGAGTACCTAGCCAAGATGAATCCGTTCATACAAATGGTACACACTCGTCCGGCGTCAGAATGCCCGAGTGGAGGTTGTCAACCCTCAATAGATCTATCCGTAACATAAGAGCTTACTCCAGCAGAGTAACTAACGATTCACGATAGTGGGGACTATGGCAAAAGCAACTTAAGCTATCTCATAAATAGTGTTCACAAAGCGTTCACAGAAATCAAGTTTTACTTGCGTCCAGAAGCAAGCATCAAAGCATTTATCACATCCCAAAACATTAAACAATAAAAAACAGTTTAATAGGGATCTATAAACTCACCTCAAGCAACGATTCAAACCGCACAAGTAAGATCAAATAGTAGCGATCAACTCTAGCAACAACCTAAATATAATACTATAGTTTAGGCGCTAGCAAATAAGTCACAAAAGTTCATCACGTACGTTACTCATCAATCAAGTATATATTTTGTTGTTAAGATCGTGACTTGTAAACGTTATATCGTTATAAACGTTATAGTATATATATAGTTAGGCAAAAATATTTATTTTTGACTCGACGAAATTTCGACAGCCTTTCGGCGTAAATTTTAATTTACCAAAATTTATCTTAACAAATTTTCCTACGAGAATTCTAACGAAAATTCGGCAGCCTTTCGGCGTCACATAAAAATTTGCCATTTTTAGTAAATACTCAAATCTCGTCCTAAAACCCCTATTTTCAACAATTTCTCAATCGTCAACAATTCAACAAGACATTTTTTCACAATAGTAGCAATTTCCACTTCCAACGTTCAAACTTTCAATAGTACAACAAGTATTCACATTTCGAGCTAATACGCTTTTACAAAACAAGTCCAACATTCATACATACCATTTAGTAACCATTTCGACACTTAAAACAACTCCGTTTAACTCGAAAATGTCGTTTCGACCACTTTAAAAATCTGGACAGCAACCACTTATAGTGTTGTTCTCCAAAAATTAAGTTTTCCGACCACGAAATTTAAACGACCACAACTTACTCATTTTACCTCCGTTTTTAGCCCATAATATATCGAAACGAAGGTATTAACTTATACTTTCATAATATAGTAGTAAACTAGTGTCAAAACAATTTTTACGACTCTCTACGCCTCTTACAGAAGTCGGACAGATTGTATCTCTTCCGTAAAAACCCGTTTTCGACCATTTTCAAGCGTAACCACTAGTAGTAACACTACTAGTTCCTTCTAATTTTTTATAAACATCAACAAAATCAAAGATTTTACTTCAAGTTCACAAATCCAAAATATACATACTTATGTTTTTCACAAATCTTTCAATTAAGCCATTTTCATGTATGGATCTAATAGATCCACACTTAATTTCCACAAATCTTAAAATATTTCATGACCAAAAATAGTTTTTATCGTTTTATTTCAAGAAAATACTTGATGAGTAACATGCATGCATAGATCTACAAAGATTATGCATGGAAAATGAAAAAGATGAAAAAGGTTTAAGAAGTAACCTTGTGTAACGATTCTACGTAATCACAACGACCCGATCTACGCTCTAACCCACTAATAATCAACAAGAACTCTAGTCTAAAACTTTAACCCAAAAACTACTCAAATCATCAAACCAAGAAAGACCATTCTTCTTTATGCTTATACAAGCTCTAGGGTGATTTTGTTTTGTGTTAATTCTTGGTAAAATGAAGCTTTTAAAAATCAACAATGGTGGAATGTGTAGGTGTGTTTGTGTCGTGTGTTTAGAGAGAGAAAGGAAGAGATGTGTGTTTTTTGTTTGAGGTGAAATGAAGTGTGTAAGTGAAATAATGGAAGGGTTTTTGGTTAATAAGTTAAAGGGTGTAAGGTTTATAACCTTAAGCTTAGAATGGCAAAGTGTAAGGCCATGCACATGGTGCATGTTTTGGCCGGTTATGGGGGTCCCAAATGGGGGTAAATTATTCAAAATTTTTACTATGGTAATTAGTTAAAAGGTTTAAGGTAAAAAGGTTAGTTAGTTTTAGGTAAATATCAAAAAGTATATAGTTAAGTTAAAAATTACGTAAAACTTAAAAATTTGACGAAATATATTAAATTTACGATTTTTCGACGAAAACTGACATTTTATAGTTGGCAAAGTATTTTATGCATGTTAACGACGGTTAAACGTAAAAACGACGTAAAATACGAAAACGCGATACGTTAGTTAAATATTCATAGTAAATACGATTTATTACTATAAATAGCAAAAATACTAAAATACAGGCATATATAAACATATACATAAATATTTAAATACGCTGCTCAAGAAAATACGATCACGCTGTTAAAAACTAAACAGTTAAGCACATAATTTACAGATAACGAATAATCTCATGGATTATCGTCAATTCATTGACCGTCTCAACACATTGGTCGGGTTCACAGAAAATGTTCAGAATAATGACTGAACACAGAGTCAGGCCATTACTCGTCAGCAAACAGTTTTTCAGAAGACGCGGGATAACCTCCCGGTTCCAACACAGTTAAATCACATAGTTGACTAAATAAAAAGTCAAAGGGTAAAATAGTCATTTTACAAAGTAGGGAAAATTACCAAGTGTTACATCATCCCCTTGATAGGGAAGCTTTGTCCTCAAAGCTTAGGAGTGTCACGGTTTCTTGAATTGTCAAAGAGTTGCGGATATTTCTTGCGAAATTGATCCTCACGCTCCCAAGTGAAGTAAGGTCCACGTTTAGAATTCCACCTCATCTTGATGATAGGAATACGAATCTGTTTCAATCGTTTGACCTCACGGTCCATGATTTCAACAGGTTCTTCGACAAATTGCATCTTGTCGTCGATTCGGAGTTCCTCCAATGGTATAACGAGTGTTTCATCAGAAAGGCACTTCTTCAAGTTCGACACATGAAAAGTGCTGTGTACGCGGCTCAACGCTTGCGGTAATTCGAGACGATAGGCTACAGTTACAACCTTTGCCAGAATTTTGAAAGGTCCAATATAACGGGGGTTCAGCTTTCCTCGCTTGCCAAAACGTACCACACCTTTCCAAGGCGATACTTTTAGCATCACTTTGTCTCCCACTTGAAATTCGAGAGGCTTACGTCGAACGTCGGCGTAACTCTTTTGACGATCAAGGGCTACTTGAATTCGGCTCTTGATTTGAACAATCTTCTCAGTCGTTTCACGGATGAGTTCAGGGCCAGTGAGTTGACTATCCCCAACCTCACTCCAACACACAGGCGAGCGACATTTACGACCATACAACGCTTCAAACGGTGCATCCTTAATACTGGTATGATAACTATTGTTGTAAGAGAATTCTACTAGAGGCAAATGTCTGTCCCATTGCTTTCCAAAGTCAAGCACACAAGCACGCAACATGTCCTCCAGCGTTTGAATAGTTCTCTCACTCTGTCCATCAGTCTGCGGGTGATAAGCAGTACTCATGTCCAATTGCGTACCCAACGCTTTCTGAAGTGATTTCCAAAATTCCGAAGTAAATCTACCATCTCCATCAGAAATTATCGAGATCGGTATCCCATGTTTTGCGACTATTTCCTTCAGATAAAGTCTCGTAAGCTTATCCGTCGAATCATCTTCCTTCATAGCTAAAAAGTGTGCAGATTTCGTAAGTCGATCCACAATTACCCAAATTGTGTCGTATCCGTTTGTCGTTTTAGGTAGCTTAGTTATGAAATCCATGGTTATATTTTCCCATTTCCACATAGGAATTATAGGTTGAACCAACAATCCAGATGGTTTTTGGTGTTCTGTTTTCACTCTAGCGCAAGTCAGGCACTTCCCTACATAAGTAGCGATTTCAGCTTTCATATTTGGCCACCAATACAGCTTCTTCATATCCTGATACATTTTGTCAGATTCTGGGTGAATCGAATACTTAGATTTATGCGACTCGTGCATAATCACGTCCCTTAGTCCTCCAAACCGTGGTAACCAACTTCTACCATTCAGACATAGCGTTCCATTATTGCTAGTCTCCACTTTCTTAGTAACCATTCCTCCTAATTTCTCAGCTTCAACATTTTCAGGCTTAAGAGCTTCGGTTTGTGCTTCACGAATTTGCACAGGTAAGTTCGGATTGATAACCATAGCTAACGATCTAACTCTACGTGTCATCAGTTGTTCCTTTCTACTTAGCGCATCCGCCACTACATTGGCCTTCCCAGGGTGGTAACGGATTTCACAGTCATAATCGCTGAGCAACTCGATCCATCGACATTGTCTCATGTTCAGATCCTTCTGATCAAGAATATGTTGTAAACTCTTGTGATCGGTATAGACGACACACTTGGTTCCATACAAGTAGTGTCTCCACAATTTCAAGGCAAATACTACCGCTCCTAGCTCCAAGTCGTGCGTAGTGTAGTTTTTCTCATATGTTTTCAATTTTCGTGACGCGTAGGCGATAACTTTCTTCCTCTGCATCAACACAGCTCCCAATCCTTTTGCTGATGCATCACAGTAGACCACAAAGTCTTCCGATCCTTCTGGTAACGATAGAATAGGCGCACTACACAACATTTGTTTCAACTTTTAGAATGCTAATTCCTCCTTATCTCCCCATTCGTATTTCACCTTCTTTTGAGTCAACTTCGTCAATGGTTTCGCGATCTTCGAGAATCCCTCGATGAACCTTCGGTAATATCCGACGAGTCCTAAGAATTGGCGAATTTCGGTCGGTGTCGTAGGAGCAGTCCACTCCCTAATTGATTCAATCTTGGCAGGATCAACATGAATCCCCTTGCTATCTATAACGTGACCTAGAAATTGTACTCTTGGCAACCAAAAATCACACTTCAAGAACTTAGCGTATAGTTCCTCCTTCTTAAGCAATTCCAATATTATCTTAAGATGTTCCTCATGTTCTTTCTCATTCCTTGAGTAAATCAGTATGTCATCGATGAACACAATGACAAACTTGTCCAAATACGGTTTACACACCCGGTTCATGAGGTCCATAAACACAGCAGGTGCGTTTGTCAAACCGAACGGCATCACTTGGAACTCATAGTGTCCATACCTAGTCCTAAAAGCAGACTTTGCAACATCTTCCTCAAGGACTCTCAATTTGTGATAACCAGACCTAAGGTCAATCTTCGAGTAAACGCTCGATCCTTGTAACTAATCAAACAGATCATCGATCCTAGGTAACGGGTAACGGTTCTTGATGGTAAGTTTTTTCAACTCACGATAGTCGATACACATCCGAAAACTCCCATCCTCCTTCTTTACAAATAAGACTGGAGCTCCCCAGGGTGAAGAACTCGGTCTTATGAATCCTTTATCAGGCAACTCTTGTAGTTGCGTCGCTAGTTCTTGCAATTCCGACGGTGCTAAACGGTAAGGCGCTCGAGCAACAGGTGCAGCTCCCGGTATTAAATCGATCTGGAATTCAACTTGTCTAGCCGGCGGTAATCCAGGAAAATCTTCAGGAAAGACTTCCGGAAAATCCCGTACGATAGGTACATCTTCCAACCGTTTTTCTTCCGTCTGCTTTTCAGTAACACAGGCTAAAAATACGTGGCAACCTTCCGACAAGAACTTCTGAGCCTTGACACGTGAGATAATGTTCAGTCGTGACTTCCCTTTTCCGTCACTTGTATCCCCTTGTACCTCCAGAACTTCATCACCAAATGGTAAACGAACGATCTTCTCGTCACATACAATCGTATCATGATATCTCGACAACCAATCCATTCCGACAATCACGTCAAAACTCCCTAACTCAACATGCATAAGGTCTATTACGAAAGGATGACCTAGAAGATTTAAATTGCATCCACGAAGTATAGTGTCGGCTTCTATCAACTTCCCATTAGCTAACTCAATAGTGTACTTAGTGTCTAAGGGCGAAGGGGTCACATCAAGTAAGACACTAAAAGTATTCGACACAAAACTCCTATCGGCTCCAGTATCAAATAAAATAGTAGCATAACGAACATTGAGAAGAAACGTACCCGTCACGACGTTGGGGTTTTGTTGCGCTTCTCCTCCTCCTATCACATAGACCCTTCCACGAGCTTCCCCAGCTTTAGCATTCTTTCCTTGGTCCTTGTCCTTGTTCTTTTTCTTTGGGCACTCATTGCTGTAGTGTCCCTTCTGCTGACGTTCAAAGCAAGTGACGTTGGCTTTCGTGTTGGGTGGTGACTTACAATCCCTAGCAATGTGTCCAATTTTCTTGCAGTTGTGACACTGTACATTGCATTGTCCATTATGGTGACGCTTGCATCGATTGCACAGAGGTAACGTCCCATTGTACACTCCCTTTTCCCCAGTACCAGCAGTGTACGCTTTCACAGTGTCTTACCTCTTATTCGGATAGTTCCCATGGTTGTTCCTTTGGTAATTCCCCCACTTTCTCTTGTTGTCCGCGACATTCCCAACATTTGCTCGAACAACTTGGTCCATCAGACTGTGAGCCATCCTTATAGCATCACTAACTTTTGTCGGTCCAGACGATGTCACATTCCCTTGAACTCTACCCGGTAAACCCCAAATATAGCGTTCAACCTTCTTCTCTTCATCCGGAACCATTCCAGGATATAGCAAACACAATTCTTGGAACCTCCTTGTGTACGTACCAATGTCATTGTTCTTCACAGTCAAGTTCCACAATTTGATTTCCATTTTCTGAATCTCATTACGAGGACAGTACTCCTTAGTCAACAACTTCTTAAGTTCCTCCCAACTCATTCCATACGCCTCCTCGGCTCCAGCCGTCTGCACATGTGTGTTCCACCATGTCAACGCTCCAGCAGCTAAAGTACAAGTAGAATAAGTCACTTGGTTCTCAACAGCACATCCACTAACACGGAACACAGCTTCCATCTTTTCAACCCAATGAGCTAATCCGACAGTTCCTTCAGTACCATTAAAAGTCAAAGGGTCACAGCTCCTAAAGTCCTTGTAAGTACACGGCTTAGGCGGTCGATTGTCAAGATTGTTCGGTGGTGCTTCGTTCACGTTGTTGTTAGCTTGAACGTTTGCTAGTGCAACAGTCACTCGTTGCGTAACCAGTGCTTTTAATTGAGCGTCAGTCATTCCGTTACGTGTGTTCACCATTGTTTCTCTGCGTTAAGACAACAATGCAATAAAGGTTCAAGCATGAATATACACGTTATATATTTCATATGCTAAAATAGAATGCAAAATTTAACAGTAGAACAAACATAAAAAGGATAGTCACTGGTCAAGGTCATAAAGTTAAATTCGCATTCATAATCAAAATATCGAGTACATAGTCATAAAATAAGAGTTTCGATTAAATACCAAAGATCAAAACAAAACCAAAAATAACACCGAAAATGATGATTAGATTAGAGTCAGACTATAGATGTAATCGAAATGATACGTGATAGTATGCGATGACATATCCTACAACCATTCACGCGTTAGAGCAGTTGTAGGGTATGCATGAAATAATCATGTATAGAAATTAAAGTATTCAAATCAGCGAAATGCATATGTATATAATACATATTACGTATTACATAATATATATTACATATTACTTATAATGTTATCCTACGTAATACATTACGTAGTACACATATATATACAGAGTAACAAGTAGCCACATCGGTTATAGTCTAGGCCTAAGATGCAAACCTAGTTCTGTATAACCAAGGCTCTGATTACCAATTTTGTAACACCCCAAAATGTGATATGCGGAAGCGGTGAAGCTCGGGGGATGTTACGTCATTGTATCATAGTTCAAGGTACAAGAGAACGACTCTAAATGAGACGTTTTATAAAAATACCTCGTTGAATTTAAATTAAAAGCATCACAGTACAAACGGTCTCAGTTTCAAAAGATAGTGCAGCGGAATGTAAAAGTTTTAAACATCAACGAGATAATAGTTCAAAAGCATAAGTAAACAAATGTCCGAAGATAGCCAAGAAATGCATGCGGACTCCAAATACTTCACACAGCAGATACAAATCATCATCAATTACCTGAGATAAATGCTAAATTGGGTCAACATAAAGTTGGTGAGAATATAAGGTTCAAGTAAAAGTTCATAGTAATTCAATTTCAGATTTCATTTCATGTACACGTGCAACTATAGGAGATATAGTGCCAAGTGTAGGATAAATTGGGTGTTCACAATATTTATGATAGCTAAGCTCGTGACATCGAAACTAGTGATCCAGTGCATACAATAGATTGCATACATAAATTTTGCCCCAATGGAGTACCTAGCCAATATGACCCCGTTCATACAAATGGTACACACTCGTCCGGCGTCAGAATGCTCGAGTGGAGGTTGTCAACCCTCAATAGATCTATCCGTAACATAAGAGCTTACTTCAGCAGAGTAACTAACGATTCACGATAGTGGGGACTATGGCTAAAGCAACTTAAGCTATCTCATAAATAGTGTTCACAAAGCGTTCACAGAAATCAAGTTTTACTTGCGTCCAGAAGCAAGCATCAAAGCATTTATCACATCCCAAAACATTAAACATATAAAAACAGTTTAATAGGGATCTATAAACTCACCACAAGCAACGATTCAAACCGCACAAGTAAGATCAAATAGTAGCGATCAACTCTAGCAACAACCTAAATATAATACTATAGTTTAGGCGCTAGCAAATAAGTCACAAAAGTTAATCACGTAGGTTACTCATCAATCAAGTATATATTTTGTTGTTAAAATTGTGACTTGTAAATGTTATATCGTTATAAACATTATAGTATATATATACTTAGGCAAAAATATTTATTTTTGACTCGACGAAATTTTGACAGCCTTTCGGTGTAAATTTTAATTTACCAAAATTTATCTTAACAAATTTTCCTACGAGAATTCTAACGAAAATTCGGCAGCCTTTCGGCGTCACATAAAAATTTGCCATTTTTAGTAAATACTCAAATCTCGTCCTAAAACCCCTATTTTCAACAATTTCTCAATCGCCAACAATTCAACAAGTCATTTTTTCACAATAGTAACAATTTCCACTTCCAACGTTCAAACTTTCAATAGTACAACAAGTGTTCACATTTCGAGCTAATACGCTTTTACAAAACAAGTCCAACATTCATACATACCATTTAGTAACCATTTCGACACTTAAAACAACTCCGTTTAACTCGAAAATGTCGTTTCGACCACTTTAAAAATCTGGACAGCAACCACTTATAGTTTTGTTCTCCAAAAATTAAGTTTTCCGACCACGAAATTTAAACGATCACAACTTACTCATTTTAGCTCCGCTTTTTGCCCATAATATATCGAAACGAAGGTATAACTTATACTTTCTTAATATCGTAGTAAACTAGTGTCAAAACAATTTTTACGACTCTCTACGCCTCTTACAAAAGTCGGACAGATTGTATGTCTTTAGTAAAAACCCGTTTTCGACCATTTTCAAGCGTAACCACTAGTAGTAACACTACTAGTTCCTTCTAATTTTTCATAAACATCAACAAAATCAAAGATTTTACTTCAAGTTCACAAATCCAAAATATATATACTTATGTTTTTCAAAAATCTTTCAATTAAGCCATTTTCATGTATGGATCTAATAGATCCACACTTAATTTCCACAAATCTTAAAATATTTCATGACCAAAAATAGTTTTTATCGTTTTATTTCAAGAAAATACTTGATGAGTAACATGCATGCATAGATCTACAAAGATTATGCATGGAAAATGAAAAAGATGAAAAAGGTTTAAGAAGTAACCTTGTGTAACGATTCTACGTAATCACAACGACCCGATCTACGCTCTAACCCACTAATAATCAACAAGAACTCTACTCTAAAACTTCAACCCAAAAACTACTCAAATCATCAAACCAAGAAAGACCATTCTTCTTTATGCTTATACAAGCTCTAGGGTGATTTTGTTTAGTGTTAATTCTTGGTAAAATGAAGCTTTTAAAAATCAACAATGGTGGAATGTGTAGGTGTGTTTGTGCCGTGTGTTTAGAGAGAGAAAGGAAGAGATGTGTGTTTTTTGTTTGAGGTGAAATAAAGTGTGTAAGTGAAATAATGGAAGGGTTTTTGGTTAATAAGTTAAAGGGTGTAAGGTTTATAACCTTAAGCTTAGAATGGCAAAGTGTAAGGCCATGCACGTGGTGCATGTTTTGGCCGGTTATGGGGGTCCCAAATGGGGGTAAATTATTCAAAATTTTTACTATGGTAATTAGTTAAAAGGTTTAAGGTAAAAAGGTTAGTTAGTTTTAGGTAAATATCAAAAAGTATATAGTTAAGTTAAAAATTACATAAAACTTAAAAATTTGACGAAATATATTAAATTTACGATTTTTCGACGAAAACTGACATTTTATAGTTGGCAAAGTATTTTATGCATGTTAACGACGGTTAAACGTAAAAACGACGTAAAATACGAAAACGCGATACGTTAGTTAAATATTCACAGTAAATACGATTTATTACTATAAATAGCAAAAATACTAAAATACAGGCATATATAAACATATACAGAAATATTTAAATACGCTGCTCAAGAAAATACGATCACGCTGTTAAAAACTAAACAGTTAAGCACATAATTCACAGATAACGAATAATCTCATGGATTATCGTCAATTCATTGACCGTCTCAGCACATTGGTCGGGTTCATAGAAAATGTTCAGAATAATGACTGAGCACAGAGTCAGGCCATTACTCGTCAGCAAACAGTTTTTCAGAAGACGCGGGATAACCTCCCGGTTCCAACACAATTAAATCACATAGTTGACTAAATAAAAAGTCAAAGGGTAAAATAGTCATTTTACAAAGTAGGGAAAATTACCAAGTGTTACATACGACTACAAATTCGTCTACTCAACCTGATTTGGTTATGGTCTCAGCATCTTTGCTTAGCCAAATGAATAATGCGGTCCTTGAAACCCTCAGTGTTAATCAGACTTTATCTGCCGAACTTGCTTTGCATAAGGAAAAGGTTAAAACCTTGGAATTGACTCATGTGCCCACTACCTTAACCAATCCTGAACTTGATAGGTTTAGGCAAGTACAAATGGATAATCTGCTAGAAAATGAGAGTTTAAGAGCAAATCTTTCGAAAGAAATCAAAGAAAAAGAGTTAGTCGTTAATAATTTTCAAAAACTTCAAACGGATTTCGAAATTCTCGAGTCTAAAAGAGTTGACACGAAAATTAAGGCGTCTGAGAGAGTTAAAAAGACTGAAATTTTTCTTTTAAAACAATATGCTGCTTCACACTTAGTACACTTGTTTCATTCTTCTTTTCAAGAGTTCAATCTATCGCGTCTAATTGACCTACCACCTAACCCGGGGTATGTAAAGCAAGCATTTCACCACAACCCACGACTTTATGATGCCACCAAGTTAGGATTGGTATTAGATCCGATTATGTTCTTGAATGAATCTGAGAGCATGACACCATATGACGAGAAGCGGTTAAAATTACTTCCTACATATCCTGAATATGACTATGCTCAAATGAATGCAACAAATGCTACAATAGATCTTAGAACTCGAGTTAATATGAAAAAGAGAACTATCCAAACATCCACTTTCATAAGATTACTTGAAAGGTTTCTTATTACAGAAGTTCATCTTATTTAATAAGTTGACTAGTCTGTAAACAAAAGAGATACAAATTACTTATTCAATGTCTTGTGTTTTGCATCCAGGCCATGAAGAAAAAGTTTCATCGTTGTCTAACCCTGTGTTCAAGCCTACTGAAATCTGGGTTGAGGTTACTCCAAAAATTACTGAAGTAGTGGTTGAAACTGAACCAAAGCCTACTGAAGTTGTGGTTGAAACCACACCAAGACCAATTGAGGTTGTGGTTGAAACTAAACCTAGACATACTGAGGTTCTGGTTATGACAACCAAGAAATCCAAATATTTCAAGTAACTTATGCTAGGTTGTTCTTTCATTAGAATAAATTGTCTGTGGCATGTCAATCAATTCTAGATGTGATTCTGAATGTATGAACTTTGTCCATATGAACTATGCTTGTATTTTTCTACTCAATCTTATGTGGTGACATTTGTTGTGATTTAACTCCAATGCTTAGGATTTACATAGTTTATGAGATATATATGTGTATATATCAAGTGTGCTTGTGTTTATTTAAAAGCAGGAAAATGTCGATAAGCGAAGAAGAACAAAAATGACTAGATCTTATCCTTGTTCCACTTAATGCTAGAATGCAACATGCACCAAATAACTTTCGTCTGAGAGACGATTTCGATCCTTCTTTGGCGGCATTCAAAATTGCAACAGACATCCTAGATTGTTCACCAATAAAGGATGCATTACGTGTCACTACATCAGTCCCTGAAGTATACATGCACGAATTTTGGGCAACTGCCTCAATCACACAAGCAAAGCAATTGTCAAAGAAGATTATCTCTTTTACTCTAAACAACAAAGACTTGACACTTGACCTGCGTCAATTTAGGCAACTATTTAAGCTCACTAAGCTAGCAAAAGGGGAACACTTTGTGCCTGACCTAGATTCAGAATAACTGCTTAGAGTAATCCGAGAATTAAATTATGAAGGTGAAATTGGTTTTCTTTCTCAGTTTAACACGTCACATATTGGGCAACCTTGGAAAGCAATTATCACTACCTTAGTCAAATGCCTTGCGTCCAAGATTCGCGGATCAGACGCAATGCGACCCGCTCAGGCAGTTATCTTTTGGGGTCTCTACACGGGATCTAAAGTGGACTACGCATTACAACTTCGGGAGGAATTCTGTCATTAATTCACGAGTTCCAAGAGGAAAGCGGTGCATCTCCCATTTCCAAGGTTCACAAAACTCATTATCAATTTCTTCATGAAGAGTGACCCATATATTGATCCTCGTGGGAATTTATTCTATCATACTCAAGATAATGACGATGTGTTAGACACTATGACTGCGGATAATCAATTCACAAAGTATATGCTCAGACCAGCTCCAGTGCCAGAAATCATGATGAATGAAGGAATAAGGGAAAGTGATCACTACAGAGAGATGCTACAAGATATTGAAGCACAGTTCAAACGCCCAAATGCAGATCCCTCCGAGAAACAATTAGAGACGCAAAAAGGTAAACGAAAGAAAAGAATCTCCAAGCGCCAAACGAGTGTTTCATCAAAAGATAAAGGCACAGGGAAAGAGCATTTAGTTGATGAAGATGCTGAAGAAGCTGAGATGACCCATACTGAGGAAGAACAGGAAGAAATACCTCTCTGAAGGCCAAAGAAAGCAAAGCAGACTAAAGGTAAAGAAGCAAGTGTTGCTTTAGATGAACCTGTTAACAAAACATCTCTGAAGCCTAACGACTGCGTATTATTCTTCAATAAAGCAGACATGAAGCTTTTTCCACAAGATAAGGCTCAAGAATGTTTGAGGACTTAGCAGAATTTGGCAATCCTGATGCTGACATGGCATTTTATGAAGATCCTACCAATGAAAATGCTTATGAAGATTCTGATAACTTCCACTTTGAAAGTCGTGAGCAGAGTGAAGAACGTGGTAGCAGTGCAGACACAGATACAAGTATGATGTATCGAGACGCCAATATCACCACATCCCTACCAGAACCAACTCACATGGTGTTAAACGACGATGCTCATGCAACTCTCATACCAGAGACTCAACTTCAAAGTATGTCTACTTCCGGCTCTGATGATGTTTTGAAATATCTTAATTTGGAAGGAGAGGGTATTGAGGTCACAAACACTGATCCGTAAACAAATGAAGCAATGGTGGATGTTCCCATAACTACTGTTACATCAACCACCACTCCACCATTATCCACCCTGGTCATCAGTGAGGTCATAACACCAGTTATCACACCAACACCTGCTGAACAACCAGTATCAACCACCATCCTAACCACTGAATCTACACCGTTATCACCTGCTGAACAACCAGTATCAACTACCATCCTAACCACTGAATCTACACTGTCATCAACAGCCGTACAACCTGTATCAACCACTGCCTCAATCACTGAATCTACACCAACACCTATCCTTGAACAACCCGTATCATCCACCACCACATTAACAGTAATGGTTACACCTCCATCATTAGAACAACAAGTATCATCCACCTCTAATCCATTCCTCACAGTCAGTGATCCATTGATCCAGTCTCTTCAACAACAACTGGAGGCTCAAGCTAAACAAATAGCTACACTGATTGAGAGATTAACCACTTCCGACACACAACCTCTCAAGGAACCTCAATCTGATGAGCCTACACTTCAGAAAATATACGACAAAGTGTCTAAACTTAAAGCCCAACACAAATCATTTCTTGGAGAGAAGAAAAATCGTGACAAAGAGAATGTTGCGTTCCTTGGGTCAATTGATGAAAAGATGACCAAGATCATTCAACGAGAAGTCAAGTCATACGTTGATCAGCAGCTACCCACTCTTGTCGGTAATGGTTTATCTACACTTCAACTAATGACATTGTTACAGACACGTCTGCTAAATATGGGGGCTCATAAATCGAAGAATAAACGGAAAGTTCTGCAATATCTCAACAAAGCAATTATTGACGATACACCACTAGATACTACCGACTCTGAGTTTGACAATGAAGACGAACTAGAGGAGGAAGAAGATGAGGGTGACGATGAGGAGGATGATGGTGACAATGATCAAAATGAGGAAGAGGATAAGGAAGGAGATGAGGAGGAAGAAGAGGATGAGGAAGAAAAGGATAAGGATGAAGATGAAGATGAGGACGAGGATACATATGATGATGAGGATGACGATGACGATAATGACGACGGTAATGGAACCAACAAGGGTGATAAGAATGACGAAACAGGTACTAATGCTGAAGAGTCTAATAAGGATGACATTGATAAGGCTACTGAGAAAGGTTTAGAGGAAGCTGTAGAAAACATTGCTGAAACCGCTGAAAAGACAGTGGAATCTACTGTACCAGAAACTCAGCAAATTGACACAGGTATATCTACTGCACCAGTTTTTACTACTGATTCTTACAATGAATCTGTAGAATATATGCAAGCAGAAGAACCAACAGGGTCAATGCTAGAAGACGAACCTCGCGATGATATACCGGTGATGCAAGATCAACCTTCAACACCATCTGAAGATCAGCACAACATTGATATGAAAGTTGAAGACTTAAATGTGCCAGAACCAACGTTTGCTGAATCTTTAATCATCGATGACACGGTACAGGAGCAACTCTGGCTCACAAATTCAGCTCCACAACATCCTTTCGACACAACAACTGAAATGGAGCTGACTCAATTCCTGAACAATCCTATCGATTTCTCGGCATTTCTAAGGTATTCTCATGGGAAACCGACAATGACTCCGGATCTGATCAAAATAGCAGTCACAAATGTGGACTTCTTTGATACTCTGAAGATCAGCCATAATGAAGCAGAATATCACTTAAATGAGCTTACCAATACAATGAGAGCGACGACTATAGGAATTCAGACTCCTGTGTTACGACCTCTTACACCCACGGTCATTGCCGGTTCTGCAACAATCCCAATAGAGCACTTTATTTCTCACGATCTTGAATACCTTGAAAATGGAGCAAAGAAATATGCCACGTCACTCACTATGGTCAAGGCTGTTAATTTGGAGAATGTTCCATGGATAGAGGATAAAGTACCTGATGCAATATGGAGAAAGAAATTGCTCAAGTTTTATGACACTTATGCATCACTTGGCATCTCTAACTGGAATCCAAAGAAAAGGTTAGCTTACAATCATTTCCATCACCCTAAGAGAGGTTCTTCTATTGTCTCAGCTCACAGGATCAAAAGCATTCAAGGAGCAACCACTCAGACGGTATTCGGCTATGATTACTTGAATGTAATCGTGTTCAAACGTACTGATGAGAAAGAATACCGAATTAACGAAAGTGAGCTCCAGTACCTTCAACTTGAAGACATCGAAGATCTTCTGTTGTTATTGGCTCAGGAGAAAGTTGACCATTTACCACCTGAGATAGTCATTGCATTGAGCTCCAACTTTCGTCAATATGCTAGGAAAATCGTCATTCAAAATCGGGTGGAAGACTTTCAACTTGGAGTGGAGAGCTATCAGAAGCAGTTAAACTTGGAACGTCCCCATACAACTCCACTCAGTAATTTCCATAAGAACAAGAAGGTTTACATGGGGACCACAACGCCGGAAGCAGGGATCTTTTATCCAAATGAGATTGGCGTCATGCAGTATATGCGATTCTCCGAACTGCACAAATTCAGCGATGGTACGCTCAAGGATGTTCGAGATGATCTGACGGTTCTCAATGTCAACCTACCGCTTCCAGCAGTCAAGTACACCTGGACAAGCCAATGTAAAAGAGGAGCAAAGTACGCGATCAAGAAGATCGAGGAACTCCTAAGGAAGCGCCGGTTGCTACGAAGTGTGGAACGATTCGTCGGTGGACGACCATATGGAGCTCACCTTAGGTTCACGGAACGAGCCATTTAATTATGGTTCGTCTTATAACAGGTCAACTCCATATGTCTATAATTGTGAATATGTTAATTTTTGCATAATCAGCTTTTGTGGCTTGTTGTAGTTTAAACGTATGTTATATTTCAAGAATTTCTCTCGAGATTCTAAATCTTTCAAACAAATCATACTCAAGCACTACAACTTACCCTCGTTAATTTGAGGGGGAGCATTAATATGTTCTTTGGCCAACATCTAATTTCATTTATTACCCAAAGACTGGTTAATCCATTAATATCCAAAATATTGATGGTTAACATTTTAGAAAGGGGAGAAAATGGGATTAAGGAGACTTAATGATATTTGGCTAAACAATAAAAAGGCTTAAAAGATAAACCAACCTAACATGTGTAATGCATAAGTTAAGGGGGAGCGTTTTTGAAGATCAAAACCACTTGAGGCACAAAAACTTTGATTACAATATCACAAGTGCTTTAAGTGATTTTTCAAGGATTTTTCATGGTGACAATACTTACCGAAAACACATTTAATTCACGACGGATGTGGTGACAAAAGGGTGGTAGGTATTGGTATTAGTCCAATGATTCATCAGAACCGATGGAATTTCCCAAGGACAATTCCCTAGATAGAATTAGAAGTCCTAGGAAAGATGGAGAATGATTGTGAACGTAGCTGAATGCAGACCAAGTACTTAAGCTAGCACTGGAACAATCACAACAAGGTGCTAGTGATGACGTATTGGTAAGCATTGAAGGGGTTGAAGAATGAAAAATAATTGTAAAGATAAAGGGTGTAAAGAAAGAAGCCCTCCTTACAACTTTAGGCAGAAACCGGGTCAATACATATGCTATTGAGATCATTTGTTAATGATTCTAGATATTGAAGAAAGACATCATGGACCCAGTGATGCAATGCACAACCCTTCCCAGCTAACTCAAATATCTCTCAAGAGGTATTTGTTTTAATCACACGGAGATCAACGCGTTATCTATTGGTTTATTCACTCCGAATAGACTGATACTGAATAGGTGGCACTCCTCTCCAGCCATCGCTCACTAAATCAAAACGCACTATCGAGTCTAGAGCCACGAGATCATCAAAAGTCTCATTAGGAAACTTTCCATTTATTCCTTGCTTCTTCACACACTGTGAAAAGTAAGAGATCTTTATGAGTCCTACGTAGTATTCTTGTAATATTGCCAGAACATCCGAGTGATACATAAGTATTAAAATGAAGATGGAAATCCTGCTTGAGCCAACATCAAACAAGATCATGGTAGGTGACACGTACGACTCTTTTAGAACTAATCTTGTGACAACTGGAAAGAAACAGTAGTTTAATTCTTAATTGAACTTAAACTCGTTCCAGGCCTCTACGTATTATCGTATGATCTTGCCAGAACACTCAGAGTGACACTCTTTAGTGTTCACAGTGACGATTGGAAATCCTTCTAGTGGTAACATCAAACAGTACTTGGTAGGTGACAAGCAAGATTCAATTTGAATTAAGTTTGTGACAACTGGAAAGCAACGATGGTGAATATCTTAATTGAAATTCACTTGTTCCAGGTTTCATGAATTGACGGCTTCAATCATAAGGATTTTTAATCCAAATGATTCACTCTTTATGTTCGCAGTCAGCTTTGGACGGTCGAATAAAGAGAACGGGTTTACTTGCGAAATCCTGTCAGGAAGTTACTTAATTGAAACTATCCGTCACGGGTACGATATCTAATATCGTCCAACGGTCTTCACCGACTGGAGGTAAAATGCTACCGAATTAGAATAAAATGTCAAAGCCATTTTATTCGTGTCTTATTATGTTGCTGCATTCGAAGACGGTGGCGTTGCGGTGTACCTGTTGAAGACGGTGGCGTTGCGGTGTACCTGTTGAAGACGTCCTCACATGCTTTTTCCTTCTGCATCAAATACTTCTACAAATTCAAGAAAGTATGACCTAAAATTCTTCCGCTTTATCGACTCTGAAACATTCAAGAATTCAACAAAGGATAAGTGTGTGGGACATGAAGTCACAAAGAGGCGAACATCACAAGAAGATAAAGACTGAACGTGAAAGGCCAAAAGAACGTGTTCCATGCAAAAGGCTGATATTATTCAACACATATTCACAAAAGGAAGAAAAAGAAAGAAAGAAAAGAGAAAGTGGACTACGAGATCAAGAACATGATCTAACATGCTAGATTAGGACTTTGTAAATTTGGAGTGACCTCCCTTTGGGGGAGATTGTTGGAAATACGTTTTACGTATATAGAAAGTCTCGGTCACTCCAAAAATATAGTTATAGGCTCGTAGTAGTGTTTAGTAACATTTATTAAATAGCCCGACCCATGAGCATGTTCATGGGCCGGAGGCCCAAGTCCATTAAGGACTTGGGTATATAAACCTCTTTCCACCATGGAAAGAGGTGTTGGTTGTTTCATTTCTCACTTTTAATATCACATAGTTTCTTTCACTTCTCTCTCTAAGTTTCTCTCTCTAGAAAACATGAACCCTCTTGATTCATAAAGATTATCATTGTTCTACAGACGATTTAATTGCTCGACCTCTTCCACAAGGAAGAGAAGACGCTTTTGATCCTCATAGCGATTTTTCCAAGATCAAACGTATTCTTGACAATCCGCCTTCGATTTTCGAGTTTGATGAGGACCGTTGGGTTAGCCCGGAGGGGGATATTTTATTAGTCGATTCACGTTTTAAAAATTCAAATCCTCCTCCCGCCTTCAAGATAAATGTGAAAGTTTTAAGTGTGGCTAGAATTATTTTAAAAACACCAAATATTTTCAATTTAATCAACTTGGGTTTTCGTAACAAAGAGTTTGATATGAGCTTAAATACTCATATCATTTGTATCTTAAATCATTGAAATTATGCATGAAATGTATCAAATATGCCTTGTATATGCTTGTTTCTTGTTTGAATGTGTGTAGGTACCAAGTTCGCGAAAACCGACAAAAATCGACACGAGAATGAAGAAAAAGATTGACGAAGCCAAAATCGAGCTCGACATGAGTGGATTTAATAATTATGCAAGTTTACGGCCAAGTGGGTCCCACAATGGGGTAAATGGGCTAAAAGGCCCATTTAAGTTTCAAGTTAAATTATTAAGGTGTTTTGAAAGTCCATTAGGCCCAAATGATATTTATACAGATGGGAAGGAAAGGTTTGGGCCAAAAGCCCAAAAGCCTCAAATAAACGGAAGACATAAACGAAATGGGCTATTAGGGTTAGCACTTATGAGTTGTGAGTATTTAACTCAAAATATCAGTAACACGTAACAATACTCGTTTCCCCATTCACCCACCCATTCAACTTTATTTTTTACAATAAATAAATCTTAAACCGACCCTTATTTTACCCCACTCACTCCCATTCACACACAATTAAATATTTCGATACTACCTATGTGAGTCCTCTCACCTTTCTTCCCCATTTACCTCTTTCCCCAAACATTACCAGTAAATAAGCCACTGTTCACATAAACCCTAACCAGTAAAAAGCCAATTAAACATAGGGCTTTTGATCTCACGTGTTAATCACGTGTGGGGGAATTAATTCCCCCAATTTATAGGAAGAGAAAGATTCGAAAGAGCATGCTACGTGGAAGTTTATTACTGGCGGCTACACCTCATCATCCCATATCAACCAATCAAATGGCTAGAAAGAAACACAACTAACACACGGATGCCACGTTGGCAATCCGTGTGCTAGTGAGTGTCATCTCAACCATCCGATCAACAAGCAGGAAAGAGGATAAAGATCACGGGCTGAGGAGAAAAAGGAATATACTTTGAATATCTGAATATTCGTCATCAACAAGCCCTTGGGGAGGCTATAAAAACCCCCAATTATCTTGTAAAATTTATCCTTACTTTTCTTTAAAGTTACTCTGTAGAAATAGTTTTAGGTTAAATGTTGTATTTCTTTTTATTAAAGCTTTGTAATATTTCTTAAAATTAATGAAAGATCAGTTGTTTTCATTTTAATTTGTGTCTCGTCTAATTTCTTTCATTGCTTACAATTGATATACATATTAAATCTATTTACTGTTTCTCGAGAATAATGTTTGAGATATTAAAGATAAGCTAATTGATAGCTTATTTTTAATATCATAAGTAAAGTTTGGGTTTACACTTATCCCTACTGGATGAGTGAAAAGTAACAGGAGTTCGTATGTTGATTAAATGGTGGTAAGGGTGAATGGTGGTGGCTCCGATTCATAGGTTGTTCAGCACAACTTACTGCTCAAAGGATATCCCACAAGGTGCATTCTTTGTTATTTTACTTGTTTATGTTATTGCTTGATGTTAATTGATTTGGTGGTTGAAGTTTAGCAGATTGTTACTGATTTTAATAAAGTATTCGTATGCAGTTAATGATTGTTTATTCTTTTTATTACTTTTTCTTAAGTTTACTGAACGAATAATATGGTTTTAGTAGTGTGTTTGATGATGTGAAATGTTTGGATAATCTGCTAGGTGTTTTATAAGATTTATACAGCTTTATTTGTTATATGTTAAGATCTGCAGGGTGTTTAGTTTAACTTGAGATATGATAGATTTTGCAAGTCTGCTGAATGTTCATCGGTGTTTGATGATTTAGGCGAATATGCTACACTTATGTGTTATGATCCGCTAAAATAACTTTGAATTAATTTGACTCAGCTTGCTATGTTTTTTACTTTAGTTGATTAAATCTTGTTTGGATTTCTTATTGAATGTATAATTTGATTTTAGTAGTATGATTGGCTTTTAGTTTGGATTGAATTGAGTTTTAACGAGTTTGAGTATTATGCTAGTTTGGATTTATATAACTGATTTTGTATACTGATATCTGGTTTGTGTTTACCTTGCTTCTGGTATGCCTTAATTCTGTGCTTTTTAGAATTTATACTCAGGATTAGCTTAAATAATTGTTTGAATCTCGTATTGGCTTAGTGAAACTGGTTTTTCTTAGCTCACTTGGTATTTGATGTTAATGCTGCCTTTGAATTAGGCTAGGGTATTTTCTCTCCTGTAACTGAGTAAAGATTTTGTTAAATTCAGTTTGAATTTGAGATTGTTTTGTTGAATATTCTGCTTAATTGGGATATTGTTTTTATCTGCTGAATTTTTGCCTTATACTAGATTTATTCTGCTGAGATAGATTCTTATTTGTTCTGCTTTTTATATTGTTCATACTTTCAGCTTATCAGATCCTAATGATCTGATAAGTCCATAAAAGTTGTTTTCCTAACAGCTTAAGCTAATAAGCTTCACAAAGTCTTTCCTGAGACTAAACTTTGTATAATCTGTCAAAAAAAATAAATCAAAAAAAAAATATGTCACTTATGGGTTTCGACCTCGAGACCTGCTGGTTAGCAGACCAACGTGTTTACCAATTGGGCTTCATGCCCTTTTGAGTTTATATCTCGTTTATTGCTTAATATAGTGTACTCAGTTTTGACAGATTTAAATTAGTTACGTTTCTTTTACTTCATTTACGTTTAAATATAAATTTAATTAATGATTTTATAAAAGTAGTTTATTTTGTTTACCAATATTTTTAATAGTGTAAAATAATAATAAATTAAAAAATAAATAAAAAAATGTTTTTATTTAAAAAGTTTAATTAGTTTAAATTTTAATTAATTAGATTTTTATAACTTTAGATTTAAATAAATATAGTTTTTAAATAGATTTGTTTAAAGTATTTTTTAAATAAAGTAAATTAGTTTTAAAAAGTTTAATTAGATTTTTAAATAGCTTTAAAGTTATTAAGTAAATTTATTTTAATAGATTATTAAATACTTTAATTTTTAATTAGTTTTATTTTTAATTAATTAATTGTTTGTAGATTTTTAAATAGCGGGATTTACGATTCATGCACTTTAGGATAAGTTTAAATAGCTTAAAATTGGTAGAATTTAATTATAGTTTAAAAACCGAAAAACAATTCAAATCAATTGTCCAAAACGAAACAAAACGTCTCAAATTCATAAGATCTTCGTGTACAACGAACTCGATTCACTCACGTGTTTAATTGAATTCGTCATTGGTATTATTAGTCTATTACTTTTTCCTAAAGGTAATTTTCTAATTTACCCTATAACGTATATCAAATTATCACATATACTATCCACGACACATCAAAAATTTTGGCGCCGCTGCCGGGGATCTTGTATACGATTCGTCTTTGTGGAGATTTGTTGATCGTGGATTTGAAGACCCTTTCCGTCCTCGGAAAGTTTTGTTATTTTTCTATTATATAGTATGTATCGATTTTCTCGTTTTTTGTGAATAATATATTGTATTACGTAGAACAATAATTTTACATACTTATCAAATAAGGCCTTAGTTGGGATTTCATCACCTAGCTATTGTATTCGAATCCAAAACAAAAATAAAGGCAAAATAGATAAATACTAATAAGAAGTTTGAACTCGATTTATACAAACTATAAGGTGGGTATAAGGCGACGTGCTATAAAAGGCCGTCTAAGGAAAAAGGTTTTTAAGTGCTTTGTGCCACCTCGTTTCCCCGCTTGTTTGTGCGTATATTGAGAGGGACAACCTATTATTGGTTTGCCGACTCAAGTAGTAATAAATATTATTTTTTTTGTTGTTTACTTATTGAACCTCGAGACGTTTATGTTTTCACCTATCGTTTCAAAGTCGACCGAGGGTAATTTACTTCCATAGTAGTTATCCTTATTCCTTGTTTTTCATCGATCATTATTGATTGAGCAATACCAAATAAATACCAAAAATAATCCTCTTCTTGTCTAAATTCTTTTCTTCAATCCTCTAAATTCTCGTTTTTATGAAAAATACCAAAAATAATCTTCTTAATCCTCTATCATGTTTAATTCTTTTTCTCCTCACCCTCTAAATTTTAATTCTTCCATGAATTTCTTTGTCAATTGTGAAGGGTGTGGAGAACCGTTATATGGTTTTTCACCATGTCGGTGGTGCACGTGTGAGCGTTGTGGAAATGATTTACGAAACGATGTACGAGTTGGATTTTGTCCTTATTGTAATGAGATTACTTCATGTGGAAATCCGATTTTTTCGAATAATTCTCTCGATTTCAATCCACCTCCACACCCCACATACGAGACACCCTCGAGTGAGTTTTATGGAAACGATTCTCATTTTAGTGATGATTGTTCGCATCGATTCTCGCTTAATTACGAGCAAGAACCGAGCTACAATCAAAACTTTAATGATAATTGTTATCCACAAGATTTACCGAGTTTATCACAATAATATCCTTGTTGTGAGTATTGTGGAGGTCCTCACGAGAGTTTTTGTTGTCAACCGAGAGATCAAAATTTTTATGAGCCTAATCCTTGCTATAATTCGATTTCTTCCGGTTTTGACCAATCTCCACAATATTCTTTCGATATTGAACGATTTGAAATAATGAATCAAAGAAATGTTGAAATTGTTGAAAAAAGTATTGAAGATTTGTTGCTTGAAAAGGAACAAATTAATCAAGAGATTAATGACATTACTAATGAATTAGGAAGTCGACGATTTCATGGAGAAATAATCGATGAGGGATTTAGAAGAGATTGTGAATTTAAGATTCGACAACTTTCGCAAGATTATAATGGATTAAGCATTGAAATTCGAAAGAAAGAAAAAATTCAAGAGGAAGAAAAATATCTTGCTAATCGAGAAATCAAGCGTTCTATTTTTTTGGATGATGATGAGGATAGTACTATTTCTTTGCGAGATCTTATTGCTCTTCATCCTTCGTCTAGTGCTATTGTATTTCCTATTCGTATATTGCCGGCTATTGAGCCCGAGGATTCTCCCATCCTAGATGATGAGGAAATCTCTCATGACATCACCGTTCCTATTCATGATTTTTCCACCGTGGAACCCGAAAATTCTCTAAGCAAGGGGGACGAGCATATTAGCACTATTATTGTTCAAAACCCGAGAGAGTTCGACGGTATTTCCAATGAGATGTGTTATTTGCCACATTGTGATGACTCTCCCTCTTCCATTCACTTTGATGTTTTCTCCAATTCTAATGATGAAAATTGTGATGGAAATGAAGATTTTGAGAATGATTCTACTTCTAGTGAATTTTCTAATGAGGAGTTCTCCGATGAACTTTCTTATAAAGATGACATTCACTACTCAGATTTTGAGGGGTTTACCGATGAACCTACTCTTCTTCACCCATTTCCACCGGGAAATGAGGATGATAGTGATCCGATTTTTGAGAGGTTCACTTTTGAACTTGCTCCTTTAGACCCATTTCCACCGGGAAATGAGGTTTATTTGACTATTCCGATCCTTGAGAAGTTCTCCGATGAACTTACTCATTTAGATGTGGAAGACGTGGTTCTTCGTGAGAAGTTATCCAACGTCTATCTTCTCATTTCTAGGATCGAGGCTTTGAATTCTAAGCCTATTAGAAAGTCTTTCTCTCCATCTCCTATTCCCGTTGAGGATAGTGATCCGCTTATGGAGGAGATTGACACTTTTCTTGCTTCTAATGATTCAATACCACCGGGGGTTGATGATATCGACCCGGAGGGGGACGCTCTCTTTTTAGAGAATTTACTTGATGATGATGTCGTCCCAAGTCCTCCTCCCACCCACTTTGACCTTAATGTGCGGGTTTTTCATGTGTCTCATATTGAGTACCATGACCCCATTGATCACATTTCTAAGGGTGAAATGGTCGTTAAAGCAAAGAATGTTGATTCCATTATCGATGAAACTTTTATTCCACCATTACCATGTGCTTTATATGACTTAGGATTAGCATGGGGGGACGACACTTTGTTGTCTATTCCTTTCTCCACCGAGGACGAGGTATTCGATCCCGGAATCGTTTATTTGGGGAGATCTCGTCCTTTCACCGATGCAATAATTGAAAGATTTTTCTATCATTTTGGTGCGAGTTTATCTCGGGGAGCATGCTTTATCCATACCATTAGTTGTGATTACCATCTCTTGTTAGAGATTTGTGTTGGAGTTTTATCCTTTCATTTGTCATCCGACAACGAGGATGAAATCTTTGACCCCGGCATCGTGCTTTATGTTGGTTTTTACTCCAATATGCCGGTTTTCACCACTTTCCCTAAGGACCAATGAATGCGGGGATCGAGTCGAGCTCATGACTCCGTGAACAAAAATGAGTACATTCTATCTTCTTTCTATTTTCTAACATCTAATAAGGCTTGATCTTTCAAGCTCGTGCTCGTATTTTGTTGTGTTGTGATCTTAGGTATGACCCTTATCATTGAAGACTCTCGTGTTCGGTTTTTGCCGGTTCACTTGATCTTACATTCTTTGAATGCCAAAAAGGGGCACACTCTTTACCCTTGATTTTTATCGACTAACGTTTTATCTTGAGGCATAATTGATAAACGGCTTATAGATTTGCGTGCTCTTTCCATGCTAGGATTTTGCATTAGACTCTTCGTGTTTTAGCAAGGGGTGTTACTCTTGAGCTAAGAAATATTGAGGACAATGTTTGGTTTTAGCATGGGGGAGTCAATCGATATAATCGCTTGCAATTGCTTTTGTCGTGTCCAAACGTATTGTTTTTCTCATTTTTTCAATAAAATTTTAAATTTTTAGTGTTATTTTTAAGTTTTAATAAATAAAATAAGTGCTTTTGACACGAATGTAGGCTTTCCGTTGGTGAAAATAAGAATAGTTTTTGACTCGACTCGGTTTTTAACCTTAGCTTTTCCTTAACGTATTTGAATTAAGTTTTGCTAGGCTTTTATATAGGGAGCTTTAAAACGCGAAAGTCTTAATTCATACGAGTTAAGAACAAGAACTTTTCGCAAGCTCCTATAATTGATCCTAGAAAGTCGTCTATCAAGGGAACTTTAAAACATAAATTCTAAAACTTGCAAGAGTATAAGAAGATGCAAGATCCTATAGATGACTTGAAAACCCAAAACTTTGATTTAATAGGCTAAGTATCCATTGATTTCACCTTTTTGAAATTTTATAATATGGAGAACAAGAGATGATAGAGCCAATTATAAGTTTGGTATTCTTTCGGAAATTTATGTGAGTTAATTATGAGCCTATTCTCCCATCGCTTGTTAATAATTTTATTTGCAATAAATAAGGTTGAACGATTTGAAAAGTTACTTAGCTTCTAGCCCAAGATCGTTTAAAAGTTGCTCGGTATGGATTAGAGTTCATAGCCAAGTCATAACTTATTGAAGCGGGATGCGAAGATTGGCGAGTCCAAAAAGGTCCTAACAAGACATGAGGGCTATGTTTTATTGCTAAAGATCTCAAGTGATGTGAAGATTCATTTATCAAAAATCAATATGAAGGATCGAGACACACGACGAAAAGCAAATACTCCCCAAAAGTCATGGAGAAGTCTATACAAAAAGACCATAATAAGGTATGAGGATAAATGAAGCCAAGTCCAAAAAGGAGGCGGATCGTTGTATATCAAAATCCCAAATAAAGATTGGAGAAAAATGAAGAAGTCGTGGTCCAAGTATGAATCTCTCAAAACTTCAAGTGAAGAAATTCCTATATGAAGAGAAGACCATTATTTCATGAACGTCTCTCAAGGTTTGAAGTATAAAGTCGCTGCCAAATATCGGTCCGAGAAAGGTCTCAAATCGCGAAGCAAGTTATGCCAAGATATGAACTTTATGAAGTCCCGAGAAGCAGTTTTAAAAGATTTTGTCCCTTAGCTAACTATTGATTAAATCGTTCACTTTATTTTTGGCCTAATAAATTATCGAAATAAGTCAACAATGCATCCTCGTGATCATTCAAGACAACAATAAAATATAAGAGATACACCTAGGAATAAGGGAGTCTAAGTGAGTAATTGGCCCACATGAGTTCGTGTTAATTTGCTAACTTATAATAACAATGATCTTGTTTTTGTACTTGGCATGGAAAAGTGAAAAGTCGAGGACGATGAATCTATTTGAGCTTTTATGATCCTTAAAGTTATTCTTCTAATAATGAAAGCAATACATTATGTCTTTACAAAATAATGTGTCATAAGTTGAATAATGGTGTATTTATAGTTTTATTTTATCATTGCGTGAGGACACAACAATTGCTTAGCATGGGGGAATTTGATATGAGCTTAAATACTCATATCATTTGTATCTTAAAACATTGAAATTATGCATGAAATGTATCAAATATGCCTTGTATATGCCTGTTTCTTGTTTGAATGTGTGTAGGTACCAAGTTCGCGAAAACCGACAAAAATCGACACGAGAATGAAGAAAAAGATTGACGAAGCCAAAATCGAGCTCGACATGAGTGGATTTAATAATTATGCAAGTTTACGGCCAAGTGGGTCCCACAATGGGGTAAATGGGCTAAAAGGCCCATTTAAGTTTCAAGTTAAATTATTAAGGTGTTTTGAAAGTCCATTAGGCCCAAATGATATTTATACGGATGGGAAGGAAAAGTTTGGGCCAAAAGCCCAAAAGCCTCAAATAAACGGAAGACATAAACGAATGGGCTATTAGGGTTAGCACTTATGAGTTGTGAGTATTTAACTCTAAATATCAGTAACACGTAACAATACTCGTTTCCCCATTCACCCACCCATTCAACTTTATTTTTTACAATAAATAAATCTTAAACCGACCCTCATTTTACCCTACTCACTCCCATTCACACACAATTAAATACTTCGATACTACCTATGTGAGTTCTCTCACCTTTCTTCCCCATTTACCTCTTTCCCCAAACATTACCAGTAAATAAGCCACTGTTCACATAAACCCTAACTAGTAAAAAGCCAATTAAACATAGGGATTTTGATCTCACGTGTTAATCACGTGTGGGGAAATTAATTCCCTCAATTTATAGGAAGAGAAAGATTGGAAAGAGCATGCTACGTGGAAGTTTATTACTGGCGGCTACACCTCATCATCCCATATCAACCAATCAAATGGCTAGAAAGAAACACAACTAACACACGGATGCCACATTGGCAATCCGTGTGCTAGTGAGTGTCATCTCAACCATCCGATCAACAAGCAGGAAAGAGGATAAAGATCAAGGGCTGAGGAGAAAAAGGAATATACTTTGAATATCCGAATATTCGTCATCAACAAGCCCTTGGGGAGGCTATAAAAACCCCCAATTATCTTGTAAAATTTATCCTTACTTTTCTTTAAAGTTACTATATAGAAATAGTTTTAGGTTAAATGTTGTATTTCTTTTTATTAAAGCTTTGTAATATTTCTTAAAATTAATGAAAGATCAGTTGTTTTCATTTTAATTTGTGTCTCGTCTAATTTCTTTCACTGCTTACAATTGATATACATATTAAATCTATTTACTGTTTCTCGAGAATAATGTTTGAGATATTAAAGATAAGCTAATTGATAGCTTATTTTTAATATCATAAGTAAAGTTTGGGTTTACACTTATCCCTACTGGATGAGTGAAAAGTAACAGGAGTTCGTATGTTGATTAAATGGTGGTAAGGGTGAATGGTGGTGGCTCCGATTCATAGGTTGTTCAGCACAACTTACTGCTCAAAGGATATCCCACAAGGTGCATTCTCTATTATTTTACTTGTGTATGTTATTGCTTGATGTTAACTGATTTGGTGGTTGAAGTTTAGCAGATTGTTACTGATTTTAATAAATTATTCGTATGTAGTTAATGATTGTTTATTCTTTTTATTACTTTTGCTAAAGTTTACCGAACGAATAATATGGTTTTAGTAGTGTGTTTGATGATGTGAAATGTTTGGATAATCTGCTAGGTGTTTTATAAGATTTATACAGCTTTATTTGTTATATGTTAAGATCTGCAGGGTGTTTAGTTTAACTTGAGATATGATAGATTTTGCAAGTCTGCTGAATGTTCATCGGTGTTTGATGATTTAGGCGAATCTGCTACACTTATGTGTTATGATCCGCTAAAATAACTTTGAATTAATTTGACTCAGCTTGCTATGTTTTTTACTTTAGTTGATTAAATCTTGTTTGGATTTCTTATTGAATGTATAATTTGATTTTAGCAGTATGATTGGCTTTTAGTTTGGATTGAATTGAGTTTTAACGAGTTTGAGTATTATGCTAGTTTGGATTTATATAACTGATTTTGTATACTGATATCTGGTTTGTGTTTACCTTGCTTCTAGTATGCCTTAATTCTGTGCTTGTTAGAATTTATACTCAGGATTAGCTTAAATAATTGTTTGAATCTCGTATTGGCTTAGTGAAACTGGTTTTTCTTAGCTCACTTGTTATTTGATGTTAATGCTGCCTTTGAATTAGGCTAGGGTATTTTCTCTCCTGTAACTGAGTAAAGATTTTGTTAAATTCAGTTTAAATTTGAGATTGTTTTGTTGAATATTCTGCTTAATTGGGATATTGTTTTTATCTGCTGAATTTTTGCCTTATACTAGATTTATTCTGCTGAGATAGATTCTTATTTGTTCTGCTTTTTATATTGTTCATACTTTCAGCTTATCAAATCCTAATGATCTGATAAGTCCATAAAAGTTGTTTTCCTAACAGCTTAAGCTAATAAGCTTCACAAAGTCTTTCCTGAGAATAAACTTTGTATAATCTGTCAAAAAGAAATAAATCAAAAAAAAAAATGTCACTTATGGGTTTCGACCTAGAGACCTGCTGGTTAGCAGACCAGCGTGTTTACCAATTGGGCTTCATGCCCTTTTGAGTTTATATCTCGTTTATTGCTTAATATCGTGTACTCAGTTTTGACAGATTTAAATTAGTTACGTTTCTTTTACTTCATTTATGTTTAAATATAAATTTAATTAATGATTTTATAAAAGTAGTTTATTTAGTTTACCAATATTTTTAATAGTGTAAAATAATAATAAATAAAAAAATAAATAAAAAAAATGTTTTTATTTAAAAAGTTTAATTAGTTTAAATTTTAATTAACTAGATTTTTATAACTTTAGATTTAAATAAATATAGTTTTTAAATAGATTTGTTTAAAGTATTTTTTAAATAAAGTAAATTAGTTTTAAAAAGTTTAATTAGATTTTTAAATAGCTTTAAAGTTATTAAGTAAATTTATTTTAATAGATTATTAAATAGTTTAATTTTTATTTAGTTTTATTTTTAATTAATTAATTGTTTGTAGATTTTTAAATAGTGGGGTTTACGATTCATGCACTTTAGGATAAGTTTAAATAGCTTAAAATTGGTAGAATTTAATTATAGTTTAAAAACCGAAAAATAATTCAAATCAGTTGTCCAAAACGAAACAAAACGTCTCAAATTCATAAGATCTTCGTGTACAACGAACTCGATTCACTCATGTGTTTAATTGAATTCGTCATTAGTATTATTAGTCTATTACTTTTTCCTAAAGGTAATTTTCTAATTTACCCTATAACGTATATCAAATTATCACATATACTATCCACGACACATCAGAGTTAAAAATGAAAAAGGAAATGATTTTAAAATTAATTTTAAAGATTTTCCAAACTTAACTCCGTCATCACCTCGTTTAATTGAATCTGCTACAAACGCGTCTACTTCTTTTGACGATGTTTTGTGTGGACCTAGTATGGGGGAAGCTCCATTTGTTTCCTCACACTTCTCCACCGAGGAGGAGATTTTTGACCCCGGTATCATGTTTAAGGGTAAATCTCGGTCTTTCACCGAAGTAGTCATTAGAATCCCTTTCTACACTTACGGTGCGAGTTTACCTCGAGTAACTCAATTTTTTTGCCCACCCAATGTCCCACCCTTCTCTTCTCATTCTATTTTCTTGTGTCCCTTTGGGACGATGATGTTTAAAGTCGTGTTGTTTCGTTTATCATCCGAAAACGAAGACACGATCTTTGATCCTGGTATAAAGGCTTTGCCTTTATTCACGGTTGCTTTTGGGCCTTGATTACATGTAAGCCCCACCAAAAATGACCGAACCATGTTTATCCCTAAATGATCACATTTATGGGGATTCGAGTCGAGCTTTTGACTCGGTTATCAAAAACAAGGTGCCTCGTGGGGGAATTCTCATGCTTATCCTTGTAAATATTATTGCTTTTTTAATTAACCTAATGAGGGGATTTGTGCCCTTCCAACCTTTTTTCCGTGGTTGTTTGTGAATTGTGGTTTTTATATGATCATGATCTTCACGATTGGAGCCTCTCGTGTTCGTTTTATGGGAGCACTCGATCGTTTGCTTTGAAGAATTTCTCGATATCCACAGGATATATCCTTATATGTTCTAACCTTAGGTTTTTAGCACACTTCATAAACGACTATTAATTTAACGGTTACACCCTTTTCATGCTAGATTAAGCATTCGACTACGTCTCTAGTATGGGGGTATCCTACCCTTAGACTCGAAACATTGAGGACAATGTTTAGTTTTAGTATGGGGGTGAGTAGATACTTCACCTTGCTTACGTCATCACGCAATCCAATATTCATCTTTTGGTTATCGTTTTGTTGCAAAATAAGGCTAAAAATGGCCAAAATTTAAAATTTTTCGTATTCTTCACAAGTGTTTGAAGACAAAAATGTAGATTTTCCGATGGCGAGAATAAGAGTAATTTTTGACTCGACCGTGCGTGTTGAGCACTTAGCTTTAATAACTGGGATTTTGTATGTAAAAATTATCGTCCGATCTTTTCGAATTGAGAAAGGGAAAAATGTGCGACTCAATCGTCTTTTGGTGAAAAAGAAATATTTTTGTCGTTGTTTAAAATTAAAATTGCAAAACTTTAAAGTAAAGGGCAAGGTAATAAAGCTATAAATGATTAAAAAGTAAATGACGAGAAATTAAAACAAATAACTAATAATAAAGGACCGAAATAAATAATAAAACGTAAATTAAAACGAAACAATTAATAAAAATAAAACTAAAAGACGAAATTAACTATCGACTCGAAAATAAAGTTTACTTAATGAAAAAGGAGAGAATAAAACTAAAATGGTACTTTAAAGCTAAACGAGGCAAAACCTAAAGCGGGTACTAAATAAAAGATAAAACTTGAACTTTACGAAAAAATAATAATTTTAAAAATAGACGAAAAATATAACTATAAATACGTAACTTTCAAAATTAAAAACGGAACAACTTTCAGATAAAACTAAACAATTACGGAACAATACTAATAAATAAACAAGCTAGCAGGCAGCTAGCTGGAAGCTAGCAAGCAGCTAGGTCATTTTGGCGCCAAACGTTGCTAAACAAGCAGCTTAGCATGTCAATATCTTCGGAATTACTACAGGGGTTTTCAGAACACTTGCATTGTTAGAAAAATTGCTATTTCGCAATATTTGCATTTTCAGTAAAATTGCTATTTCGCAATATTTGCATTTTCGGAAAAACAAGTTTTTTGGAATAACTTGTTTTTTCGGAATAAAAATGATTTCAGAAAATTGCTTCTTCGGAAAAATGACTTTTTCGTAATAATTGGTTTTCAGAGAAATCTTCAGAATAACAATAAATTCAAAGAAAATAAAAATTTCGAAAAAAGAGGCAATTTTCAGAGAAACAAATTCAGAGAAATGACAAATTCAGAGAAACGACAAACTTCGGAATAATAAACCCAATCCGAAAACATGAAAAATAAAAGATACAGTAACACTAAAAATCAAAAAATAAGCCACGAGTAAGCTAAAATCAAATAAGCAATCTACCAAAACTTAATTTAAAACACTTTTAAGAAAAACTAATTCAACCACAAATTAAAAACTTGAAAAACACTAATAAATCTAAAAATTAAAAATCAACTTTTAATAAAATAAACTAATAAAAACACTTAACTAAAATCAAACCAAACACACAATAAGCTATAAAATCAATAAGCTAGCACAATCAAACACATAAAAACATAACAATTAATCAAATAAGCATGACAAGAAGATAATAAGCATAAAGATTAACATAAAATAAGAAAGGTAGAATGAGAGATTAATTAAAACTTGATTAAAATTAAGATTCAACAATTAAAAGTAAAGATTAAACTTACAAATTTAAGGTGCAAGACAAGAAATTAAAGGTGCAATTAAGTAAATCACATTAAGAAAAGTGCAAGTAATTAAAATGGAAGACTAGTTTGTCAAAATAGCCAACACCTCCTAATGTGTCATTAGGAGGGTATTTATAGTGATTAGGGGAGGTTAACCATGTGTTGCTTCTTTCTTTCTTTTCTCGACTTCTCGTCTTCTAAATTCTTCGACTTTTTCGACTTTGTCTCGGGATTATTTGAACTCGTCTTGTAATTTCTTCATTAATTTAGACTTGAGTTCTTCGGCTTTTATTAAACTTCCGTCTTTAGACTTTTCTTCGATAAATCTTCAGAATAGGCCTTGGACTTCCGTTCTTTTTGCACTCTTGATCTTTTGACTTCGTCTTTTTTCTTTTTCTTCGATAAAAGCCCGTGAAAGCCCATTTTTTCTTCCCTTTTCACATTTTGATCCTAAATCACAACAAAAACACAAACCACGCATAATTCCGACATGCACGACATAAAATACACGTTTTGGCTTGGTTATTATTATAATTAAGTGGTAAAAGGATAAGTGTTTTCACACTTATTAAATCCCCTACACTTGACCATTGCAATGTCCTCATGCAATGCATTAATTACAAAGCAAGTTTTACATTTTTCATTATAATCAATCCATCTTGGACTTTATTAAACACAAGACACAAAAGAGATAGAAAACAAGTAAAAAGATCAAAGACTTACCTGAGGGTTTTGGAATGTCATGAATGTTTATAACCCTCAAGTTTCACGTTCCCCATACCAAGCTTAAAAACGAGATCATTGTTATTATAAGTTAGCAAACAAACATGAATTCATGTGGCCCAATTATTCACTTAGACTCCCTTATTCCTAGGTGTATCTCTTATATTTTATGATTGTCTTGAATGATCACGAGGATGCATTGTTGACTTATTTCGATAGTTATTAGGCTGAAAATAAAGTAGGACGATTTAATCAATAGCTAGCTAAAGGACAAAATCTTTTAAAACTTCTTCTCGGGACCTCATAAAGTTCATATCTTGGCATAACTCGCTTCACGATTTGAGACCTTTCTCTGACCGATATTTGGCAGCGACTTCATACTTCAAATCTTGAGAGACGTTCATGAAATAATGGTCTTCTCTTCATAATAGGAATTTCTTCACTTGAACTTTTTGAGAGATTCTTCATATTTGGACCACGACTTCTTCATTTTTCTCCAATCTTTATTTAGGATTTGGATATACAACGATCCGCCTTCTTTTAGGACTTGGATCTATTCATCCTCATACCTTGCTAGGGTCTTTTTGGATAGACTTCTCCATGATCGTAACGGGAGTATTTTCTTTTCGTCGTGTGTCTCGATCCTTCATATTGATTTTTGATAAATGATTCTTCACATCACTTTGGATCTTTAGCAACAAAATGTAGCCCTCATGCCTTGTTAGGGCCTTTTCGGACTCCCCAATCTTCGCATCCCGCTTCAATAACTTATGCCTTGGCTATGAACTCTAATTAATACCGAGCAACTTTTAAACGATCTTGTGCTAGAAGCTAAGTAACTTTTCAAATCGTACAACCTTATTTATTGCAATTAAATTTATTAGCAAGCGATGGGAGAAAAAGCTTATAATCAACTCACATAAATTCATGAAAGAATACCAAACTTATAATTGACTATATCATCTCTCGTTCTCCACAATTTAAAATCTCAAGGAATAAGACTCGTGGATTCTTAGCCTATTAAAACAAAGTTTTGGGTTTTCAAGTCATCTATAGGATCTTGCAACTTCTTAGACTTTTTTAAGTTTAGAATTCACATTTTAAAGTTCCCTTGATAAACTACTTTCTAGGATCAATTATAGAAACTTGCGAAAAGTTCTTGTTCTTAACCTGTAAGAGTTAAGACTTTCGCGTTTTAAAGTTCCCTATATAAAAGCCTAGCAAAACTTGACTTAAACATGTTAAGGATACTAGCTAGAGTAAACTTAGATAAGTAAACTCGGGTTGAGTCAAAAAATTGATGACGTTGAAAAATTAAAACCACTTTATTCAAAATTTATCCTAGTAAAAAAAGTAAATAACGATAACAAAGGGAAACTACAAGGCCAAAATAGATTAAAAATTTTGAAAAATGTCGAAAAATCAATTTTCCGGTTAAAATGAGGAAAAATACAAGGAAAAGCCCACTTAACTTTGATAGAAGTCCCCCTACACTTAATATAAACATTGTCCTCAATGTTTAAGCATGTGAAAGTAACCTCCCCTACACTTAGGACATTGTGCACTTTGTTTAAATCTTGCTAAGGAAGAGACAACTAAAGTGATTCCTATTTTAATATTGAAGAATAAGTGAATCAAAAAGAGTTTAGGATAAAACCGGGAAGAAGGGTACACGGGATCACAGGTCGTCAAAAGTCATCAAGAATGGATCTTTGAAAGCTCGAATCCCTGCACATGATTAGAAAGAAAACAACAAACATATAATAGGGTCTCCCCTACACTTATTATAAAAATAAAAGAAAAAGGATAGATACTGCGGGTTGCCTCCCGGGAAGCGCTTGTTTTTGTTAACTGAGTCGTGAGCCTGACTCGACCTTGATTAGCATAGGGAGAAGCTTGAAACATATCCACCGGGATCAAATACATGGTTTTCATCCATCAAGTAGCACAAGCTTAAGGCGAACAAGGCAAGCCAAAGAAGAGTAGGCAAGGTTCTCTTAAGTTGTTGAGTACGGTGGTAGCAAGGGTGATGAGGTGCAAGCATATCTCCATGGTTTCCAAAAATCTTTTCTTTTATTTCATCAGATGGATACTGAGATGGCTTAAATTGTGCAATATCGGGGTCGAACACCTTTTCCTTTAGGGGAAAATAAGACTCGGGCTCAGTAGAATTTGAAGAAGATCCACTCATAAATCTCACAATCTCGTCCTCAGAGGGAGGATAGAGAGGTGTCAAGACATAAGAACTACGGATATCGGTGTCGTCCGGCTTCTTCTCCTTTGAAACGGGTTTCTTCATATCCAAAGGAGGATAAAGACCATAATTATCAAAGTACAAAGGAGGAGAATCTCTCTCATTTGGGAAGTAAGTGTTGAGAAAAGTAGCAGTCTTCCTCAAATGAGTAGTCATCCAAAGTAGGATCAAGCATTGTTGGCGGAGGATCTTCATCAAGAGTAGGTGCAAGGTCATCATGTGAAGAATCACTCGAAAGAGTATCGACATCATCAAAGTCATGATATGTTGACATGTCTGGATACTCAGAAGTAAAATCATCAGAATCATCCATATCAGAACTAGAATCGTCATCATAGTCATCATAGATCAGTGGATACTCAAATATTGGTGGAGGATCTAAATTGGAGAGAGAATCATCCACATCATCTTTGAACAGTGGATTATCATAGCAAGAATCGAAAAGAGGATTGGTGTAGACGACAAAATCATCAAGCACATTAATCATATTCGCTCATTCTCTTCCATTGGATTTGGTTGTGATCTTCCCCATTTTAAAAACTTGTGCATCATTCCCGACTCTTAAGATTAACTTTCCTTCGGCAACATCGACTAAGGCTTTTCCGGTTCTTAAAAATGGCCGACCAAGTTTTAGCGGAATACGAGGGTCCATTTCATAATCAACAACAACAAAGTCGGCCGGAAAAGTGAAGGTGCCAACTTTAATGAACACATCTTCGGCAATACCAACGGGGTAAGCGAGAGTGCGATTTGCTAGCTCAAGAGTCATCTTTGTTGGTGTAAGATCGGGTAATGATAACTTTTTCCAAACACTTAAAGGCATCAGATTTATACTTGCCCTGATATCAGCTAAGGCAGTAAATTCTTCGGTTTAGTGAAAAGTACATGGTAGCACAAAATGACCGGGATCTCCAAGTTTTTCCAGAAGTTCTTTAAGAAGGACTGCAGAACAGTTTTCATTCAATCGAGTATTAACAAACTCGGCCATCTTCTCCTTCTTATTAAGCAATTCCTTAAACATCTTAACAAATTTAGGCATTTGGGCTAGAGCTTCAACAAGGCTAAAGGTGATGGTCAGTCCTGAAATCTTCTTCAAATAATTCGACACTTGAATATCATCCTTGGTTTGCAATTTGGCCTTGTCTAAGCGAGAAGGATAAGGGATAAATGGTGGTGGAGGAGGTGTAGATGGAGTAACTAGGGTAGGGGTAGATGGTCCTACAAGGGTTTCTCCACTGCGTGTAGTAATAGCACTCACATTCGCTCTCGGGTTGGTGACGGTATTTGAAGGAAGAGAGCCCGAAGTAGAGGGTTGAGTGGTTGGTAAGAAACTAGCCAGCATATTCTTCAAATCATTTGTTTGAGTGCTAAAAGAGGTTTGTATATCATGTCGAAGCTCGGATCTAATATCATTACCTTGCTTAGTGATATCTCCTTTCAAATTGATGATTTGGCTTTGTAGATTCTTGATTTGCTCTCCTTGGGTTCTCATTAAAGCTTGAACATCATGATTAATGGGTGGTGGTTGTTGAGCGGGTGGGTGATAAGGATTAGAAGCTCGAGGTGGGTTTGGGTTGCTTCTATTGTAGTTGTTGGGGTTGTGGTTTTGAGGAGAAAAACCGGGTGAAAGAAAGTTGTTAGAACGGTAACTTAGCAAGTTACGATCACCTTGAGGTCGGGCTTGGTAGTTTTCCGTTGAGTAGTTACCATAAGCCGCATACACGTTTTCCGGATTGTCATGAGTAGAAGGACAATCAGTGTATGAATGAGGACCTCCGCAAGTCTCACAAGAAGTTGCAACAGCTTTAACTTGGTGTTGTTGATTTGTAGCCAAAAGTTGCATGTTTTTGCTCATTTCGACCATTGTGCGGGTCAATTCGGTGATATCGGGGTTTGAAGAAGTAGAAGAAACATTGACTCTCGGGTTTGATCTTGAGGATGCGGATGAATCCCAATTTTTGTGATGAGTAGTCATGTTCTCTATAAGCTCTCTACACTCCTCGTCTCTTCTTTTCATAAATGTGCCACCGGCGGCTGCATTAATCGTATCACGATCACGAAAAGTTAAACCATTGTGGAAAGTATCAATTAAGGTGACGGGGAGCATGTTGTGGTTTGGACATCGATCGATCAAGACATTATATCGTTCCCAAGCATCAAAAAGTGATTCATCGGGTTCTTGAGTAAATCCACTAATTTGATTTCGAAGGCTCGTGACCATGGATGGTGGAAAGTAGCGCGACAAAAATCGTTGAGTCATCTCGTCCCAATTATGAATTGAATTCTTCGGAAGACGATCAAACCATTTTTCGGCATGGTGGGATAAGGTGTGTGGAAATAGGTGAAGGCGAAGTAAATCCATGGTAACACCGGGAAACTTCATGCTTTGAGTTACGGTAATGAACTTGTCGAGGTGTTTGTTGGCATCATCATCCGGTAATCCGCGAAATGGACAAGTGTTTTGAACTTGTTTGATAATGTGATGCTTCAACGAAAACTCCGGAGCCGTGATTTGCATCGGCGCAATCGGTCCTCCTCGTCCATTCATCGTAGGTTGAAAAAGCTCCTCCATCGTTCGAAGGTCGGGTGGTGGAAGAACATTGTTGTTGTTATTATTGTTGAGGTGCGGTGGGTTATTGTTGTTGTTCACACCTGCCATATCTAAATCTTCACGAGTCTCGGGCTCTGAATAAGTTGAAGATCTAGTACGCATACACCTGCAAAAGCAAAAGAAAAAGATACCAAAGAAATAGACAATATATATATACACTATAAAAATAAAAATCTTTTTGGATTTTTGAAATTTGTTTTTCTTAATTTTTATGGATTTTTAACAATATTTAATTTTTATGGATTTTTGAAAATTTTTGAGCAAGAAAAGTAACGTTCACGAGTGAACGGATCCCAAAATTCAACGCGTCTCTCACAGAAAACCATTAATCTTAACGAAAAGAGTCGGCAGTGGCCATTTAATAACTGGGATTTTGTATGTAAAAATTATCGTCCGATCTTTTCGAATTGAGAAAGGGAAAAATGTGCGACTCAGTCGTCTTTTGGTGAAAAAAAAATATTTTTGTCGTTGGTTAAAATTAAAATTGAAAAACTTTAAAGTAAAAGGCAAGGTAAATAAAGCTATAAATGATTAAAATGTAAATGACGAGAAATTAAAACAAATAACTAATAATAAAGGAGCGAAACAAATAATAAAACGTAAATTAAAACGAAACAATTAATAAAAATAAAACTAAAAGACGAAATGAACTATCGACTCGAAAATAAAGTTTACTTAATGAAAAAGGAGAGAATAAAACTAAAATGGTACTTTAAAGCTAAACGAGGCAAAACCTAAAGCGGGTACTAAATAAAAGATAAAACTTGAACTTTACGAAAAATTATTAATTTTAAAAATAGACGAAAAATATAACTAAAAAGACGTAACTTTCAAAATTAAAAACGGAACAACTTTCACATAAAACTAAACAATTACGGAAGAATACTAATAACTAAACAAGCTAGCAGGCAGCTAGCTGGAAGCTAGCAAGCAGCTAGCTGGAAGCTAACAAGCAGCTAGGTCATTTTGGCGCCAAACGTTGCTAAGCAAGCAGCTTAGCATGTCAATATCTTCGGAATTGCTACAGAGGTTTTCGGAACACTTGCATTTTCAGAAAAATTGCTATTTTGCAATATTTGCATTTTTAGAAAAATTGCTATTTCACAATATTTGCATTTTTAGAAAAACATGTTTTTCGGAAAAACAAGTTTTTCGGAATAACTTGTTTTTTCGGAATAAAAATGATTTCAGAAAATTGCTTCTTCGGAAAAATGACTTTTTTGGAATAATTGGTTTTCAGAGAAATCTTCGGAATAACAATAAATTCAGAGAAAATAAAAATTTCGGAAAAAGAGGAAATTTTCAGAGAAATGACAAATTCTAAGAAATGACAAACTTCGGAATAATAAACCCTAATCTGAAAACATGAAAAATAAAAGATACAGTAACACTAAAAATCAGAAAATAAGCCACGAATAAGCTAAAATCAAATAAGCAATCTACCAAAACTTAATCTAAAACACTTTTAAGAAAAACTAATTCAACCACAAATCAAAAACCTGAACAACACTAATAAATCTAAAAATTAGAAATCAATTTTTAATAAAATAAACTAATAAAAACACTTAACTAAAATCAAATCAAACACACAATAAGCTATAAAATCAATAAGCTAGCACAATCAAACACATAAAAACATAACAATTAATCAAATAAGCATGTCAATAAGATAATAAGCATAAAGATTAACAAAAAATAAGAAAGGTAGAATGAGAGATTAATTAAAACTTGATTAAAATTAAGATTCAACAATTAAAAGTAAAGATTAAACTTACAAATTTAAGGTGCAAGACAAGAAATTAAAGGTGCAATTAAGTAAATGACATTAAGAAAAGTGCATGTAATTAAAATGGAAGACTAGTTCGTCAAAATAGCCAACACCTCCTAATGTGTCATTAGGAGGGTATTTATAGTGATTAGGGGAGGTTAAGCATGTGTTGCTTCTTTCTTTCTTTTCTCGACTTCTCGTCTTCTAAATTCTTCGACTTTGTCTCGGGATTATTTGAACTCGTCTTGTAATTTCGTCATTAATTTAGACTTGAGTTCTTTGGCTTTTATTAAACTTCCGTCTTTAGACTTTTCTTCGATAAATCTTCAGAATAGGTCTTGGACTTCCGTTCTTTTGGCACTCTTGATCTTTTGACTTCGTCTTTTGTCTTTTTCTTTGATAAAAGCCCGTGAAAGCCCATGTTTTCTTCCCTTTTCACATTTTGATCCTATATCACAACCAAAACACAAACCACGCATAATTTCGACATTTACGACATAAAATACATGTTTTGGCTTGGTTATTATTTTAATTAAGTGGTAAAAGGATAAGTATTTTCACACTTATTAAGCTTCGATTCCTTAACTTTTTAGGCTAAGTCTCTTAAATAAGGACGAGAAATGATAGAGTTATTTATAAGTCTCGTAATCTTTCACGATCTCATGTTTAGTAATTATTAGCTTATTCTCCCCACGCTTTTATGTAATAATTTGTTAATAAATATTGATTTAGCGGTTTAGTCACTATTGTTGGTTTCTAATTTGTTTTAGTAGCTTCCATGTAATTAAATTGGGAAAACATTAAGGTATCGCCAGCGTCATAGTTTTGAAGTATTGGCAACCCGAATAATCAAAAGCTTCACCCAATAATAAGATTTCAAGTGCTCACCTAAATTAAGAAAAAATTTGAAGCTCACAAGGCCGAAAAATCTATGCCCAAATTGAAAGTGAATCAAGCCTTAATCTTCGAAGCTTTAAAGATCCAAAATTCGCTTTAGCGTGAGGATATACGTGTTGGGTTAAAAAGTTGATGTTGCAGAAACTCAAAAACGAAGAAAACATGAAGGTATTGTCTAAGCGTTGTCAAGAGCAATCCATGCGTTGAAAAGAGCAAATTAAGCGTTGTTGGCTCAAGAGTTGTCGTGTGTAATCTAAGCATGGTCACATGCAATTTAAGAGTTGATAGAAAACGTAGACAAGAAGCTTATGGAAGCTTCTATTTAGATAAATATGCAAGATATATTATGCATAAGTTTATTTAAATAGAAGATTTACTTGTTTATTTGTTATTATCTCTTGTAAACCCTAATCCTTAAACTATAAAAGGAACCAAGGGTCTTAGGTTTTATTCATCATTCATATTCACAATGTAAACCTAAAGCGTGTGTGTACTAGACGTGGGATTCAATGTATACACGTCTAGTGGTTGTTTATTATTAATATAATGAGCAACCCATTTGTTTTAATTCATGTTATTGAGCCTAAACACCTTGTTAATGTGTCGTGTTCTAATTCCGCTTTGATTGTTTAATCATATGAACATGATGCATTCCTAGTAGCTTCAAAGATCCGGAAACCAAGGTTTCCACAATTGGTATCAGAGCCTCGTGGCTCGTGATGCTTGGACCAACAAGGTGTTCGTGTATGGTGAAGAAAAGAAAAATCCGTCTAGGGTTTTTCTGGACGTTTTTGTGTGCGCAGCAGTATTCAGAAGGTCATAACTTTTGATTGAACCGTTGGATCGTCACGAAATTTTATATGTGTGTTCTATACACATATATCTAAATATCCACTGGAGGGATTGTCCAGATTAGCCCTCAATCAAAAGTTATTAGGAGTCAAAGTTCACAACAGAATAAATATTTATTTTTTTAGGGTTTTGTTTAAAAACCCTAGATTCGTGATTTATTGCTGTTGATGATGATTACATGTTGTTAGCTTTGGGGAATCAGTTCTTTATGAGCTGGTGATGAACCCTAGCAACATGATTGCAGCAGATCAAGTACTAGGAAGCATGATTGAAGCTGTGTAAATATTAGGGTTTATGAAAAACCCTAGATCTTCTATTAATGAAACACAGCAGCTTCGTGTTCAAATATGGCTTCATGTACTGGTGGACGTGATATTACAAACACAAAGGAGGTCAGCGTGGTAATTCTGATGTGGTCCTAATATGTTGCTGTGTGATTCAAATGGATATTTGTGATGTTCGATTGGATTATTCAGAAAGAAAAACAAGTATTGCTTAACAGTGATTCTGTTCACACGATGCAAGCTTTCCTATTGGTGGAGAAAAGTTGTGTTCACACGGTTGTCTATTGTGTATTCACACGACTTTCTACTTTGTGTTCACATGGCTCATTACTTTGTGTTCACACGATGCAAAGGAAAAAGGATTCTTCACGTGTGCGCTTAATTTGTCCAAAGATAAAAAGAAGCAATATTTGATCATTGAATGAGACGTGAGAGGAAAGAAGTCAAAAGATTCTCATTTGTTAAAGAGGACATCAAGTGATAACTATGGAAGCATATCGTGGAATATATTTGTTGATTGAACGAGATTTGTGGCTAAACATGCGTAATATATGGAATAAAAAAATATAAAACCTATTTTATAGGAATTATGTTTATATTACATATTGAACGTGGGATATTTTGGGCTTTCTAAGTGATTTATCACTTGTACACACATAAGGATAAAGCCATTGATAAAGATTGTAGCCACAAATGGTGTCAGAACAAGAGGAAAATTCGACGCTAACAAAGTAAAAGTTGACGCCGACACTTGTTATTTTGACGCTGACAAAATAAGTCAAACGCTGATAGCGTTGACAGTGTTGTCCGATATATGAGAATTCAAACGCTGACATGTATTGTCCGATATCGGACAATACATCTGATGAAGATCTTGGGTAAAAGAGGATGTTGGACAACACAAGGATTGCTGCTGTTTGAGAAAATTGGTACGTTTTAAGCACACAAAAAGGTGGTATTTACACACGAAGGTACATGGAATCTCCGTTTTATTTAGAATATCATGTTGATATTTATGGCTCGGATATTTTTGAAAGGGATTAATGGTTTTAAAGCGAGTTAGCAACAATTTATGAAGAACTTTATTAGATTTGATTATGTAATCGGGGTAGCCTTGTAAAAGAGTTATCCATCTAATGGCTTTTACATATGATATGAAGATTAAGAATTGTCATAAAGAGGTGTTAGCTTAAGGGGGAGAATTCTTATGGTAAGTTTGATGATTGAAGAAGATTTTCGCAAGTTTGTGTTCTATCATATCTTAAAGTCATGCACTTCCAGCCACTGACTTTAAAGGTAACTTATTTATGCTTACATGGTTACTGATGAAGTGATACAAGGTCTAGGAATATGTGATTTTTCTTATGGTTCTCTATGCACATATTTTCTATCACTTGTAGGAGTTACATTATCGTGCTCAGTGTCTCACAAAGGATGAGGATTTTTGTATCAGCTACATACTTCATCACATCATCGTACAAGATATGGAACATAGGTTTGGGTTACTCTACTTCTACATCAAAAATATTATAGTTATTCTTCTTCAAGATCATTACATAGAGCTACATTTGGAGAATCTTCAAAGATTGCATACATTGTTTACTTCCCTGTTGATGTGACAAAAAGGGGAAGACATACATGCTACATTTGAGGGGAAGCAATCTGAAGATCATGTACAACTTACAAGAGATACACATAGAGTTTTGCCGACATCAACTAGGGGAAGATTGTTGGGTCAAAAAGTTGATGTGGCAGAAACTCAAAAACGAAGAAAACATGAAGATATTGTCTAAGCGTTGTCAAGAGCAATACAAGCGTTGACAAGAGAAATTAAGCGTTGTTGGCTCAAGAGTTGTCGTGTGCAATCTAAGCATTGTCACATGTAATTTAAGAGTTGATAGAAAAGGTAGACAAGAAGCTTATGGAAGCTTCTATTTAGATAAATATGCAAGATATATTTTGCATAAGTTTATTTAAATAGAAGATTTACTTGTTTATTTGTTATTATCTCTTGTAAACCCTAATCCTTAAACTATAAAAGGAACCAAGGGTCTTAGGTTTCATTTGTCATTCATATTCACAATGTAAACCTAAAGCGTGTGTGCACTAGACGTGGGATTCAATGTATACACGTCTAGTGGTTGTTTATTATTAATATAATGAGAAACCCATTTGTTTTAATTCATGTTATTGTGCCTAAACACCTTGTTAATGTGTCGTGTTCTAATTCCGCTTTGATTGTTTAATCATATGAACATGATGCATTCCTAGTAGCTTCAAAGATCCAGAAACCAAGGTTGTGTATCTCATAAATTAGGGTTTGCTATAGGAACATACTGCCTGTTTGACCAAGTGTTGGTCTTTTGAAAGGGCCTTTGTCCATGGGTATTAGCTGCCTTAGAGAAGAAAGGAGCTGGTCTAGTAGCCTGTGGTCTAGTGTGGACAAAAGGTCTATGTTTATCTTATGTCTTTTCCTAAAATAGTTGATCTAATTCTTCCCATCACTTAGAGACCAAACTTTGGTTGACAAACATATGCCAAAAGTTAAATGTACACAGAGCTTTTTGACCCAACAATTATTCTTTTGTTAAACAAGAACACACAAGATATAAACAAACTTTCACTTTGATTAATGATATCAAACTTGCTTACAATGAAAGTAGTTTACGAATGAAAACTTATATTGAACATTAACCTAAAGGTCTTCTTTTATAGACATAAGAAGCCTTGTACAATAATCTACGTATCAGCTATTCTAGGTAAAGATAAATATAGAAAATACATTGTTGTTCCTATCTTTACTAGAAGTAATCTAGAATAGAATAAACGCGTAGAGTATATCTTCCCATCAGTTCTTGTCTTCAATGTACCAACGCTTGACTTTATCTTGTGAACGCTTGAGCTGTCAGCGTTTGGTTTACTCCTGTCAACGCTTGTTTTACTCTTGTCAGTGCTCAAGTGAACTGGCCATAATTTATTCCCAACAATCCTCACCAAAACTTGATATCTACTCCAATGATCAAGTTTCTGAATAAACATTAAGTACTAGGAGGAATCTTACAAACCTTCTCATATTGGTAATAAATAAATCTGATTAAGTCTTTTGCCACATCACTTGAATAATCAATTTCCAGCTGAGTGTTCTTCATCTTCTCCAAGATATCCTTGGACATGAAATACTGACCATCCACAAGTAGATACTCAGCAAACTTTGTAGCACTCAAATAATAAACACCTGCAGCTGAATACAATCTCCATTGAAGACCACTGAGATCATCTTCAAGATCCTTCCAAATAGCAGGATCCTCATTTTTTGGTCCACACATTCTCTTGAATGTGGACCACAGTTTTATTCCATTGGCTGAAGTTGGTGCTTCAGCCTCATACTTGGTCTCTAAGAACCTCCATAGGTCTACCAAGTCTTCTCTATCACAACTTGCAAACAAAGATATAAGGGTGGTAAAAGTGTGCACCTCTTTTCCATACCTGCCAATCTTCCAAAATCCACATTCATCTTCTTCATAGCTCACAATTGGATTTCTAGAATCTAGTGGTAACACTTGTACCATATCTGAAGCTTCTAATGGTGAGAGCTTGAGGCTCCTTCTTATGACAGCTTCACTTGGATATAATGGATCCATATCTTTGGGAAACTCAAGAGAAACTCCTTTTTTCACTGGTCTGAGAACAAACATTGCTTTCTTGAGCTCCATTTCCTATGCAAGTTCTTCTTTTCTTTCATCAGAAAGAAGTCTTAGAGTGTTTCTTCCTGCACTCTAACCCAGATGGGATAAGCTCTACATTCCAATTCATCAAATGTCAATGCCCTCAATTTCTGATAAGTCCACCTTGTTCCATGACACCTGAGCAACGTGCAATACAACTCCCTTCTATCCCTTTTCAACTCTGAGAGAACATTGCTTGCCTTGTTGTTGGGTCAAAAAGTTGATGTGGCAGAAACTCAAAAACGAAGAAAACATGAAGATATTGTCTAAGCGTTGTCAAGAGCAAACCAAGCGTTGACAAGAGCAAACTAGGCGTTGTTGGCTCAAGAGTTGTCGTGTGCAATCTAAGCATTGTCACATGCAATTCAAGAGTTGATAGAAACGTAGACAAGAAGCTTATGGAAGCTTCTATTTAGATAAACATGCAAGATATATTCGGCATAAGTTTATCTAAATAGAAGATTTACTTGTTTATTTGTTATTATCTCTTGTAAACCCTAATCCTTATACTATAAAAGGAACCAAGGGTCTTAGGTTTTAATCATCAATTCATTCACAATGTAAACCTAAAAGCGTGTGTGCACTAGACGTGGGATTCAATGTATACACGTCTAGTGATTTTTTGTTATTAATATAATGAAGAATCCAATTGTGTTTTAATTCATGTTCTTGTGCCCTAAACACCTTGTTAATGTGTCGTGTTCTAATTCCGCTTTGATTGTATAATCATATGAACATGATGCATTCCTAGTAGCTTCAAAGATCCGGAAACCAAGGTTTCCACAATTGGTATCAGAGCCTCGTGGCTCGTGATGCTAGGACCAACAAGGTGTTCGTGTATGGTGAAAAGAAGAAAAATCCGTCTAGGGTTTTTCTGGGCGATTTTGTGCGCGCAGCAGTATTCAGAAGGTCATAACTTTTGATTGGACCGTTGGATCGTCACGAAATTTTATATGTGTGTTCTACATACATATATCTAAACACCCACCGGAGGGATTATCGAGTTTTATCCCCAGGAAAAAGTTATGAGGCGTCAAAGTGGGCTGCAGTAATGATTTTCAGATTTTTAGATTTGCATGAAATCATGATTTAGGGTTTCAACAAACCCTAGATCGATTCTATACAGAAAAGAAGACATGTTGTTAGCTTTGGGGAATTAGTTCTTCATGAGCTGGTGATGAACCCTAGCAACATGATTGCAGCAGATCGAATAGAAGGCAGCAAGTGGATGTGATGTGTAGTAAAGCAGCAGCAACAGATTTGTGAGATTCAAAGATATGCTTAATATGGCCGACGATTGGGAATATGTTTATTGTGTATTCGTATTATCGATGTGGTCCATTAAGGTGCTGCTGCTCATGTGTGAAAGACAATGATGATGTACTATGTTGGTTTCGTGATATTATAAAGCAGGTACATGGTTTTTGGATCGGTGTGAAAGGTGAGAGGCACATGCTGACATGCGGTATATTGATTGTTTCGAGTATTGGTCAGTATGGGCTCAGTACTTGATGTCACGAAAACGATTCAACAATTGATGCAAATATATTAATATCACGTGAAGAATGAGTGGACGTGTTCTCAAAGGAGAATTGGTTTGTTTATCACGACTGATTTAATGTCAAGTTGTGTTCACACGGTATATTGCATGTGATTGGCTAATGGAGTCAAAAGGTACGGCTGAATATTGGATTGGTTATATGGCGTGTATAATTTTTCCTGTAGCAAGAGAATAACCTGATTTTTGCTTAAATTATTGCGTATAATATGGAGCTACGATTGGAAAGTTTATAGACATGATATATGAACATGAAAACAAATTTATTTGTTTAAATAGTTCATGATGCCTTATAATTAAAAGGTTTTTGGTTCGACGCTGACAAAGTTTAAAGTTGACGCTGATGTTTGTAATTTTGACGCTGACGAGAATAAGTTCGACGCTGACAGAAATAGGCGTTGACATGAGTTGTCCGAGAAGTGTTTTGTCCAAACGTTGATAGGTGTTGTCCGATATGTGACAATACATGTGGAAATATATTGGATAAAGGAGGATCTCGGATAACAAAAGAATGACTGCTGTTTGAGAAAATTGGTACGTTTTAAGCACACAAAAAGGAGGAAGTTACACACGAAGGTCCATGGAATCTCCGTTTTAATTTAGAATATCATGTTGATATTTATGGCTCGGATATTTTTAAAAGGGATTAATGATCTTAAAGCGAATTAGCAACTATTCGTGGGAATTTGATGGGTATTTTAAACTATGTAATTAGGATAGCCTTGAGAGTGGCTTTTACATATGGTATGAAGATGTTATTCCATTAAATTCATCATGAAGAGGTGTTGGCTTAAGGGGAAGAGTTCTTATGGTAAGTTTGATGACTGAAGAAGATTTTCGCGAGTTTGTGTTTTATCATATTGTTAAGTTGTGGACGACAGCCATTGACTTAACAATAACTTGTTCGTGCTTACATGGTTGGTGACGAAGACTTGTCATAACACTTGAAGGAGTTACATATTCGTGCTCAGTGTCTCACAAAGGATGAGAATATTGACAAGGGATCAAGGTCTACTTATACTTTGTACCATGAGTATAAGTTCTTAGTCACGTGGATAGTACAAGACATGGAACACAAGGTTGGGTTATTCTACTTCTACATCAAGATTACTTTATTTATTTTTCTTCAAGATCATTACATAGAGCCTACATTTGGAGAATCTTCAAACAGTGCATACATTGTTTACTTTCCTATTGATGTGACAAAAAGGGGAAGAAATACATGCTACACTTGAGTGGAAGCAATTTGAAGATCATGTACAACTTACAAGAGATATACATAGAGTTTTGCCACTATCAACTAGGGGAAGATTGTTGGGTCAAAAAGTTGATGTGGCAGAAACTCAAAAACGAAGAAAACATGAAGATATTGTCTAAGCGTTGTCAAGAGCAAACCAAGCGTTGACAAGAGAAAACTAGGCGTTGTTGGCTCAAGAGTTGTCGTGTGCAATCTAAGCATTGTCACATGCAATTCAAGAGTTGATAGAAACATAGACAAGAAGCTTATGGAAGCTTCTATTTAGATAAACATGCAAGATATATTCTGCATAAGTTTATCTAAATAAAAGATTTACTTGTTTATTTGTTATTATCTCTTGTAAACCCTAATCCTTATACTATAAAAGGAACCAAGGGTCTTATGTTTTAATCATCAATTCATTCACAATGTAAACCTAAAAGTGTGTGTGCACTAGACGTGGGATTCAATGTATACACGTCTAGTGATTGTTTGTTATTAATATAATGAACAATCCAATTGTGTTTTAATTCATGTTCTTGTGCCCTAAACACCTTGTTAATGTGTCGTGTTCTAATTCCGCTTTGATTGTATAATCATATGAACATGATGCATTCCTAGTAGCTTCAAAGATCCGGAAACCAAGGTTTCCACACTTGTGTTTCAAAATAATCTGTAAATTCTTTTGTACTCTGAGAAGAATCTCCAAACCCCATATCTGATCTGAAATGGTCAAGTGTGGATTCTCCATACATCTTTCTTCCCAAGCATTATACATTTGAACCACCTCTGGCATATCAAAATCAACCTGCAATTTCAACTCTCTCTATTTCTCCTTGGCCAACTCATCTCCATACTCAAGTCTTTCTGGCTGTTATATGATCATAACACTTGAGTCTGAGCTAGCTCCATCACTTCCTTATTGCTCTTCTGAAGTGACAACAAATGGTGACTCTCTCACCTCCTTTCTGTCTTGTTCCACAATTTGTGCAGCCAACTTTCTATCAAACTTAATTTGAGCTGCATTCTTTGGAACAACCTCTTCTACCATAATACCCTTACCCTTATCTAATGGATCAATTGTTGGTAAGGTAGATGGTGATACCTGTGAAGAAATCTCCTTGATGATGGATGATGACTGGGATACATCACCCTCATTTGCAGGTCTGTCAACGCTCACTTTTGCTCTGTCAGCGCCCAAAATACTCATGTCAGCGTCCAAGTTCTCCTTGTCAACGCTCAAATTTCCTGCCTCAGCGCCTTTTGCAATTTCCTCCAACATGGTTGTAAATGATAAATTTAAGTTTGTAGGAGAGACTAGAGACGTATCAAAACCTGTCTGTTTCTTTAAACTTGTTAGGGCCTCAACAACATCCAAAGATTGACCATCATGGCTGCCCTTATCACTCACATTTATTTGATCTTCCTCCCCTTTGGAAGATTCCTCCATCCCTATCCTTGCACTAGCAGTCTCCAAAATAACAATCCTCTCCCTCAATTGCTTGAGTTTAAGGCCTTGTATGCTGACAACTTGTACCAAGTCTGCATTTTGCTTTTGCAAGCTAATGCAGACTGCCGTCAATTCCATTAGGGTCATTGGTTCCAATCTGTCCTCTTCTAGAATGGGTATTTGACCTCCCAAGTCAGATTCATTGGGCATGGATGAGGTCTTAATGATGGTGGGACTGCCTTGGCCAGCTTCTAAGCCAGAACCAATAGTCCCAGCCGCATCCATAGCACCAACCACACTTGTGGTGGTGGTTCTCTCTGCTACATGGCTAGGACCACCAGAGGAGAACACTCCAGTAGTCCTTTGGCATTTTTGTAACCTATATTGTGTTGGTGGAGATGATGATGTGGATTGGGTAGATGTGGGTTGGTTAAGGGGTGTTTGGGTCTGTGAAGGTTGTGTGGCAACGTTTGAAATAGGCACATCAACGCCAACATTGAACGTGTCAGCGTCGAAGGGTTCTTGGTCAAATTTCATATGTTGGGGTGAAGGTAATGGTTCAGGTATTGGGTCAATTTGAGGTTGGGGGTCAGGTTGGGGTTGAGCTGCTGCAATGACAGCAAGCATATCTTGGGTTAAGGGTAGGTCACGATGTGGGGGTGAGTTCATCTTCATAAAATTTGCTTTCTTTTGCACAGGGATCTCATAAAAATCATTATGATCCCTTGTGCAGTATCCTTGAACATCAAAAACCATTTGTAAAAATCTGGGATAAGCTAAAGTCATTTTGTTCCCTTTATTTTTACACATGCCCTCAAAAATCATTTTAGAATAATTAAATTTTTGCCTAGTAGCAATACACACAATAGCACTGGCAATAGATCTATTGATCTCATTGTGTGCAGTGCACTTGGGACTCAAACATTGTAGGAGGACATGTATGAGGTACTTCCAGGCTGGGGGAAATTCCTGTTTATGATATTCATTTAAAGTTCCTTCATCAGGAAAAGGATAACCCAAAGCCCTTAGTCCTTGTTCTATTTCACTAATGGGAAGGGTGGTTATACCATCAGCATCATCAAGATGCAAAGCTTGGCGTACCAAAGCTTCAGTAACCACCCAAGTTCTCCCATGAACAATAGAAGATAATGTAGTCACTCTATTAACTGTTGAGGAACTGATAGTGTTCCAAAACTGTTTAATATGTGTGACAGGAATGAGTGGTGTATGAGAAAGAGCATACCTAATGGGGGATGCGTTCAAATACGCCACCATTTGTGTGTATTAGGGAAACAGAGTATCATCAGCTTCAAGATACGCGATCATGTTGTGTTGACTTCTGAACCCCAATTCCAATTCTGATGGTTTAACTTTGGTGCCATTGTTAAAAGCTGTGAAAATGATTGATGAAGATGAAGTTGATAAGAGAAAATTGTGTTAGACAAGAATAATAGGTACCCTGTATAAAAATAGGAGCCAAATATATAGGAGAAGAAAATGCATGTGATTGGCCCAAAAATAGGCAAGTATTTTTAAAATGTAATCATGAAAATATTGAAAAATAATAAGTTTATCTCATGCATTAAATGAAAGTTATCAACTCCCAAAATTACGGCCGAAAAATATGTCAAAAAGTAACAACTGGGTAGGTCCCATTGAGTGTCAACGGTCAAAAATAACCTATCAACGCCCAACGGCTATATTCTTGTCAACGTTTGCCATAGCCATGTCAGCGTCTAAATTGGTCACAACAACGCTTGGAAAAATACTTGTCAGCGTCCAAAAATAAAAATGTTTAAAAATGAAAAATGACCTTAACAAAGTAATTTATCCTAGAGAAGATAACCAAAAAGTTGATAATTATTATAGGGCGGCAAGCACTGTCCAGTTTGCACACTTGCTTATGCAAGATAGACATAACAGTCCTCTAGTGTCCCTTGCTAACCAAAACTCTTAACAACTAAGTTATCTTATAAAATTCCTTGTTACTCCCAGGTAAATCCCATAACAAAATTATTCCCAAGTCTCCCAACAGACCACAACCAATTCTAGGCCAAAAATGTCTTGGCAGCATGCATAGTATATCAACTTTGCATGCTACAGTGCCTCATGATTTAGTAAAACTAACTCATACTCACCTGTGGACACAATCTAGAATTGTGATAAGAGTATCATATGGATACCCAAACATCCTAAAGGTTCCTAAAACCTCCCCTTAAACTATGATACATAAGTTGCTAAAAACATGCATGAACATAAAAATTTATGTCAAGATAGGAAAAAATTCCAATCATCATCCATAAATAAAAACTTGTCCAAATGCTTCTCCAATGATCCATATGCAACTCTGTATCCAATGGTATACTGCTAACACCACCTGCACATTTAGATTGAAAACCACAAAACTAACATTGTTGCTGACAACACCCTGATAACACATAACAGCGTTGAGGGAAGCTTTGTCAGCGTTAGACAAATATATTGCTGACAACGTCACAAAAACACTTATCAGCGTTCAAGCAACCTTTGTCAGTGTTAGAAAAATAGAGTGGAAAATCTAAATCTTCAAAAAGACCAATAACAATGCATCATCCTGTACATACTTTTACAAAAAGACTCCAAAACACATATTATGTGAGATTGATCATTCCAATACTTGTTGCCAAGTATTGAAACCTCCCAGCATCAAAAGGTTTAGTTAGTAAATCTGACACATTTTCTTTTGTGTCAACCCTATCTGGTTGTATTAAACCCTTTTCAAAACAATCTCTTATAAAATGGTGTCTAATTTCTATGTGTTTAGATTTAGAATGATGTACAGGATTCTTAATGATGCATAAAGTGCTGTTATTGTCAACAAATATCTTGGTATGCATGAAATTATACCCATAGTCCAACAGCTGGTTCTGAATCCACAAAACTTGTCCACAACAAGAAGCTGCAGCCACATACTCAACTTCAGTTGTAGAATTAGCCACCACTCTTTGTTTCTTCCATTGCCAAGATATCAACCTGCTCCCAAGAAACTGACATCCACCAGTTGTGGATTTCCAATCAAATTTATCACCTCCATAGTCACTGTCTGAATATGCAGTCATCTCCAATGGTGAATCCTTTGGGTACCACAAACCAAGACTAGGATAGCATCTTAGGTACCTAAAGATCCTCTTCACAGCATAAAGGTAACATTCTTTGGGAGTCACTTGATGGCGTGCACAAGCACACACAGCAAACATGATGTCTGGTCTGGAGGCTGTAAGGTACATCAATGATCCAATCATGGATCTATAGTGCCTGACATCAACATCTTTCCCATCTCCAATCTTTGCCAAAGGGTGTTCTCTATCCATAGGAGTAGTAGCCCTCTTTTCATGTGGAGAAAAGCCAAACTTCTTCAAGATCTCAGCCACATATTTATCCTGTGAGATGAAGATACCATCTTCTTTCTGCTGAACTTGTAAACCAAGAAAGAAGTTCATCTCCCCATAGCACTCATCTTGAATTTGTCTGTCATAAGCTTGGAGAATACCTCACTCATCTTTGGATCGGTAGACCCAAAGATGATGTCATCAACATAGACCTGAACAAGCAACACATCCTTACATTTCTTCTTTGAAAATAGTGTCTGATCTATGGTGCCCCTTTTGAATCCATTGTCCACTAAGTCAGTAGACAAAGTACCATACCATGCTCTTGGGGCTTGATGAAGTCCATACATAGCCTTCTTAACTCTATACACTTTATTTGGATTCTCTGGATCCTCAAAACCAGGAGGCTGCATCACATATACCTCCTCAACAATAGTTCCATAGAGGAAGGCACTCTTGACATCCATTTGATAGATAGTGAAGCCCATGCAGGATGCATAGGCTAAAAATATCCTTATAGCTTCAATCTTTGCAACTGGTGCAAAGACCTCCTCATAGTCTATCCCATCCTCTTGTGTATATCCCTGAGCCACTAACCTTGCCTTGTTTCTGACCACAATTCCTCTTTCATCTCTCTTGTTTCTTAGAACCCATCTTGTCCCTATAGGTCTGACATATCTGGGACAATCAACCAGCTCCCAAACATCCTGAATTGCAAATTGGTGAAGCTTATCCTGCATTGCTTCCACCCAACTTGGTTCTTTGAGAGCATCAAATATCTTCTTGGGTTCCTGTTGTGACAGAAAACAGGCAAACAAACATGCTTGCACAAGAGGGGTATCAACCTTCTTGTGAATATTGGCAATAAACCCACCAAGACCTTGATGAGATCTTCTAGTCTGAACTGGAGTCATAATATCACCAATAATTTGAGAAGTGGGGTGATTCTTCATAGTAGAAGTGAGAACTCCTCCTTCAAAAAGTCTGGTGTCCTCAACCTCATTCTCCATGTTGCCAATATCTTCTTCATCAGACTCTCTTTCATCAACATGAGGATGAACCTCTTCATATAAATTGGAAGGTTCACCTTGTTCAAAAATGGAAGAGAAAAGTTGTGCAGAAGTGTTGTCAACGCCTGAACCTTGTTTGTCAGCGCTTGGGCTAACAACGCTTGAACTGTTGTTGTCAACGTCTGAACCATCAACGTCTGAATTGGTCTTGTCAGCGCTAGATTTGCCTTTGTCAGCGCCTGAAGGACCATGCATGTTTGTATCTGGTGGTACTTGGGGACCACCATTATCTTTACCAGCGGCAGCAGCAAAAGCATTTGTCCAAATGGGGATTGTAACATATTCTTGGATAGGAGATGACTTCTCTGCTTGTGATCCAACCTTTTCATGAACCTGTGTACTTGAAACATTAACAACTTGTTCTTCCACAACATTTGAAGTTACCTTCTCAATGTCTAGATTAGTGACAAGCATATAATTCAAAGTTCTAGATAAAGGTTCCAAGTCAAACAACCAATTTGGACCACTTTCAGGATCACTAGGTTTATTCTCTAAAAACCTAACATGTACTCTTTCAAGAATACGTTTTTCTTCCTTGAGATAAACCCTATATCCCTTGCTCTACACTGAATACCTATGAAGTAGCCTTCATCACCTTTTGCACTAAATTTACCTAAGGCATCACTAGTATCTAAAACTACTACATGACAACCAAAAGGTCTGAGAAAACCAATATTAGGTTTTCTACCCCAAAGTAACTCATAAGGTGTTTTGTTCTTAATTTTGTTAACCAATGCTCTATTTTGAACATAACAAGCTGTATTAACAGCCTCAGCCCAAAAGACTATAGGAAAATGAGCATCAGCCAACATGGTTCTGGCTGCTTCAATTAGGGTTCTATTTTTCCTCTCAGCAACCCCATTTTGCTGTGGGGTTCTGGCAACACTAAATTGCCTAGTAATTCCTTTCCTGGCACAGAAATCATCTAACTTTTTATTCCTAAATTCACCACCATTATCACTCCTAAGTATTTTAACTTCATTGCCAGATTTCTTCTCAATCTGAGTGATAAAATAAATTAAAGTATCAGCTGTATCACTCTTCATATCTAGAAAGAAGGTCCAATTAAACCTAGAAAAGTCATCTGTGATGACAAAGCAATAGGACTTTCCATTCAAACTTTCTATATTGGTTGGACCAAAGAGGTCCATATGAAGCAAATGAAGAGGTCTAGTACTAGAGTGCACCTGCTTGGACTTGAATGAGACCTTGTGCTGCTTGCCTTTAAGACATGCAACACAAGAGTGGTCATTGTGGAAGGCCTTCTCAGGCAAACCATCAACGAAGCCAAGTCTCACAAGCCTGTTTTATTCTTAAAATTTATGTTCCCTAGTCTCCTGTGCCACAAATTACTTTCATCTACTGAAGCTTTAGCATAAAAACAAGACATATTGTTATTCATTCTAATCCCATTCAGATTCACATTGTATATGTCTTTATGCCTAGGTGTTCTATATTTAATATATTTCTCATCAGGGATCTTATAATCCTTGATTAACACCAAACATTCAGTATCAGTAAACAGAACTTTATTTTTGTTATCACAAACTTATGATACACTAAAAAGATTGTAGTCAAGTTCCTTTACCAGAAATACGTTCTCAAAACGCAAGTTCTTGGTGAGAAGGGTTCCTTTGCCTATGATAGTACTATATCCGCCTCCAAAGTAAACCTTATCACCATCCTTAATGGGAGTGAAGTTTGTAAGATAATCTTCCTTCCCTGTCATGTGCCTTGAGCATCCACTGTCCTAATATCCATAATCATTGACCTGTTTTTGAATGCCCTGCACATAAAGAAAACAAATTAGTTTTCTTTGGGAACCCAAGCCTTAGAAGACTTGGATTCATCTGGTTGTTCAATAAGAACATACTTAGTTCTCACAACAACCCCATTTTCATCCTTCTTAGGATGAAATACCCAGTTAACCCCAATAGGTTTTGTAATGACCTTTGAAATGTAATTAAATCTGTTGCAGGTCATTGAAATCCCATTATCATTAGGGTTTTGATCTTTCTTGGGTCTCCATGTTAAGCTTGAAGAAGCTTTAGACCCCTTACCCTGTGGTTGCAAATATTTAGGTCTGGTCACGTTTTTGTCAGCGTTGGAATTGGTCTTGTCAACGCTGAAATTACCCTTGTCAGCGTTGAACCTAGGGTTTGCTATAGAAACCCATTGCCTATTAGACCAAGTATTTGTCTTTTGAAATGGTCTTTGTCCATGAGTGTTAGACCCTCTAGTGAAGAATGGGACAGATCTAATCACTTGTGGACTTTGCTGCACACAAGGTTTGGGTCTGACAACGTTTGACTTTCTAACAACGTTGACTTTGTTCCTGTCAGCGCTGAATTTGTTCCTGTCAGCGCTGACTTTGGGAGCATTGACACACTTATATGCCAAGTGTGAAAAGCTATCACAAGTGTAACAGGCTTTTCTAGACACAACCCTAGGTCTAGAAGAAAAGAAGCATGTTCCATCATTGCTAACTTGGCTCTTGGGTGACCTAGTATTCCTATACATCTCTGCATACTTAATGCTAGGTTTTCTAATAGTGTTTGATCCAAGGTCAACAGCTTTACCAGTGATTGGGTTTGTAACATTAATGGGAGTTGACTCATTAGGACTTTCACATAGCAAGCTACCCTTAACAAATAATATAGGGTTAGCTTTCTTCTATTCATTCAGGTCAGTTAACTTTTGTTGATACTCTTCAACTGGGGTGACAACTCTTGGTGGAGGAATGGATTCCTCCTCTTGGAGTTCTCTCAAACCAGTCCAAGATAGGTCCTTTCGTTGGACACCATAGATGTGACAAATCTAACATTTTCAGGTAGTGAAATATTTTCTCAAATGATATTTTGAAACTTATTTTGTGTTGGTTGACGAACTCACAATTTACGGATTTAAATTTGGGCTTACGTGCATAATTTGGCGTCTTTTACGACTAAACCGGAAACCTTAGGATTACGTATTTACGTTTTTGAACTCCGTTTTTGATGAGACAATTTTTATTGGATTCGTTTTGTGACGGTGATTCATAATTTATAAAAACGTTTTTCGTAAAACGACTCGAGGGCACGCAAATCAAGAAAACTAGAATCGAGAAATACCCGTAAACTAGTGAGATGGGACAAAACACTTTGTCCCACCCCACTAGCAATATGGGACGGTGATGAGACTGCTTTTATACATAGTCTCATCTTCCAAATAGTGCTTAAAATGCATTAAATATCATCAAAATACCCAAATATATGCTTGTGTTTGTTGCTTGTGTATTTTAGGTACGGATATTGAGATAATGACAAAAGATCACAAGAATCATGCAAAAACGAACACGGGAAACGAAGCCGCACAATGAACCAAGCCCTAGTGAAGACTTTCCCAAGATCAACCCTTGAAGATTTGAAGAATTATGAAGAAGGGTCCTCCAATTATGAAGAATTGACACTTTATACCCTTGTATCCTCATAATTACAAGTTTGGTCCCTAAAGTTTGTCAAAATTACCAAAAGGGCCCTTAACTTTGAAGAATTGGCAAGTTTAGCCCCTCAACAAAGCTAAATTTTAAACCAATATCATCCATAAAGTCAAATATATCATGAAGTCCTTCAAAGTACAAGAAATGACAAGTTTGGTCCTTTGAAAAATCCAAAATTACAAAAAGGACCCTCAACTTTCAACAATTGGAAAAAATGGTCCCTCATATATCAAGACTTGGCAAATTCAGTCCTCCAAAATGACAATTATACAAGTCTAGACCATTACCTTTGAAGAAAATACCAAACCAGCCCTTGAAGAATTCAATTATGGCAAGAAATACCCCTGAATTCATGTTACAAAAGTTTATGGGCCAAAAATGTAAAAAGTCCAAAGTTGATACGGCTTAAATGGGCGCTGATAGAGTTTTGTTTGCAAATGACAAGAAGAAAAGAAGTGAGGGGTTAAACCTGGGCGACACAATAGATACCTTAACCAGTGAGGGGGTGACACGTGCCCCACTCACTCAAATCCACCAATCCCCTTCCACCCTTTGTCCACCTCAGATATCCACCCACAACTGAATTAACAAACCCTTAATTAAATATTTAATTAACGGCGCTAAACACCCAATTTAAAAACCAAACGGATTAAAACCTTGTTCTTGGTGTTCTTCACATAATTTGGGGATTTTTGACTAAACAAAAATCAAGCAGCCATCCCTTCCAGATTTAAGATTAAGTGGATACTAAACACAACCCAACCTTAAACATGGACACCTCATCACCCCATTTGTCTCCTAGTGTCTCCCCTGCTCCACACCCATGCATACTGCCAAAAAGATGGCAGCAATCCAACGTCCCACATTCATGCTTACTTTCTAAGCATCTTATGAGCCATTAGATCACAACTTCATGCCAGCTATCTTCACAAGGGTCCAAATTCAGTCACATGATTCAAGATGAAGACAAAGACCTCAAGGGCATTTTTGGGACTTTAGCATTAGGGTTTACACGTTTTGCAGCTTGCTAGGACCTTGTACACCCTCTATATAAAGGGTCTAGTTCATTTCATTTGTTCCTGCTTTTGGTTTTTCCTTTGTTCAAACACTTGTAAATCCTTTTTCAGTTTAATGAATTTGAGTTAAGTGATTTGAAGAAAGACCAAGTGCCACCTTTATTCTGTTGTTTATGTTCTTAGCTTACTGTTTTTGAAGTTTAAAACCTGTTTTCAAAAGAGGAGTGTGCACAAGTTTGCATATTTTCCTCATTTTCTTGATATTTTGCTAAGTCTTGTTCCAATCTTGGAATTCTTGGGCTATAGGGCTGATCATAGCATCCTAACTGAGTTGGTTAAGGTGTGGTGAGGCTTATAACTTGGGGATAATCAAGTGTGGGGTAACAAGTTTGCATCAATCAAGATTTTTCCAAGTTTCTGATTTTTCATGTTATTGTGCTTAACCCTTGTTGAATCTTAGCAGGCTTTTGTGGAAGCTTGTGCTTGTTCTTGCTAGCACATAAGCTCAAAATTCGTGGGTGTGGATGTACATCCATGAGGTTTGCTTACTTAATCTCCAAATCTGCATAAATTGTGATTTTTGGTGATATTTGTATGAAACTGTTGTTCTTGTGAATTTTGTGGCTTGTTCTTGCTTGAATCTGTTATTTAGACTTGTTAGAGTGTTAATTGATGCTTGGTTGGCCTGAAATCTTGTTTTGCTTTTGAAAATCTTGATTTGAAAAAGTTAAAGGGGTGTTTGGGTCTACTGATTTATGCTTGTAATCTGATTTTGTGTTAAGGGAAAGTGTTGTTTATGCTTTGTATCTGATATAACTTTGTTTGAGAGTGTTTTGCTGCAAGTTATTGGGTTTGAACACTTGAATTGATCAATCTGCTATTAAGACCTTGTTTCTGCTTGTTTTGACCTAGGATTTTGGGAACACTTAGTGTGTATGCATGCTTAGGGATAAAAGTGGTTTAAACAAAGTTAACTTAACCTGTTTGAAAGATTTGAGGTGTTGAAATTGGCTTGTGTGTCAAATACATCAGCAAAAGTTAAAAACTGCATGTGTAGTGTTCATCAGTAACTTTGATAGCTTGGATCTTGCTTAATTCTTTGAACCAGTGCATGAAACCTGTTTAGACTTGCTTATTGGAGTTTATTAAAGCTTGTGTATGCATTTGGTTGAATTTGGTTGGCTGATTTGTGCTAAAACTGCTCTTGAATGCTAAACTGCTCATTGTTCATGTCTGTGCTATATCTGGTGATAAATTGATTAAACTGTATCAATTGGCTGTTTGTGATTGTGTTATTTTGCTTGTTATTGACTCCTTTTGATCCAAAGATCAATTGGGTGCCTTTGTGAAAACTGAATCCAAGAAAAAGTCACTAAAGACAACAAGTCAAAATAGTCAAGCAGTGGGAAAAGTTCCCACTGCTCTACATCCAAAACTAGCCCCTGCTAGTGCAATTTTATCATCAGCTTATCAATAAGCTATTCTAGCTTATTCTAACTTGCAACAACTTATTTTTTGTAATAGATCTTCATTATTTGACCCATTTAAGTGAACTGGAGCTTATCAGACTTTGACTTTGACTTTTCACTAGAAAACCAACTTGTTTGACTTTTAAGATAAGTGCTTATTTGATTTTCCAGCTTATTGAGTGTGCTTATTTGAAAGTTCTTTGGTTTTTAAGCTTAGTTTTGTCAAAAGAAACATTTTGCAACTTGAATCAGCTTCTGAGGTGGTCTAGATCATAAAAACGACTATTTTGTCGTTTTGTGAATAAGTTGTTGACTTGTTTCTGGCTTATTGAGTGGTCTTATTTGAAATTTCTTTTTACAGAAGTCTTTGTTAGGTCAAAAGAAGGTTGTGTGTTAAATTTTAGCTTATGACATCAGCTTATAGCTTAATGGGCCAAAAAGCCCATTAAGAATAACCTGCTTATTATAAGTTAGCTTATTTCACATTTTCAGCTTTTGGGCCTTTGGAAAAAGTTGTTTAAAATCAAATTTTGAGTCAACCTGTGCTTTTTGAGCTTATTTTGAGCACTTTTTCTTATTGGGCCTTAATTAAGCCCAATAAGGGACTGTTTAGGGTTTGGCCCATTTTCTAGGCCCAATAGGGGTATTTAGGTAATTTCACTTTCATTTCTGAGTTATTTAGGTTAAATTAAGCTAGTTTTCAAGTTTTTAGAATTTTTTATAATTTTGGATTTTTAATATTATTTTAATATTATTTTATTATTAAAAATTAAAAGTCTGATTTTCTAGGTTTTTATATTTTTCCTAGGTTCTAAATACTTAATTAGGATTTTTGCAACTTTCTAAATAATTTTTAGGTCTTTTAATTATTTGTTATAATTAATTTAAGATTTAATTGATTTTAGGAGTTTTTAATTATTTAAAAATAGTTTTAATTGGTTTTAAAATTTTGAAAAATAGTTTTTAGCTTAATTAGAGTATTTTTTGAGGTTTACAAACTTGAAAATCTTGTTTAGGGCTTTTTAATAATTAATTTTGATTTTTAGGGCTTTAATTAGCATTAAAAAGCCATTATCTAATTAATTAAAAGGTTTTTGCAAGTTTTGATTTTTTGTAAACTCTTAGAACTTTATTAAGGATTTTTGGTGATTTTTAGGAATTTTTAGGTATTAATTTTAATTTTGGTGGTTTTTACGACTTTACGTGTACGCCTTTTCAGACTTAGTTTAATCCGTCTTCATAACCGTCACTCTCTTCTAATCCCCTTTCTATTCTTCTTTTCAAATATAATCACAAATTAATCCAAGTCATTACACACATAACACACTAGCCTCCTTGAGAACGAACTTAATTGGGTCATTCACACACGGTTTTCCTAAATCGTCGTGCTCACTTGCCCTATTTATTGCTCTCTTTTCCTAAAGGGTTGCAAAACTTCAACATCATTTTGGCGCCGCTGCCGGGGAGGCGTGTTGTGTTTTGATTTGGCATTGTTGTTTTTATACTAACCATAATTAGTATTTGTATTAGTAGCACTCTACTAATACGTATTATCGTTTTTCGGTTTTTGTGTGAATATTATTACTATATTGTATACGTAGAACAATAAATACACAAGTACTCCAAATACGTGAGCAATCACAACCTTGACTTGGGAGGTCATTACCCAATCATTGTATTCGAATCTCAAACCAAAGAAAAAGGCAAAAATAGATAAATACTTTCGTGAAGCTTAATCTTGAAAATACAAACTATAAGGTGGGTATAAGGCGGATATTATAAAATATATCCTAAGGAAAAAGGCTCTTAAGTGCTTCGCGCCGCCTCGTTGCCCCGCTTGCTTGTGAGTATTTGATTGTGAGAGTGAATCGAGGGTTTTGCCGCCCAAAGTATTACTAAGTATCATATATATTTTCTTGGTTTCAATTTGATTAAACCCTCTTGAACGATTTGGTGTTCCACCATCGTTCTAAAGTCATCGAAGGCGTTCACTCCGCGTGTTCGTTTTCATTCTTTGAGGCTTCGTTAATCAAGAGATTTGATTAGTGAGGAGATTTGTGGACTCATTGTCTACCTAATACATTTCACCAAGTTCCAAAAAAAGGTTAATACAATCAAAAACCACAAAAAAAAATTTAAAAAAATACAAAACACCAAAAAGAATCTTCTTTGCTCGTCCCCTCGTTGTACGTGATGTTTATGCTAACTCGAAATCAAGCAAGACGTGCTCGTAAACGAAAAAACAAATCCATCACTCCAAACAATTCTAGTGAGGAGTCTCCTATTGACGAACCCATTGTAAGAGAAGCACCAACCATGGCGAATCGAACTATGATGGAGTTACTTCAAGCACCCACCGAGGGTTATGGAGAGGCTATTGTAATTCCCGCTATCCTTGCGGAGAATTTTGAAGTTAAGACGGGTTTGTTGTCCATGATTCAAAACAACAAATTCCGTGGTGATGAGAAGGACAATCCTCACAACCATATCCGCCAATTCAATCGTCTTACCGCTACTTGCAAGTTAAAGGATGTATCTAACGACTCGATTAAGATGATGCTTTTTCCGTATTCCTTAGCGGGGCCCGCAAAAATTTGGTTAGAGAAAGAGCCACCCAATTCTATATTGACGTGGAAGGATCTCGTGTCTAAGTTTGTGAACCAATTTTTTCCGCCCTCTAAGACTACGCACTTGAAAAACGAGATTTCAAAGTTTTCACAAGAATTTAATGAAAGTTTTTCAACGGCTTGGAATAGGTTTAAGGAAATGTTACATGAGTGTCCTCATCACGGTTTTTCCGATTTGCATCAAATTGACACATTTTACAATGGACTTAATGATCATGAAAGGGATTATTTGAATGCCGCCGCGGGTGGTAATTTTTTGTGTAAAACGGTTGAGGAAGCTTTGGTGATTATTGAAAATAGATCTAAGGTGTATAGTCCTCGTAGCACGTCTAGTGTTCGTAAGGCTTCGTCTTCGGCTTCACCTTCTTTGTCTAATACCATCGATGCTTGCCAAATTGAGGCGAACTTGGAAAACAAGATTTTTGATAAGTTGAAAGGACTTTTGATTGAGTTTAAAGTTGGTGAACCAAGTGCTCCCGCTACGGTTAAAGCGGTTGAGGTTTCTTGCATGTATTGTGGTGGAGGTCATGATTTCTCCGAGTGCATTACCAACGGTGGTAACACTTCGAGTGCCTTTGCGGCCACGGGAAATTACAACCAAAACGGTCAAGTTTCCCGCTCTAATCAAATGACTCCACCGGGTTTTGGATCAAATCAAAATGCTAACAATTATCGCAACAATCAAGTTGGTTTTAAGAACAATTATAACAAGGGAAATTATGGGAATCAAGGGGCTAATAATCAAGTTTCAAACAAAAATGATTTTCAAAATAACAACAAGAGTTTGCAAACATTGAAAGATCTTCCAAGTGAGTTTGTTGAATATGCTAGTGGTAATGATGCTAGGTTTGACAACATTCAAAGAGAAATAATTAGCCTAAGATCCGAGTTCAAAAACGACTTGAAGAAAGAGTTGAAAAATGAGTTAGCTAATGAACTTAAAATCCACACCAACAAGATGGAAGGAAATGTCACTAGGTTGCAACAAAACCAACAAAAGATGGAACAAGGGCAACATGAGATTAAACAAGAGATGCTTAAGGCCGAGAAAAGGCAAACCGAAGCCGTATTGAGGCAATCTAATTTTGAAGATAAAATCTCGTCTATGTTTGAGGCAATAATGTGTAAACCGTCATCAAGTGGTCTTCCTAGTAACACCATATCCAACCCTAAGGGTGAGATGAAAGTGATTACCACACGTAGTGGTAAGACACTTAAGGAGCCGATTCCTCAACCAATTGCTCCTACGGAGGAAGCAATTGAGGAAGAACCCGAGGTGGTGGTCGAAAAGGAGCATATTTCAAGCCCACAAAGTACCGCTCATACCACACCTACGGTTGACCCATTACCATCATTGGAACCTGAGATTCCAAAGGCTATGCCTACTATGCCTCAACCCACACCACCTTTGCCCTACCCATCGAGACTTAGGAAAGAGAAACGACAAGAGCGCGACAACTATCAATTTGAGCTTTTTATGAAAATGTTTCGTGATTTGCACTTTAATGTGAGTTTCGCCGATGCCTTGGTCATGATGCCTCGATTTGCCGCTAACTTTAAGAGTATGTTGAACAACAAGGAAAAATTACACCGAATGTCTAGTTGTTCGTCGGTTTATCTTAATCGCATACCTCAAAAAGTCGGTGATCCCGGTAAATTTTTGATCCCTTGTGCAATTCAAGATATGGAAGAATGCTATGCCTTGGCCGATCTTGGTGCTAGCATTAACTTGATGCCACTTGCAATCTACAAGTCGCTCAATCTTCCTAATCTTACTCCTTCACGAATGTCTATTGAGTTGGCCGACCATTCCACGATTCTTGCATGTGGATTGGCGGAAGACGTTTTTGTGAAAGTGGGAAAGTTCTACTATCCCGTAGACTTTATTGTTGTTGACATCCCCACGGATCCTCAAGTTCCTCTTATTTTAGGTCGTTCATTTTTAGATACGTCTATGGCTTTGATTGATGTGCATGCTAGAAAGATCACCTTACGTTTCAACGACGAGGAACTTGTTATAAACGCAACTCAAAATTCTCAACTTTCTCATGTTTATTCCGTTGCTACCATAAACCTCGTTGATATGATCGACGTGGTTTGCGAGGAATTTTCACAAGAAGTTTTAGGGTTTGGTGATGAAGAAACTAGTGGCAATCCCACTATGTTAGATCCAATTCTTGATAATTCGACACCAACCTTCACTCCTTTCGAAGGTGGTGGTTTTACGTTGGAAGAATTCGATGTTCCACGTACTTGTGACGAAGACCTCGACAACTATGAGGACTTCTCGATTATCAAGGATTTTCTCAACGATTTCCCATTTCCTCCACCCGAGGAGGTTATGAGTATCGAGCCCAAATCTTCACTCGAGGAACCACCTATCCTCGAGTTGAAAGATTTACCTCCTCACCTCGAGTATGTCTATTTGGAGGAGGACGACAAGTTGCCGGTTATTATTGCGAAGGAACTTTCGAATGATGAAAAAACCGCACTTGTCGATATTCTTAAGGCTCACAAAGGGGCGATTGCGTGGAAGTTATCCGACATTAAGGGAATCGATCCCAAATTTTGTACCCACAAAATCTTAATGGAGGAGGATTTCAAGCCAACAATCCAAAGTCAAAGGAGGGTAAACCCCAAGATTCACGACGTCATCAAAAAGGAGGTCCTTAAACTCCTTGACGCGGGAATGATTTACCCTATTTCCGATAGCCCTTGGGTGAGTCCTATTCATTGTGTCCCTAAAAAGGGAGGGATGACCGTTGTGCCAAACGATGCCAACGAGTTGATTCCCACGAGACTCGTGACCGGATGGAGAGTGTGCATTGACTATCGAAAGTTGAATGAAGCCACTCGAAAAGACCATTTTCCCTTGCCCTTCATGGACCAAATGTTGGAGCGTCTTGCGGGAAACGATTTCTATTGCTTTCTAGATGGTTTTTCCGGTTACTTCCAAATCCCCATCGATCCTCGTGATCAAGAAAAAACTACGTTTACGTGTCCATATGGAACGTTTGCCTATCGTAGAATGCCATTCGGACTTTGCAATGCACCGGGAACTTTTCAACGATGCATGATGGCTATTTTTCATGATATGATCGAGAAGACGATGGAAGTCTTCATGGATGACTTTTCCGTGTTTGGTGATTCCTTTACTTCGTGTTTGTCGAACCTTGAGAGAATGTTAAAACGTTGTGAGGAAACCAACCTTGTGCTCAATTGGGAAAAGTGTCATTTTATGGTTAAGAGTGGAATCGTCTTAGGGCACAAGGTCTCGAAAGCGGGGATTGAGGTAGATCAAGCTAAGGTAGACGTCATCGCCAAATTACCTCATCCCAAAACCGTCAAGGGAGTTAGGAGTTTCCTAGGCCACGCGGGCTTTTATCGACGATTCATCAAGGATTTCTCGAAGATTTCTCGACCCATTACACATCTTCTTGAAAAAGAGGCACGTTTTGTCTTTGACGAAGATTGTGTACGAGCCTTTGAAATCCTTAAGAGGAAACTTACCGAAGCTCCCATTCTTGTTGCTCCAAATTGGAACCTCCCCTTTGAACTTATGTGTGATGCAAGTGATTACGCTATTGGGGCCGTTTTGGGGCAACGTCATGGAAAGCACTTCTTGCCTATCCACTATGCTAGCAAGACGATGACCGAGGCTCAACTTAAATACACTACAACGGAAAAGGAGTTCCTTGCCGTGGTGTATGCATTTGAGAAATTCCGACCTTATCTCGTCTTGACGAAATGCATAGTGTATACGGACCATTCGGCTATCAAGTATCTCATGGCTAAACAAGATGCAAAGCCGAGATTACTTCGTTGGATTCTCCTCCTTCAAGAATTTGATCACACCATCGTTGACAAAAAAGGAGCCGAGAATCTAGCGGCCGATCATCTCTCTCGTTTGGAAGATCCTCACCAAAGTGTTTACGAGCCTAAGGAAATCACCGAAACATTTCCGCTCGAGACACTTGGTTTAGTGAACTCCAAGCTTGATTCTTCTACCCCATGGTTTGCGGATTTTGCAAATTACCATGCGGGTAACTTCATCGTTAAGGGTATGACAACTCAAGAAAAACGAAAATTATTTTGTGATGTCAAGTTCTACTTTTGGAACGACCCTTACTTGTTTCGAACTTGTGCGGATCAAATCATCCGACGTTGTGTATTTGGCACCGAAGCTTCTAACATACTTAGAGCTTGCCATGAGGGACCCACGGGTGGTCACCACGGTGCTAATCTCACGGCTAAGAAGGTGTTTGATGCCGGCTTCTTTTGGCCTACTATTTACCGAGATGCACAAAATCTTGTGAAGTCTTGTGATTCATGCCAACGACAAGGAAAAGCCTCACAAAAAGATGAAATGCCACAAAATATCATTCAAGTATGTGAGATCTTTGACGTTTGGGGCATAGACTTTATGGGGCCGTTCCCATCATCTCGTGGTAATAAGTATATTCTCGTTGCGGTTGACTACCTTTCTAAGTGGGTGGAGGCAAAGGCTTGCCCACCAATGATGCTCGTGTGGTAGTTAAGTTCTTGAAAAGTTTGTTTGCTAGGTTTGGAACCCCTCGTGCGATCATAAGCGATCGTGGAACCCATTTTTGTAATGACCAATTCGAAAGAGTCTTAAGGAAATATGGGGTTACACATCGTCTTTCTACGGCTTATCACCCACAAACGAGTGGGCAAGTCGAGGTTTCAAACCGAGCATTGAAGAGGATCTTGGAGAGGTCCGTAGGGGAAAACCGACAATCTTGGTCGGATAAGTTAGACGATGCTTTATGGGCCTTTAGGACCGCTCATAAGACGCCCATTGGGTGCACTCCCTATAAGCTTGTGTATGGAAAGAATTGTCATTTGCCTATCGAGTTAGAACACAAGGTTTATTGGGCCCTAAAGCATTGTAATGATGACATGGAGACCGCGGGGAAACACCGGAAAATGCAATTAAATGAATTGGATGAATTGAGAGACATTGCTTATGAAAATTCATTGATTTACAAAGAGAAAACTAAAAAGTTGCATGATTCAAAAATTAAAAACCGGGTTTTTAACATTGGGGATCAAGTATTGCTTTTTAATTCAAGATTGAAAATATTTTCCGGTAAATTGAAATCCCGTTGGTCCGGTCCATTCACCGTGACTCAAGTGTTTCCGTATGGGACCATCGAGCTAGCTCAAGATGATGGTCCTAACTTCAAGGTGAATGGACATAGGTTGAAGCACTACTTTGGTGGGGAAGTTCCATCCTTGAACTACCTCGACCAAGTCACCTTCCCCAATAATAATTAGTATTGAGGGGATCGAGTCGAGCTCATGACTCGGTAATCAAAAACGAGGAGCCTCGTGGGGGAGTCCCATGCTTATCCTATGTACATATTATCGCTTTCTTAGTTTAATGTAGCTTACGTGTGGGGATTTGTGCCCTTCCAACCTTTGTTCCGTGATTGTTTGTGATATGTGGTTTTTAGATCATGATCTTCACGATTGGAGCCTCTCGTGTTCGTTTTATGGGAGCACTCGATCGTTTGCTTTGGAGACATTTCTCAATATCCATGATATATCCTTTATTGTTCTAACCTTAGGTTTTTAGCACACTTCATAAACGGCTATTAATTTAACGGTTACACCCTTTCCATGCTAGATTAGGCATTCGACTACGTCTCTAGTATGGGGGTGTTTGCACCCCTAGACTCGAAACATTGAGGACAATGTTTAACTTTAGTATGGGGGGGTGAATAGATACTTGCCTTGCCAAACCTTCACGCTTTCCAAAGTTTATTGTTTTGTTGCAAAATAAGGCTAAAAATGGCCAAATTTTAAAATTTTTCTCATGTTTCATAAGTGTTTGAAGACACGAATGTAGATTTTCCGATGGCGAGAATAAGAGTAATTTTTGACTCGACCGTGCGTGTTGAGCACTTAGCTTTGGTTCCTTAACTTCACGTTAGGCTAAGTCTCTTAAATGAGGACGAGAAATGATAAGGTTAATTATAAGTTACTATGCTAAACGTAGAATACTCGTATTCTTTCAAAAACTCATGTGTTCTCGTTGTTTGCTTATTCTCCCTCCGCATGTAAATATTTTTTGCTTAATAAATATTGACTTAGCGGTTTAGTTGGGATTGTTGGGTTTCTAGTCTTTTCTAGTAGCTTCCGTGTAATTAAATTGGGAAGACATTAAGGTATCGCCAGCGTCACGGTTTTGAAGTATTGGCACCCTAATAATCGAAAGCTTCACCCAATAATAAGATTTCAAGTGCTCACCTAAATCAAGCAAACAATTTGAAGCCCCACAAGGCCGAAAAATCTATGCAAAATTGAAAGTGAATCAAGCCTTAATCTTCGAAGCTTTAAAGATCCAAAATTCGCCTTAGCGTGAGGATATACGTCTTTGGCTAATAAAACCACCGATGAGGAGGATAATAAAAGGCAAGGCAAGACCGAAGTCATAATAAAAGCTTCATGGCGAAGTTGAATAAAAGATGGAGGTAAACCATAGATAATAAGGCCCTTCCGTTAGGGGGCATATAAAAGTCTTGGTAATAAGTCTCATGTTCAAAACCGTTATAAAACCGTGTTTATCGATTCTTCTTGTCAACTTAATTTTTTAAAATCGTTGTCTATTAGGAGGGGTTATTGATTTGATGATCTTAGTTACACCGTTAGGACTCTATTTTTAGACCTAAATCTCTATTATCGCATAAGTCAAACAATGTATCCTCGTGAAACATTCAAGACATCATAAAATATAAGAGATACAACTTAGGAATAATGGGAGGATAAGTACGTGATTAGGGCATATGAGTAGTGTTAGCATTACTAACTTATAATGACAATGATCTCGTTGCACGCTTAGCATGGAATTGGAGTGAAAATCGAGGATGACAAAATTATTTCTAACGAAGCATTCACGTGTTCTTATTCTATGAACCTAAACGTCCCATTTTGCGATGAAAATCATACATTATGTCTATAACACAAGTAGTAGTGTAGTGTAGCTAGTTTATCATTTGAATAAAATTAAATTTTGGAGTTGCTTTGATACTTTATTCTAGCATTGCGTGAGGGCACGGCAATGGTTTAGTATGGGGGAGTGATGAGACTGCTTTTATACATAGTCTCATCTTCCAAATAGGGCTTAAAATGCATTAAATATCATCAAAATACCCAAATATATGCTTGTGTTTGTTGCTTGTGTATTTTAGGTACGGATATTGAGATAATGACAAAAGATCACAAGAATCATGCAAAAACGAACACGGGAAACGAAGCCGCACAATGAACCAAGCCCTAGTGAAGACTTTCCCAAGATCAACCCTTGAAGATTTGAAGAATTATGAAGAAGGGTCCTCCAATTATGAAGAATTGACACTTTATACCCTTGTATCCTCATAATTACAAGTTTGGTCCCTAAAGTTTGTCAAAATTACCAAAAGGGCCCTTAACTTTGAAGAATTGGCAAGTTTAGCCCCTCAACAAAGCTAAATTGTCAACCAATATCATCCATAAAGTCAAATATATCATGAAGTCCTTCAAAGTACAAGAAATGACAAGTTTGGTCCTTTGAAAAATCCAAAATTACAAAAAGGACCCTCAACTTTCAACAATTGGCAAAAATGGTCCCTCATATATCAAGACTTGGCAAATTCAGTCCTCCAAAATGACAATTATACAAGTCTAGACCATTACCTTTGAAGAAAATACCAAACCAGCCCTTGAAGAATTCAATTATGGCAAGAAATACCCCTGAATTCATGTTACAAAAGTTTATGGGCCAAAAATGTAAAAAGTCCAAAGTTGATACGGCTTAAATGGGCGCTGATAGAGTTTTGTTTGCAAATGACAAGAAGAAAAGAAGTGAGGGGTTAAACCTGGGCGACACAATAGATACCTTAACCAGTGAGGGGGTGACACGTGCCCCACTCACTCAAATCCACCAATCCCCTTCCACCCTTTGTCCACCTCAGATATCCACCCACAACTGAATTAACAAACCCTTAATTAAATATTTAATTAAGGGCGCTAAACACCCAATTTAAAAACCAAACGGATTAAAACCTTGTTCTTGGTGTTCTTCACATAATTTGGGGATTTTTGACTAAACAAAAATCAAGCAGCCATCCCTTCCAGATTTAAGATTAAGTGGATACTAAACACAACCCAACCTTAAACATGGACACCTCATCACCCCATTTGTCTCCTAGTGTCTCCCCTGCTCCACACCCATGCATACTACCAAAAAGATGGCAGCAATCCAACGTCCCACATTCATGCTTACTTTCTAAGCATCTTATGAGCCATTAGATCACAACTTCATGCCAGCTATCTTCACAAGGGTCCAAATTCAGTCACATGATTCAAGATGAAGACAAAGACCTCAAGGGCATTTTTGGGACTTTAGCATTAGGGTTTACACGTTTTGCAGCTTGCTAGGACCTTGTACACCCTCTATATAAAGGGTCTAGTTCATTTCATTTGTTCCTGCTTTTGGTTTTTCCTTTGTTCAAACACTTGTAAATCCTTTTTCAGTTTAATGAATTTGAGTTAAGTGATTTGAAGAAAGACCAAGTGCCACCTTTATTCTGTTGTTTATGTTCTTAGCTTACTGTTTTTGAAGTTTAAAACCTGTTTTCAAAAGAGGAGTGTGCACAAGTTTGCATATTTTCCTCATTTTCTTGATATTTTGCTAAGTCTTGTTCCAATCTTGGAATTCTTGGGCTATAGGGCTGATCATAGCATCCTAACTGAGTTGGTTAAGGTGTGGTGAGGCTTATAACTTGGGGATAATCAAGTGTGGGGTAACAAGTTTGCATCAATCAAGATTTTTCCAAGTTTCTGATTTTTCATGTTATTGTGCTTAACCCTTGTTGAATCTTAGCAGGCTTTTGTGGAAGCTTGTGCTTGTTCTTGCTAGCACATAAGCTCAAAATTCGTGGGTGTGGATGTACATCCATGAGGTTTGCTTACTTAATCTCCAAATCTGCATAAATTGTGATTTTTGGTGATATTTGTATGAAACTGTTGTTCTTGTGAATTTTGTGGCTTGTTCTTGCTTGAATCTGTTATTTAGACTTGTTAGAGTGTTAATTGATGCTTGGTTGGCCTGAAATCTTGTTTTGCTTTTGAAAATCTTGATTTGAAAAAGTTAAAGGGGTGTTTGGGTCTACTGATTTATGCTTGTAATCTGATTTTGTGTTAAGGGAAAGTGTTGTTTATGCTTTGTATCTGATATAACTTTGTTTGAGAGTGTTTTGCTGCAAGTTATTGGGTTTGAACACTTGAATTGATCAATCTGCTATTAAGACCTTGTTTCTGCTTGTTTTGACCTAGGATTTTGGGAACACTTAGTGTGTATGCATGCTTAGGGATAAAAGTGGTTTAAACAAAGTTAACTTAACCTGTTTGAAAGATTTGAGGTGTTGAAATTGGCTTGTGTGTCAAATACATCAGCAAAAGTTAAAAACTGCATGTGTAGTGTTCATCAGTAACTTTGATAGCTTGGATCTTGCTTAATTCTTTGAACCAGTGCATGAAACCTGTTTAGACTTGCTTATTGGAGTTTATTAAAGCTTGTGTATGCATTTGGTTGAATTTGGTTGGCTGATTTGTGCTAAAACTGCTCTTGAATGCTAAACTGCTCATTGTTCATGTCTGTGCTATATCTGGTGATAAATTGATTAAACTGTATCAATTGGCTGTTTGTGATTGTGTTATTTTGCTTGTTATTGACTCCTTTTGATCCAAAGATCAATTGGGTGCCTTTGTGAAAACTGAATCCAAGAAAAAGTCACTAAAGACAACAAGTCAAAATAGTCAAGCAGTGGGAAAAGTTCCCACTGCTCTACATCCAAAACTAGCCCCTGCTAGTGCAATTTTATCATCAGCTTATCAATAAGCTATTCTAGCTTATTCTGACTTGCAACAACTTATTTTTTGTAATAGATCTTCATTATTTGACCCATTTAAGTGAACTGGAGCTTATCAGACTTTGACTTTGACTTTTCACTAGAAAACCAACTTGTTTGACTTTTAAGATAAGTGCTTATTTGATTTTCCAGCTTATTGAGTGTGCTTATTTGAAAGTTCTTTGGTTTTTAAGCTTAGTTTTGTCAAAAGAAACATTTTGCAACTTGAATCAGCTTTTGAGGTGGTCTAGATCATAAAAACGACTATTTTGTCGTTTTGTGAATAAGTTGTTGACTTGTTTCTGGCTTATTGAGTGGTCTTATTTGAAATTTCTTTTTACAGAAGTCTTTGTTAGGTCAAAAGAAGGTTGTGTGTTAAATTTTAGCTTATGACATCAGCTTATAGCTTAATGGGCCAAAAAGCCCATTAAGAATAAGCTGCTTATTATAAGTTAGCTTATTTCACATTTTCAGCTTTTGGGCCTTTGGAAAAAGTTGTTTAAAATCAAATTTTGAGTCAACCTGTGCTTTTTGAGCTTATTTTGAGCACTTTTTCTTATTGGGCCTTAATTAAGCCCAATAAGGGACTGTTTAGGGTTTGGCCCATTTTCTAGGCCCAATAGGGGTATTTAGGTAATTTCACTTTCATTTCTGAGTTATTTAGGTTAAATTAAGCTAGTTTGCAAGTTTTTAGAATTTTTTATAATTTTGGATTTTTAATATTATTTTAATATTATTTTATTATTAAAAATTAAAAGTCTGATTTTCTAGGTTTTTATATTTTTCCTAGGTTCTAAATACTTAATTAGGATTTTTGCAACTTTCTAAATAATTTTTAGGTCTTTTAATTATTTGTTATAATTAATTTAAGATTTAATTGATTTTAGGAGTTTTTAATTATTTAAAAATAGTTTTAATTGGTTTTAAAATTTTGAAAAATAGTTTTTAGCTTAATTAGAGTATTTTTTGAGGTTTACAAACTTGAAAATCTTGTTTAGGGCTTTTTAATAATTAATTTTGATTTTTAGGGCTTTAATTAGCATTAAAAATCCATTATCTAATTAATTAAAAGGTTTTTGCAAGTTTTGATTTTTGGTGATATTTGTATGAAACTGTTGTTCTTGTGAATTTTGTGGCTTGTTCTTGCTTGAATCTGTTATTTAGACTTGTTAGAGTGTTAATTGATGCTTGGTTGGCCTGAAATCTTGTTTTGCTTTTGAAAATCTTGATTTGAAAAAGTTAAAGGGGTGTTTGGGTCTACTGATTTATGCTTGTAATCTGATTTTGTGTTAAGGGAAAGTGTTGTTTATGCTTTGTATCTGATATAACTTTGTTTGAGAGTGTTTTGCTGCAAGTTATTGGGTTTGAACACTTGAATTGATCAATCTGCTATTAAGACCTTGTTTCTGCTTGTTTTGACCTAGGATTTTGGGAACACTTAGTGTGTATGCATGCTTAGGGATAAAAGTGGTTTAAACAAAGTTAACTTAACCTGTTTGAAAGATTTGAGGTGTTGAAATTGGCTTGTGTGTCAAATACATCAGCAAAAGTTAAAAACTGCATGTGTAGTGTTCATCAGTAACTTTGATAGCTTGGATCTTGCTTAATTCTTTGAACCAGTGCATGAAACCTGTTTAGACTTGCTTATTGGAGTTTATTAAAGCTTGTGTATGCATTTGGTTGAATTTGGTTGGCTGATTTGTGCTAAAACTGCTCTTGAATGCTAAACTGCTCATTGTTCATGTCTGTGCTATATCTGGTGATAAATTGATTAAACTGTATCAATTGGCTGTTTGTGATTGTGTTATTTTGCTTGTTATTGACTCCTTTTGATCCAAAGATCAATTGGGTGCCTTTGTGAAAACTGAATCCAAGAAAAAGTCACTAAAGACAACAAGTCAAAATAGTCAAGCAGTGGGAAAAGTTCCCACTGCTCTACATCCAAAACTAGCCCCTGCTAGTGCAATTTTATCATCAGCTTATCAATAAGCTATTCTAGCTTATTCTGACTTGCAACAACTTATTTTTTGTAATAGATCTTCATTATTTGACCCATTTAAGTGAACTGGAGCTTATCAGACTTTGACTTTGACTTTTCACTAGAAAACCAACTTGTTTGACTTTTAAGATAAGTGCTTATTTGATTTTCCAGCTTATTGAGTGTGCTTATTTGAAAGTTCTTTGGTTTTTAAGCTTAGTTTTGTCAAAAGAAACATTTTGCAACTTGAATCAGCTTCTGAGGTGGTCTAGATCATAAAAACGACTATTTTGTCGTTTTGTGAATAAGTTGTTGACTTGTTTCTGGCTTATTGAGTGGTCTTATTTGAAATTTCTTTTTACAGAAGTCTTTGTTAGGTCAAAAGAAGGTTGTGTGTTAAATTTTAGCTTATGACATCAGCTTATAGCTTAATGGGCCAAAAAGCCCATTAAGAATAAGCTGCTTATTATAAGTTAGCTTATTTCACATTTTCAGCTTTTGGGCCTTTGGAAAAAGTTGTTTAAAATCAAATTTTGAGTCAACCTGTGCTTTTTGAGCTTATTTTGAGCACTTTTTCTTATTGGGCCTTAATTAAGCCCAATAAGGGACTGTTTAGGGTTTGGCCCATTTTCTAGGCCCAATAGGGGTATTTAGGTAATTTCACTTTCATTTCTGAGTTATTTAGGTTAAATTAAGCTAGTTTGCAAGTTTTTAGAATTTTTTATAATTTTGGATTTTTAATATTATTTTAATATTATTTTATTATTAAAAATTAAAAGTCTGATTTTCTAGGTTTTTATATTTTTCCTAGGTTCTAAATACTTAATTAGGATTTTTGCAACTTTCTAAATAATTTTTAGGTCTTTTAATTATTTGTTATAATTAATTTAAGATTTAATTGATTTTAGGAGTTTTTAATTATTTAAAAATAGTTTTAATTGGTTTTAAAATTTTGAAAAATAGTTTTTAGCTTAATTAGAGTATTTTTTGAGGTTTACAAACTTGAAAATCTTGTTTAGGGCTTTTTAATAATTAATTTTGATTTTTAGGGCTTTAATTAGCATTAAAAATCCATTATCTAATTAATTAAAAGGTTTTTGCAAGTTTTGATTTTTTGTAAACTCTTAGAACTTTATTAAGGATTTTTGGTGATTTTTAGGAATTTTTAGGTATTAATTTTAATTTTGGTGGTTTTTACGACTTTACGTGTACGCCTTTTCAGACTTAGTTTAATCCGTCTTCATAACCGTCACTCTCTTCTAATCCCCTTTCTATTCTTCTTTTCAAATATAATCACAAATTAATCCAAGTCATTACAAACATAACACACTAGCCTCCTTGAGAACGAACTTAATTGGGTCATTCACACACGGTTTTCCTAAATCGTCGTGCTCACTTGCCCTATTTATTGCTCTCTTTTCCTAAAGGGTTGCAAAACTTCAACATCAGACGGCTACACTTGACACCACCACACATATGTGGCATCAAGTCTTAGCTAGCTTACAACATGTGTAAGCATATGCTTACACATTAAGCTAACCTTTCTCCACTAACACAAAACTAGCAAGTTATTTCATTATACCATCATTCTTACATGCAATCCACTCTAAAATCCTCTCAACTCTCCCTCTCTTGCCGTCCCAAATAAGCCAACAAACACCATCATTGATCTTTTCTAGGCATAAACCACATGTTTACTAGTCCTATTAAGGTGTTCTCTTGAAGCCTTGATCATTTGGTGGCCATATTAACATCTTTGGAGGTGATTTGCTTGTGTCCTAGGGCTGATTTTCCAACCTATGTTCTTGATATTTGATGGTCTTGGAGATACTTGTTGTGTTCATCAAGTTCTTGCCTTCCTAAAACAAGAAATCCACTTGGATTGGTAAAGAAGATCATCCTCTACATTTTTCTCTTATTATTTTGTAAAGAACAAATGTATTTTATTTCATTTTGTATATGTATATGATGTATATATGATGATAAAAATGTTGTGTGGGGATCAAGTGTTGATAAATATGCTTAAAAATGATGATAACTATAAGAAATGAAGCTAAAATCTTGACTAATTAGTTGGCTGTATAAAAACAGTTGATAACTAAAAGATGAACTGATAAAATTGCATGGTTTGATCCATTTACATTAAGTAGATGATGTTATACACATGTGAGAGTTGGCCATGCAATGGAATCAAAATAATGAGTGAGATATGATCAAAACAAGTTAGGTGGTGTAATCTGAATAAGCATTTTTGTAGGGACTGTTAAGGCAACTTAGACTCAAAATGGGCAGTAGCTATAACTAAGTTATATGTAGCACATATTATGAAGAATTTGTCATCCAAAAATGAGCTTCTAAGTCATTGTAGAACTCTAGATATGATAAAAATGGTGAATATGAAGTTAAAAATCAGATTTTGGAAATAATGTTTATTATTATTATATAAGCACTCGCATTATAATTTATAAAATGTAAAAATATAAACCCACTAACTTATAGAACTTATTTATATAAATGTACAAAAGGTTAATTAAATGGGTAAATTAGATAAATGGTGGTAAAAATAATATTTATAAGTAATAAAAACTATAAACTCGATTTTTACGACTTTTTCGGCTATCGCCGTAAAATTAACGTTTTTCAACAAATAAAACTTAGACGACCAAACCCGTCTAATGTAAAGTTTATAAAAGTCATATACTGATGTATAGATAACTAAGACAAGTAAAAACCGATAAAACCCGAACTATAAGAATTACGGACATTTACGAGCTAACTAAACCTATTGGACTAATAATTAGACTTAATAAGATAAATACTTGTAAAAAGAGCTTATTGGGCTTAACCCATTTGGACCCAACATGAAAAATATATATACTGATCATATAGGTATAAAATGGGTAAAAACAAGTAAAAGAACTTATAAAAGAATTAATGGACTTAAAATAGGTAAAATCGATAAAACTAGTGAACTAGTAAGACGTTACCAAAACGTAAACACTAAAATGAGTAAACAAGGATGTATAAACCCACTTGATCATCATCATATGTACAAAATCATCATATGTATATTGTTATTTTGATAAAAGTCATTGGACCGAGTCTAAGACCGATTATTATTTATATAGGTTTCCGTGACCGAAGCACGCCCGTAGACGATAATCCGCCTTTCATTAACAACGTGAGTTCATAGCCTCGCACTCTTTTAAATGTTTTATAAAATGATTCGTAAACCTGCGAGGGAGATAACATGCTAGATTTTTATAAAAATAGAACACAAGTAGTCCCGATTGTATGCTTAATGATATGGACCCGAATGATGCTATGACCCTATATTCGAGACTAAAAGGATTATTAGTAGTTCGGTTATGTCACTTAAAGTCCCATTAGCATGAATTGTGAACTACCGGGTTTTGGTAGACGCTTATGCATTTGATAGTACTATTTGGGGACGATCACCCCAGTTCGCGCCTTGACGGTTGATCCCCGTCGTACCACATTGATTGGTAAGCGAATTTATGTATGAGAAGATTCCATAGCGTGATTTTTGTGACGACACGCTAACTTAGATGGGCAAATTGTTTGTCGGGTTCGCGGCCCGCTGTTTTCACAGTAAGGTAACGATGTCATGCGGTTAATAATAATCCTATAATCTATTCAATCTATATAATCTAAATAAACGATATGATACGACTCTATTAACGATGAATATATTACCTATCATGGTAATATAGAGACTGCGGTCTCATGGACGGTTTCAGATGTATGCTTGATTTATATATTGCCTGACTAGCAATATGTGGACTTACTTCCGATATTATACTTGTGTTCTGATTTTTAAATGAATATAAATGATTGTTTTATATAACGGTTTTCATTAAACTCTATGAATTCTCTCGGCATTCGCTGATATGATTTTTTTTGCATGTTTTCTATCTCAGGTGCTTGAAGGTAATCCGGATGGAGATCGACTCTGATGGCCCACACTTAATATTAAAAATGTTCATTCGATCTGTGTTTTGTAAACTAAATGACCTGTATAATTTGGGACCTGTTGTACGCTTTTGAAACTTTTTATCGAATGAATGTTTGTTAAACCTTGTACAACCATTTTTATGTGTTGTATATGATTGGAGTTATTGTGCTATCCCGTAACACTCTGAAAGACCCTTCCGCTGTACCGATACGAAAAATGAGAGTGTTACAGTTTGGTACCAGAGCTCTCGTTATAGAGAACAAAGGATTTTAAAAACCAAGGTTAACAAAACTTTTCAAAATCTTTTGACAATGAACATTTAAGAAAATATTTGATAAATCTTTTGACTATAACGGTGCCAGAGATCTCCGACGTTACCAACAAGCCCTATCGAGAAAATAAATATTTTGATATATATAATATAATTTATATATATGTATATATCGTGATTTCATTATGTAATTGTTTAACTAGTATGTTATCCTAATACGAGATATATATATAAATGCAGATTGTTATGGCTGACCCTAATATTCCTGTAGAAAACCATGCTATTCCCGAACGTAATATAGAAGATGATCCTTATTTAGACTTAGTAGATTTTGATATTGATGATGAGGAGGAACCATTTGAGGATCCCGAGCCCGAGTTAGGACTAGGAGATCAGATTGCCCCTCAGGTTGACTTAGTAGAGAATGTGGGTAATGAGAATGTGGAGATTGAGAATGCTGATATTGAGAATGAGGATGAGATTGGGTTAGATGATTTAGATGACGAGATTGACGACGAGGATGTCGAGGAGGATGTAGGTATAGATGTTGAGGTTGATGACGATGAGGAAGCTGAGCTTATTTATCCGTATGATGTTCCAGAGGGCGAGCCTTTGCCCCCACCAGTTTGTTTGTCTGATTCTGAGGATGAGTTACCTAGGGATGAAATGTCTGAATCGTCTGAATCTGATTCTGAATCAGAAGAGGATGAGGATGACGATGCACCTGACGGTACTGATGGTATTGCTACTCGTAGACGTGAGATAGGAGAGTCGTCTAGTACTCGAGAGGCTACTCATATTGATGGTCTTGCACCATGGGCCTTGAGACGTGATCTAGATGCTTCCCGTGTTAAGAGTTGTGTGACAGAGGTTGGATTAGGTGTTGTTCAGACTCAGGTTGCTTATTTGGAGTCGAAGGCTAAGATTGGCGAGAAAGAGCGAGAATTGCTTAGTTTGGATTTGAGTGATGTAGAACGTGGTTTGAATGAGGCTTTTAGGAGGTTATCGGTGTTGGAAAGTGTTGAGTATGCTGCCATGAAGAGAAAGGTGAATTCTATGGAGATTCAGTTGAGTGTGGCTCGTGCGATGCGTGAGAAAGCCGAAAAGGAGTTGAGTATATCCCACGGATGGAACAGTAGATTTTATGCCGACATGGTTGAAAGAGGAGTAATCCGTAAGCGCCCAGCTGAAGATGTGTCTAGTGATCGTCCGGCGAAGATCCAGAAGACGATGGATGATGGACCATCTAGCGGTTCTCAGTAGACCAGTCTGTGTTTAGTAGTGACCTTTATATCTTTTGTGTTTGTAGCTTTGACTGAACCGACTTGTTAGTAATAGACTTGGCACGAATTTTGAGTGTATATAGTGTTAGAACTTTGATATGGGATGTACTAAGACAATACTTTTGTTTCAGATCGAATGAAATATGTATCTTGTCTTGAATTCCATATTGTGCCTTATTTGTATCTTGATTATGAATTCAATCCATATTATATGAATCCTTTGTTGGATGAATGCTTAATACTTTGAAATTGTGGAATTATAGAACTATGCCGCCCAAGAAGGCTGTGACTGAGGATGATGTACGTAGGATTATTACGGATCAAGTTACCGCATCTATGACTGAATTTATGGCTAATGCTAGAAATGAAGCTGGCGATAGTGGAGCTGGCGGTAGTGGAGCTGGCGGTAGTGGAGCTGGCGGTAGTGGAGCTGGCGGTAGTGGAGCTGGCGGTAGTGGAATTGGCGGTACTAATGTGAATGTGAATGCTAATAATGTGAATGCTAATGCTGGAGGAAATGTAGGAGGACTTGGAACTAATGCACCTGAAGTTGGTGGTTGTACTTATGTGACGTTCATGAAGTGTGAACCTCTACCTTTTAATGGAACTGAAGGTGCTGTAGGACTAAGCCAGTGGATTGAAAAGATTGAATCGGTGTTTCGGATTAGTAAGTGTAAGGAGGAAGATAAGGTGACTTTTGCTATGGCTACTCTTAAAGGTCGTGCGTTGACTTGGTGGAACGGGAGAATTGCTTTCATGGGTCTTGATGCTGCTAATGCTACTCCTTGGGCTGAAATTAAGAAGTGGATGACTTTGGAGTTTTGTCCTTGTAGTGTGATTATTAGGTTAGAAAAGGAGTTGATTCATCTGAGAATGAAAGGTGTGGACATTGATAGTTACATGAATCGATTCCATGAGTTGGCCTTGCTATGTCCTCGATTGGTTGAACCCGAAGAGATCCGAATTGAGCAATATGTGAAAGGGTTGACCAGGAATATCCGGGGGGGACGTAACATCATCGAAACCACTGACCATTGATGATGCTGTTCGAATGGCCTACCAACTCATTGGACAGATAATTCAGGATAAGGAAGATGAAGCCCGTGTTGGTGAGAAAAGAAAGGGAGACGGTGAGCGTGTAGATAGAGGTGATTATAGGAAGAATTTCAATCGCCGTCAGAACCAGAGAAAGGGGAATGCAAATGCTCTTACCTACAACACACCGCGCAAGGATGATAGATGTCCTAAGTGTGGCAACAAGAGGCATGCTGGCGACTGCTGGAAGTGCCGAAATTGCGGAAAGCTTGGACACAAGGTTGAAAGGTGTAAGAAGGGAACCATTTGTTTCAACTGTAATGAAGAAGGTCATAGGAAATCGGAATGCCCCAAGTTGAAAGCGATTGTACCTGGAAGAAACCCCCAGGGTGGTATCTACCAACTTGGAACAATTGAGGTGAAGAAAGAGGATCCGAATGTCGTTACCGGTACGTTTTTACTCAACAATCATTATGCTGTTGCATTATTCGATTCGGGTGCCGATAGGAGATTTGTCTTCACTAAATTTAGTGCCCTTATTGATATTGAACCTGTTGAGATAAGTACCAGTTACGAGGTGGAATTGGCTGATGGTAAATTAGTGAAAACTAATAAGCTATTAGAAGGATGCTCTCTAAATCTCTTGAACCATTCCTTTCCGATTGATTTGATGATGATAGAATTAGGTAGTTTTGATATTATTATTGGTATGGATTGGTTGTCATTGAACAATGCTACTATTTTATGTGGAGAGAAGAAAGTTAAGATTCCTCTTTGGAATAGAACGTTAGTAATTGATGGTAGTCGAGGTGAATCCCGTTTGAAAATCGTTTCATGTATTAAAGTCCAAAACTACATCAGGAACGGTTGTGAGTTATTTTTAGCTCAAGTGACCGGGAATGAGTCTAGGGAGAAACGATTGGAAGATGTACCTATTATTTGTGAATTTCCTGAGGTATTTCCTAAAGATTTACCCGGACTTCCACCGATAAGGCAAGTAGAGTTTCGAATCGATTTAATTCCTGGTGCTGCACCGGTGGCACGTGCGCCTTACCGATTAGCCCCTTCTGAATTAAAGGAGTTATCTGAGCAACTTAAGGAGTTGTCTGATAAAGGTTTTATTCGACCGAGCTCGTCGCCTTGGGGAGCTCCAGTCTTGTTCGTTCAGAAGAAGGATGGATCTTTTCGTATGTGCATTGATTATAGGGAACTGAATAAGTTGACAATTAAAAACCGATATCCTTTACCTATGATTGATGATTTGTTTGATCAACTGCAAGGATCTAGTGTGTATTCTAAGATAGATTTGCGGTCAGGATATCACCAACTTCGCGTCCGTGAAGAAGATATTCCTATAACTGCATTTAGAACTCGTTATGGACACTATGAATTTCAAGTAATGCCATTTGGGTTAACTAACGCACCTGCGGTTTTCATGGATTTGATGAATCGAGTGTGCAAGCCCTACTTGGATAAATTTGTGATTGTGTTTATTGACGATATTCTGATCTATTCTAAGAATGAAGATGAGCATAGAGAACATTTGAGGATTGTTTTGAAGTTGTTGAAGGATGAAAGGTTGTATGCCAAATTTTTGAAGTGTGATTTCTGGTTAGATTCTGTGCAATTTCTTGGTCATGTGATTAACAGAGATGGAATTCATGTTGATCCTGCAAAGGTTGAAGCTATTAAGAATTGGTCTGCACCGACAACGCCAACGGAAGTGCGACAGTTCTTAGGATTAGCTGGCTATTATAGGCGATTCATTAAAGAATTTTCTTTGATAGCTAAACCCTTGACTAAGCTTACTCAGAAGAATAAACCTTTCGTTTGGGGAAGTGATGAAGATGGAGCATTTCAGACATTGAAGCAAAAATTATGTAGTGCTCCAATCTTATCATTACCCGACGGGAGTGAAGATTTTGTAGTGTATTGTGATGCATCTCTTAGAGGTTATGGAGCTGTTTTGATGCAGAGGGAGAAAGTGATAGCTTATGCTTCTAGGCAATTGAGGAAGAATGAGGAGAATTATACTACTCATGATCTTGAGTTAGGAGCTGTAGTCTTTGCTCTTAGGTTGTGGAGACATTATCTGTATGGCACCAAGTGTACGGTATTCACCGATCACAAAAGCCTACAGTATATTCTCGACCAGAAGGAATTGAACATGAGGCAACGAAGATGGATAGAGTTGTTAAGTGATTATGATTGTGATATAAAATATCACCCAGGAAAAGCCAATGTTGTTGCTGATGCATTAAGTAGGAAAGATAGAGAGCCTATCAGGGTGCGTTCTCTAGTCTTGACCGTGCACAATAATTTGCCCGAGCAAATTAGAAATGCGCAAATAGAAGCTTGTAAGAAGGAGAAGTTTGTTAATGAAGGGTTCCGAGGAGAAGGAGATCCTTCAGAGGTTAGAGCTGATGGAGTGAAATGCTTAAGAGGTCGTATGTGGATACCTAAGTTTGGAGGCTTAAGAGACTTGATTATGTTAGAATCCCATAAATCTAAGTATTCCATTCATCCGGGATCTGATAAGATGTACCATGAATTGAAGAAGTTGTACTGGTGCCCGAATATGAAAGCTGACATAGCTATGTATGTTCTTCAATGCTTGACTTGTGCTAGAGTTAAAGCTGAACATCAAAAGCCATCAGGACTGCTTCAACAACCAAAGATTCCTGAATGGAAGTGGGAGCGAATTACGATGGACTTTATCACCAAGCTTCCTAGAACATCATCTAGAAACAATTCGATTTGGGTTATTGTCGATAGACTGACCAAATCAGCACACTTCATTCCGGTTAAGGAGCAGTTCTCACTGGAGAAGCTGACTCGAATATACCTTGATAATGTTGTATGCAAGCATGGAGTGCCTGTATCGATCATTTCAGATCGAGATCCTAGATTCGCATCGAATTTTTGGAAATCTCTCCAAAGATCTTTGGGAACGAATCTCGACATGAGCACTGCTTATCACCCCCAGACTGATGGGCAGAGTGAAAGGACGATACAAACACTGGAAGATATGTTGAGAGCTTGTGTGTTAGACTTTGGTAAGAATTGGGATAAACATTTGTCGTTAGCAGAGTTTTCGTATAACAATAGTTACCATTCTAGTATTAAGGCTGCACCGTTTGAAGCTTTGTATGGTAGGAAGTGTAGATCTCCTGTATGTTGGAGTGAAGTTGGGGATACCCAGCTCACGGGACCGGAATTGATCCGGGAGACTACGGAGATGATAGTTCAGATTAAGAATAGGTTGTTGACTGCCCGAAGTAGACAGAAAAGTTACGCGGATGTGCGGCGGAAGCCAATGGAGTTTAAAGTGGGTGACCGAGTAATGTTGAAAGTATCGCCATGGAAAGGCGTTATAAGATTTTGAAAGCGAGGAAAATTGAATCCCCGTTATATTGGACCCTTTAAGATTTTCTCTAGAGTAGGTCCGGTGGCTTACAAACTAGAGTTACCCCCAGAACTTCATGGTGTTCACAACACATTCCATGTATCTAATCTGAAGAAATGTCTAGCAGTGAGTGATGAGAAAATTCCGTTAGGTAAGGTTCGAATAGATGGGAAGTTGCATTTTATCGAAGAGCCCGTAGAAGTTATGGACCGTGAGGTAAAGCAACTGAAACAAAGTCGGATACCTATTGTCAAGATCCGATGGAATTCAAAGCATGGACCGGAGTATACTTGGGAACGAGAGGATGAAATGTGGAAGAAATATCCGCACCTCTTCGATTTCAATAAGAAACGGACATCCAAATGAAATGGATCACGAGGACGTTGATCCCTTTTAGGAGGAAAAGCTGTGACAAATCTAACATTTTCAGGTAGTGAAATATTTTATCAAATGATATTTTGAAACTTATTTTGTGTTGGTTGACGAACTCACAATTTACGGATTTAAATTTGGGCTTACGTGCATAATTTGGCGTCTTTTACGACTAAACCGGAAACCTTAGGATTACGTATTTACGTTTTTGAACTCCGTTTTTGATGAGACAATTTTTATTGGATTCGTTTTGTGACGGTGATTCATAATTTAAAAAAACGTTTTTCGTAAAACGACCCGAGGGCACGCAAATCGAGAAAACTAGAATCGAGAAATACCCGTAAACTAGTGAGATTGGACAAAACACTTTGTCCCACCCCACTAGCAATATGGGACGGCTACACTTGACACCACCACACATATGTGGCATCAAGTCTTAGCTAGCTTACAACATGTGTAAGCATATGCTTACACATTAAGCTAACCTTTCTCCACTAACACAAAACTAGCAAGTTGTTTCATTATACCATCATTCTTACATGCAATCCACTCTAAAATCCTCTCAACTCTCCCTCTCTTGCCGTCCCAAATAAGCCAACAAACACCATCATTGATCTTTTCTAGCCATAAACCACATGTTTACTAGTCCTATTAAGGTGTTCTCTTGAAGCCTTGATCATTTGGTGGCCATATTAACATCTTTGGAGGTGATTTGCTTGTGTCCTAGGGCTGATTTTCCAACCTATGTTCTTGATATTTGATGGTCTTGGAGATACTTGTTGTGTTCATCAAGTTCTTGCCTTCCTAAAACAAGAAATCCACTTGGATTGGTAAAGAAGATCATCCTCTATATTTTTCTCTTATTATTTTGTAAAGAACAAATGTATTTTCTTTCATTTTGTATATGTATATGATGTATATATGATGATAAAAATGTTGTGTGGGGATCAAGTGTTGATAAATATGCTTAAAAATGATGATAACTATAAGAAATGAAGCTAAAATCTTGACTAATTAGTTGGCTGTATAAAAACAGTAGATAACTAAAAGATGAACTGATAAAATTGCATGGTTTGATCCATTTACAGTAAGTAGATGATGTTATACACATGTGAGAGTTGGCCATGAAATGGAATCAAAATAATGAGTGAGATATGATCAAAACAAGTTAGGTGGTGTAATCTGAATAAGTAGTTTTGTAGGGACTGTTAAGGCAACTTAGACTCAAAATGGGCAGTAGCTATAACTAAGTTATATGTAGCACATATTATGAAGAATTTGTCATCTAAAAAATGAGCTTCTAAGTCATTGTAGAACTCTAGATATGATAAAAATGGTGAATATGAAGTTAAAAATCAGATTTTGGAAATAATGTTTATTATTAATATATAAGCACTCACATTATAATTTATAAAATGTAAAAATATAAACCCACTAACTTATAGAACTTATTTATATAAATGTATAAAAGGTTAATTAAATGGGTAAATTAGATAAATGGTGGTAAAAATAATATTTATAAGTAATAAAAACTATAAACTCGATTTTTACGACTTTTTCGGCTATCGCCGTAAAATTAACGTTTTTCACCAAATAAAACTTAGACGACCAAACCCGTCTAATGTAAAGTTTATAAAAGTCATATACTGATGTATAGATAACTAAGACAAGTAAAAACCGATAAAACCCGAACTATAAGAATTACGGACATTTACGAGCTAACTAAACCTATTGGACTAATAATTAGACTTAATAAGATAAATACTTGTAAAAAGAGCTTATTGGGCTTAACCCATTTGGACCCAACATGAAAAATATATATACTGATCATATAGGTATAAAATGGGTAAAAACAAGTAAAAGAACTTATAAAATAATTAATGGACTTAAAATAGGTAAAATCGATAAAACTAGTGAACTAGTAAGACGTTACCAAAACGTAAACACTAAAATGAGTAAACAAGGATGTATAAACCCACTTGATCATCATCATATGTACAAAATCATCATATGTATATTGTTATTTTGATAAAAGTCATTGGACCGAGTCTAAGACCGATTATTATTTATATAGGTTTCCGTGACCGAAGCACGCCCGTAGCCGATAATCCGCCTTTCATTAACAACGTGAGTTCATAGCCTCGCACTCTTTTAAATGTTTTATAAAATGATTTGTAAACCCGCGAGGGAGATAACATGCTAGATTTTTATAAAAATAGAACACAAGTAGTCCCGATTGTATGCTTAATGATATGGACCCGAATGATGCTATGACCCTATATTCGAGACTAAAAGGATTATTAGTAGTTAGGTTATGTCACTTAAAGTCCCATTAGCATGAATTGTGAACTACCGGGTTTTGGTAGACGCTTATGCATTTGATAGTACTATTTGGGGACGATCACCCCAGTTCGCGCCTTGACGGTTGATCCCCGTCGTACCACATTGATTGGTAAGCGAATTTATGTATGAGAAGATTCCATAGCGTGATTTTTGTGACGACACGCTAACTTAGATGGGCAAATTTTTTGTCGGGTTCGCGGCCCGCTGTTTTCACAGTAAGGTAATAATGTCATGCGGCTAATAATAATCCTATAATCTATTCAATCTATATAATCTAAATAAACGATATGATACGACGCTATTAACGATGAATATATTACCTATCATGGTAATATAGAGACTGCGGTCTCATGGACGGTTTCAGATGTATGCTTGATTTATATATTGCCTGACTAGCAATATGTGGACTTACTTCCGATATTATACTTGTGTTCTGATTTTAAATGAATATAAATGATTGTTTTATATAACGGTTTTCATTAAACTCTATGAATTCACTCGGCATTCGCTGATATGATTTTTTTTGCATGTTTTCTATCTCAGGTGCTTGAAGGTAATCTGGATGGAGATCGACTCTGATGGCCCACACTTAATATTAAAAATGTTCATTCGATCTGTGTTTTATAAACTAAATGACCTGTATAATTTGGGACCTGTTGTACGCTTTTGAAACTTTTTATCGAATGAATGTTTGTTAAACCTTGTACAACCATTTTTATGTGTTGTCTATGATTGGAGTTATTGTGCTATCCCGTAACACTCTGAAAGACCCTTCCGCTGTACCGATACGAAAAATGAGAGTGTTACAATAGAAGTCACCAGCTGGTGGTGGAACCACAGAGTAGTCTTTCATCCCAATCCCAGTCATGTCCTTAGGATCCCTTTGTTTACCCACACATTCTCCTAGGGTTTGTGTTGCCTTATCAAATCTCTGGATTTTAAGGCCAACATTATCTTTGTTTTTAATGGCTTCATCTAATTTAGCCTGTAATTCACCATTAACCCTTTCCATGATGTTTCTAATATCCATACTAGCATTTAACTCATGTTTTAAGATATTTATTTTATCTTTTAAGTCAAATTCCATTTTCTTGTATTCAGAAACTGTCTTCTCAGTTTGAGTGAGAGCTAGTTGGTAATTAGACAGTTTGCATCTTTAAGTACTCACATCACTTAATAATCTTAACACCTCTTTGTTAAGTTTCTCAGTGTTTAACCTACAACCTTTACTACAAAAATCATCATCGTATACCTCATTATCAGATGAAGAGGAGGAGTGTGCCATGAGAGCATATTCAACATGCTCTTCTTCTTCAATTTCAGCAACCAAAGCTTTATCCTCTTCCATATCTTTAGCCAGATAGCTCCAATCCCATCCCATACCATCAATTCCTTGAACAGCAACCATGGCTTTAGGATCCTGAGCCTTAACAATTTGACTTGAGGGTTTACCAGCATCAGAACTTCTAGGAGATCTACATTCCCTCATTAAGTGCCCCATACAATGACAGTTGTAGCACTCAACTTTGGATTTATCAAATCCAACCGTGTCTTTTACATTGAAGGTCATCTTCTTCTTAAACCTTCTGTTCCACCTGTTGGATCTTATACTAGCAAGAGCCATGTTCCACTTAATGTCCCTCTCTTCCAAGTGCTCATCACTTATCTGCTCAAGGTCCTCATATGTAATCACTGAACCATTGGGCAAAGAAGCAATATAAGCACATACAGTATCCAAATCCAAACCAGCAGGTTTAACTCTTGGTGAGTCACTTTTGAATGTGTCAGCGTCTGAAAAGGAGACGTTGACAGGACATGTTCCAGCGCTGACACATGATGATCCAGAAACTGGATGCATGTAGGAGTCCTTCTGATTGAATTGACCTTCACTTTGAGAGAAGAAGTCCATGTTACTGTTGGTAGACTTGCTTCCATGCTCTAAAAGAGTTTCATCTTCCAACAGCCTCAGTTTGTTGTAGATGTCATCAAACGTGGAACTTTTGTAAGTATTATTGGCAAGAATAGATCTTGCCTCAATCTTCCACACCTCACCAAGACTTTTAAGAAAGGTAGCATTAATGTCAACATCACCAAGTTGTGTCCCCATGAAGGACAATTTGCTTGTAATGTCAAGCAATCTACTTCTCACACTACTAAGCTTTTCATTAGGTTGAGCCTTGAAGACAGCATAATCATGCATAAGTTGCTTCTTCTTCTCTTCCTTAGTATCTTCATTGCCACCATATGCAACTTCAAGAGATGCCCAAAGGTCTTTAGCAGATTCATAACCTCTATATTTATGCTGGTTCTCTTGTCCCAACGAGAGTTTTCAGAATATTTAGGGTTTTCATGTCAACCCTTTTCTTTGCAATGTCTTCAGCAGACACAGCTCTACCATCTTCAGGCTTTTCTTTCTTATCTTCTTCAGAACATCCAGCAACAGCTGCTCTTCCAGAAATAGCATCCGCAATCTTTTGGGCTTTATTGAATGTGTTTCCATATTCAATAATCTCCCAGAGTGTGTAGTCATAGATCCCTTGATATTGCTCAAAGTTGAATTTCCATAATTCAAAGTTGGTTGCATCAAGCATGGGAATCTTGATGTTTGGTAAAGGCGAGGAGGAGGAGGTTGTTTCTGAATTTGACATGATGTTGTTAGGGTTTTGAGAAAATTAGGGTTTTGGTGATTCTTAGGGTTCTTGTGTTCTTTAAGATCAAAAGTTCCTCAACAAGATCTAATACCACTTGTTGATCCCAAACTTAGATCGATTTAGCTTTATGTATACGATATCAGATCAAGTAATACACTTAGAGAAACCTTTGTATATGTTTATGATAATCTAAGTGTTATGCGGAATTAACACTTAAACAAGAACACACAAGATATAAACAAACTTTCACTTTGATTAATGATATCAAACTTGCTTACAATGAAAGTAGTTTACGAATGAAAACTTATATTGAACATTAACCTAAAGGTCTTCTTTTATAGACATAAGAAGCGTTGTACAATAATCTACGTATCAGCTATTCTAGGTAAAGATAAATATAGAAAATATATTGTTGTTCCTATCTTTACTAGAAGTAATCTAGAATACAATAAACGCGTAGAGTATATCTTCCCATCAGTGCTTGTCTTCAATGTATCAACGCTTGACTTTATCTTGTCAACGCTTGAGCTATCAGCGTTTGGTTTACTCCTGTCAACTCTTGTTTTACTCTTGTCAGCGCTCAAGTGAACTGGCCATAATTTATTCCCAACAATCATCCCCTAAACTTGATATCTACTCCAATGATCAAGTTTCTGAATAAACATTAAGTACTAGGAGGAATCTTACAAACCTTCTCATATTGGTAATAAATAAATCTGATTAAGTCTTTTGCCACATCACTTGAATAATCAATTTCCAGCTGAGTGTTCTTCATCTTCTCCAAGATATCCTTGGACATGAAATACTGACCATCCACAAGTAGATACTCAGCAAACTTTGTAGCACTCAAATAATAAACACCTGCAGCTGTATACAATCTCCATTGAAGACCACTGAGATCATCTTCAAGATCCTTCCAAATAGCAGGATCCTCATCTTTTGGTCCACACATTCTCTTGAATGTGGACCACAGTTTTATTCCTTTGGCTGAGGTTGGTGCTTCAGCCTCATACTTGGTCTCTAACAACCTCCATAGGTCTACCAAGTCTTCTCTATCACAACTTGCAAACAAAGATATAAGGGTGGTAAAAGTGTGCACCTCTTTTCCATACCTGCCAATCTTCCAAAATCCACATTCATCTTCTTCATAGCTCACAATTGGATTTCTGGAATCTAGTGGTAACATTTGTACCATATCTGAAGCTTCTAATGGTGAGAGCTTGAGGCTCCTTCTTATGACAGCTTCACTTGGATATAATGGATCCATATCTTTGGGAAACTCAAGAGAAACTCCCTTTTTCACTGGTCTGAGAACAAACATTGCTTTCTTGAGCTCCATTTCCTCTGCAAGTTCTTCTTTTCTTTCATCAGAAAGAAGTCTTAGAGTGTTTGCTTCCTGCACTCTAACCCAGATGGGATAAGCTCTACATTCCAACTCATCAAATGTCAATGCCCTCAATTTTTGATAAGTCCACCCTGTTTCATGACACCTGAGCAACATGCAGTACAACTCCTTTCTATCCCTTTTCAACTCTGAGAGAACATTGCTTGCCTTGTGTTTCAAAATAATCTGGCAATCCTTTTGTACTCTGAGAAGAATCTCCAAACCCCATATCTGATCTGAAATGGTCAAGTGTGGATTCTCCATACATCTTTCTTCCCAAGCATTATACATTTGAACCACCTCTGGCATATCAAAATCAACCTGCAATTTCAACTCTCTCAATTTCTCCTTGGCCAACTCATCTCCATACTCAAGTCTTTCTGGCTGTTCTATGATCATAACACTTGAGTCTGAGCTAGCTCCATCACTTCCTTCTTGCTCTTCCGAAGTGACAACAAATGGTGACTCTCTCACCTCCTTTCTGTCTTGTTCCACAATTTGTGAAACCAACTTTCTATCAAACTCAATTTGAGCTGCATTCTTTGGAACAACCTCTTCTACCATAATACCCTTACCCTTATCTAATGGATCAATTATTGGTAAGGTAGATGGTGATACATGTGAAGAAATCTCCTTGATGATGGATGATGACGGGGATACATCACCCTCATTTGCAGGTCTATCAACACTCACTTTTGCTCTGTCAGCGCCCAAAATACTCATGTCAGCGTCCAAGTTCTCCTTGTCAACGCTCAAATTTCCTACCTCAGCGCCTTTTGCAATTTCCTCCAACATGGCTGTAAATGATAAATTTAAGTTTGTAGGAGAGACTAGAGACGTATCAAAACCTGTCTGTTTCTTCAAACTTGTTAGGGCCTCAGCAACATCCAAAGATTGACCATCATGGCTGCCCTTATCACTCACATTTATTTGATCTTCCTCCCCTTTGGAAGATTCCTCCATCCCTCTCCTTGCACTAGCAGTCTCCAAAATAACAATCCTCTCCCTCAATTGCTTGAGTTCAAGGCCTTGTGTGTTGACAACTTGTACCAAGTCTGCATTTTGCTTTTGCAAGCTCATGCAGACTACCGTCAATTCCATTAGGGTCATTGGTTCCAATCTGCCCTCTTCTAAAATGGGTATTTGACCTCCCAAGTCAGATTCATTGGGCATGGATGAGGTCTTAATGATGGTGGGACTGCCTTGGCCAGCTTCTAAGCCAAAACCAATAGTCCCAGCCTCATCCATAGCACCAACCACACTTGTGGTGGTGGTTCTCTCTGCTACATGGCTAGGACCACCAGAGGAGAACACTCCAGTAGTCCTTTGGCGTTTTTGTAACCTATATTGTGTTGGTGGAGATGATGATGTGTATTGGGTGGATGTGGGTTGGTTAAGGGGTGTTTGGGTCAGTGAAGGTTGTGTGGAAACGTTTGAAATAGGAACATCAACGCCAACATTGAACGTGTCAGCGTCGAAGGGTTCTTGGTCAATTTTCATATGTTGGGGTGAAGGTAATGGTTCAGGTATTGGGTCAATTTGAGGTTGGGGGTCAGGTTGGGGTTGAGCTGCTGCAATGACAGCAAGCATAGCTTGGGTTAAGGGTAGGTCACGATGTGGGGGTGAGTTCATCTTCATAAAAATTGCTTTCTTTTGCACAGGGATCTCATAAAAATCATTATGATCCCTTGTGCAGTATCCTTGAACATCAAAAACCATTTGTAAAAATCTGGGATAAGCGAAAGTCATTTTGTTCCCTTTATTTTTACACATGCCCTCAAAAATTATTTTAGAATAATTAAATTTTTTCCCAATAGCAATACACACAATAGCACTGGCAATAGATCTATTGATCTCATTGTGTGCAGTGCACTTGGGACTCAAACATTGTAGGAGGACATGTATGAGGTACTTCCAGGCTGGGGGAAATTCCTGTTTATGATATTTATTTAAAGTTCCTGCATCAGGAAAAGGATAACCCAAAGCCCTTAGTCCTTGTTCTATTTCACTAATGGGAAGGGTGGTTATACCATCAGCATCATCAAGATGCAAAGCTTGGCGTACCAAAGCTTCAGTAACCACCCAAGTTCTCCCATGAACAATAGAAGATAATGTAGTCACTCTATTAACTATTGAGGAACTGACAGTGTTCCAAAACTGTTTAATATGTGTGACAGGAATGAGTGGTGCATGAGAAAGAGAATACCTAATGGGGGATGCATTCAAATACGCCACCATTTGTGTGTATTGGGGAAACAGAGTATCATCAGCTTCAAGATACGCGATCATGTTGTGTTGACTTCTGAACCCCAATTCCAATTCTGATGGTTTAAACTTTGGTGCCATTGTTAAAAGCTGTGAAAATGATTGATGAAGATGAAGTTGATAAGAGAAAATTATGTTAGACAAGAATAATAGGTACCCTGTATAAAAATAGGAGCCAAATATATAGGAGAAGAAAATGCATGTGATTGGCCCAAAAATAGGCAAGTATTTTTAAAATGTAATCATGAAAATATTGAAAAATAATAAGTTTATCTCATGCATTAAATGAAAGTTATCAACTCCCAAAATTACGGCCGAAAAATATGTCAAAAAGTAACAACTTGGTAGGTCCCATTGAGTGTCAACGGTCAAAAATAACCTATCAACGCCCAACGGCTATATTCTTGTCAACGTTTGCCATAGCCATGTCAGCGTCTAAACTGGTCACAACAACGCTTGGAAAAATACTTGTCAGCGTCCAAAAATAAAAATGTTTAAAAATAAAAAATGACCTTAACAAAGTAATTTATCCTAGAGAAGATAACCAAAAAGCTGATAATTATTATAGGGCGGCAAGCACTGTCCAGTTATGCACATTTGCTTATGCAAGATAGACATAACAGTCCTCTAGTGTCCCTTGCTAACCAAAACTCTTAACAACTAAGTTACCTTATAAAATTCCTTGTTACTCCCAGGTAGATCCCATAACAAAATTATTCCCAAGTCTCCCAACAGACCACAACCAATTCTAGGCCAAAAATGTCTTGGCAGCATGCATAGTATATCAACTTTGCATGCTACAGTGCCTCATGATTTAGTAAAACTAACTCATACTCACCTGTGGACACAATCTAGAATTGTGATGAGAGTATCATATGGATACCCAAACATCCTAAAGGTTCCTAAAACATCCCCTTAAACTATGATACATAAGTTGCTAAAAACATGCATGAACATAAAAATTTATGTCAAGATAGGAAAAAATTCCAACCATCATCCATAAATAAAAACTTGTCCAAATGCTTCTCCAATGATCCATAAGCAACTCTGCATCCAATGGTATTCTGCTAACACCACCTGCACATTTAGATTGAAAACCACAAAACTAACATTGTTGCTGACAATGCCACGATAACACATAACAGCGTTGAGGGAAGCTTTGTCAGTGTTAGACAAATATATTGCTGACAACGTCACAAAAACACTTATCAGCGTTCAAGCAACCTTTGTTAGTGTTAGAAAAATAGAGTGGAAAATCTAAATCTTCAAAAAGACCAATAACAATGCATCATCTTGTACATACTTTTACAAAAAGACTCCAAAACACATATTATGTGAGATTGATCATTCCAATACTTGTTACCAAGTATTGAAACCTCCCAGCATCAAAAGGTTTAGTTAGTAAATCTGACACATTTTCTTCTGTGTCAACCCTATCTGGTTGTATTAAACCCTTTTCAAAACAATCTCTTATAAAATGGTGTCTAATTTCTATGTGTTTAGTTTTAGAATGATGTACAGGATTCTTAATGATGCATAAAGTGCTGTTATTGTCAACAAATATCTTGGTATGCATGAAATTATTCCCATAGTCCAACAGCTGGTTCTGAATCCACAAAACTTGTCCACAACAAGAAGCTGCAGCCACATACTCAGCTTCAGTTGTAAAATTAGCCACCACTGTTTGTTTCTTGCATTGCCAAGATATCAACCTGCTCCCAAGAAACTGACATCCACCAGTTGTGGATTTCCTATCAAGTTTATCACCTCCATAGTCACTGTCTGAATATGCAGTCAGCTCCAATGGTGAATCCTTTGGGTACCACAAACCAAGACTAGGATAGCATCTTAGGTACCTAAAGATCCTCTTCACAGCATAAATGTGACATTCTTTGGGAGTCACTTGATGGCGTGCACAAGCACACACAGCAAACATGATGTCAGGTCTGGAGGTTGTAAGGTACATCAATGATCCAATCATGGATCTATAGTGCCTGACATCAACATCTTTCCCATCTCCAATCTTTCCCCAAGGGTGTTCTCTATCCATAGGAGTAGTAGCCCTCTTTTCATGTGGAGAAAAGCCAAACTTCTTCAAGATCTCAGCCACATATTTATCCTGGGAGATGAAGATACCATCTTCTTCGGCTGAACTTGTAAACCAAGAAAGAAGTTCATCTCCCCCATAGCACTCATCTTGAATTTGTATGTCATAAGCTTGGAGAAATCCTCACTCATCTTTGGATCAGTAGACCCAAAGATGATGTCATCAACATAGACCTGAACAAGCAACACATCCTTACCTTTGTTCGTTGTAAATAGTGTCTGGTCTATGGTGCCCCTTTTGAATCCATTGTCGACTAACTAAGTAGACAAAGTACCATACCATGCTCTTGGGGCTTGATGAAGTCCATACATAGCCTTCTTGACTCTATACACTTTATCTGGATTCTCTGGATCCTCAAAACCAAGAGGCTGCATCACATATACATCCTCAACAATAGTTCCATAGAGGAAGGCACTCTTGACATCCATTTGATAGACAGTGAAGCCCATGCAGGATGCATAGGCTAAAAAGATCCTTATAGCTTCAATCCTTAGAAATGGTGCAAAGACCTTCTCATAGTCTATCCCCTCCTCTTGTGTATATCCCTGAGCCACTAACCTTGCCTTGTTTCTGACCACAATTCCTCTTTCATCTATCTTGTTTCTTAGAACCCATCTTGTCCCTATAGGTCTGACATATCTGGGATAATCAACCAACTCCCAAACATCCTGAATTGCAAATTGGTGAAGCTCATCCTGCATTGCTTCCACCCAACTTGGTTCTTTGAGAGCATCAAATATCTTCTTGGGTTCCTGTTGTGACAGAAAACAGGCAAACAAACATGCTTGCACAAGAGGGGTATCAACCTTCTTGTGAATATTGGCAATAAACCCACCAAGACCTTGATGAGATCTCTAGTCTGAACTGGAGTCATAATATCACCAATAATTTGAGAAGTGGGGTGATTCTGCATAGTAGAAGTGAGAACTCCTCCTTCAAAAAGTCTGGTGTCCTCAACCTCATTCTCCATGTTGCCAATATCTTCTTCATCAGACTCTCTTTCATCAACATGAGGATGAACCTCTTCATATAAATTGGAAGGTTCACCTTGTTCAAAAATGGAAGAGAAAAGATGTTCAGAAGTGTTGTCAACGCCTGAACCTTGTTTGTCAGCGCTTGGGCTAACAACGCTTGAACTGTTGTTGTCAACGTCTGAACCATCAACGTCTGAATTGGTCTTGTCAGCGCTAGATTTGCCTTTGCAGTGCCTGAAGGACCATGCATGTTTGTATCTGGTGGTACTTGGGGACCACCATTATCTTTACCAGCAGCAGCAGCAGCAGCAAAAGCATCTGTCCAAATGGGGATTGTAACATATTCATGGATAGGAGATGACTTCTCTGCTTGTGATCCAACCTTTTCATGAGCCTGTGTACCTAAAACATTAACAACTTGTTCTTCGACAACATTTGAAGTTACCTTCACAATGTCTGGATTAGTGACAGGCATATAATTCAAAGTTCTAGATAAAGGTTCCAAGTCAAACAACCAATTTGGACCACTTTCAGGATCACTAGGTTTATTCTGTAAAAACCTAACATGTACTCTTTCAAGAATACGTTTTTCTTCCTTGATATAAACCCTATATCCCTTGCTCTGCACTGAATACCCCATGAAGTAGCCTTCATCACCTTTTGCACTAAGTTTACCTAAGGCATCACTAGTATCTAAAACTACTACATGACAACCAAAAGGTCTGAGAAAACCAATATTAGGTTTTCTACCCCAAAGTAACTCATAAGGTGTTTTGTTCTGAATTTTGTTAACCAATGCTCTATTTTGAACATAACAAGCTGTATTAACAGCCTCAGCCCAAAAGGCTATAGGAAAATGAGCATCAGCCACCATGGTTCTGGCTGCTTCAATTAGGGTTCTATTTTTCCTCTCAGCAACCCCATTTTGCTGTGGGGTTCTAGCAACACTAAATTGCCTAGTAATTCCTTTCCTGGCACATAAATCATCTAACTTTTTATTCCTAAATTCACCACCATTATCACTCCTAAGTATTTTAACTTCATTGCCAGATTTCTTCTCAATCTGAGTGATAAAATCAATTAAAGTATCAGTTGTATCACTCTTCATAGCTAGAAAGAAGGTCCAAGTAAACCTAGAAAAGTCATCTGTGATGACAAAGCAATAGGACTTTCCATTCAAACTTTCTATATTGGTTGGACCAAAGAGGTCCATATGAAGCAAATGAAGAGGTCTGGTACTAGAGTGCACCTGTTTGGACTTGAATGAGACCTTGTGCTGCTTGCCTTTAAGACATGCAACACAAGAGTGGTCATTGTGGAAGGCCTTCTCAAGCAAACCATCAACCAAGCCAAGTCTCACAAGCCTGTTTATATTCTTAAAATTTATGTGCCCTAGTCTCATGTGCCACAAGTTACTTTCATCTACTGAAGCTTTAGCATAAAAACAAGACATATTGTTATTCATTCTAATCCCATTCAGATTCACATTGTATATGTCTTTATGCCTAGGTGTTCTATATTCAATATATTTCTCATCAGGGATCTTATAATCCTTGCTTAACACCAAACATTCAGTATCAGTAAACATAACTTTATTTTTGTTATCACAAACTTGTGATACACTAAAAAGATTGTAGTCAAGTTCCTTTACCAAAAATACGTTCTCAAAACGCAAGTTCTTGGTGAAAAGGGTTCCTTTTCCTGTGATAGTACCATATCCGCCTCCAAAGTAAACCTTATCACCATCCTTAATGGGAGTGAAGTTTGTAAGATAATCTTCCTTCCCTGTCATGTGCCTTGAGCATCCACTGTCCTAATATCCATAATCATTGACCTGTTTTTGAATGCCCTGCACATAAAGAAAACAAATTAGTTTTCTTTGGGAACCCAAGCCTTAGAAGACTTGGATTCATCTGGTTGTTCAATAAGAACATACTTAGTTCTCACAACAACCCCATTTTCATCCTTCTTAGGATGAAATACCCAGTTAACCCCAATAGGTTTTGTAATGACCTTTGAAATGTAATTAAATCTGTTGCAGGTCATTGAAATCCCATTATCGTTAGGGTTTTTTTGTAGAAACTAGAAGGGGGGGCTGAATAGTTTCTCTTCGATTGGTGACCAAATTAAAATTTCTTTCAATTTGGTTTGTATCAAAACTATCTTTTACTTAAAGCTAAGTTGCATAATGATTAGGTTCAATTGAAATGCACTAGCAATAATAATAAGCAAGTATAATGATAATGAAATAAGTAAAAAGCAAGGAAGGAGACAACCTAGTGGGAAGACACCAAGATTTATAGTGGTTCGACAACGAGGCTCTATCCTCATTTCTACTCCACTCCTCGAGTACACCTACTCGAGATTTCCACTATATCCACAAGCTCCCTTCTCGGCGGAGAAAACCTTACATCGTTGCTTACATTATTTTCCGACACTAAGCTAAATGTCGAGACCTAATATTTAGCTAGGACCAATCTACACGACGTTGCCTACTTCACAATTTAACGACACAAGGCTAGATGTCGAGTTCTAATCTTAAGGTAGAACCAATCTTCACGACGTTGCCTACTTCACCATTTTACGACACAAGGCTAGATGTCAAGTTCTAATCGAAAGCTAGAACCAATCTTCACGACTCTTCACTTTGAAGCTAAGTGAGAACTTCACACAACACAACTACTAATCACTTTAAAGTTTAGTGAGAACTCACAAGACACAACCACATCACTTTATAGTTTAGTGAGAACTCCTAATCAAATCTATTACAACTCAACTAGACTTATCCAAGTACACACATGTAGCTTAGATTTACACAACACAAATCCAAGCAAACACATATGCAATGGATGTACACAACAAATCCAAGTATCCACAAATGACTTGGATGAACACAACTAGTCCAAGTATTCATAAATACATTGGATTGACCTAAAACACAAAGGTATCATGATGAATATGACTAGCTCATAAATTCATCTTTATCACTACACTAGTGAGTGAGTGATCTTCTCATTGGACATGGTAAAGGAGGGGATCAAGAGGATAATCATATGTAAACATCCTTAACAATTTAAGTGATCATTTACTAATAATTATGCTATAGAAAATAGAAAGAGGGCTGAGAAAAACGTCCAAGAGGCTTGCTGGAAAATGAGATTTGACCCACTATTTAAAGGAGACAAAGTTACAACGGATATATAACGGCTACTGTCCGCGGTACTTTATCTCACCCCGCGGTACCATATCGATAAGGTACCGCGTAGGTACTTAAGGTACCGCCACTAGACTCCGCTCCGTTTTTTGTCTTTTAGTAGGGTGGGAATATCTGAGGTATTTGAACCCTTCAAAGGATATTCTAACAGCATTTGGAATATGCCATTTTCAAATTTTCATTTTCCATTTTAATAAAACATTTTCTAAAAAAGTAAGTTTATTAAAAAGTCTTTTGTCTTATTAGCAAAAGTGAGTTTTAAGGATAATCATTTTGATGATCACTAAGTATGATTAAGAAAGGTTAGTGATATGATTATTACCTTGATGATAGTGTTAGTTAAATAATTCATTTTGTGTTTCTACACTAAATGTGTTATATGGTTTGTTGTGATCAAAACTAAGAAAGATTAGTTAACACTAATAACGTTTTTAGGCATTACTTGCATTAACAATCTCCCCCTTTTTGATTACGACAAACGATAAACTCATTTACGTATAAACATGAACTATGGAATTATTAACTAGTTTATAACTATCATTTCTCCCCCTTTGTCGTAGCAAAAAGGTTAGTATAAGTCTTTGAAGTGCATCGAACTTTGCTAGTAGCTCCCCCTTGGTGGTTGCTCCCCCTTGCTCGGGGCACCAAGTTTGTGAGCTAAGGTGACATGCTACACAAAGGTTAGTAGAAAGTAAAGAAACACCAATGTATATATGATCACTACCTACTAAGTAACTTGAGAGGGAGAAAGAGAAGAAATCTCAAATTAGAAGCAAGTATTTTGCTAAGTATGTCCAAAGAGGTAATTGACAAAATCAAACTTCAATAAAATGAAGATGATAAGCTTGTCAATGGGTTAAAGCTTTAGAATTGATGGAATCACCCATAAGCAATTGTAAAAATTTAACCAAGATCAACTCAAAAAGAGAACTAATTAGATAGCACACAAATAACACAAAGATTAAAAAAAAAATAATACAACAAAGATGATAGTCATACACATAGTATGAGTATCTAAAAGCAATAAATATGGAAAATAAACCACTAAGCATAAGCTAGTCTAATAGTGATATTTTCCAAGATTGCTAAAAATAAAATAAAACTAAAAAGACGACGATGCATCATTCGAAGTTTTGTCCACCGGAACGAAAACTTGAATAGGAGGTCGAGTGAGGAGGAATTCAAGAAAATTTAACTTCTCATACACATGAGCAAGTTCAATTTGTTGAAATCGGCAACAATCACATGAGGATCCATGATGCAACACAAAATCGTTTGATGGGGGTATGGCATCAAACTTAGGGTTTGGTGGTGGTGGGGTGAAGGGTTTGGGAGTGTTTTCACAATGCCTTGTGAGGTTTGGGAAGGTGGAAAGGTCATTGGGTTGGGGGGTATTGAAGGATTGTGGTGGTGGTGGAACATGTTCTTTTGCTCCGGTGATGGGGTTTATGGTATAAGTCTCATTCCAATACTTGATTGGAGAGAAGGTAGGGTTTTTGGGTGGTTTGGACGAAGATGGTTCATTCTTCTTAACCCAAACGTGTCGAACCGAGATTTTCGGTTTCTTTGAAAGCTTGGAAGAGGAAGCTTTGGGTGAGTGGGGTTGTGACAAAGAAATGTCAAGGTTAGGAATGTAGGAGTTAGGCATTGTGAGAGTGTGAGAATGATATCTCAAGGTTATGTGAGAATGAATTCTCAAGGTTGGGAAGGTGTGAGAATGAAATCTCAAGGTTGGGGTATAAGTAAAATGTAATCAAGGTAAGAATTTGAATACAAAATGTGTATTGTCAAGGAATGTTTAGTCAATTTGAGTAAACAAGGAATCTTGACTGGGAATAGGGTTTTATAAGTTTTGACCAAAAAATTCGTCAAAAGCCACATTCTGGCCGCGGTACCTTATATGGGCTGGCGGTTCCATATCACTAAGGAACCGCGGGTCCTTAACGAACCGCGTCCAGTGGACTTTAAACCATGTTTTTCCTGGGTTTTGGGAAAAACTAAGATTTTTTCAAAAAGTTGCAAATCTTGGAATTTTACCTCTATTAGAACCAAAATATGCTAGGGTTGCATAAAGCAACACATTCATAAAGAATGTCTTGACAAAGGGTGACAAAATAATTTAGATATAATTTTGAACCAATTTTAGTCAAGTTTAGGGGTTGTGATAGATTTAGGTTCAATTTTAATTTCAAATTGAAGTTGATTAGTGTGCACAAAGGGATAGAATCACACAAAGCTAAATCCATAACACAACAACATGAGACATTCATTAATGAGGAAACAAGTACAAAGTTAAATAAAACTAACTAATACATAGCTAGCTTATCATAAAATCTAGATAAATAGTTTTCTTTGGCTTGTTGTTGAAAACTCTTATTATGAAATGACTCCATCATTCATCTCCTAGGAGGAGGCATGGAGAACAAACTAAGCAAGAAATCTTGCAAACCCCTATGTAGTCCATACATATCCATCCTTAGGTTTTTGATGAGGAAGTGGTTGTAGAGACAACATGGACATCTAGGACCATGAGTTTGTTGAAACCCAAAGTAAGGATTATCCAAGAGGAGGGAAAGAGGGACACCCAAAATTGGGATGTTTGAGTTGGGTGGAGGTGGAGGAGGCAAGTTCTCCAAGGGTGAAGTGGGTGAAAGTGGAGGCATGTTCCCCAAAGGGGAAATGGGTGAGTGTGGAGGTAAATCCTCCAAGGTTGGTGAAATGGGTGAGTTGTGAGGGGTAAAAGGTGAAGTCACCAAAATGTCATCAAAGTCATTCCCAAAAGGAATGCTTTGGATTGGTTGAGGTTGTGTGGTCACTTCCAAGGGTGCACTTGGAGTGAAGGGTGAAGAAAGCTCATTCATTCTAGAATTGAATGAAGAGGAGGTAGAACGAATGGAGTGGTTAGTACCATGGGTGGAAGAAGTCTTGCATGGTGCAAGAGGTGGGGAAGGTGATGAAGAAATGAGGATATGAGCATTCTCATTCTTATGTGTGAGGAAAGGTGAAGAGTTAGGCTTAGCTACCTTAACCCTTATTTTGAGTGTTTTCCTTAGGGTGGAGGTCTTGGAAGTGTTTGAGGTTTTGGTACACACCATGGTTGATTAGGGTGGTTTAAGGTTTAGGTAAGTATGTTTGATGTGTGGAGAACATGGCAAACAAGGTGGGTTTAAATGGTTGAGGGGATGATCCAAACTAGTAATGGGTTAAAATCATTTTAGGTGAATAATGAATTTAGATACCCTAGTTTAGGAAATGTGCAGTTTATTACTGAAAATCATGCAAGGTTTACACAAAATTAAGAAAACAGTGTAAAGCAAAGATGCTGTCGTGCACAGTGGCCGGCGGTTCCTTATCTAGGACCGGCGGTACCTTATCGATAAGGAACCACGGGTCGATATGGAACCGCGACCAGAAGGTTTTCAAAAATTTCCCATTCCAGTTTTTGATAAACCCAGATTTTTCCTAAAGGTTTTACAGGCCAAAGTTAACTACAGATCGTAATTTAATAAGCTAACTATCATATGGAATGCACAAAGCTATGTAAAACACAAATATGATGGCATAATAAACGTTAAGGATCAAAGTGAATGGTAATCCAAGCATGCAACACAAGTTAATAAACAACTAAACCAAAGTGTTAATAACCAAATGTTTAACCATCAAATCCAAACTTTGACCAAACTTAAAAGTCTTCACCTCCTTTTCTTTCCTAGACCCTTGATCATCTTTCCCAAATACTTGAACCCTTTTCTTGACTCCACTCGGTGTTCATGTAATTCCCCCCGGGTTCTAAGATTCTCACGATAAAGATGCTCCATATTGACATCTTCAGGAACATCACTAGAAGGGTGAGGAGGAGGAGCTAAGTCTTCAAAATCATCCTCGAATTGATTTGAGGATGGATGGGAGTTGCTCGAAGAGTCAAAATGAGAACTCGGACCGATGCCATCACCATCACTTGGTGGCATATCGTGTCCTCCTCATCCGGCTCTTGATGGTCAGATTTTCTCGAACCACGGTCACTTCTTGGCTTTCGTTGATACGCCTCTTGAATAGGCAACATAACCCGTTGAACTGGGTGAAAGCGAGAAAGATCGAGTTGAGGAAAATCTTGACCAACCCTTCTAAAGAGGCGAGTAAGAAGCATAGCATAAGGGAGGTTTGTTTTGGGTTTGGAAAGAGCATAATTTATACGTCGAGCGATGTAATATGCAAGATTGTACTTGGTGGAAGTAAACAGGCAACACAACATATGCCCCATGCAAGTCGGGATATGATCCAGGTTCCCACCAAGACAAAACACATTTTCCCTAAGGATGGTTGCCCATTGGAGCATATAATCCTTAAGGTCGCTTGAGAGCACTTCATACCTATTCACATTTCGCACATTTGTATGAAGGCTTCTCACAACGTTTCCACTACGCTCTTTCGTGATGATTTCAAGGATGAAATTTAGATCAACTTCGGTGGTGTCATTTGGAGGTTTGTCGTATGACTCCAAGAGAGCATCTAGTCTCCACTTATCCGTGAAACGACAAGTGCCTTCAAATGGCACACCAAGAATATCACCAAAGTCATCGAGGGAATATTGAATGATTTGACCATTCAACAAGAAACGGATAAAGATTTGGTCGTTGATTTCAAGCATGGAGTAAGTACTAAAGAACTCAAGAAGGAACAAGGGATAAATTACCTCGTCTATGTAAAGCAAACAATCAAACCCAATTAGCTCTAACATAGAGTTGATATAATTATCTCCCGCTATTCTTGAGTCTACAATCCTACCCTCATGGAAACAACGAGAGGAAAGGGATGGAAAAGCGTTTTGGAGTTGAGGGGAAACAAAGGTTTGGGAGATGTCGGGAATATAATCTCTAGTGAATTGATGATCTTTGTGAAATTGAGAAGGCATGATTAAGTACCTAAATACAAACACAAGACAATATTTCTCCAATCACTCATATGAAAATCAAAAGGAAAACGAAAAATGAAAATGTGTTATATCAATTTCTTGACAAACATAGGATTGAATCCATATCATTTTCATGTTCACAATGTGTCTATTCCATCATTGACCAAGAACATATGATCTATGTTAGATCAACAATAGATTAGAACATTGGTTTTTCAAAACAAGGTTTTTAGGTAAGCATTAACAATGTCATTACCTACTTGTTCATGGGTTCATCTCAAATCCATAATTCAACCAAAATCATTTAGCCTAAATTCGGATTTGTTCTATAAGTGGGTTTTAGTGAAATCTTAATGAATATCAACCTAAGGAATCATAGTAGAATAACTATGTCAACCCACATTCCTATTAAGGTTTTAATTCAATTTCAATTTTAAAAATCCCCAATTATGAAAGATGAACCCTAGAACAAAATAGATGAAATTGAAAGAAAATACTTACAATTAGTTGATGTTAGATGAAGGATGAGTGAAACCCACAACTTGGAATCAATTAATTTGAGTGATTGAAGGTTTTGGAAGCTTCAACAATGGTGGAAAAGGTAAAACCCGTCGGCTGTGTGTTTTTGGGAGAGAGAGAGTTTGGTTTGAAAAAGAATAAAAAACACAAACTGGCGCTCTGACAAAAGTTTCTGCCCGCGGTACCTTATCGATAAGGAACCGCGGGTTTGAGCCGCGGAGATAAGGAACCGCCTACAGAGGCAGGTTTCTATCTCTGAAAATGGTGATTCTATTGGTATGATTTTTACTTACATGCATTAACTTTTACTTTTCAAAGATTTTTACTCAAGAACAATGGTATTTGATCCATTTTATTGTTGTAGTAATGTGTTATTATTATTATAATTAATTTTAAAAGTGTTGCATGTTATATTTTTGATATGGGTTTTGAAAGGATGGATCATGCAAGTGATTTAGGAATGTTATTAAATGTTAGGAATGATGGGTATAGCATATTTGAGGTGTTGGTGATGTTAAAAATGGGTCAAAATGGTTGTAAATGTGATTTTTAAATGGGTGATTTACATCAGTAGGTTTATGGCCGATTTTCATACAGTTGCTTTTGATTAAAGTTTGATATTATTAGATATTGTTGTGGTAGTCATCGAGACGCTCGTTTTGATATAAGATAGAGCATTTAACTCCAAATGAGTCAAAAGTTATGCTAGTTTGAATATTCGTGTACCGGGAGACGAGTATTGACACAATACGAAATTGTTGTCAATATTTGGATCGAATCTCGGGGAATATAAGTTGAGTTTTAAAACTGATCATAGGCTGTTGTTGGGTCTAAACTTAGCATTTTGAACCTATTTTCAAAGTCAAGTGGCGATTTTGTAAATGGAAATGTTTAACAAGGTCAAAATGGTTTTATGATACAAGTGTGCAAAACTGTCCGGTTTTTTAAGTCTAAAGATGTATCGAGCAGGTGGTTCTAAAATGTGAATCATTTGATGAAATTTAAACTGAGTCTTCTACAGATTATAAATGAGTTTTTCACCAAGTTTCGTCGAAAACGGAATTGATTTGGTATGGAAAACAGCGTGTACTTTTGGTAAGTACCGGCTGAGTATTTTTGGGAGGTACTTAACCTCGCGTCATAGTTTGAGACGAGAGGCTAATCTATTAGCTTCTCAAAGTTCTAAAAACATATAAGTAATGTGTGAGAGTGTATATTCTGAGATTGGAGACCCATTTATGGTACTTGAACCGTATTGATTTGGCATCTTGAGATGGATCAATATCGAAGGTGCTAGTCTTGAAAAGCTAGTACTTGTCGTGGAGTTAGAAGGAATCACTTGCATTGATTGGTCATATCTATGTACATACTATTTTGAGTCGATGATTTTGTTATATTAAGTATGTTTTGAAATACTTAAGTATGTGGCTAAGCGCGCACCTTATTTGTTAGGTGACGACTTTTGATGTGTATATATTTGGGAGGCATCTTCACTTCGGCGATCACTACTACTACTAGCTTCGTATCCCATCTAAGGTAAGTCTATAGCCTCGCTTTTACACTATTTTATAAATGGTTTTTAAACCCTCGAGGGGAATACATGTTTTTTTTATAAGCTTGGAACACAAGTCTTTTATGGTATGCTTCTCCCTCTATGAATGGACCCGTGGTTGCCTTTATATTGCATTAGGTGATTGCCTTTGTTAAAGCCTCAATTATGGACCGTTAATTAACCTATGATGGGTTAACCGCTAGTACAATTAATAGATCTATGGGGGAAGCCGCCCCGGTTCAGTTTGTGTGGACTTGTCACAGAAGCTTAGGCCCGACCTCCACACTGTTTGAACATATTGTATTGAGAAGTCAGGTATACGACAATGTACCAATAATCTGGAGGTAACGACAATTAATAAATCTCTTGTCTTATTAGACCTAACGGAGTGTCTAAGGGCTCGGTTCCATGAGCTTAATGCAATTTATGCTATATACAATTATTATTGTTGATGCAAATTATTATTCGATGCTTATTAAGTATGCCACAAACTTATAATATTTGCTTGTGTTCAAATGATTTGTAGAACCTATAGACTTGCTCAACCTTTGTGTTGATAATTTTACACATGTATTTAAGGTAATCAAGATGGATAGCAGCGGAGCATGTGAGGAGGAAGTTGGTGCTTACTTGTCTAAATCTTTGTTTACTTTTACATCCTTGAAATGAATAAACTGCTTTTAAGCATTTAATGTATTATGATTGGTAACGGTTTTTGGGATCAACGCTACTCTGATTTTATATAAACTGGGATGGGAAACTTTTTAGACAGGATTGTGTAATATTTCAACGTCTCTTTTGAGGTCGTTTTCTATGATTGTGTGTGATGTGCTATTATTAGCGCCCCAATGTGGTATTCCGCTGCGTGGTAATTTGGGGGTGTTACATATGCGTCATCAAAATCAAATAAAGGGTTTGAATAATTCTTGAAATTTTCCTTTAAAACGTCTTCATCGGATAGTGACTCATCATCACTAGAAGTAAAATCATCATCAAGATCAAAAAGAGGATTATAGAAAGCCAAAGAATCATCTCCCAAGATGTCGGTGGGAGATAATGAATCATCAATAGAAAGAGATTCACACTCACTATCACTATCGGAAGCAACCTTAGGCCCACTTTGGATTGGAATAAGAATCTCATCATAAGGAATAGTGATAAGACCCTCATCCCCCATGATGAGAGAGGCATCAGTCTCTATAGTGGAAGAATCGAGAATAGGAGTGGTACTCTCACATGATGGATTGAGATTGTAAGTATTATCCTCGTCATCATCATAACAATAAGGAATCACACAAGGCGTAGAGGTATAAGCACTAAGACTAGATACTTGCTATTGTCGCTGTTGCTCGTCCAATGTTTCACTTATTCGAATTAAACCGTCACGAAGTGTGAAAAGAAGGACTCGTTCTTCATCACTTAGGTTGAAAGAAGGTTGATGATCGAGTGTGTAATGTGGGGGCTCAAAATTATGAAAACCGGAATTATGGCACGGATCGGGCTCATAATAATTCATCGGTTGACAAGAAAAAGTATTGTGAGGGCCCCCACAATTGTTGCAACACGGGTATTGAGAAAAACCCGGTGCACCTTGTGGATAAGTATCCCTGTATATGCAAGAGGGGAAGTAAGTTAATTAGAAGCAAATGATGAATTAATCGAATTACACGATGGACAAAATCCAAATTGTGAATTGTGGAGATCTCTTCCGCACTGCTCGTATGAACACCATTGACATGATTGAAAACCATACAATGGTCTCCCACACCTTACGCAATAGACATACGAATCCATGAAGAATTAGAAATAAGAGGGATTGAGAAAAAGAATTATAGAAAGAAAGATAAGTACAAGATAAGAATTAAACGATAAGAGGGTGAGGAGAAAAGAATTAAACACGATAGAAGATAAAGAAGAATATTTTTGAAACTTTTTTTTATTTAATAATAAAATAATAATAAAATAATAAAAAGAAAATATTAGATTATAATATACTAAATAAAACTATATATCATATATAATATACAGCTAAAAGAAAAATAAAGTCGAAACAAAATATTATTGGATTTTTTAAATGATATATATAGTAATAAAGAAAAGAAGATAAAATAAGAAAATATTTTTTGTGTTTTTATTGATTTTAAATTTTTTTGGATTTCTTTTTTTTTGTAATTTTTTTATTTTATATATATATATATATATATATATATATATATATATATATATATATATATATATATATATATATATATATATATATATATATATATATATATATATATATATATATATATATATATATATATATATATATATATATATATATATATATACAAATACGAAAATAAACTTTCAAAGCGAAAGGATATTCAAGTCACTAACTAAAAACACAACGCAAATATCGCTACACACATTCCCCGGCAGCGGCGCCATTTTAATAGAGTCGTTTTGAGTATAAACCCGAAAGGTTATCGTAGTTCCGCCGAAGTATGAATGGAAATCCGCGTTTATGTCTCTAGCTTAATGCTCGAATAAAAAGATGATTGATATTGATATTTAAGCTACTAAAATTAATGACTAAATATTAAACGATATAAAAAGCGACAATTATACTACGAATATTCTACAAATACTAACTAATGATAATAAAGGTGATAAACTAAACAAGCATAAACAAAATTATTTCTTTTAAATCTAAATATTATATAATATATATATATATATATATATATATATATATATATATATATATATATATAAAGAAAAATATATTAAATCTTAACAAACTACTTTTTGAAAATCATTTTAACTACACTACATAATCCTTATTAATTTCATTATGTAAAACATAACAAACAATAGCCTTTAGTACAATGGTAAGGATGTGTAGATTGTAATCTAAAGGTCAAATGTTCAAAACACATTCGTCCCATTTTTATTCACTTGCTTATTTTTTTTCTAATCAGCAACTCCAACCTAAGAGTTAAATGTCGGCTATACTATTCTTGCTATATTACTTTTGTTTTATCAACTGAATGTTAAGCACCACTGACCTAAAACTAAAACAAGCAATAACCTTAAATAAGCTAACTAGCCACTAGTCTAAATAAACTAATAAGATGAACCAAGCTTACTTATAAGTTGCGGACATCACCATAAGTAAGTCACACCAAAACAAATACCAGTCACGAATCCATGTCAAAAACAAAAAATCCACAACTTCATCGAAACCGACCTTCGGTTATCAACAAATCACTAAGCAAGAATCTGAACATAAATCTTCTTACCGAAACACTAATTCTATTAATAAATAAAAAAAGTTCTTATAAAATGAAGAAAATAGTATTATACTAACGCACTCCACTACTTGAAAATGAACCTACGCTACCTTCGAATAAAAGTCAGGGGAAAAATTAGATGCTATTACCTCCTCAAAACAAAACGCAGGAATAAAGAAAAATCAAGTGAGGATGTGAAAATAAAGGAGATGATGATGTTTGTCCCTACTCTTCCTCTCAATAAAACGCAAGTGATTAAAAAAAATGCGTATCTTGTAAAGAAAGAGACGAAAGGAAAAAAACAATAAGAATAGCAAAGCAGTAAAACGTCCCCTCCTTTCATCAGATCTGATCTATCTTTTGTATCACGTGAGGTGAGTTTTGTGTTGGGCCTGTGTGGGCTTTTTCTTTTAGTTGTTTGGTGGGCTTTTGTCTTCATAATGGTATCTTTATTGTTGCTGGGCTGCGTCCCTTTTATATATTGCTGGGCATGCTGGGCTGTTTGATCATTAAATATGGGTCGGTCGTTTAACTAATATTGGGTCCGCCCGACCCATTTAAATGGTGTCGGGTCGGCCCACTAAAAATACGAATGCACCGTTGGACTCGATTTGTCGCGCTCATCTCATTTGTCATGCTCGATTTTGGCTCTTTGGCTTGAATTTTGTTCCTTTTCTTTGACATCCGTACCTACAATAATAAATAGCAAATATAAACGATATATTCTCTAAAAATACATTTTTGCTATTTATTATGCGAAAAATGAAAGGAAATTCTCACTAAATGCATGAATAATTACGTGTTTAACAGGCGTATGGGTGCATCCTAGTTACATGTTTTTACAGGATTTTCAAGGTGAATGTGGTGTGTGCCTTGCATCATTCACAAGGTGTTGATCCCTCCTACCCAGACTAATTTGATTAGAAGCATCCCCTCTAATTGCATAATGAGATCACCCCTCTATGTATTCATGCACGGTGAACCTCATGACCTATATTGTAACACCCCATTTTGATAAATGGAATTTCACGCATGATTATGGCGTGTCATCAAAGCATACAAGGATAAATGTATTAACATTACATGACCATAAAGGAAATACCGGAAACAAACATCGGTACCCCAAAGTAAAAGCTCATCACACACAAACATAATTACTATAAATGAAAATGACTAGACAATGTCCATGGAAATGAGTAGCAAAATGTATGAAGAAATGCATAAAGTAATGAGGGATAGAAAGCTTCCAATCCATATGCACGTAAGCTTACAGTCTACGAGCGTCCCTGAGTACCTGCCGTTTTGGGAACATGAAAGGAAAACGGCTGAGCATAACGCTCAGTGCACGGATATACAAGCATAGAATAAATAACATAAGCATATACAACATATAGCAGCGGAATTGATTAAGTCCTGAAAAACCTGGTATAACTTAGTAAAATTGGTTTTATAGTTTGAAAAGCCTTATGTTTATCTTATGAAAACTGTTTAACATGTTAACCATTAGCCAATATAGGTCATGAAATATCAACGTGCATAAATACTTGGAGGGGTGACCTCGTCATGCAATTAGAGGGGTTGCCTCTAATTAATATAAGTTTGGGTAGGAGGGATCAGCTCCTTGTGAAGGATGCAACGCACACACCACATTCACCTGAATAATCTGTAAAAACATGTAATCTAGGATGAACCCATACGCCCCATATGATAATATAATAAATATGGCCAAAAGCTAAAAGGGACGCCACGAGCTATCACTTCGCCGTGGTGAAGCCATAACACTGGTGCCTCCAGTGTTATGGTTATGGTACCTCCATAACTAGGTAAAACTGGTCGTACATGTATATGGCTTAGGCATTTAATTAAACATAAGCAAATCAAAACATATGAAACATATACTGGGAAAACAGTTGGCTGCATACGGGGAAATCCTAATAAGGAAAGAATGACCATTCTGAAAGGACGGGGAATCCGTACCTTGTGTCTAGTGAACGAAGAGGACGAACGGAAGAGAGTCCTACTTCGATCTTACTAATGCTACATAAATAATATACGTGTATAAGTGTTCTGATTACTGTGTACGTAACTAGTTTTATATCATGTCTTAGCTTGTTTAATATGTTCATGTCTTGTTTTACTGATTATAACGTTATGCTGTGTTTATCATGTATTCTGGATATTCTGGTCAAGTATTACTTGTATTTCTTGTATTGTTATACTTGTTGCGTAATATTAAGTAACTTTCTAAAAATAGCAGGTTTCCTAAAATAGAAAGTTTCCAAAAATAGAAAGTTTCCAAAAGTAGAAAGTTCCCAAAAAGAGATTAACTGCTTAAAATAGATAAGTTTCTAAAAATAGAAAGTTTCCATAAATAGATGAACTGCTTAAAATAGATAAGTTTCTAAAAATAGAAAGTTTCCATATTTAGAAATAAGCTGGATTATTAAGCTAATAAGATAAGCTTTAGGTTTTACTGATTAATATCATAAGTCATGTGATTAATAGTATAGTTTATTAATTAATACATGTAAATTAAATAAACTATATGTTATAAGATTTAATTAAATATAGCACGATTTAATTAAATTAAAGTGCATATAATACTTAGGTTTAAACATGTATTAATATTTGTATTAATATAACCTAAGTCATGAAAATTAATTAATTACATGTCATGGTTTAATAATTAATTAATTAATTTAGTCTAAATTAAATAATAAAATACTTAGGTTAAAGTTATGTATTATTAATAATAATAATAAACCTAAGTCATGGTTTATTTAAATTAATTAAGTCCATGTTAAATTAATTTAATTAATCTTGTAAAATAAATGCACACGTAAAAATAATTAAGCTTGTAAAAAAATAATAAAATGAACCCATGTATTATTTTATTAAAAACATGTCGTGAACCGGACCCGTAACCCGTGAACCGGACCGAATCAAACCCCACCGAAAACAGTGGCAAACCGGCCCATGCCGGTTGCCCCTTCCTTCGGTTCACTGCCACCGGCTTAAGCCGGTGGTTCCCTTGGTTCTCGGCTAGCCGCTGCCCATGCAAAGTTCCCACCGGCGGTTAGCCGGTGGTTTCCCCTGTCGCGACTTGAGTTCCCACTGCTTGGTCAATTTAGCCACCGTCTTGGGCAGGTGGTGCTTGTTTGTTTTTGAAGAGACCCCCAAAATACCACAAGGCCACCCTGACTCACGTCAGGGTCCCTTGTTTCACCCTGCTGCCGAACCACAAGGACTCCACCGAGACCCAAAGGTCTCGGCTGTGGTCACACGTGAGACACCGAGAGCTTCGGCTCTTGGTTTGTGTGTGTCTGCCAACCCAAAACCAACCAAAACCACCATTTTTATTATCCCCCATGATTATCTAACATGTTTTTAATCTTGTTTTTTAATTATCATGATTTCATTTGTTCTAATTAAATAAAAGAAAAAGGATAACGGATTCCCAATGCGTGAATAAAACGAGAACACTAACACGAGCGACTAACACTTGAAATGAATCTCCCAAAATCAACAAACACCCTTCCTTGGTGGTGTTATAACCGGCGGCCAAAGGGGAAGAAAAGGGAGGCTAGGGTTTTGTAATTTTTAGAAAACTCTGTAAATGAATATTATGTTTCCCTTTTTTCTATTTAGCAAAATAAAAGTGGGCTTGGCCCTTTTCTTTGTCTTGTGTCCGCGGGTATGGGGGGCCCACACGGGGTAACCCAACGTTTTACGTGTTCTAAATTTTTACGTGTTCTCGTGCTCGTTTTTACGTGACTTATAATTAAATGTTCGTGTTATAATATATACTTATACATAATCGTAATAATAATTACGTCAATACATAATAATATGCTCGTGATTATTTACGTTCATGATTTCATGTTCGTGATTATAATTATTGTTGATAATAATTATCGTGTATTAATATGCTTAAATACTTATCGTGTAATAACACGTACGTAATACTTGTAAATAATATTCGTGCAACGTAAACATGCTATAAAAGGAAAGTTTTAATCATGTACGTACGATTATAACTGTATTGTTCATGGTAAAAGCATGCGGATTTTACAACTCTTCCCCTCTGAAAATAATAATTCGTCCCCGAATTATAGATAACATAAACTAGAAAAGAGGAACATACCCGAATTCAAAATATGAAATGAGGGTAAGAATCCCTGATAGACTACTCTGTTTCCCAAGTGGCTTCCCGCTCGGTATGATCCCTCCAAAGGATTTTGATGAATGGAATCGTCTTCCTCCTCATGACTCGTTCTTGTCTGTCATGAACTCGTTCGGGTTCCTCTATGAAGGTAAGGTCTTCACGAATCTGTTCTAGTGGATACTGAACCATGTGAAGGGGATGATACTTATACCCTTTGAGTAAGCACACATGGAAAACATCGTGAATATGAGAAAGCTGCGGAGGTAACGCTAAACGATAAGATCTTCACCGACTCGCTTAATAAGTGTGTAAACACTTATCCTTTTGCCACTAAAATCAAGGAAAAAAAGACCTAATCATGTGTTTAATATCATAAAAGTCGGAATTACGCGTGGTTTTGTGTTTTTGTGTGAAATAGGTACAAATGATCAAAAGGAAAGAAAACACGGGATTTCACGGTCAAATGTTGAAGAAAAGTCCAAGAAAGAGACGAAGACATAGTAAAAAGACCAAAAGTGTGCCAAAGATCACGAAAACCGGCAAATTCAACACGAGTTTAAAGAAAAGATCAAGGAAGCCGAAATCAAGCTCGATTTTAGTGGATTTAACTTTTTATGAGGATAAATGGGCTTGTGGGTCCCACATTGGACTATTGGGCCCAAAAGCCCAATAAGGATCACAAATTATCCATCTTTTGAGTAAAAGGCCAACAATGGCCCAAGGGAAATATATTAAGACGGATGGAGACTATTATTTGGACCATAAGCCCATTTTTCTTGCCAAACTAAAAACATAAGGAGTAAATGGGCTTCAAAACCCATTTGGGATTTTGACACTTTTGTTTTTGACGGATAAAGAATAAAAGTGAATAAAAATTCACTTTGTTAACTCACACACACGTTTCACTTTCTCACCCACACACATCCAGTCAAACGTTTTACCCACCCTATTTATTTTATTTACTTTCGGTAATATCAAAGAAAACCCTTCACTCACCTCACTTCATCTCTCCCACAAAAAAATAGCACCTCTTTTTACTGTTTCAAAACCCTAAATCAATAATTACCTAAGATAAATTGGGGGTTTTTATTAAAGCATGTAATTCACACACTTGGGGAATAAATCCCTAAGTTTATCGGAAGCAACACACTGGTGGTCCTCTCCTAACATGTCCCCAATCCCTTTTGTGATTGGATAAACCACCTCACCACAACCCCTTCACCAATCAAATGAGTCCACGTCATCTTTCAACAAACACAACAAACACACTTTCAAGACACCCTGGTGATCCGTGTGATAAGGGATGTGTTTTCCACCGTAGATGAAGAAAATGAGAGAGAAAAGAAGAAAGAGCGGTCCTGATTTCAAGACGTGATCACCAAGATCACCAAGAAGTTTTTAGTGTTTCTCTATAAAAACCCCCTCATTTGTGGAATTTAAGGGGTGCCTTCTTTTTATTTTATTTTTATTTTATGCAAAATAGATGATAGGTTTATTGTAATTTTCCTTCAAAGTATTGTAATTGATAGGTGTGAAAACACCCATCTTTTCTACCACTTAATTACATTAAAACGGGACCTAAACGTATATTTTATGTCGTAAATGGCGGAATTATGCGTGGTTTGTGTTTTTATTGTGTTTCATGGTCGAGAAGGTGAAAAGTGGAGAAAACACGGCTTTCACGGGCTTTTATGACAAAAGACGAAGTTGAAAGATCAAGAGTGGAAAAAGAACGGAAGTCCAAGACCAATTCTGAAGATTTATCGAAGAAAAAGTCAATAGACGAAAGTTTACTAAAAAGCCGAAGAACTCAGGTTTAAATTATGAAGAAATTACAAGACGAGTTCAAAGAAATCCCGAGACGAAGTCTTAGAAGTCGAAGAATTTGAGAAGACTGAAAGACTGAGGAACAAGATAGAAAGAAAGAGGAAGCCACCAACCACTCCCCTCTCCTATAAATACCACCCTCACAACATGTGAGAGGGTTGGTTAGTTTTTAGGATAGATTAGGAGTAGGTAGTTTCTCTCTCTAGAGATTTACTTTCTCTCTCTAGATTAATTTGTGTTTAAGCTTTTGTTATTGAATCCATACTTTTTAATTAAGCTTTTAATTCATCATCTTCTTCCTTTCTTGTGTGATTTGTTCTTATTCTTCATTGCTCATGTTCTTGAGTTTTTATGGTTTTGATCAAGTGGGTTTTGATTGATTTGGTTATGTTTGTTAGTTTTTATGATTTGTGTTGATTGATTATTGTTAGTAGATGCTATTTGGTTGTTTTGGTTTAATCTTTCGTTTGATTTCAGTTGATTTAAAGGATAAATCGTGTTTACTGTTCTTCCCCTGTTCTTCGGGTCTGTGGTTGTTACTGTATTCCATCATTCCCAGATACCTTCATCCGGAAGTCTAAAACTTCCGAATGAAGCAACCTTCATCCGGAAGTCCAAAACTTCCGAATGAAGCAACCTTCATCCGGAAGTCTAAAACTTCCGAATGAAGCAACCTTCATCCGGAAGTCCAAAACTTCCGAATGAAGCAACCTTCATCCGGAAGTCTAAAACTTCCGAATGAAGCAACCTTCATCCGGAAGTCCAAAACTTCCGAATGAAGCAACCTTCATCCGGAAGTCCAAAACTTCCGAATGAAGCTTGTTCATCCGGAAGTCAAAAGTTCCGAATGAAGCTTGTTCATCCGGAAGTCCAAAACTTCCGAATGAAGGTTCTTTCTGTTTTCATTTTTAAGTTTCTTCTTTTAATTTCAAGTTTGATTCTGCCTGCCTTTTTATTTAACGTTAATTTTTATTCACGTTTCTTTTAGTTTAAGTTTTTATTTACGTCATTTACTTTTTGTTAAGTTTTAATTTTATTTCATTTTTCGTCATTTACTTTTAAAGTTTTAAATATTGCACCGTTTACATTTTAACTTGTTTTAATTTCTCGTCATTTATTATTTAGTCTTGCTCATTTATTTTCCAAACCCAAAAATATTTGTTTCACCAAGAACAACTAATCTCACGCAATTAACCGGAAATCAATTCGATTAGACACCGAGAAACGAACTTTCAACGAGTAAAAATCTTGTTATTAAAATGGCGCCGCTGCCGGTTCTTTTCGTGAAGATCGAAGGTTTTTTGTGAGTGAAGCGTTGGCTTTTGGGATCCGTTCATTTGTGAACGTTATTTTTATTGTCAAAAATTTTAAAAAAAATCCAAAAACATTTGAAAAATCTTAAAAAGCATTTCTTTTTCAAAGTTTTGCTCCAAAAATATTCTTCTTGCTTATCTATCTTTCTTCATGGATTTTTATGTCCTTTGCGTCCGGTGTGGGAAACAATTATCTGGGAACAACTCTTGTCAATGGTGTACATGTGAGCGGTGCGGAAACGATATCGACTACACACAATCCGGATTTTGTCCTTTGTGCAACTCGACTAATTCGTACTTTTTGAACCTACCTCCTGTTCCCCCGTGCATCTATTGTGGAAGCGATTCTCATTGGCATGTTTCGTGCCCGGTTAGATACCCGTATGGTCACGGGCATGAACCGGGGTACACTTATGACAATGAAAATAGCTATCCACAAGATGCACTTGATTTTTCTCCACACCCGGTTTGCAACAACTGTGGGGGTCCTCACGATACCTATTATTGTCAACCAATGAATTATTATGAGCAAAATCCGGATCCTCAGTTTTCTTCACCTACGGATTATTATGAACCAAACCCGGTTTCTAATTATTCCCAACCGATGAACAACTATGAGCCACAACCTTGCTATAATTTAGGTTTTCAACACTATGAGCCCCCACCGCACTCACTCGATCATCAGCCTCGTCACGGGATGAGTTACCAAGAACCAATTGTCGATCTTGCTACAGCTTTTCAAGCACAATCAAAAGAGCTTTTACACACGCTGCGAACTTGTATGGAGTCATTTTTACAGCAGCAAGATCAGACGAGTACCCATATCCCTGAGCATATTATTGACCCTAATGAGGAGAGTGATGATGATATTGAGGTTATTTTCGACGAGGAGGAATTTCTAAAGCAAAATACTTCACTCCTTAGTGATGATAGCTTTCACATTCCTGAGATCGATGAGTTTCTTGCTATTGATACACCCGTGGAATACACATCCGGGTATGCTGATGTGGATGGAGATATACTTTTTCTAGAGGATTTATTACACGATGACACTACACCTTCTATTCCAGAGGTAGAAAGATGTGAATCTACTAAAAAAGGAACACAGGTGGAAGGTAATTGTTCTCATACTTCTCATATTATATTGCCACCTCATCCTCCCACGTGCACACCCAAGCGGGTGATGTATCACTTTTACTCTACTCGTTTTACATCGGGAAATGAGGATGAGTGCTTTGATCCGGGAGGTGACATTGATTATGCTATGATTGATAATAATACGACTTTGCCGTTTGCTCAAATTCCATTGTCTTTGGGGGAAGACAATGTGCTCACTATACCCAACCCACCTCCCGTGGATCTTGAATTCACATACTATACGTATGTTGAAAGGACCTTTCTCCCTTTCAAGATTTATTCCCCCGCCTCTCCTTTATTAATGTCTACCGGGAACGAGGACAAGGTCTTTGATCCCGGTATCATATTCGATGCTTCCCCATGGACCATTTAATTCGGGGACGAGTCAGGCTCGTGACTTGGTCAACAAAAACAAGCGCTTTTTGGGAGGCAACCCAATTATCTATCTATTTTCATCATAAGTGTAGGGGGAGCCCCGTTGGTGTTTCTTGTTCTCTTTCTTATCATATGCAGGGATTAGAGCTTCATAGACACACTCTTGATGACTTTTGACGAACCGTGATTCCGTGTTCTCTTCTTCCCGGTTCTATCCTAAACTCTTTTCGATTCACTATTTTATATTTCTCAATATTAAAATAGGAATCTCTTTAGTTGTCTTTTCCTTAACGCGATTTAAACAAAGTGCACAATGTCCTAAGTGTAAGGGGAGTTTACTCCCACATTCTTAAACATTGAGGACAATGTTTATATTAAGTGTAGGGGGGACTTCTATCGAAGTTAAGTGGCCTTTTCCTTGTATTTGTCCTCATTTTAACCGGAAAATCAATTTTTCGACACTTTTCAAAATTTTTAATCTATTTTGGCCTAGTTGTAGTTCCCATTATTTTTGCTATTCTTCTCTTATTTTAATAAAATGGTTTTAGCAAGTTTAGATATCTTAGATATATTAGGCCCGTTGTGAATATTTTGACTCAACCCGAGTTTACTTATCTAAGTTCACTCTAGCTAGTATCCTTAACCATGTAGACCTTAATTGGTTTATTAGGCTAAGCATCCACGAGTCTCATTCCTTCAGATTTTAAATTGTGGAGAACGAGAAATGATAGAGTTGGTTACAAGTTTGGTATTCTCTCATTAACTTATGTGAGTTAAGTATGATCTTTTTCTCCCATCACTTGCTAATAATTTATCTGCAATGAGTAAGGTCGTACGATTTGAAAAGTTACTTAGCTTCTAGCCCAAGATCGTTTAAAAGTTGCTCGGTAATGATAAGAGTTCATAGCCAAGGCATAACTTATGAAGCGGGGCGCGAAGATTGGCGAGTCCGAAAAGGCCCTAACAAGGCATGAGGATTCCATTTTATTGCTGAAGATCCAAAGTGATGTGAAAAGCATTATTCCCAAAATCAATATGAAGGATCAAGACTCACGACGAAAAGCAATCAACTCCCATAAAGATCATGGAGAAGTCTATCCGAAAAGACCCTAACAAGGTATGAGGATAAATAGATCCAAGTCCGAAAAGGAGGCGGATCGTTGTATCTCAAAATCCCAATTAGAGATTGAAGAAATAATCATGAAGTCGTGGTCAACAAAGTTGGAGTACCCCTCAAAAGTCTCCAAGTGAAGAAACTCTATTATGATGAGAAGACCATTATCTCAAGAACGTCTCTCGAAGATATGAAGTATGAAGTACATGCCAAATATCGGCCCGAGAAAGGTCTCAAATCGTGAACCAAGTTATGCCAAGATATGAACTTTTTGATATCCCGAGAAGTAGTTTTAAGAGATTTTGTCCTTTAGCTAACTATTGATCAAATCGTCCTACTTTGCTTTCAGCTTAAATAAATTATCGAAATAAGTCAACAATGCATCCTCGTGATCATTCAAGACATCAATAAAACATAAGAGTTACCCATAGGAATAAGGGAGTTTAAGTGATTAATTGAACCGCATGAGTAAATGTTTGTTATGCTAACTTGTACTAACAATGATCTTGTTTTTTAAGCTTGGCATGGGGAACGTGAAACTTGAGGGTGATAAACATTCATGACACACAAGCCCTAATGTAAGTCTTAGATTTCTTTACATGTTTCTTCCTTGTTGCATCTTGTTATTTTCTATCTTTTTGATTTTCCTTAGTTGTTTAATAAAGGCCAAGGTAGGTTGATTATGATGGAAAGTGTAAACCTTGCTTTATCACTAAGCATTGCATGAGGGCATTGCAATGGTTAAGTGTAGGGGATTTGATAGGTGTGAAAACACCCATCTTTTCTACCACTTAATTACATTAAAACGGGACCTAAACGTATATTTTATGTCGTAAATGGCGGAATTATGCGTGGTTTGTGTTTTTATTGTGTTTCAGGGTCGAGAAGGTGAAAAGTGGAGAAAACACGGCTTTCACGGGCTTTTATGACAAAAGACGAAGTTGAAAGATCAAGAGTGGAAAAAGAACGGAAGTCCAAGACCAATTCTGAAGATTTATCGAAGAAAAAGTCAATAGACAGAAGTTTACTAAAAAGCCGAAGAACTCAAGTTTAAATTATGAAGAAATTACAAGACGAGTTCAAAGAAATCCCGAGACGAAGTCTTAGAAGTCGAAGAATTTGAGAAGACTGAAAGACTGAGGAACAAGATAGAAAGAAAGAGGAAGCCACCAACCACTCCCCTCTCCTATAAATACCACCCTCACAACATGTGAGAGGGTTGGTTAGTTTTTAGGATAGATTAGGAGTAGGTAGTTTCTCTCTCTAGAGATTTACTTTCTCTCTCTAGATTAATTTGTGTTTAAGCTTTTGTTATTGAATCCATACTTTTTAATTAAGCTTTTAATTCATCATCTTCTTCCTTTCTTGTGTGATTTGTTCTTATTCTTCATTGCTCATGTTCTTGAGTTTTTATGGTTTTGATCAAGTGGGTTTTGATTGATTTGGTTATTTTTGTTAGTTGTTATGATTTGTTTTGATTGATTATTGTTAGTAGATGCTATTTGGTTGTTTTGGTTTAATCTTTCGTTTGATTTCAGTTGATTTAAAGGATAAATCGTGTTTACTGTTCTTCCCCTGTTCTTCGGGTCTGTGGCTGTTACTGTATTCCATCATTCCCAGATACCTTCATCCGGAAGTCTAAAACTTCCGAATGAAGCAACCTTCATCCGGAAGTCCAAAACTTCCGAATGAAGCAACCTTCATCCGGAAGTCTAAAACTTCCGAATGAAGCAACCTTCATCCGGAAGTCCAAAACTTCCGAATGAAGCAACCTTCATCCGGAAGTCTAAAACTTCCGAATGAAGCAACCTTCATCCGGAAGTCCAAAACTTCCGAATGAAGCAACCTTCATCCGGAAGTCCAAAACTTCCGAATGAAGCTTGTTCATCCGGAAGTCAAAAGTTCCGAATGAAGCTTGTTCATCCGGAAGTCCAAAACTTCCGAATGAAGGTTCTTTCTGTTTTCATTTTTAAGTTTCTTCTTTTAATTTCAAGTTTGATTCTGCCTGCCTTTTTATTTAACGCTAATTTTTATTCACGTTTCTTTTAGTTTAAGTTTTTATTTACGTCATTTACTTTTTGTTAAGTTTTAATTTTATTTCATTTTTTGTCATTTACTTTTAAAGTTTTAAATATTGCACCGTTTACATTTTAACTTGTTTTAATTTCTCGTCATTTATTATTTAGTCTTGCTCATTTATTTTCCAAAACCAAAAATATTTGTTTCACCAAGAACAACTAATCTCACGCAATTAACCGGAAATCAATTCGATTAGACACCGAGAAACGAACTTTCAACGAGTAAAAATCTTGTTATTAGTAATCAAGTTTTAATTATTAATGAAATTTATATTCAGTTAAAATTTGTCTCTTTAATTGATTTAATTTACTTGCAATTTAAATCTCTAGTCTGTTTTTAATTAAGTATATATTGAAATAATTAGTGGCTGAAATATTTTCCCCCACTGGGAAAGTTACTAAAACTGTTCGAAGTTATTTGGTTCAAGACGTTTGTTGGTTCGATGGTTTGGTTTATTTAAGGTGGAGGTCTCGGTTTGGTTTCATAGAGTGCTCAGCGCACCTCTACTTCTCAACGGAAATCATCAACAGGTTCTCTCTCTTTTATTTTTTTCTTTTTTGTTTAACGCTTATTTAGTAATCTGTTTGCTTAGTCTGCTTATTTGGTATTAAGTCTGTTTGGATTTGAGTTGATTTATCTGCCTTTTGCTTAAGTTTTCTGAATATTTAGTCTGCTTGTCTAGATTGAGTTTGATTCGTTTGTTAGTCTGCTTAATTTGATTTTCTGTTTATTGTCTTAAGATTTATTTAAGTTTTTTATAGTTTTGGTTTAGATCTGCTGATTATCTGTTATTGCTCATTTGCTACCCGATTTAGCTTATAGATTTATTTATGGAATTTGCTTAGGTTATTTATCTAAGTTTGTTTGTTTTGATTTTGTTTGGATTTGCTAGTTAGTATAAGTTGTTTGGTTAAGCTTGTTTAGACCATTTAGCTTTGCTTATTTAGGTTTTGATTTGCTTAGTTTGAATCTGCTTATTGCTTATTTTCAGATTTAGCTTATTTTCTATTTCCTGTTTTTAGTTGTTAGGCTTATTTAGGCTTATTTGCTTTCTATCTACTTACTTGTTTAGCCGTTATAGCTTATTTGATTTTTCTGTTTTGCTGATATTTGTTGCATCAAAAGCAACATGTCCTTTTGACCTGTAAGTTATATATTCCAAAAAGTCCAAAAAAAATATTATTAGCAAAAATTCGTCTGGTCCAGGACTCGAACCTGCGACCTATCATTCAACAGCCAACACCCTTATCATCTAGACTTAACCCTTTTTTGTGTTTATTTACCCATCATTTAATTAATATAGTTTAATTAATCTTTGGCTGTCAGTTTCTTATTAGTTTTATTTCAAAGTTTTTCATTAGTTTTAATTAAAAAGTTTTTAATTAATTACTTTTATAAAGTTTTTACTTTTAAATTAGATTAAATTAGTTTTATAAAGTTTTTTATTAGTTACTTTTCATAGCATAAAAGTATTTATTTTTAAATTAGAATCAAAATAGTTTTATTTACAATAGTTTAAATTAGTCTTTAAATAGATTTGTTAAAAATTTGTTTTATTGGTATTTTTAAATATTTTCTTTTTAATTGGTTTAAATAGTTGTCTTTTAGTTTTTAAAATACCAAAAATACGTTTCACCAAGAACAAATTAATCCACGTCTAATCCGATATCAATTTCGAGTAAGTCGAGGAAACGAACTGATGTAGTGGTTTTACTACTCTTTAGGAAAAGAGAGCAAAAGTGGCAAGTATTAAGTACAACGATTTAGGAAAACCGTGTACAAATGACCCAAAATGGGGATCGTTCTCAAGGAGGCTAATGTGTAATGATTGTAATGATTTGGATTACTTTGTGATTATATTTGTGAGAAAGAATGATAGGGTTACGATGTCGTATTAAACTAAGACGAAAAATGTGGACACGTAAAACCGTAAAAAGCACCAAAATTAAAATTTTACCCTAAATATTAATAAAAATTACTAAAAATCCAAAAAAATATTCTAAGTGTTTACAAAAAATCCAAACTTGCCAAAACCTTTTAATTAATTAAATAATGACTTTTTAATGCTAATTAAAGCCCTAAAAATCAATATTAACTATTAAAAAGTCCCAAACAAGATCTTAAAGTTTGTAAACCTTAAAAATATCCTAATTAAGCTAAAAAGTATTTTTCAAAATTTTAAAACCACTAAAAACTATTTTTAAACAATTAAAAACTATTAAAATCAATTAAAATTTAAATTAATTCTAGAAAATAATTAAAAGACTCTAAAAATATTTGGAAAGTTGCAAAATTCCTAATTAAGTGTCTACAATCTAGGAAAAATATAAAAACTTAGAAAATCAGACTTTTATTTTTTAACAATAAAATAATATTAAAATATTATTAAAAATCCAAAAATCATAAAAAATTCTAAAAAGTTGCAAACTAGCTTAATTTAACCTAAATAACTCAGAAATGAAAGTGAAATTACCTAAATAACCTTAATGGGCCTAAAAAGTGGGCTAAACCCAAAACAGATCACTATTGGGCTAAATTTGGGCCCAATATAAAAAAAGTGTCCAAAATAAGCCCAAAAAGCACTACTTGACTCAAAATTTGATTTTAAACAACTTTTTCCAAAGGCCCAAAAGCTGAAAGCGTGAAATAAGCTAGCTTATACCAAACAGCTTATTCTTAATGGGCTTTTTGGCCCATTAAGCTATAAGCCAATGCCATGAGCTCAAATTAGAAACACAAGCTTCTTTTGTCCTAAATAAGACTTCTATAAAAAGAAATTTGAAATAAGCCCAAGGAATAAGCATGAAAATGCAATAAGCAATCTACAGAAAACGACAAAATAGTCGTTTTTGAGTTCTAGGCCACCCCAAGTGCTGATTCAAGTTTCTAATGCTTTTAAATGACTTAATTAAGCAAAATCAACAAAGAGTTTTCAAATAAGCTGACTCAATAAGCTGGAAAAAGCAAATAAGCACTTATGTAAAAGTCAAATAAGTTGGTTTTCTAGTAAAAAGTCAAAGTCAAAGTCCAATAAGCTCCAGTCTAATCAAATGGGTCAAATAATGAAGATCTATCACAAAAAATAAGTTGTTGCAGGTCTGGATAAGCTAAAATAGCTTATTGATAAGCTGAGTTCAATTTAACACTAGCAGGGCTTAGTTTTGGGTGTTGAGCAGTGGAAACTTTTTCCACTGCTTGACTTGTTTGACTTTTTGTCTTTAGTGACTTTTTTGGAGATTCAAATTTCACAAAGGCACCCAAATGATCTTTGGATCAAAAGGAGTCAATAACAATCAATAAATCACAATCACAATCACCCAATTGATACAGTTTAATCAATAAAGTACCAGATCTAGCACAGACATGAAACAATAAGCAGTTAAGCACTTATAAGCAATTTTAGCAATAATCAGCCAACCAAATTCAACCAAAAGCATACACAAGCTATTATAAACTCTAATGAACAAGTTTAAACAGTTTTCATGCAATGGCTTAAAGCCTAAATCAAGATTCAAGCTTATGTATGTTACTGATGAATACTAACACATGCAGTTTTTTACTTTGCTAATGTATTTGACACACAAGCCAGATTCAACACTCAAGATCTATCAAATAAGTTATAATAATGATGTTTTAACAACTTTCAACCCTAAGCATGCACAAATACTAGATTTCACCAAAATCTTAGGTCAAAAACAGTTATAATCAACAAGTTATAGCTGATTGTTTGATTTGAAGTTTCAAACCCAAAAATTTGCAGCAAAACACTCTCAACAAGGCATATATCAGATATAGAACACAAATACAAACTTTCCACAACACAATAACAAGATTCAAGCTTAAACAGGTAGACCCAAACACCCTTTTAACTTTTCAAATCAAAATTTAAACAACAAAAAGTGTGATTCAGTTACCCAATGATTAATCTAGCATACAAACAACATTATCATGTAAGACTAAGCAGATTAAAGCCAAGAAATCAACAAGAACACCAATAGAGCACAAATCCACAAAAATTCCAATATTTATCAGATTTTCAAGGATTTCAAGATAAACCTCATGGATGTACATCCACACCCACGAATTTATGAGCTTATGTGCTAGCTAGAACAAACACAAGCTTCCAATAACAACCCCGCTAAGACTCAACAAGGTAAGTAGCACAATATCAAAATCAGAAACATAAAAAGCCTTGATTAATGCAACCTTGTTACCCTACACTTGATTATCCCTAAGTTATAAGCCTCACCACACCTTAATATCACAATTAGGATGCTATGATCAGCCCTATAACCCAAGAATTCCAAGGTTGAAACAAGAACTTAGCAAAATATCAAGCATAAAGGAAAAAAGCAAACTTTTGCACTCTCCTTAAAAACAGGTTTTGAAATTCAAATTCAGTGAACAAGTAACATAAACAAGCATAAAATAAGATGGCACTTGGTCTTTCTTCAACACACTTAACACAATTTCATTAATACTGAAAAGAGGATTTACAAGTGCTTAAACAAGGAAAAACCAAAAGCAGTTATGAAAATGAGACCCTATGGCTTTATATAGAGCCTTACATGTGAACTAAGAACAGATAAAAGTACTAAACACTAATGCTTGAAGTCCCCAATTTGCCCTTGTGGAGTTTGAATAACTTGGAATCATGTGACGGATTCTTGGCTTTATGCATGAGTTGGCATGTGAAAATGTGATCAAAGGGTTTGTATGAAGCTTAGAAGTAAGCCATAATGTGGGACGTTGGATGACTGTCCCACTCTTGTCTTCTTCTTCCAAAACGTAGTAGGGGAGGTCCCATGTAGCATGTGGGTTGGTGGGGTGTCATGTTTAAGGTTTGGAATGTGATTATGAGATGGTTAATCATCATTCTAGAGCAGATTATCCCTTAATTACAACATAATCAAAAATACCCAAATGTGTTCTTGGTGTAAATAGTGGTGGTTTTGATCTGATTAAGGGGTGATTAAAATTTAAATAAATGTTAAGGCGCCAAGGTTTAGTTGATTTATTTAATCTAGTGGTAAGTGGAATGGTGATGTGGCCAAAAGGTGAAGTGTGATTGGTTGAATTGAGTTAGTGGGACAGATGTCAAGCTCCCATAGGTCTAGGTGTCTTAGGTTGTCTGCCAGCATTAAACCCCCATCTTTCAGCAACTTGTCATTTCACTTATAAACTCTATCAACGCCCATTTTCTTCTTTGTCAACTTTTGCATCTTTACACTTTTGCCCCCAAAACATTTTGCAAAGTGTATTCAGGGGTAATTCTTGCCATTTTGTGATTCTTGAGGGACTGATTTGGCATTTTCTTCTATGGTAATAGTCTTGACTTGCATATTTGATATTTTAGAGGGCTGAAATTGCCAATTCATAATGATTGAGGGACCATTTTTGCCAAATCTTCAAAGTTAAGGGTCCTTTTTGTAATTTTGGGATTTTCAAAGGACCAAACTTGTAATTTCTTGTACTTTGAAGGACTTCATGATATATTTGACTTTGTGGAGGATAATGGTTGACAATTTAGCTTTGTTGAGGGGCTAAACTTGCCAATTCTTCAAAGTGGAGGGCCCTTTTTGTAATTTTGACAAACTTTAGGGACTAAACTTGTAATTATGAGGATACAAGGGTATAAAGTGTCAATTATTCCATATTGGAGGACCCTTCTTCATAGTTCTTCAAATATTCAAGGTTTTCTTGGGAAAATTCTTCATTAGGGCCTGGTTCATTGTGCGGCTTCGTTTCCCGTGTTCGTTTTTGCATGATTCTTGTGATCTTTTGTCATTTTCTTAATATCTGTACCTAAAATACACAAGCAACAAACACAAGCATATATATAGGTATTTTGATGATATTTAATGTATTTTAAGCCCTTTTTGGACGATGAGACTATGTATAAAAAAGCAGTCTCATCACTCCCCCATACTAAACCATTGTCGTGCCCTCACGCAATGCTAGAATAAAGTATCGTAGCACCTCTAAAATTCATTTTTATTCACTTTATTGAACGATAAACTAGCTACACTACTACTATTGCTACTACTACTTGCGTTTTAGACATAATTTATGATTTTCATTGCAAATTGGGACGTTTAGGTTCATAGAATAAGAACACATGAATGCTTCGTTAGAAATAATTTCATCGTCCTCGATTTTCACCCCAATTCCATGCCAAGCGTGCAACGAGATCATTGTCATTATAAGTTAGTAATGCTAACACTACTCATATGCCCTAATCACGTACTTATCCTCCCATTATTCCTAAGTTGTATCTCTTATATTTTATATTGTCTTGAATGTTTCACGAGGATACATTGTTTGACTTATGCGATAATAGAGATTTAGGTCTAAGAATAGAGTCCTAACGGTGTAACCAAGACCATCAAATCAATAACCCCTCCCAATAGACAACGATGTCAAAAAATTAAGTCAACAAGAAGAATCGATAAACACGGTTTTATAACGGTTTTGAACATGAGACTTATTACCAAGACTTTTATACGCCCCCTAACGCAAGGGCCTTATTATCTGTGGTTTACCTCCATCTTTTATTCAACTTCGCCATGAAGCTTTTATTATGACTTCGGTCTTGCCTTGCCTTTTATTATCCACCTCATCGGTAGTTTTATTAGCCAAAGACGTATATCCTCACGCTAAGGCGAATTTTGGATCTTTAAAGCTTCGAAGATTAAGGCTTGAATCACTTTCAATTTTGCATAGATTTTTCGGCCTTGTGGGGCTTCAAATTGTTTGCTTGATTTAGGTGAGCACTTGAAATCTTATTATTGGGTGAAGATTTTGATTATTTGGGTGCCTATACTTCAAAACCGTGACTCTGGCGATACCTTAATGTCTTCCCAATTTAATTACACGGAAGCTACTAGAAAAGACTAGAAACCCAACAATCTCACCTAAGCCGCTAAGTCAATATTTATTAAACAAAAATTATTTACATGCGAAGGGAGAATAAGCAAACAACAAGAACACATGAGTTTTTGAAAGAATACGAGTACTCTACGTTTAGCATAGTAACTTATAATTAACCCTATCATTTCTCGTCCTCATTTAAGAGACTTAGCCTAATGTGAAGTTAAGGAATCAAAGCTAAGTGCTCAACACGCACGGTCGAGTCAAAATTACTCTTATTCTCACCATCGGAAAACCTACATTCGTGTCTTCAAACACTTATAAAACATGAGAAAAATTTTAAAATTTGGCCATTTTTAGCCTTATTTTGCAACAAAAACGATAAACAAAAAGGTAAATTTTGAAAAGCGTAAAGGTTTGGCAAGGCAAGTATCTATTCACCCCCCATACTAAAGTTAAACATTGTCCTCAATGTTTCGAGTCTAGGGGTGAAAACACCCCCGTACTAGAGACGTAGTCGAATGCCTAATCTAGCATGGAAAGGGTGTAACCAATAAATTAATAGCCGTTTATGAAGTGTGCTATAAACCTAAGGTTAGAACATCAAAAGGATATATCATGGATATTGAGAGAGTCTTCAAAGAAAACAATCGAGTGCTCCCATAGAACGAACACTAGTCGTGAAGATCATGATCATCTAAAGTCCACAATTCACAAACAACCACGGAACAAAGGTTGGAAGGGCACAAATCCCCACACGTTAACTACATTAGAAAGCGATAATATGTACATAGGATAAGCATGGGACTCCCCCATGAGGCACCTCGTTTTTGATTACCGATTCATGAGATCGACTCGATCCCCTCAATGCTAATTATCATTGGGGAAAGTGACTTGGTCGAGGTAGTTAAAGGATGGAACTTCCCCGCCAAAGTAGTGCTTCAACCTATGTCCATTCACCTTGAAGTTAGGACCATCATCTTGAGCTAGCTCAATGGTCCCATACGGAAATACTTGAGTCATGGTGAATGGACCGCACCAACGGGATTTCAACTTACCTGAAAAGATTTTCAAGCGAGAATTAAAAAGCAAAACTTGATCCCCAATGTTAAAAACCCGGTTTTTAATTTTACAATCATGCAACTTTTTAGTTTTTTCTTTATAAATCAATGAATTTTCATAAGCAATGTCCCTCAATTCATCCAATTCATTTAATTGCATTTTCCGGTGTTTTCCCGCGGTCTCCATATCATCATTACAATGCTTTAGGGCCCAGTAAGCCTTGTGTTCCAATTCGATAGGCAAGTGGCAATTCTTCCCATACACAAGCTTATAGGGAGTGCACCCAATAGGCGTCTTATGAGCGGTCCTAAAGGCCCATAAAGCATTGTCCAACTTATCCGACCATGATTATCGGTTTTCCCCAACGAATCTCTCCAAGATCCTCTTCAAAGCTCGGTTTGAAACCTCCACTTGCCCACTCGTTTGTGGGTGATAAGCCGTAGAAAGCCGATGTGTAACCCCATATTTCCTTAGGACCCTTTCGAATTGGTCGTTACAAAAATGGGTTCCACGATCACTTATGATCGCACGAGGGGTTCCAAACCGAGAAAACAAGCTTTTCAAAAACTTGACTACTACACGAGCATCATTGGTGGGCAAAGCCTTAGCTTCAACCCACTTAGATAGGTAGTCAACCGCAACGAGGATGTACTTATTACCACGAGATGATGGGAACGGCCCCATAAAGTCTATACCCCAAACGTCAAAGATCTCACACACTTGGATGATATTTTGTGGCATTTCATCTTTTTGTGAGGCTTTTCCTTGTCGTTGTCATGAGTCACATGACTTCACAAGATCTTGTGCATCTCGGTAAATAGTAGGCCAAAAGAAGCCAGCGTCAAACACCTTCTTAGCCGTGAGATTAGCACCGTGGTGACCACCCGTGGGTCCCTCATGGCAAGCTCTAAGGATGTTAGAAGCTTTGGTGCCAAATACACAACGTCGGATGATTTGATCCGCACAAGTTCGAAACAAATAAGGGTCGTTCCAAAAGTAGAACTTGATGTCACGAAAGAATTTTCGTTTTTCTTGAGTCGTCATACCCTTGATGATGAAGTTACCCGCATGGTAATTTGCAAAGTCCGCAAACCATGGGGTAGAAGAATCAAGTTTAGAATTCACTACACCAAGTGTCTCTAGCGGAAACGTTTCAGTGATTTCCTTGGGCTCGTAAACACTTTGGTGAGGATCTTCCAAACGAGAAAGATGATCGGCCGCTAGATTCTCGGCTCCTTTTTTTCAACAATTTTGTGGTCAAATTCTTGAAGGAGGAGAATCCAACGAAGTAATCTCGGCTTTGCATCTTGTTTAGCCATGAGATACTTGATAGCCGAATGATCCGTATACACTATGCATTTCATCAAGACGAGATAAGGTCGAAATTTCTCAAATGGATACACCACGGCAAGGAACTCCTTTTCCATTGTAGTGTATTTAAGTTGAGCCTCGGTCATCTTCTTGCTAGCATAGTGAATAGGCAAGAAATGTTTATCATGACGTTGCCCCAAAACGGCCCCAATAGCGTAGTCACTAGCATCACACATGAGCTCAAAGGGGAGGTTCCAATTGGGAGCAACAAGAATGGGAGCTTCGGTAAGTTTCCTCTTAAGGATTTCAAAGGCTCGTACACAATCTTCGTCAAAGACAAAACGTGCCTCTTTTTCAAGAAGATGTGTAATGGGTCGAGAAATCTTTGAAAAATCCTTGATGAATCGACGATAAAAGCCCGCGTGGCTTAGGAAACTCCTAAATCCCTTAACGGTTTTGGGATGAGGTAATTTGGCGATGACGTCTACCTTAGCTTGATCTTCCTCAATCCCCGCTTTCGAGAGCTTATGCCCTAAGACGATTCCACTCTTAACCATAAAATGACACTTTTCCCAATTGAGCACAAGGTTGGTTTCCTCACGATGTTTCAACATTCTCTCAAGATTCGACAAACACGAAGTGAACGAATTACCAAACACGGAAAATTCATCCATGAAAACTTCTATCGTCTTCTCGATCATGTCATGAAAAATAGCCATCATGCACCTTTGAAAGGTTCCCGGTGCATTGCAAAGTCCGAATGGCATTCTACGATAGGCAAACGTTCCATATGGACACGTAAACATAGTCTTTTCTTGATCACGAGGATCAATGGGGATTTGGAAGTAACCGGAAAAACCATCTAAAAAGCAATAGAAATCGTTTCCCGCAAGACGCTCCAACATTTGGTCTATGAAGGGCAAGGGAAAATGGTCTTTTCGAGTGGCTTCATTCAACTTACGATAGTTAATGCACACTCTCCATCAGGTCATGAGTCAAGTGGGAATTAACTCGTTGGCATCGTTTGGCATAACGGTCATTCCTCCCTTTTTAGGGACACAATAAATAGGACTCACCCAAGGGCTATCAGAAATAGGGTAAATCATTCCCGCGTCAAGGAGTTAAAGGACCTCCTTTTTGATGTCGTCGTGAATTTTGGGGTTCACCCTCCTTTGACATTGGATTGCGGGCTTGTAATCCTCCTCCATTAATATTTTGTGGGTACAAAACTTGGGATCGATTCCCTTAATGTCGGATAACTTCCACGCAATTGCCCCTTTGTGATCCTTTAGAACATCGACAAGTGCGGTTTTTTTCATCATTCGAAAGTTCCTTCGCAATAATAACCGGCAACTTGTCGCCCTCCTCTAAATTGACATATTCGAGATGAGGAGGTAAATCTTTCAACTCGAGGATAGGTGGTTCCTCAAGTTAAGATTTGGGCTCGATACTCATAACCTCCTCAGGTGGAGGAAATGGGAAATCGTTAAGAAAATCCTTGATAATCGAGAAGTCCTCATCGTTGTCGAGGTCTTCGTTAAAAGTACGTGGAACATCGAATTCTTCCAACGTAAAACCACCACCTTCAAATGGAGTGAAGGTTGGTGTCGAATTATCAAGAATTGGATCTAACATAGTGGGATTGCCACTAGTTTCTTCATCACCAAAACCTAGAACTTCTTGTGAAAATTCCTCGCAAACCACGTCGATTATATCAACGAGGTTTATGGTTTCAACGGAATAAACATGAGAAATTTGAGAGTTTTGAGTTGCGTTTATAACAAGTTCCTCGTCGTTGAAACGTAAGGTGATCTTTCTAGCATGAACATCGATCAAAGCCATAGACGTATCTAAAAACGAACGACCTAAAATGAGAGGAACTTGAGGATCCGTGGGGATATCAACAACGATAAAGTCTACGGGATAGTAGAACTTCCCCACTTTCACAAAAACGTCTTCCGCCAAACCACATGCGGGAATCGTGGAATGGTCGGCCAACTCGATAGACATTAGTGAAGGAGTAAGATTAGGAAGATTGAGCGAATGGAAGATTGCAAGTGGCATCAAGTTAATGCTAGCACCAAGATCGGCCAAGGCGAAGCATTCCTCCATATCTTGGATTGCACAAGGGATCAAAACTTTACCGGGATCACCGACTTTTTGAGGTATGCGATTAAGATAAACCGACGAACAACTAGACAATTGGTGCAATTTCTCCTTGTTGTTCAACATACTCTTAAAGTTAGCGGCAAATCGAGGCATCATGACCAAAGCATCGGCGAAACTCACATTAAAGTGCAAATCACGAAGCATTTTCATAAAAAGCTCAAATTGATAATTGTCGCGCTCTTGACGTTTCTCCTTCCTAAGTCTCGATGGATAGGGCAAAGGTGGTGTGGGTTGAGGCATAGTAGGCATAGCCTTTGGAATTTCGGGTTCCAATGTTGGTAAAGGGTCAACCGTAGGTGTGGCGTGAGCGGTACTTCGTGGGATTGGGACATGCTCCTTTTGGACCACCACCTCGAGTTCTTCCTCAATTGCTTCCTATGTAGGAGCAATTGGTTGAGGAGTCGGTTCCTTAAGTGTCTTACCACTACGTGTGGTAATCACTTTCATCTCACCCTTAGGGTTTGATTCGGTGTTGCTAGGAAGACCACTCGAAGACGGTTTACACATAATTGCCTCAAACATAGATGAGATTTTATCTTCAAATTTGGATTGCCTCTTCTCAGCTTTGACCATTTCTTGTTTAATCTCATGTTGCCCTTGTTCCATTTTTTGTTGGTTTTGTTGTAACCTAGTTACGGTTCCTTCCATCTTGTTGGTATGGATCTTAAGTTCATTAGCTAACTCATTTTTCAACTCTTTCTTCATGTCGTTCTTAAACTCAGATCTTAGGCTAATGATTTCTCTCTGAATATTGTCAAACCTAGCATCATTCCCATTAGCGTATTCAACAAATTCATTTGGAAGATCTTTCAAAGTTTGCAAACCTTTGTTGTTGTTTTGAAATCATTTTGATTTTTTTTTGAAACTTGATTATTAGCCCCTTGATTATTAGCCCCTTGATTACCATAATTTCTTTTGTTGAAATTGTTTTTGAAACCAACTTGATTGTTGCGATAGCTGTTGTTAGCATTTTGATTTGAACCAAAACCCGGTGGAGTCAATTGATTAGAGCTGGAAACTTGACCGTTTTGGTTGTAATTTCCCGTGGCCGCGTAGGCACTCGAAGTGTTACCACCGTTGGTAATGCACTCGGAGAAATCATGACCTCCACCACAATACATGCACGAAACCTCAACCGCTTTAGCCGTAGCAGGAGCACTTGGTTCACCAACTTTAAACTCAATCAAAATTCCTTTTAGCTTATCAAAAATCTTGTTTTCCAAGTTCGCCTGAATTTGGCAAGCATCGATGGTAGTAGACAAAGAAGGTGAAGCCGAAGACGAAGCCTTACGAACACTAGACGTGCTACGAGGACTATACACCTTAGATCAATTCTCAATTATCACCAAAGATTCCTCAACCGTTTTACACAAAAAATTACCACCCGCGGCGGCATTTAAATAATCCCTTTCATGATCATTAAGTCCATTGTAAAACGTGTCAATTTGATGCAAGTCGGAAAAACCGTGATGAGGACATTCATGTAACATCTCCTTAAACCTATTCTAAGCCGTTGAAAAACTTTCATTGAACTCTTGTGAAAATTTTGAAATCTCGTTTTTCAAGTGCGTAGTCTTAGAGGGCGGAAAAAATTGGTTCACAAACTTAGACACGAGATCCTTCCACGTCAATATAGAATTGGTTGGCTCTTTCTCTAACCAAGTTTTAGCGGGTCCCGCTAAGGAATACGGAAAAAGCATCATCTTAATCGAGTCATTCGAGACATCCTTAAACTCGCAAGTGGCGGTAAGACGATTGAATTGGCGGATATGGTTATGTGGATTGTCCTTCTCATCACCACGGAATTTGTTGTTTTTGATCATCGACAACAAACCCGTTTTCACCTCGAAATTCTCCGCAAGGATAGCGGGAATCACAATAGCCTCTCCATAACCCTCGGTGGGTGCTTGAAGTAACTCCATCATAGTTCGATTCGCCATGGTCGGTGCTTCTCTTACAATGGGTTCGTCAATAGGAGACTCCTCACTAGAAAGATTAGGAGTGGGAGTTTTGTTCTTTCGTTTACGTGCACGTCTTGCTTGATTACGAGTTATCATAAACGTCACGTACAACGAGGGGATAAGCAAAGAAGATTCTTTTTGGTGTTTTGTATTTTTCAATTTTTTTGTGGTTTTTGATTGTATTAAACTTTTTGGATTTTGGTGAATGTATTAAGTAGACAAAAATCTACAAATCTCCTCCTTAATCAATTCTCTTGATTAAAGAAGCCTCAAGGAATGAAAACGATCACGTGAAGTGAACGCCTTCGATGACTTTAGAACGTTGGTGGAACACCAAAACGTTCAAGAGGGTTTAATAAATGGAAACCAAGAAAATATATATGATACTTAGTAATAATTTGGGCGGCAAAACCCTCGATTAGCTCTCAAAATCAAATACTCACAAGCAAGCGGGGAAACGAGGCGACGCGAAGCACTTAAGAGCCTTTTACTTTAGGATATATTTTATAATATCCGCCTTATACCCACCTTATAGTTTGTATTTTTCAAGATTGAGCTTCACGAAAGTATTTATCTATTTTTGCCTTTTTCTTTTGTTTGAGATTCGAATGCAATGATTGGGTAATGACCTCCCAAATCAAGGTTGTGATTTCTCACGTATTTGGAGTACTTGTGAATTTATTGTTCTACGTATACAATATAGTAATAGTATTCACACAAAAATCAAAAACCGATAATACGTATTAGTAGAGTGCTACTAATACAAATACTATTTTAGTTAGTATATAAAAACAACAATTCCAAATCAAAACACGACACACCTCCCCGGCAGCGGCGCCAAATTGATGTAGTGGTTTTACTACTCTTTAGGAAAAGAGAGCAAAAGTGGCAAGTATTAAGTACAACGATTTAGGGAAACCGTGTACAAATGACCCAAAATGAGGATCGTTCTCATGGAGGCTAATGTGTTATGAGTGTAATGATTGGGATTACTTTGTGATTATATTTGTGAGAAAGAATGATAGAAATAAGATGAGAAGAGAATGACGGTTACGATGTCGTATTAAACTAAGACGAAAAAGGTGGACACGTAAAACCGTAAAAAGCACCAAAATTAATATTTTACCCTAAAAATTCCTAAAAATTACTAAAACTCCACAAAAATATTCTAAGAGTTTACAAAAAATCCAAACTTGCCAAAACCTTTTAATTAATTAAATAATTACTTTTTAATGCTAATTAAAACCCTAAAAATCAATATTAATTATTAAAAAGTCCCAAACAAGATCTTAAAGTTTGTAAACCTCAAAAATATCCTAATTAAGCTAAAAAGTATTTTTCAAAATTTTAAAACCACTAAAAACTATTTTTAAACAATTAAAAACTATTAAAATCAATTAAAATTTAAATTAATTCTAGAAAATAATTAAAAGACTCTAAAAATATTTGGAAAGTTGCAAAATTCCTAATTAAGTGTCTACAATCTAGAAAAAATATAAAAACTTAGAAAATCAGACTTTTAATTTTTAACAATAAAATAATATTAAAATATTATTAAAAATCCAAAAATCATAAAAAATTCTAAAAAGTTGCAAACTAGCTTAATTTAACCTAAATAACTCAGAAATGAAAGTGAAATTACCTAAATACCCTTAATGGGCCTAAAAAGTGGGCTAAACCCAAAACAGATCACTATTGGGCTAAATTTGGGCCCAATATAAAAAAGTGTCCAAATTAAGCCCAAAAAGCACTACTTGACTCAAAATTTGATTTTAAACAACTTTTTCCAAAGGCCTAAAAGCTGAAAGTGTGAAATAAGCTAGCTTATACCAAACAGCTTATTCTTAATGGGGATTTTTGGCCCATTAAGCTATAAGCCAATGCCATGAGCTCAAATTAGACACACAAGCTTCTTTTGTCCTAAATAAGATTTCTATAAGAAGAAATTTGAAATAAGTCCAAGGAATAAGCTTGAAAATGCAATAAGCAATCTACAGAAAATGACAAAATAGTCGTTTTTTAGTTCTAGGCCACCCCAAGTGCTGATTCAAGTTTCTAAAGCTTTTAAAAGACTTAATTACGCAAAATCAACAAAGAGTTTTCAACTCAGCTGACTCAAATAAGTTGGAAAAAGCATATAAGCACTTATGTAAAAGTCAAATAAGTTGGTTTTCTAGTAAAAAGTCAAAGTCAAAGTCCAATAAGCTCCAGTCTAATCAAATGGGTCAAATAATGAAGATATATCACAAAAAATAAGTTGTTGCAGGTCTGGATAAGCTAAAATAGCTTATTGATAAGCTGAGTTCAATTTAACACTAGCAGGGGCTAGTTTTGGGTGTTGAGCAGTGGAAACTTTTTCCACTGCTTGACTTGTTTGACTTTTTGTCTTTAGTGACTTTTTTGGAGATTCAGATTTCACAAAGGCACCCAAATGATCTTTGGATCAAAAGGAGTCAATAACAATCAATAAATTACAATCATAATCACCCAATTGATATAGTTTAATCAATAAAGTACCAGATCTAGCACAGACATGAAACAATAAGCAGTTAAGCACTTATAAGCAGTTTTAGCAATAATCAGCCAACCAAAATTCAACCAAAAGCATACACAAGCTATTATAAACTCTAATGAACAAGTTTAAACAGTTTTCATGCAATGGCTTAAAGCCTAAATCAAGCTTATGAATGTTACTGATGAATACTAACACATGCAGTTTTTTACTTTGCTGATGTATTTGACACACAAGCCAGATTCAACACTCAAGATCTATCAAATAAGTTATAATAATGATGTTTTAACAACTTTCAACCCTAAGCATGCACAAATACTAGATTTCACCAAAATCTTAGGTCAAAAATAGTTATAATCAACAAGTTATAGCAGATTGTTTGATTTGAAGTTTCAAACCCAAAAACTTGCAGCAAAACACTCTCAACAAGGCATATATCAGATATAGAACACAAATACAAAATTTCCACAACACCATAACAAGATTCAAGCTTAAACAGGTAGACCCAAACACCCTTTTAACTTTTCAAATCAAAATTTAAACAAGAAAAAGTGTGATTCAGTTAACCCAATGATTAATCTAGCATACAAACAACATTATCATGCAAGTCTAAGTAGATTAAAGCCAATAAATCAACAAGAACACCAATAGAGCACAAATCCACAAAAATTCCAATATTTATCAAATTTTCAAGGATTTCAAGACAAACCTCATGGATGTACATCCACACCCACGAATTTATGAGCTTATGTGCTAGCTAGAACAAGCACAAGCTTCCAATAACAACCCTGCTAAGATTCAACAAGGTAAGTAGCACAATATCAAAATCAGAAACTTAAAAAGCCTTGATTAATTCAACCTTGTTACCCCACACTTGATTATCCCCAAGTTATAAGCCTCACCACACCTTAATATCACAATTAGGATACTATGATCAGCCCTATAACCCAAGAATTCCAAGGTTGAAACAAGAACTTAGCAAAATATCAAGCTTAAAGGAAAAATGCAAACTTTTGCACTCTCCTTAAAAACAGGTTTTGAGATTCAAATTCAGTGAACAGGTAACATAAACAAGCATAAAATAAGATGGCACTTGGTCTTTCTTCAACACACTTAACACAATTTCATTAATACTGAAAAGAGGATTTACAAGTTCTTGAACAAGGAAAAACCAAAAGCAGTTCTGAAAATGAGACCCTATGGCTTTATATAGAGCCTTACATGTGAACTAAGAACAGATAAAAGTGCTAAACCCTAATGCTTGAAGTCCCCAATTTGACCTTGTGGAGTTTGAATAACTTGGAATCATGTGACGGATTCTTGGCTGTATGCATGAGTTGGCATGTGAAAATGTGATCAAAGGGTTTGTATGAAGCTTAGAAAGTAAGCCATAATGTAGGACGTTGGATGACTGTCCCATTCTTGTCTTCTTCTTCCAAAACGTAGCAGGGGAGGTCCCATGTAGCATGTGGGTTGGTGGGGTGTCATGTTTAAGGTTTGGAATGTGATTATGAGATGGTTAATCATCATTCTGGAGCAGATTATCCCTTTTTTCAACACAATCAAAAATACCAAATGTGTTCTTGGTGTAAATAGTGTTGGTTTTGATCTGATTAAGGGGTGATTAACATTTAAATAAATGTTAAGGCGCCAAGGTTTAGTTGATTTATTTAATCCGGTGGTGAGTGGAATGGTGATGTGGCGAAAAGGTGAAGTGTGATTGGTTGAATTGAGTTAGTGGGACAGATGTCAAGCTCCCATAGTTCTAGGTGTCTTAGGTTGTCTGCCAGCATTAAACCCCCATCTTTCAGCAACTTGTCATTTCACTTCTAAACTCTATCAACGCCCATTTTCTTCTTTGTCAACTTTTGCATCTTTACACTTTTGCCCCAAAACATTTTGCAAAGTGTATTCAGGGGTAATTCTTGCCATTTTGTGATTCTTGAGGGACTGATTTGGCATTTTCTTCAATGGTAATGGTCTTGACTTGCATATTTGATATTTTGGAGGGCTGAAATTGCCAAGTCATTATGATTGAGGGACCATTTTTACCAAATCTTCAAAGTTAAGGGTCCTTTTTGTAATTTTGAGATTTTCAAAGGACCAAACTTGTAATTTCTTATACTTTGAAGGACTTCATGATATATTTGACTTTGTGGAGGATAATGGTTGACAATTTAGTTTTGTTGAGTGGCTAAACTTGCCAATTCTTCAAAGTGGAGGGCCCTTTTTGTAATTTTGACAAACTTTAAGGACCAAACTTGTAATTATGAGGATACAAAGGTATAAAGTGTCAATTCTTCCATATTGGAGGACCCTTCTTCATAATTCTTCAAATCTTCAACGTTTTCTTGGGAAAATTCTTCATTAGGGCTTGGTTCATTGTGCGGCTTCGTTTCCCGTGTTCGTTTTTGCATCATTCTTGTGATCTTTTTTCATTTTCTCAATATCCGTACCTAAAATACACAAGCAACAAACACAAGCATATATATATAGGTATTTTGATGATATTTAATGCATTTTAAGCCCTTTTTGGATGATGAGACTATGTATAAAAGCAGTCTCATCACGAACATAAAAAGAATTGGCAAAAATTCATACATTATCGCTCAATGACATCAAACGGTCCGATGAATCGAGGACTGAGCTTCCCTTTGATTTCAAAACGTCTGACACCACGTGCCGACGATAACTTAAGGAAGACGTGATCTCCTACGTTAAAATGTAAGTCCCTATGATGCTTGTCGGCATAACTCTTTTGACGTGACCGTGCTTCTTTGATACATGGTTTTTGGCCAGGTAAAAAGATTCTTTGTCGTGTGTCTAATCGAATTGATCTAGGTTCTATGTGTGACTCAGCTGTTCTTTGGTGAAACAAAAGTGTGTCGTTGTAGTATATTAAAAGTGCAAAACAATTAAAGTAAATGTGACAACCCTGGTTTTGAGGTTCGTCACTTAGTTTTATTTTGTGCTAGTTGTGTGTCTTACGTGTTTATGTGCTTATTGGTGTGTATAGATTGTGGTTTGGATATCGTTTCCGGTACGGGGTACCTTGTGATTGAAACGATGTGTGATGAATTCATGTTCATGAGTTCACATGGTAGTGACTATGAAGTGAGAAGGTGTTATTTAGTGGTTTTACGTATACGTATATGTATTATAGAAAATCGTATTTTTACGATTTAAGGTTTAGCATTTGGAGGTCTCGGATGAGGTAATTAGTCATATGGATATTTTCCGGGATGGTTTTAAGTCATTTAGGACTTAGTTATAAAGTTTATTTCAAAATTTGAGAGTTTTTATAAAAGTGTATATTTTACGTCTTTTACGGTAAAACGCGTAAATTTGACTAGTTTTACGGTTTTGTGGTTTTGGAAGCTTTAGGAGCTGAAATAAATTAAGGAAAATTAAAGTAATATTAATAACATAATATTAAATAATAAAAAAAACGAATTTAGGGGTGTTTGGGTCGGTTTAGACGCACCAAAGAAGAAAGAAAGAAGGGAAAAGCCCAAAACAGGCCCAATGGACTTGTAATGGGATTAGGGGGCCTTTAGGACTTAACCAAACCCAACTCATAACCATAATAATCAGATTTTTAACCTCCATAACATCTCCTAGCCGAATTTCATCAATGGTGGCCAATTAGGGTTCTTCAAAAATTAGGTTTTCTTCATCTTCTATTAATTCAAAGGTAAAACATTCTTAACCCTTTTTAATTTAATTATTTTAATGATGTCTTAATCATCTTATGACGGATTTAGGTTAGGGTTTAATTAAAAAAATTATATTAATAAAATTATAATGATTAAATAAATTAGGGCTTGTAATTAGAGGGATTAGGGTTAATTAATGAGGTTGATTTTGTTAAACCCGTTTTTAAAAACTGGGCAGAATTTTGAGTCAATTGTTTTGATCATATCGGGAGTTCTAGGAACATTCAAGATGCGATCCAAGTATCCCTGAAAAGGTACTTGAAGTGGCTTTCCAATGCAAGAAACGAGAACTAAAATGGAGGTCGGGAAGTGGGTCAAAAACAGGTTACAACAGTTGGAGGTCAAAACAGTTTTGTAATCAGCCTGTTTTCTTTTTAAGTTTTGGGTTGTTTGGGGTACTTAGGGTTGCATTGGGATCTTCTCACGAACATGAGAGATTGTTTATATATTGTAGTGAGTATCTGCACTTGGGATAAGATTGTGGTTTAGGGTAAGACCCTCTAATGGTAATGAACTTTTCATACGTTTAAAATCAGTGAATTCTGGATAGGTAGCAATATATACACATATATCGGGGCCTTAACAATAGCTTTAAGGTTAGGGCAAGTGGGAGGTTTTAACTAACATGTATAAAAGTGTGAATATTCCTTTTTATAGAAACCATGGATATATTTAAGTGGACGTTTGACTTAAAGTTTTGAGACCTAAAACTGGGACTGTTTTGTGTAAAATTATGAACGGGATAGCTATTAGACTTAACCAAGTTAGGGACTTGTTAAGGAAGGGTAATGGGGTGATTAGAACTTAACAATGAGGTAATTATATGGGAATAGGCTAGATGTCCATCATAGGTTGATGAGCCATCTTGGTGATTGGTTCGGGTATTGATTGTGTGTTTTTGGTTTGTTAGCTTGTTGCTAGTGCGAGGACTTGTGAAGAAGCAATCAGGTGAGTTTCATAGTCCCATGTTTATTATTGTTTTTGACTTCCAGATGGGATGGAAGAGACACTGTGTTGAGTTATTTATAAATTGTTGCTGTGAATGTTTTTATGGTTGTGATGGACTTGTGTGTACATTATGTGATTAACTGCTATGTGATTCTTGATTGTGTATGATTTAGATCAGGGGACACGTGCCGTCTCAGTTCTTGTGGTTTGACAAGGTAGTGGCCTTGTGGTTTGACAAGGTAGTTGCCTTGTGGTTTGACAAGGTAGTGGCCTTGTGGTTTGACAAGGTAGTGGTCTTGTGGTTTGACAAGTTAGTGGACTTGGGATAGGTACATAGTGTGATCATCTATGATACCATGTTGTTTGGCAAGGTAGGAGCCTTGGATTTTGGTTTGGTATGATTAATATTGAATGTTAGTTGTTAATTCATATTTGTAACACATTGTCCATATGTTCTTTTGTTGATGGTGGTTATTCACAACTTATAACTGTTTTGACGTTGGAGTCTAAACCTATGACTCTCACCAACATTATGTTGACGTGTTTTAGTGTCTCTTTCAGGTGTGAATGTGGTTAAGCGTGAGGATAGAAGTGGCTAGACTTGGATACCTTAGGATTGCATATAGAAGGAGATCCCCGTTCCTTCTTAGTTTACCTTTATGTTTTTTTGAATTAGAATACTGTTGGCACCTATATGTTTGTTTTGTTTGTGTTACTTGTTTGTCTTAGGTAAGAGGTAGGAATGTTACCTACTTACCTAGAGGCATGCATTGTTGAGATATTGTCATTACATTTGTGTCACCATTTTATGACATTTCTTATATCATTTAGTTATCTCTATAGACACGCTATTGTTGTGATGATATCCATACGTCGCGCCCCATATTCCGCCATGGTGGGGTGTGACAGAATGGTATCAGAGACAATGGTTATAGAGAATTGGGTTGCCTAGTTGCGTAGCCTAGTCTATAGCTTAAGGGTCCCTGCATATAGGCATCATAGGAGTATGTGTGCATTTTATTATAATTGATGTGTTTGAATGTTATTTATTGTGATGTTTTGACTAGTATGAATTGAACCATAGTAAGTTCATACTTAGCCACATGTTATTTTCTTTTTGGGTTGTGACTAGTGCGGGTTGAACCATAATCGTCCACACTAGTCATTGTCGTAGTTTGCTTAAATTGTACATTATAGTACATAATTTGGTACATGGTAGTTCTATCTTTTGTTGGGTTATTTTATGTACCTGAGGTACATTATTTTTCTTTTGATGTTTAAGTCATGTTCCCTAAGAATCGTGTGGTGGTTCGAGTTACTAGGAGTACATGGGTAGGAAGGATTTTAAGCCGTTTCCACTCTTATGGGCGACATGACTTATAACTGATTATGTTTTCGTTTTGGATTTAGTCTAGGCTGTTTTAGCTAGACTTTGGATTTCTGTATTCCAAGAGTTTATTATGTTATTTTTATAGATGGAGTTTTGGACCTTATTGGTTATGTGGTTATGTTCTTAGGTAAGTTGGTGGATTTATGTGTTATTTGTTGTATTGATTCTTATAAGTGTCATCATAGGAGGGAGTGCATTGGGGAAAGGGTAATTGTATAAGTATGGTGGCCAACATAGTTATACAAGTACCACAACTTCAATGGGTTCCCAAGTATGGTTGCATGAAAGAGGGTTAGTACATGCTTGTATATGATGAGATGTAGAATTTGGGTATACGTATTATATATGAGTTTATGTAATGGCTACCTACGATATGGCTATTGTTCTTTTTGTGTTATATGTTTTGGGTTATAGTTGTGTTGTGTGATTTTGGGGTCACACGATATGGTTTGGTTTTGGAGGTGGGCTTTATGCCTTGTTGTGGCACGGTGAGATGGTGATTACTCGTATGGAAAAACGAGCGTATAAAGCGATTGATTGACTTACGTGTATGATAACGAGTATGTTTGGGGGATTCAATAGGTATACATATGAGGATGTATATATACTACTATGTGTTAAGTTATGGTATATGGTCGTTCACTAGTTATTATAACTTGAACGTACCTTGTGTTTGTTCGTGTTTTATGGTGCTGGAGTTTGGTGGAGTTTCAACGACGTTTTGAATCTTTTGAACTGTGTCTTGTAGCGTATTCTTTGAGTTTCGTATTTCACGTGTACATTTTAAAACGGTGTTCTTGGTTTTAAGTCTATTGAAATAACCTGGGATTTCTTTTGAGATAATGAAATCTTTTGTGTTGAGTCTTACATTTCTTTTGGTTGGTATATGGAAAAAGGGGACTTGGAAATCTAGCATAGGGTTAGATAGTTGGTCGTATTCGGTAAAATAAGGGTAAGGTGTTGGGGTCGTGTTTGAAACAAGATGTAACATAAGATTTCTTTTTAGTCAACACTTATTTATTTCAAATTCTAAAAGACTTTCTTTAAAATAAAGCGAAGTAAAATTTCTTTCTACTTACATAGTTTATATAATTGGGTTTAACCGATTCACGTCATTTATAATTATTAATTCAAGGTTAAATTGAGTTTATGAAGATTTCACATACAATTTTATCTTTCATTAATATAAAACTGTTTCGGTCATAACTTGTTCGTTTTAGAGCTTTTTGAGTTATTCAAAAGCCAAAAATTATGTACTCGGAACGTACTTTTCAAATATTCAGAAAGTATAGTCATGGGAGGTCAGTGGACTGGTCGGAATTGGTGTACAAGTGTCGGGTTCAAGGTTGAGTTTTGAATAGTAGTTTATTTTTATTTGGGGTGCACGGGATACCTAGTCCTTGGGTTGAGTTTTGAGATCACCTAGAAGGTTGTTTGTAGATGTTTTGAGTCACATAGATGTGGGGAGGTAAAAAAAATAATAATAATAAATAAGAGTATATTCTTTTGGAAAGGTCGGACTTTTGTACGGTTTAAATAATATGTTGCGGGGCGTAATATGTTTTGGTTGCTATTGGGTGTTTCTTGGATTATTTTTTCGTTGTCATGGGTCATTTTGAATTGATACACGTTTTGGGTTTAAGTTTTCTTTTGAGTCTCGTGGTTTTTGACTTGTTTTAACTGGTGCACGTGAAATGTCGTTAGTTATCCGTGGGTTGATTCGTTGATCGTATCTGATGGATTCAGGATGTAGTTTTGGTTTTGTATTGTTCAGGAGCGTTGAGGTAGTCATATGAAAGACTTGGTCGCGCCTACACACTTAAGTAGGTGACCATGAGAGAACGGTCAGAATACCCTTAGTGGGGAGGAAAGTGGTTCGTAGACGAACTAATGTGGTCATGAGGTCTAATAGGAGTGCCAAGGGAGATGAATAGAGATTTGTGAAATGTATAGATATTAGCACAAGTAACGCGCCATAGAGAGTGTTGGAAGGGGATATTGTTCGTAAGGCATGTATGTTCTCTAAAAAACTTCCTAAAAGTTAGTAGGTTTGCCTATTATTTTGAGGTAGAACCATAAATAGAGCTAGTAGGAGAAGTGAGAGGAGTTGTAGTTAGTGCCTTTCCAAGGCAAATTGTTGATGGAATGATTTAAAAACAAGAGTTATTAGAAAATGCAACGGATGCAAGGTAAAAGTTGAGTTGCTTAGTAGTAGATTGGATGTGGAAAGCGGTTGAGTGGTCTGATGAGAGGAAGCATTGGTCTTTTAAAATGCATACAGAATTTTGCAAGTAGAACGAGGTAAGAATTTATTTGTATTGCCGCTAAGAGAGGGTGCAAGGAGGACATAGTTGAAATTGCTAAGGATGTTGTATGAACGCTTTGGGTTTACGGTTATGCATTTGGCTTCGCCAAAGCACTAGCGGATTACATGGAGTCAATGAAGCGAGTGTGCCTGAACGTATATAAATGAGTGGTCAGCGGGAGTATCGACGACATCTTGATCTACTCAAAGTCTAAGAAGGAGAGTGAGGCGAAGTAGGTGTTGGTTTTGAAGTGGAATTATACGGGAGAATTTCACGTGTGAGTTTTAGTATTAAGTCTACCATCATGAGTAGTTACAGATGATGGCATATCATGGAACCAACAAGGGGCGAAGTGAAGAAGGACGAGGAAGCATTTTGGAGGCTGAAGAGGTGGATTGGATAATGAGCCGATCTTGGAATTATCGGAAGGACTGGATGAATTCGCGAAGCATGACGATACGTGGAGCAAGGATTTGAACGCGTACGAGGACGACAAAGAAAGGCGATCGCTTATACGTTGCAGGAACTGAAGATTTGGAAGAACTGGATAGACTTAGTTAGTGGAGTTAGGCTGTTATATCTGCCTAGAATGCTAGAGGCATTTGGGTGTACGAGACGTGGAGAATGATCTATGCGGATCATGAACGTCTCCAACACATATTCAATCATCTTGATTGAACATTTGTCAAAAGTGATGGGTGGAGTTAATTGACGAAAAAAAATTTGCAAGGCCAAGTACCATCTGGGAAAGGCAAGCATGATTGATAAGACATGGAATAAGAAAAATGAAGTGAAGCTGAGACGAACTTGAACTATAGGGATGACGTATTAGGGTGGTTTGGATGAAGGATGTAGGTTACGCAAGTTGAGTTGTCTAAAGCAGTGAACGCGTCAACATGTATGTTGCGTGGCTTGGACAATCATGTGGATAAAGGGACGTAGACTATACTTCCTACATAGATAGGAGTAGCTTAGAAAGGGGGATGTAAGGACAAAATTGGGGAAGGTGACGAGAGTTGGGTGATAGTCGATAGACTGACTAATTCATCTCATATTTCAAGAGGAATGAGAAGTCACGTAGTTGAAAAGTTGGAAGGATTACGTACGAATGTGATGGAATAGAGGGTGTTGCGTAAAATTTAGCCTAATATGTATGGAATGCCTTATGAAGGGTTATGGCAAGGGAAGAAACGATGGGAAGCATCACATCATGATGTATGGTATGAGCTGAGGAAAAGAAGGAAGTGTGTATAGGAGCGAAGCAAGAATAAAATAGTTCGAGATTGGAAAAGGAAATGGCACTTATCTATACTGATTGTTTGGGAGGATTAGTATCGATAATCGAATGGATGAGGAGTTATAGGTGTGATATGCCATATGGACGAAGGGATTGGTCTAACTGAGATAACCACCCTTTTGAGGATGTGTATAGATCGTAGGTTGATTTGAACTGGAAGAACTAATGGGTATGTGAAAGACCGTCATAGGTCCCTTTGCAAGGAAATTGGAAATTTTAAGTAGTTTGGGGTACGGACTAAAGGGAGTTTCACCCATAGTAACGGGTGGTATGTTTTGGTAAAAAGGAAGAGCTGATGTAGAGTTTTGTAGGTCCATTTATGATCTTTGGAAAGATCGGACCAGTAGCTTATGAGCGTAGAATTACCTGGGGGAAACGAGTGGTATACATGTTATATTTCGTGTATTAAGATTGGTAAAGGTTGTTTGAGAATGCATTTTTGCATGTACGGTTATTCGGGACTTGTGTTAATGAGAGTCTTTGTTTTGTCAAAGAGTCATCTAGGAGATTTATTGACTGTGAGGTCAAGAGTTTGGCAATGAGTTTAATTGTTTTTGGTTTGTATATGTGGTATTTTGAAACTTGAACTAAAGTTCACGTGGAAATGAGAGGAGTTCTTTTAGAACAAGTATCCTCGTGTGATTTGTTTTATGTGTGTTTGATCCTAAGGAGTAAATCTCGGGACGAGATTTCTATTAGGAGGGAGTGATGTGACAACCCTGGTTTTGAGGTTCGTCACTTAGTTTTATTTTGTGCTAGTTGTGTGTCTTACGTGTTTATGTGCTTATTGGTGTGTATAGATTGTGGTTTGGATATCGTTTCCGGTACGGGTTACCTTGTGAATGAAACGATGTGTGATGATTTCATGTTCATGAGTTCACATGGTAGTGACTGTGAAGTGAGAAGGTGTTATTTAGTGGTTTTACGTATACGTATATGTATTATAGAAAATCGTATTTTTACGATTTAAGGTTTAGCATTTGGAGGTCTCGGATGAGGTAATTAGTCATATGGATATTTTTCGGGATGGTTTTAAGTCATTTAGGACTTAGTTATAAAGTTTATTTCAAAATTTGAGAGTTTTTATAAAAGTGTATATTTTACGTCTTTTACGGTAAAACGCGTAAATTTGACTAGTTTTACGGTTTTGTGGTTTTGGAAGCTTTAGGAGCTGAAATAAATTAAGGAAAATTAAAGTAATATTAATAACATAATATTAAATAATAAAAAAAACGAATTTAGGGGTGTTTGGGTCGGTTTAGACGCACCAAAGAAGAAAGAAAGAAGGGAAAAGCCCAAAACAGGCCCAATGGACTTGTAATGGGATTAGGGGGCCTTTAGGACTTAACCAAACCCAACTCATAACCATAATAATCAGATTTTTAACCTCCATAACATCTCCTAGCCGAAATTCATCAATGGTGGCCAATTAGGGTTCTTCAAAAATTAGGTTTTCTTCATCTTCTATTAATTCAAAGGTAAAACCTTCTTAACCCTTTTCAATTTAATTATTTAATGATGTCTTAATCATCTTATGACGGATTTAGGTTAGGGTTTAATTAAAAAAAGTATATTAATCATATTATAATGATTAAATAAATTAGGGCTTGTAATTAGAGGGATTAGGGTTAATTAATGAGGTTGATTTTGTTAAACCCGTTTTTAAAAACTGGGCATAATTTTGAGTCAATTGTTTTGATCATATCGGGAGTTCTAGGAACATTCAAGATGCGATCCAAGTATCCCTGAAAAGGTAATTGAAGTGGCTTTCCAATGCAAGAAAATGAGAACTAAAATGGAGGTCGGGAAGTGGGTCAAAAACAGGTTACAACAGTCGGAGGTCAAAACAGTTTTGTAATCAGCCTGTTTTCTTTTTAAGTTTTGGGTTGTTTGGGGTACTTAGGGTTGCATTGGGATCTTCTCACGAACATGAGAGATTGTTTATATATTGTAGTGAGTATCTGCACTTGGGCTAAGATTGTGGTTTAGGGTAAGACCCTCTAATGGTAATGAACTTTTCATACGTTTAAAATCAGTGAATTCTGGATAGGTAGCAATATATACACATATATCGGGGCCTTAACAGTAGCTTTAAGGTTAGGGCAAGTGGGAGGTTTTAACTAACATGTATAAAAGTGTGAATATTCCTTTTACAGAAACCATGGGTATACTTAAGTGGACGTTTGACTTAAAATTTTGACCTAAAACTGGGACTGTTTTGTGTAAAATTATGAACGGGATAGCTATTAGATGTAACCAAGTTAGTGACTTGTTAAGGAAGGGTAATGGGGTGATTAGAACTTAACAATGAGGTAATTATATGGGAATAGGCTAGATGTCCATCATAGGTTGATGAGCCATCTTGGTGATTGGTTCGGGTATTGATTGTGTGTTTTTGTATTGTTAGCTTGTTGCTAGTGCGAGGACTTGTGAAGAAGCAATCAGGTGAGTTTCATAGTCCCATGTTTATTATTGTTTTTGACTTCCAGATGGGATAGAAGAGACACTGTGTTGAGTTATTTATAAATTGTTGCTGTGAATGTTTTTATGGTTGTGATGGACTTGTGTGTACATTATGTGATTAACTGCTATGTGATTCTTGATTGTGTATGATTTGGATCGGGGGACACGTGCCGTCTCAGTTCTTGTGGTTTGACAAGGTAGTGGCCTTGTGGTTTGACAAGGTAGTGGCCTTGTGGTTTGACAAGGTAGTGGCCTTGTGGTTTGACAAGTTAGTGGACTTGGGATAGGTACATAGTGTGATCATCTATGATACCATGTTGTTTGGCAAGGTAGGAGCCTTGGATTTTGGTTTGGTATGATTAATATTGAATGTTAGTTGTTAATGCATATTTGTAACACATTGTCCATATGTTCTTTTGTTGATGGTGGTTATTCACAACTTATAACTGTTTTGACGTTGGAGTCTAAACCTATTACTCTCACCAACATTATGTTGACGTGTTTTAGTGTCTCTTTCAGGTGTGAATGTGGTTAAGCGTGAGGATAGAAGTGGCTAGACTTGGATACCTTAGGATTGCATATAGAAGGAGATCCCCGTTCCTTCTTAGTTTACCTTTATGTTTTTTTGAATTAGTGATACTGTTGGCACCTATATGTTTGTTTTGTTTGTGTTACTTGTTTGTCTTAGGTAAGAGGTAGGAATGTTACCTACTTACCTAGAGGCCTGCATTGTTGAGATATTGTCATGACATTTGTGTCACCATTTTATGACATTTCTTATATCATTTAGTTATCTCTATAGACACGCTATTGTTGTGATGATATCCATACGTCGCGCCCCATATTCCGCCATGGTGGGGTGTGACAGTAAATGACTTTAAAGTAAATCTAAATCTAATTTAAAGTAAATGGTGCAAGTATTTAAAAGCGTGATGGAAATTAAAAGGGCACTAAACGTAAATAACGCAAACTTAAAACTAACTTAGGCAAACTTAAAACGCAGCTAAAACTTAAAACTAAGGCAAGGCTAAAATAAATCTAAGGCAATCAAACTTAAAGTGCAAATACGGAAAAAGGCGGGAAAAATAAAGCTCGAAATTAAAATGCAGAAAATTAAAAACTGAAATTAAAATAACTGAAAATTACCTATCCGGAATAATCCTTTCTATCCGGAATAAAGTTCCTATTCAGAATAAGTTGGCCTATTCGGAATGTATCCCTATTCGGAATGAATTGCCCTGTTCGGAATAAATTCCTATTCGGAATGCTAAGCCTATTCGGAATATCTTCCTATTCGGAATATTCTCGCTATTCGGAATAACCTGCTCAATCCGGAATAAAGTTGCTATTCGGAATATTACCCCTATGCGGAATAATACCCTATTCGGAATCTTTGCCCTATCCGGAATATTTGATATTCCGGATGGACCACCCTTTTAATCCTTGGTTCGGAATGTTCCTGGGAAGATCAGTACCTGGGAAAGAAATAGCAGCGAAGAACAAGGAAGGCAAGGATCATACGGATCTAAACAAATCTAAGCAAAATCCACCACAAGATTAAATCAAATTAAACAATAAACATCTATTAAGCATAAACAATCAATCCAAAACAACAAAACTAACAAAACTAATCAAGATAATCAAAACCCACTTTGATCAAGATAAGAACATGAACATAAACAATAAAAATCAAAGATTAAGAAAGGTAGAATGAGAGATGACAAATAAAGATAAAGATTGACAAGAATTAAAAGAAAAACTTACTTGAAATTAAATGGTAATTAAGGTGCAAGACAAGTATTTAAATTTGACAAGTAATTAAATGACAAGGTAATTAAAAGTGGAAGAACTAATTGTCACTATTAGCCAACAAAATGAATATGATTAAGATCTAATCTATATATAGGGGAGGATTAAGGAATGCTTAGGAAGCTTCCTCCCCTCTTTCCTTTCTCCTTAATTGCATGCTTAGTCCTTCCTTCTTAATCTCTTTGTTAACTGCACCATTAGTCCTTAAGCCTTTAAATCTTCTTTAATCTTGGACTTTAATGACTTTTGGCTCGAGATTTCTTTGAACTCGTCTTTTAATTCTTCAATAAATTAGACTTGAGTTCTTCGGCTTTAAGTAAACTTTTGTCTTTCGACTTTTTCTTCGATAAATCTTCAGAATTGGTCTTGGACTTCCGTTCTTTTTGCACTCTTGACTTCTCGACTTCATCTTTCATCTTTTTCTTCAACAAAAGCCCGTGAATGCCGTGTTTTCTCTACTTTTAAGAATTTCGTCCTAAATCACAACAAAAACACAAACCACGCATAATTCCAACATAAAAGACATAAAATACACGTTTTGGCTCAGTTATTATTGTAATTAAGTGGTAAAAAGGATGGGTGTTTACACACCTATCAAATCCCCTACACTTGACCATTGCAATGTCCTCATGCAATGCATTAGTTACAAAGCACGTTTACATTTTTCATCATAATCAATCCATAATGGCCTTTATTAATGTCATGAAAGCATGCCTTAGGTTTTAGAAATGTCATGAATAATCATCATCCTCAAGTTTTCACTTTCTCCAAACCAAGCTTAAAAACGAGATCATTATTATTATAAGTTAGTAAACTAACACGAACTCATGTGGGCCAATTATTCTTTTAGACTCCCTTATTCCTAGGGGTATCTCTTATATTTTATTATTGTCTTGAATGATCACGAGGATGCATTGTTGACTTATTTCGACAGTTATTTAGTCCGAAAACAAAGTGAACGATTTAATCAATAGTTAGCTAAAGGACAAATCTTTTAAAACTGCTTCTCGGGACCTCATAAAGTTCATATCTTGGCATAACTCGCTTCGCGATTTGAGACCTTTCTCGGACCGATATTTGGCAGCGACTTCATACTTCAAACCGTGAGATACGTTCATGAAATTATGGTCTTCTCTTCATAATGGAATTTCTTCACTTGAAGTTTTGGGAGATTCATACTTGGACCACGACTTCTTCATTTTTCTCCAATCTTTATTTTGGACTTTGATATACAACGATCCGCCTCCTTTTTGACTTGGATCTATTTATCCTCATACCTTGCTAGGGTCTTTTTGGATACACTTCTCCATGACTTTTGGGGAGTTTTTGCTTTTCGTCGTGTGTCTCGATCCTTCATATTGATTTTTGATAAATGATTCTTCACATCACTTGGGATCTTTAGCAACAAAATACAGCCCTCATGTCTTGTTAGGACCTTTTTGGACTCGCCAATCTTCGCATCCTACTTCAATAAGTTATGCCTTGGCTATGAACTCTAATCCATACCGAGCAACTTTTAAACGATCTTGGGCTAGAAGCTAAGTAACTTTTCAAATCGTACAACCTTATTTATTGCAGATAAATTTATTAGCAAGCGATGGGAGAATAGGCTTATAATTAACTCACATAAATTCACGAAAGAATACCGAACTTATAATTGGCTCTATCATCTCTCGTTCTCCACAGTTTAAAATCACAAAGAATGAGACTCGTGGATGCTTAGCCTATTAAATCAAAGTTTTGGGTTTTCGAGTCGCCTATAGGATCTTGCAAACTCTTAGACTTTTTCAAGTTTAGAAATCGCGTTTTAAAGTTCCCTTGATAAACGACTCTCTAGGATCAATTATAGGAACTTGCGAAAAGTTCTTGTTCTTAACCCGTGAGAGTTAAGACTTTCGCGTTTTCTAGCTCCCTATATAAAAGCCTAGCAAAACTTGACCTAAACACGTTAAGGATACTAGCTAGAGTAACTTGGATAAGTAAACTCGGGTTGAGTCAAAAGATTCACAACGTTTTGAAAATTAAAAACACTTTATTAAAAATTTATTCTAGCAAAGAAAGAAAATAACTATACAAAAAGGAAAAACTAATAGGCCAAAATAGATCAAGAATTTTGAAAAATGTCGAAAAATTGATTTTCCGGTTAAAATGAGGACAAATACAAGGAAAAGGCCACTTAACTTCGATAGAAGTCCCCCCTGCACTTAAGATAAACATTGTCCTCAATGTTTAAGCATGTGGGAGTAAACTCCCCTACACTTAGGATATTGTGCACTTTGTTTAAATCTCGCTAAGGAAAAGACAACTAAAGAGATTCCTATTTTAATATTGAGAAAATATAAAATAGTGAATCGAAAAGAGTTTAGGATAGAACCGGGAAGAAGTGAACACGGAATCACGGGTCGTCAAGAATCATCAAGAGTGGATCATTGAAGCTTGAATCCCTGATTAAGAGAGGGGAGGAGAGGAAATAGCAAACCAACGGGTCTCCCCTACACTTAGGATAAAGAAAGCTGAAAGATAGAAACATGGGTTGCCTCCCAAGAAGCGCTTGATTTTTGATTACCGAGTCGTGAGCCTGACTCGACCTTGATTATCAACGGAAGAAGCATGAAATATATCCACCGGGATCAAAGACATAGTTTTCGTCCATCAATAAGCACAAGCTTAAGGCGAACAAGGCAAGCCAAAGAAGAGTAGGCAAGGTTCCCTTAAGCAGCGATGGAGCACGGTGGAAGCAAGGGTGAAGTGGTGCAAGCAGATTTCCATAAGTTCCAAAAATATTTCCTTTTATTCATCAGGTGGATACTGAGATGGCTGCAGAATATCGATACCGGGGTCGAACACCTTTTCCTTTAAGGGAAAATAGCACTCAGGCTCAGCAGAATGGGAAGAAGATCCGCGAAGAAGCACAACCTCGTCCTCAGAAGGGGGACAAAGTGGTGTTAAATTATATGTGATGCAGATATTGGTGTCGGCCGGTTTCTTCTCCTTTGAAAGAATGTTCTTCAAATCCAAAGTAGGATCAAGACGATAATCTTCAAAATCATAAGGAGGAGCATCACTCTCATGAGGGAAGTAAGTGTTAAGAAACGTAGAGAAGTCTTCCTCAAATGAGTAATCGTCCAAAGTAGGATCGAGTGATGGCGGAGGATCTTCATCATGGGAAGAATCGCTCGAATGAGTATCGGCCTCATCAAAATCATCATATGTGGGCAGATCGGGATACTCGGAGGTACAATCATCAAAATCATCCGAATCTGAGCTAGAATCATCATCATAAGCATCGAAGATCGGTGGAGAATCATAAATGGGAGAAGGTTCCAAATTGGACAGAGAATCATCCACATCATCGTGAAAAAGTGGATTATCATTGCAAGAATCGAATAGAGGATTGTTGTAGACAACAAAGTCATCATGCACATTAATCATATTCACTGATTCTCGTCCAAAGGATTTGCATGTAAGCTTTCCCATTTTAAAAACTTGTGAATCATTTCCGACTCTTAAGATTAACTCACCTTCGGCCACATCAACTAATGCTCGTCCGGTTCTCAAGAATGGCCGACCAAGTATTAAAGGAATACGAGGGTCCATTTCATAATCAACAACGACAAAATTGACCGGGAAAGTAAATTTGCCAACTTTAATGAACACATCTTCGGCTATACCAACGGGGTAAGCGAGAGTGCGATTTGCAAGTTCAAGAGTCATCTTCGTTGGAGTAAGGTCGGGTAATGATAGTGTTTTCCAAACACTCAAAGGCATAAGATTAATACTGGCCCCGAGATCAGCAAGAGCAGTAAATTCTTCAGTTTTGTTGAAAACGCAAGGCAACACAAAACGACCGGGATCTCCAAGCTTTTCTGGAAGTTCTTTAAGAATAACTGCAGAGCAGTTTTCATTTAAGCGTGTGTTGGCGAGCTCAATCAACTTTTCCTTCTTGTTAAGCAATTCCTTGAATGCTTTGACAACTTTCGGCATGTGGACAAGTGCTTAGAGAAAGCTAATGTTGAAGTTCATTTGAGAGATCATCTTCACATAGCTCGACACTTGAGAGTCATCATTGGTTAGCATTTTGGTCTTGCTTAAGCGAGAAGGATATGGGATATTGGGTTTGGGTGGTGAAGGTGAAGGCGTAGTAGGTAAAGGTTGAGATGTTGAAGGGTCCTTCCTAGGAACATCGTCATGATGAGGCGGAGACGGTAATGGTGCACTAATACTAGGTGTAGGAGGAGTAGGGATAAATGGTGGTGGAGGAGGTGTAGATGATGGGGGCGGGATCGGTGGATCGACAATGGTAATTCCACTACGGGTAGTAATAGCACTCACATTTGCTCGCGGATTGGTGACGGTGTTTGAAGGTAGAGAACTCGAAGAAGAAGGTTGAGCGGCGGGCAAGAAACTAGCAAGCATATTCTTTAAATCATTCGTTTGATTGCTGAAGGAGGATTGAATATTATCTCGAAGCTCGGATTTTATCTCAGTCCCTTGCTTGGTAATATCTCCTTTAAGATTAATAATTTGGCTCTGCAGATTCTTGATTTGCTCACATTGGGTTCTCATGATGGCTTCAACATCGGGATTAATGGGTGGGGTTTGTTGAGCGGGTGGGTGATAAGGATTAGAAGCTCTTGGTGGGATTTGGTTGCTTCTATTGTAGTTGTTGGCGGGGTTTTGGTTTCGAGGGGAAAAACCGGTTGAAAGCTAGTTGTTAGACCGGTAACTCAACAAATTTCTATCCCCTTGTGGTCGAGCTTGGTAATTTTCCAGTGAATATTTACCATAAGCTGCATACACATTTTCCGGATTTCCTTGTGTAGAAGGACAATCGGTGTATGAGTGAGGACCGCCGCATGTTTCACAAGAGGGTGCAACCGCTTTAACTTGTTGTTGTTGTTGGTTTGAAGCGAGAAGCAAGATACTTTTGCTCATTTCAGTCATCATGCGGGTGAGTTCGGTCATATCAGGGCTTGCTGAGGTGGAAGAAACATAGACTCTCGGGTTGTTCCTTGAAGAAGCGGAGGAATCCTAATTTTTGTGGTGAGTAGTTATGTTCTCAATTAACTCTCTACACTCCTCGGGTCTCCTTTTCATGAATGTGCCACCGGCGGCTGCATTAATCGTATCACGATCTCGAAAAGTAAACCGTTGTAGAAAGTATCAATCAATGTGACAGGGAGCATGTTGTGGTTTGGACAACGATCAATCAAGACATTATATCTTTCCCAAGCATAAAAAAGAGATTCATCGGGTTCTTGCATGAAACCGCTAATTTGATTGCGAAGGCTCGTGACCATGGATGGTGGAAAGTAGCGCGACAAAAAGCGTTGAGTCATGTCATCCCAAGTGTGAATAGAATTCTTTGGGAGACGATCAAACCATTTCTCGGCATGATGTGATAAAGTATGTGGAAAGATTTGTAGGCGAAGAATATCCATTGTGGCACCAGGCAACTTCATGCTTTTGGGTGATTGTAATAAACTTGTCGAGGTGTTTGTTAGCATCATCATCAGGCAATCCACGGAATGGGTTAGTTTGCACTTGCTGAATCATGTGGTGCTTCAACGAAAACTCCGGAGCGTTGATTTGCATCGACGCAATCGGTCCTCCTCGTCCAAACATGGTAGGTTGACAAAGCTCCTCCATTGTCCGAAGATCGGGCTGTGGAAGAACATTGTTGTTATTGTTGAGGTGCGGTGGATTATTATTGTTGTTAACACCTGACATACTTAAATCTTCTTGAGTCTCGGGCTCTTGATAATTAGAAGACCTAGTAGGCAAACACCTACAAAGTCAAAAGAAAACAATACCAAACACAAAGAGAATATATATACACAATAAAGATAAAATCTTTTTGGATTTTTGAAAATTTTAATTTTTATGGATTGATTGTAGTAAATTTAGATAACTTGCTTTAGGAAAAACAAGCAACTAAATATGAGCGGTAAGTATCGACGAGTGATTTAGGAAAACCACAAGTAATGACCCACAATCAAATAAAATGAGAGAAAGATTCGTTTCCCAAGGAGGTATGGTGTTGTGAATTAACTTGTATTTCTTTGAGATTAATATTGATGAGATGGAATGACGGTTTCGTGAAAATTACACTATGACGTAAAAAACGTAAACGTAAAGCCGTAGAAAAACACAAAAAAATTTAAAAATTATTACTAAAGCCAAAGACAAAATCAAGAAAAGTCTTAAAAAGAAGTCTAAAATAATATAAATAAAGCTAAAAATCCAACAAAGATATTTTAAAACCTTTTATTAATTAAATAATTAATTTTAAATGCTAATTAAAGCCCTAAAATTAAATTTAACTAATTCAAATGTCTAAAATATGATTTTATTGAATAATTACTCAACTTATATTATTATAAGACTAAAAAGTAGTTTTCTAAAAATTAAAACCTATTAAAACTATTTTTAAAACCCTAAAAATGATTTAAACCTAATTAAACTTAAAATAATTATAAAAATAAATCTAAAAGCTAGAAAATTATTCTAAAAATGGAAATAGTCCTAATTAATGACAAAGAACCTAGGAAAAATGAAAAAGAAGGAAAAATAAAATTTTGAAAAATTAATAATAAAATATTATTAAAATAATACTAAAAAATAAAAGTTTATAAAATTTAAAATAAAAAATCTATAAAAATCCTAAATATTATAACTAAGAGAAAAACACAAATTATAGCTCCTAAACCTTTTTTAATAATTTTATAAAAATCTTTAAAGTTTATAAAAAACCTTAAAATATTATAAAATTAAAAATAAATGTTTTTGAAACCAAAATTAGATGTAAACCTCAAAAATATATTTTAAAAACTAAAAACTATTTTTCCTAAAAAATAAAAACTATTTTTGGTATTTTTTAATGCTTTTATAAAAAACGTATAATAAATAAATCCTAAAAAATAATCTATTGAATGGAAAATTATGAAACTAATTTTGAAAAATCTATAAACCTATTAACTTCCTATGAAAAATAAGCTAAGCAAAATAAGCTTAAAGAATAAGCTAGGAAAAATGAAAAGGGCTACGGCTTTTGTAATAAGCAACAAACCAAAAACGGGTTAAGTAAAGTTTGAAAACAAACTTATCAGTCAAAGTCCCCAGGGCGCAGTTGGTTAAGTTGTTGGTGTTGTGAACGGCAGGTCACGGGTTCGAGGCGTGTAACCCCCCCTTTTTATCACTTAGTTGCGCCGCAACGCTTTTGTCTTGCGCCGCAACTAGTGAAACGAGAGCACCTTGATCTGTAGCTCCTTCAGTTGCGCCGCAATAGGTAGGTCTTGCGGTGCAACTTTTATTTTTATTTATTTTTTTTTCTTTTACTTTTGCAACCCAACAGTAACCTTAGCAAGCTTATTACTCAATTCCACTTTCCTTTTTATACCAAAGATTTAAGCCAAAACGATTCCAAAATCGCGCCCAGTTGGGGCTTGAAACTGATGAATAAGTGTGATGTGCAACCTTATGCACTTTTTGAGCCAAAAGGAGTTTGGCAAGTGCGTATTTGTGGATGTTTGATGGAAACAAGGCACCCTTGTGCTTATTTAAGCACAAGGAGTCAAGATATAGGCAGCAATCTAGCACACTAACACCAAATGATCAAACAAATGCAAACAAAAGCCAAAGACAAGTTGCTGAGGTGTTTATGCAGATCAGTGGGCTTATATGGCTAATTTCTAGCAACCTAGTGAACCTTAAGCTACCAAATCATGCACACAAACTCACAAGATGGTATTAAAGCAATCTCAAACCTTAAATCATGCATTCACTCACAGGATTCACAAAATCAAGTAACCAAAATCTGATAAAAATGAGCAATATGTGAACTAGCAGATTATGCTTACTCTATTCTCTTTTAAACACCACAACTTAACCACAACTTAATCCAAATAAAGTTACTAGCTAACTAACAACTAACTCAATCCTTTTTAAACCCTTTAACACTTTTTAATAATCAAACCAAAATCTTTTGTCCTGCTAACACGTGTTGCCAAACACCACTTTACTTTTTGAAAACCAATTTTTCCAAATCAAAACCTTATGAAACCTAACCAAATTGTTATCAAAGCTTCATAACATGTATATCAACTCAAAATAACATCAAATCAACAGCTAAATCACACTTAAACACATAATCAAATAATATCATACAACTTGCTATTTTTCTGAAATTTCAAAGGGAAGAAGAAGTTTTACCTTAGGACCCTTACATCCAAGGGTCCTAGTGGAAGCAAATTCCACCTCCAATCCAACCCGGGTTGGAGCAGATCCTTGGATCAAACAATCTTCAATACCTGCTCAAAACAAAGCAAAAGAAGAACCAAAACAAGCAATAATGTTATAACTGATTTCTTTTCTTCCTTTTTTAAACCTTCCAAAACTTTTTAAAACCTTCTAAAAACGTTTTGATATTACTTTAATCACCAAATAACATGAACTACTAACACCAAATCCTTTGAGCAGATTTTACCAAAATCTCTCAAAATTCAGAAACCTTAAACAACTTTGAAAATCAAAGTTGCTTAACCATAAAACAAAGTGGAACTCAGAATCAATCTCCTCACAACACACAATCTTTTAAAAACAATAAAAAAGGAATTACACTTGAATATTTCAAAAACCAAACTTTTTATTTCTTTAAAAAGGAATTACAAGTGAGAGAATTGAAACTGGAACAAAGGGCTTCACACAGGTTGTGAGCTCCTTTTATAGAGAGCTAAGACTATTCTAGAACCAATAAAACAAACCCTAATTCATAGAAAAATCCCTATTCTACCCTTGGACATGTGTGGGATGCAGGTTTTAAGGAGTGGGAAAGGTTTGTGAGTGTGTGAATTACTTGTGTGCAAGGTTAATTGGTTTTTAACCCAATTTTGAGTAAAATGGAACCTGGGGTAAAAGATGAACAGTAAAAGCTCATTTGATCCGAAAATAGGGGAACAGTAAGTGTTAGGCGCCAGTTTAGAGTTTAAATCTTTGACTTGTCAACTTTGGTCCTTGTTATTTCAGATTTTTGGCATTTAAGGTTTTGAAACCCTAAAATCAGCTTTCCTTTGTTTTTAACTTTCCCACTTTTACAATTTTGGCACAAAACTTTGATAAAAGATTTCAAGGGATGATTTTTGCCATTTCTTGATTTTTAAAGGGCTGTTCTTGGACTTCTTTGATCTTCAAAGGTCTTCAACATAACTTTGACTTCATGAGGGACCATAATTGGCAATTTGAATTTGCTGAGGGACTATTCTTGCCATTTCTTCAAAGTTGAAGGACCTTTTTGCAATTTTGACAAACTTAAGGGACCAAACTTGTAATTATTACTATACAAGGGTTTTAAGTTGTCATTTCTTCATTCTTGGATGATCAATCTTGTTTGTCTTCAAGTCTTCAAGGGTATTTGATGAAAATTCCATGATTAGGGCCCGGTTCTTTGTACGGCTTCGTTTCTCGTGTTCGTTTTTCCTTGTATCTTGTGATCTTTTGTCTTTTTCACGATATCCATACCTAAAACACACAAGTAAACAAACACAAGTATATATATGGTATTTTATGACATTTTAGTGCATTTAAAGCCCGAAAAGAACGATGAGATCATGTATAAATGCCATCTCATCACTCCCCCATACTAAGCCATTGCCGTGCCCTCATGCAATGCTAGAATAAAGTATCTAAGCATCACCAAAGTTCAATTTTATTAACCTTTATTGAAGAGTAAAAGACTTGCAACATACTACGAGAATGTGTAAAGACATAATGTATGATTTTCATCACCAAAAGGTGACTTTTAGGGTCTAAGAATAGAAACAAGTTAATGTCCCTTAGAGTAAATTTCGTCATCCTTGATTGTCATACATTCCATGCTAAGTGCAAAAACAAGATCATTGTTGGTACAAGTCACAATGCTAACACTACTCATACGTCCAAATTGTGTAATACTTTTTCTCCCCGCAATCCTAGTTATTATAAAAGGAAATGGGTTACTAGCATTTTTTATCTAATTGTCATGGATCACAAGTGATTCATATTGACTTATTTAAGTAGTTATTAGTCCGAAAGCAAAGTAGCACGATTTGATCAATAGTTAGCCGAAGGACAAAATCTTTTAAAACGGCTTCTCGTGTATCTCCTTAAGTTCATATCTTGGCATAACTCGTTTCACGATTTGAGACCTTTCTCGGACCGATATTTGGCATGTACTTCATACTTCAAATCTTGGGAAGACGTTCTCGAAATTATGGTCTTCTCTTCATATATTTGGAATTTCTTCACTTGACGTTTTTGAGAGATTCTTCATATAGGACCACGACTTCATCATTTTTCTTCAATCTTTACTTTGGATTTTGATATACAACGATCCGCCTCCTTTTCGGACTTGGATATATTTATCCTCATACCTTGTTAGGGTCTTTTTGGATAGACTTTCTCCATTCTTTAGGGGAGTAATTGCTTATCGTCGTGTGTCTCGATCCTTCATATTGATTTTGGAATAATGATACTTCACATCATCTTTGGATCTTTAGCAAAAATAGAGCTCCTCATGCCTTGTTAGGGCCTTTTTGGATGATCGCCAATCTTCGCGTCCCGCTTCAATAAGTTATGCCTTGGCTATGAACTCTATTCAACCCCGAGCAACTTTTAAACGATCTTGCGCTAGAGGCTAAGTAACTTTTCAAATCGTACGACCTTACTTATTGCAATTATGTTTTATTCCTAATGCATTGATCTTATGGGAAGAAAAAGCCACAATTAAAAACATATGAGTTTTTGAAAGAACACTTTCATGTTCTACGTTTAGCATGATCACTTGTCTAACCCTATCATTTCTCGTTCTTCACTATTTAAAGACCTCTAATTAAAGAGACTCGTGAATACTTAGCCATGCAAGTCAAAATTAAGCCAAATTTGGATTAGCTTTCATTAAGACTATATCAAATCAAAGTTTTGGGTTTTCAAGCCATCTATAGGATCTTGCACTTTCTTGGACTTTTTCAAGTTTAGAGAATGCATTTTATAGTTCCCTTGATAAGTGACTTTCTAGAATCAATTATAGGAACTTGCGAAAAGTTCTTGTTCTTAACCCGAATGAGTTAAGACTTTCGCGTTTTAAAGCTCCCTATATAAAAGTCTAGCAAAACTTGAATTGAGCGGGTTAAGGAATGTAAATGGCTCCAAATGCCCATCAAGTCAAAAATTAACTCTTATTCTACCCATCGGAAAATATACATTCGTGTCTTAAAAACACTTATGAAAACTACGAAAAATTTTAAAATTTGGCCATTTTTAGCCTTATTTAGCAAAACAAAACATTGAAAGTTGGAAAACGTGAGGGCGTAGCAAAGCAAGTACCTATTCACCCCCCCATACTAAAAGTAAACATTGTCCTCAATGTTTCGAGTCTAAAGGTGGATCACCCCCATACTAGAGACGAAGAATCGAATGCTTAGGATCTAGCATGGAAAGGGTGATCAACAATATATCTAAAGCCGTTTATTAATTATGCTAAAAGATAATTGTTAGAACAATAAAGGATATGTCATGGAATCGTGAAAAATTTCTTCAAACGAACGATGGAGGCTCACGTAAACGAACACGAGAGTCTTCAATCGTAGACGATGATGATGATCTAGATAACACAATCACAAACAACCACGAGACAACGAGTTGGAAGGGTACAAGTCCCCTTATTAGTGAACATAAAAAGCAATAAAGATAAGCATGGGATCTCCCCCACGAGGCACCTCGTTTTTGATTACCGAGTCATGAGCTCGACTCGATCCCCTTAAAATGTGAACATTTAGGGATTTCATGGTGTGGTCAATTTTTGATGGGGCTTACATGATAAACAAGGCCCAAAAAGCAACCGGTAAAAAGGACTAAGTCCTTAAATGATGCAAAATACCGGGGTCGAAGATGGCGTTCTCGTTTCCATTGGAAAAATAAATTAACACCACTCCATCACGTGCCATAAACTCAAAGAGTTTGAAGAAAATAGATGAGAAGTAGAAAGGTGAGACAATTGGTAAGACAAACGTTTGAGCTACTCGAGGTAGACTCGCACCACGCAAATAGATATAGTTTCCATTTATTGCATCGGTGGAAGACCGAGATTTCCCTTTACATGAAATTCCGGGATCGAAAATCTCGTCCTCGGTGGACAAGGATGAGGGAACATAAGGGGCTTCCCCCATACTAGAACCACACAAAACATCGTCAAAAGGAGTAGACGAGTTTGTAGTATTCAAATCACGCGGTGATGACGGAGTTAGATTTGTAGAAAAATCAATTAAATCACATTTAAGATCTTTTCCTTTTTTATTTTTCGAACTCTCCTTATGAAAACCCTTGTTGATTATGTCGAAAATATTCGGTGTTTCTAAGACGATGTTAGTCACACTAAAAATTCTCACATTTTGAAACCGTTTTTGTTTTGGTGGTGGCAAGTTCTCAAAACGTTTATCGACGAAGAAAACATCCCCATTAGGGTCCATATATTCATCATCCGAAAGATCTTCCGTAGAAACCGGCAACTTATCAATACTTTTCAAGAATGAAGGTGAAGGATTTTTCGATTCAAGTATTGATGGTTTCTCCTTTGTAGGCTTAGCACTCATAACCTCCACCGGCGGAGGAAATGGTAAATTGTTTTTGGCGACATTCCCTAAAACTCTTGGTGAAAATTCTTTGCAAACGACATTGGTCGAGTCACCATGGTTTAAAGTTGCAATAGAATAGACATGAGAAAGATTGGAGTTTTGTGTTGCATTGATGACAAGTTCTTCCTCATTGAAACGAAGGGTGATTTTACGAGCATGAACATCGATAAGTGCTCTTGATGTATCCAAAAATGAACGACCCAAAATGAGAGGAACTTTTCGATCGATGGGAATGTCTACAACGATAAAGTCAACGGGATAGTAAAACTTTCCGACTTTAACGAAAACATCCTCGGCTACTCCACATGCCATGATCGTAGAATGATCGGCCATCTCGATGGACATGTTCGAAGGAGTAAGAGCCGGAAGCGAAAGCGATTTGAAAATCTCGAGAGGCATCAAATTAATACTAGCACCAAGATCGGCCAAGGCGTAGCATTCCTCCATATCTTGTATAGCACACGGAATCAAAAATTTACCGGGATCACCGACTTTTTGTGGTATGCGGCTTAGAAAAACCGATGAACAACTAGACGATTGTTGTAACTTCTCTTTGTTGTTTAGCATACTTTTGAAGTTTGCGGCGAATCGAGGCATCATGATTAAAGCATCGGCAAAACTTATGTTAAAGTGCAAATCACGAAACATTTTCATAAATAGCTCAAATTGATAATTGTTCCTTTCTTGTGCTTTCTCTTTGTTTCGTCTCGAAGGGTAGGGTAAAGGTGGTGTGGGTTGGTCATTAGGCAACGGCCTTGGAATCTCGGGTTCCACAATTGGTATTGGTGTAACCGTAGGTGTGGTTTGAGCGGTACTTCGTGGGATTGTAATGTGCTCCTTTTCGACCATCACCTCGGGTTCTTTCTCGATTTCCTTCTCCGTAGAAGTACTTGGACGAGAGATTGGTTCCTTGAAAGTTTTACCACTTCGTGTAGTAATAACCTTCATTTCTCCCTTCGGGTTTGCAATGGTATCACTAGGAAGACCACCCGAAGAAGAGGGCTTACACATGATTGCTTCAAACATCTTAGCCATTCGGTCCTCAAATTTTGATTGCCTAGCGTCCGCTTTCAATAACTCTTGCTTAATCTCATGTTGTCCTAATTCCATCTTTTGTTGGTTTTGTTGAAGACGTTGGACATTTCCTTCCATTTTGTTAGCATGAGTTTTAAGTTCATTAGCAAGTTCATTTTTAAGCTCGTTTTTCAACTCGGACCTTAAGCTAATCATCTCACGTTGCATATTATCAAATTTAGCATCATTTGCTTTTGCATAATCTAAAAATTCTCCTTGCAAATTTTTCGTGTGAGCATTTTGAAAACCTTGTGTGGTGTTTTGAAAATCACGGTTTTGGTTTTGATTAGAGATTTGTCCATTCCCACTTTGATAATTCCCTTTGTTGTAATTGCGTGTGTTGCCTTGGTAATTACCTTGGTTGTTGTTTCGATAATTGTTAGCATTTTGGTTTGGTGGAGCTTGATTTTGGCGAGAACCTTGGCCGTTTTGGTTGTAAGTTCCCGTTGCTACATAAGCACTCGAAGTGTTACCATCCGCGGTAATGCACTCGGATAAATCATGAGCTCCTCCACACGATAAACAACTCTTAGCAACCGCTTTAACCGAAGCGGAATTGGAAGCTTCTTGAGCCTTCCAATGGGACATTAGATTAGCAAATCTATCAAAAAACCGATTTTCCTCATTAGCTTCATCATGTAAGGCGTTAATGCTACGAGACGATTGTGATGACGATGACGAACCCATATTGGCAACACTCGGTGTGTTACGAGGGCTATAAACCTTAGATCGATTTTCAATGATTTGTAAAGCCTCATTTGTCGTCTTGCACAAAAAATTACCACCCGCGGCGGCATTCAAATAATCTCGTTCATGATCATTAAGCCCATTATAAAAAGTATCTATTTGATGTAATTCCGAAAAATCATGGTGAGGACATTCATGTAACATCTCCTTAAATCGTTCCCATGCCATTGAAAAACTTTCATTGTTACGTTGCACAAATCGTGAAATCTCATTTTTTAAGTGTGTTGTTTTCGATGGTGGAAAAAATTTGTTCACAAACTTAGAAACGAGATCGGCCCATGTCAAAATCGAATTTGGCGGTTCTTTCTCGAGCCAAATTTTTGCGGGTCCATCCAACGAATATGGAAACAACATCATCTTAATGGCGTCATGCGGAACATCTTTGAATTTGCTAGTGGCGGTGAGACGGTTGAAATTCCTAATATGGTAATGTGGGTTGTCTTTCTCGTGACCTCGAAACTTGTTTGCTTGCAACATCGACATTAAACCCGTCTTAATCTCGAAATTCTCCGCAAGGATGGCGGGAATAACAATGGCCTCTCCAAAACCCTCGGTGGGTGCTTGTAGCAACTCCATCATAGTACGATTAGCCATTACGACTTCTTGTTCTATAATAGGTTCAACAATTGGAGGTTCTTCAACAATCAACGATCCTTGATTTGCTTGCTTTTGAAGACGTTTACGAGCTCGTTTAGCTTGATTACGAGTGATCATAAACTTCACGAAGAATGGGAGGTGAGCAAAGAAGATTCTTTTTGGTCGTTTTGTGGATTTTCAATTTTTTTTTTTGTGTTTTTGATGATATTTAATTTTTTTTGGATTTTGGTGTATCTTCGTAGACAACAATCTACAAAATCTCTCCTCGAATCAAACTCTTGATTAAAGAAGCCTCAAAGGAATGAAAACGATCACGTGGAGTGAACGCCTTCGAATGACTTTAGAACTTTGGTGAAAACCAAATTGTTCACGAGGGTTTAATCACAAAGAAAACCAAGCAAATATAGTATACGTATTAATACTTTGGGCGGCAAAACCCTCGATTAGCCTTCAATCTCAAAATACTCACAAGCAAGCGGGGAAACGAGGCGGCGCGAAGCACTTAAGAGCCTTTTTCCTTAGGGTATATTTTATAATACCCGCCTTATACCCACCTTATAGTTCGTATCTTTCAAAATCGAGCTTCACGAAAGTATTTATCTATTTTTGCCTTTTCTTTTTGTTTGAGATTCGAATACAATGATCGAGTGATGAAATCCCGAATCAAGGTTGTGTTTTCACACTTTTGGAGATATTGTATTTTGGTTGTGATACTTAATACAATATATTAATAATATTCACAAAGAAAAACCAAGAAAACCGATAATATGTGTTAAGGGAGTTCCACTTAACACAAATACTATTTATGGATAATATCAAAAAACAAAATTTTTCAAATTAAATCACGACACACCTCCCCGGCAGCGGCGCCAAAATGATTGTAGGAAAATTTAGATAACTTGCTTTAGGAAAAACAAGCAACTAAATATGAGCGGTAAGTATCGACGAGTGATTTAGGAAAACCACAAGTAATGACCCACAATCAAATAAAATGAGAGAAAGATTCGTTTCCCAAGGAGGTATGGTGTTGTGAATTAACTTGTATTTCTTTGAGATTAATATTGATGAGATGGAATGACGGTTTCGTGAAAATTACACTATGACGTAAAAAACGTAAACGTAAAGCCGTAGAAAAACACAAAAAAATTTAAAAATTATTACTAAAGCCAAAGACAAAATCAAGAAAAGTCTTAAAAAGAAGTCTAAAATAATATAAATAAAGCTAAAAATCCAACAAAGATATTTTAAAACCTTTTATTAATTAAATAATTAATTTTAAATGCTAATTAAAGCCCTAAAATTAAATTTAACTAATTCAAATGTCTAAAATATGATTTTATTGAATATTTACTCAACTTATATTATTATAAGACTAAAAAGTAGTTTTCTAAAAATTAAAACCTATTAAAACTATTTTTAAAACCCTAAAAATGATTTAAACCTAATTAAACTTAAAATAATTATAAAAATAAATCTAAAAGCTAGAAAATTATTCTAAAAATGGAAATAGTCCTAATTAATGACAAAGAACCTAGGAAAAATGAAAAAGAAGGAAAAATAAAATTTTGAAAATTAATAATAAAATATTATTAAAATAATACTAAAAAATAAAAGTTTATAAAATTTAAAATAAAAAATCTATAAAAATCCTAAATATTATAACTAAGAGAAAAACACAAATTATAGCTCCTAAACCTTTTTTAATAATTTTATAAAAATCTTTAAAGTTTATAAAAAACCTTAAAATATTATAAAATTAAAAATAAATGTTTTTGAAACCAAAATTAGATGTAAACCTCAAAAATATATTTTAAAAACTAAAAACTATTTTTCCTAAAAAATAAAAACTATTTTTGGTATTTTTTAATGCTTTTATAAAAAACGTATAATAAATAAATCCTAAAAAATAATCTATTGAATGGAAAATTATGAAACTAATTTTGAAAAATCTATAAACCTATTAACTTCCTATGAAAAATAAGCTAAGCAAAATAAGCTTAAAGAATAAGCTAGGAAAAATGAAAAGGGCTACGGCTTTTGTAATAAGCAACAAACCAAAAACGGGTTAAGTAAAGTTTGAAAACAAACTTATCAGTCAAAGTCCCCAGGGCGCAGTTGGTTAAGTTGTTGGTGTTGTGAACGGCAGGTCACGGGTTCGAGGCGTGTAACCCCCCCTTTTTATCACTTAGTTGCGCCGCAACGCTTTTGTCTTGCGCCGCAACTAGTGAAACGAGAGCACCTTGATCTGTAGCTCCTTCAGTTGCACCGCAATAGGTAGGTCTTGCGGTGCAACTTTTATTTTTTTTATTTTTTTTTTTCTTTTACTTTTGCAACCCAACAGTAACCTTAGCAAGCTTATTACTCAATTCCACTTTCCTTTTTATACCAAAGATTTAAGCCAAAACGATTCCAAAATCGCGCCCAGTTGGGGCTTGAAACTGATGAATAAGTGTGATGTGCAACCTTATGCACTTTTTGAGCCAAAAGGAGTTTGGCAAGTGCGTATTTGTGGATGTTTGATGGAAACAAGGCACCCTTGTGCTTATTTAAGCACAAGGAGTCAAGATATAGGCAGCAATCTAGCACACTAACACCAAATGATCAAACAAATGCAAACAAAAGCCAAAGACAAGTTGCTGAGGTGTTTATGCAGATCAGTGGGCTTATATGGCTAATTTCTAGCAACCTAGTGAACCTTAAGCTACCAAATCATGCACACAAACTCACAAGATGGTATTAAAGCAATCTCAAACCTTAAATCATGCATTCACTCACAGGATTCACAAAATCAAGTAACCAAAATCTGATAAAAATGAGCAATATGTGAACTAGCAGATTATGCTTACTCTATTCTCTTTTAAACACCACAACTTAACCACAACTTAATCCAAATAAAGTTACTAGCTAACTAACAACTAACTCAATCCTTTTTAAACCCTTTAACACTTTTTAATAATCAAACCAAAATCTTTTGTCCTGCTAACACGTGTTGCCAAACACCACTTTACTTTTTGAAAACCAATTTTTCCAAATCAAAACCTTATGAAACCTAACCAAATTGTTATCAAAGCTTCATAACATGTATATCAACTCAAAATAACATCAAATCAACAGCTAAATCACACTTAAACACATAATCAAATAATATCATACAACTTGCTATTTTTCTGAAATTTCAAAGGGAAGAAGAAGTTTTACCTTAGGACCCTTACATCCAAGGGTCCTAGTGGAAGCAAATTCCACCTCCAATCCAACCCGGGTTGGAGCAGATCCTTGGATCAAACAATCTTCAATACCTGCTCAAAACAAAGCAAAAGAAGAACCAAAACAAGCAATAATGTTATAACTGATTTCTTTTCTTCCTTTTTTAAACCTTCCAAAACTTTTTAAAACCTTCTAAAAACGTTTTGATATTACTTTAATCACCAAATAACATGAACTACTAACACCAAATCCTTTGAGCAGATTTTACCAAAATCTCTCAAAATTCAGAAACCTTAAACAACTTTGAAAATCAAAGTTGCTTAACCATAAAACAAAGTGGAACTCAGAATCAATCTCCTCACAACACACAATCTTTTAAAAACAATAAAAAAGGAATTACACTTGAATATTTCAAAAACCAAACTTTTTATTTCTTTAAAAAGGAATTACAAGTGAGAGAATTGAAACTGGAACAAAGGGCTTCACACAGGTTGTGAGCTCCTTTTATAGAGAGCTAAGACTATTCTAGAACCAATAAAACAAACCCTAATTCATAGAAAAATCCCTATTCTACCCTTGGACGTTTTTGGTGCATTTGAGCTGTCCATTTGATCTTGAACGTTTATTTTGCTTTGGGAGGAAGCAAATAATCTTGGCCATTCAATTGGGACACGTCATGATGCTTGGGGGCTAAGGAATGATGTGATTGGTGGATTGGGGAATTGGGGGTTTGGTGCACATGTGTGGGATGCAGGTTTTAAGGAGTGGGAAAGGTTTGTGAGTGTGTGAATTACTTGTGTGCAAGGTTAATTGGTTTTTAACCCAATTTTGAGTAAAATGGAACCTGGGGTAAAAGATGAACAGTAAAAGCTCATTTGATCCGAAAATAGGGGAACAGTAAGTGTTAGGCGCCAGTTTAGAGTTTAAATCTTTGACTTGTCAACTTTGGTCCTTGTTATTTCAGATTTTTGGCATTTAAGGTTTTGAAACCCTAAAATCAGCTTTCCTTTGTTTTTAACTTTCCCACTTTTACAATTTTGGCACAAAACTTTGATAAAAGATTTCAAGGGATGATTTTTGCCATTTCTTGATTTTTAAAGGGCTGTTCTTGGACTTCTTTGATCTTCAAAGGTCTTCAACATAACTTTGACTTCATGAGGGACCATAATTGGCAATTTGAATTTGCTGAGGGACTATTCTTGCCATTTCTTCAAAGTTGAAGGACCTTTTTGCAATTTTGACAAACTTAAGGGACCAAACTTGTAATTATTACTATACAAGGGTTTTAAGTTGTCATTTCTTCATTCTTGGATGATCAATCTTGTTTGTCTTCAAGTCTTCAAGGGTATTTGATGAAAATTCCATGATTAGGGCCCGGTTCTTTGTACGGCTTCGTTTCTCGTGTTCGTTTTTCCTTGTATCTTGTGATCTTTTGTCTTTTTCACGATATCCATACCTAAAACACACAAGTAAACAAACACAAGCATATATATGGTATTTTATGACATTTTAGTGCATTTAAAGCCCGAAAAGAACGATGAGATCATGTATAAATGCCATCTCATCATGGATTTTTATGAATTTTTAATATTTATGGGTTTTGGAATATTTTATGCAAGAAAATAACGCTCACGAGTGAACGAATCCCAAAAAGCAACGCGTCTCTCACAGAAAACCGTTAATCTTTACAAAAAGAGCCGGCAGCGGCGCTATTTGATACATGGTTTTTGGCCAGGTAAAAAGATTCTTTGTCGTGTATCTAATCGAATTGATCTAGGTTCTATGTGTGACTCAGCTGTTCTTTGGTGAAACAAAAGTGTGTCGTTGTAGTATATTAAAAGTGCAAAACAATTAAAGTAAATGACTTTAAAGTAAATCTAAATCTAATTTAAAGTAAATGGTGCAAGTATTTAAAAGTGTGACGGAAATTAAAAGGGCACTAAACGTAAATAACGCAAACTTAAAACTAACTTAGGCAAACTTAAAACGCAGCTAAAACTTAAAACTAAGGAAAGGCTAAAATAAATCTAAGGCAATCAAACTTAAAGTGCAAATAAGGAAAAAGGCGGGAAAAATAAAGCTCGAAATTAAAATGCAGAAAATTAAAAACTGAAATTAAAATAACTGAAAATTACCTATCCGGAATAAAGTTCCTATTCGGAATAAGTTGGCCTATTCGGAATGTATCCCTATTTGGAATGAATTTCCCTATTCGGAATAAATTCCTATTCGGAATGCTAAGCCTATTCGGAATATCTTCCTATTCGGAATATTCTGGCTATTCGGAATAACCTGCTCAATCCAGAATAAAGTTGCTATTCGGAATATTACCCCTATGAGGAATAATACCCTATTCGAAATCTTTGCCCTATCCGGAATATTTGATATTCCGGATGGACCACACTTTTAATCCTTGGTTAGGAATGTTCCTGGGAAGATCAGTACCTCGGAAAGAAATAGCAGCGAAGAACAAGGAAGGCAAGGATCATACGGATCTAAACAAATCTAAGCAAAATCCACCACAAGATTAAATCAAACTAAACAATAAACATCTCTTAAGCATAAACAATCAATCCAAAACAACAAAACTAACAAAACTAATCAAGATAATCAAAACCCACTTTGATCAAGATAAGAACATGAACATGAACATAAACAATAAAAATCAAAGATTAAGAAAGGTAGAATGAGAGATGAAAAATAAAGATAAAGATTGACAAGAATTAAAAGAAAAACTTACTTGAAATTAAATGGTAATTAAGGTGCAAGACAAGTATTTAAATTTGACAAGTAATTAAATGACAATGTAATTAAAAGTGGAAGAACTAATTGTCACTATTAGCCAACAAAATGAAAATGATTAAGATCTAATCTATATATAGGGGAGGATTAAGGAATGCTTAGGAAGCTTCCTCCCCCTTTTCCTTTCTCCTTAATTGCATGCTTAGTCCTTCATTCTTAATCTCTTTGTTAATTGCACCATTAGTCCTTAAGCCTTTAAATCTTCTTTAATCTTGGACTTTAATGACTTTTGGCTCGGGATTTCTTTGAACTCGTCTTTTAATTCTTCAATAAATTAGACTTGAGTTCTTCGGCTTTAAGTAAACTTCCGTCTTTCGACTTTTTCTTCGATAAATCTTCAGAATTGGTCTTGGACTTCCGTTCTTTTTGCAATCTTGACTTCTCGACTTCATCTTTCATCTTTTTCTTCAATAAAAGCCCGTGAATGCCGTGTTTTCTCCACTTTTCACAATTTCGTCCTAAATCACAACAAAAACACAAACCACGTATAATTCTGACATAAAAGACATAAAATACACGTTTTGGCTTGGTTATTATTATAATTAAGTGGTAAAAAGGATGGGTGTTTACACACCTATCATTCTTGCAATTTCTGCTTAGCTACTGCGACCTTCTCGTTGGTCAACTCTATCATTTCTGGTCCTTCAAGTGTTCGCTAACGAACCTGATCCCAGCAGATTTGGGCGCAACACTTTCTGCCATACAACATCTCGAATTGAGCACACTTAATACTTACGTGCCAACTGTTGTTGTATGCAAACTCTACCAGACAGATGTAATCATCCCAATCTCTCGTCCATTCCAACGCACACGACCTCAACATGTCTTCTAATGTCTGAATCGTTCGCTCTGATTGCCCGTCTGTTTGAGGATGAAAAGCAGGGCTAAGCGTAAGTTTTATACCCTAAGCCTTCTGTAGACTCCTCCAAAATCGCGAAGTGAAACGAGGATCTATGTCTGAGACGATGCTGGACGGAGCACCATGAAGTCTCATGATCTCCTTCTTGTAAGTATCAGTAAGTTTACTGACTGAATCTTCCTTGCGGATCGGTAAGAAATTAGATGACTTAGTAAGTCGATCAACGATAACCGAAATCGCATCATACCTCCTTTTTGTCTGCGGAAGACCGGTAACAAAATCCATGGTGATCGTGTCCCACTTCCAATCTAGAATATCTAACGGTTGTAGAAGACCACCAGATCGCTGATGCTCGATCTTAACCTGCTGGTAGGTAAGAAATTTGGAGACATAAGTCGCAACATCTTGTTTCATACCACTCCACCAAAAGTATTGCTTGATGTCATGGTACATCTTGGTCGAACCATGACGAATAGAGAATGAGGAGCTATGAGCCTCAGCTAACAATGCTTCCCGGAGTTCTTGATCATCAGGAACACAAAGTCTCGTGCCTTGCGATAAGATACCGTTTGCGTCTACCCAAAATTCTGTTTGCTTCTCCAAATTCTGAATTATCGCCCAGATTTCACAATCATCCTTCTGAGCTTCCTTGATCCTAGAGAGTAACTCAGGTTCCATTCTAAGATTATCCCAGTAACCGTGATGTCCACGTACCATGATCTCAATGTCTAGTCGCTCCAAGTCTCTTATAATTTCCTCCTCAATATTAATGCCGTTTATCATTCCGGACTTTCTGCTACGTGCATCTGCCACTACATTCGCCTTGTCGGGATGATACTGCAGATTAATGTCATAATCCTTCAACAGCTCTAACCATCTCCTCTGTCTCATGTTCAATTCACGTTGAGTGAAGATGTACTTCAAGCTCTTGTAGTCCGTGAAAATGTCACATGAATCTCCATACAAGTAGTGCCTCCATATTTTCAATTCAAACACTACTGCTGCAAGTTCCAAGTCATGCGTAGGGTAATTTCCTCATAAGGCTTACGCTGTGGTGAATCGTACGCGATCAATTTCCCATGTTGCATGAGAACACAGCCAAGTCCCTTCCCCGATACATCACCGTAGATTTGAAATCTACCTGTACCAGATGGGAGAGTAAGAATCGGTGCAGATACTAACTTCTGCTTTAGGTCTTCAAAGCTCTTCTCTCTTTCTTGAGTCTAGACGAATTTCTCCCCTTTCCACATCAGTTTGGTCAATGGTAGTGCTAAGCGGGAAAAGTTCTTGATAACTAGATTTTACTAGATTAAAAGTTCGTTGTTCTCGGTGTCTAATCGAATTGATCTACTGTTGATTATGTGACTCAGTCGTCTTTGGTGGATAAAACAAAGAGTGGTCGTTGAGTAAAATAAAAATGCAAACATTAAAGTAAATGATGAAATTTTAAAAATCGACAAAAAGTAAAATATGAAACCTTAAAAATAAAACTAAGACAAAACTAGTTTAAAAATAACACTAAGTAAAAATGCGGGAAAAGTTAAATTTGAAATTAAAAATAAAAACAGGAAATAAAAACTGAAAAATGCAATCCGATCGCACTCTGGATCGCACTCCCGATCGCACTCCCGGATCGCACTCCCGATCACACTCCCGATCGTACTCCCGATCGCACTCCCGATCGCACTCCCGGATCTCACTCCCGATCGCTCTCTTGATCGCACTCCTGATCGCACTCTCGATCGTACTCCCGATAGCACTCCCGATCACACTCCCTATCGCACTCCCGGATCGCACTCAGTGATCGCACTCAGTGATCGCACTCAGTGATCGCACTTAGTGATCACACTCAGTGATCGCACTCAGTGATCGTACTCAGTGATCGCACTCAGTGATCTTACTCAATGATCTTACTCAGTGATCTTACTCAGTGATCTTACTCAGTGATCTTACTCAGTGATCTTAATGAGTGATCTTAGTTTGGATCGCAAGTAGAAACCCCCGGGGTTGATGCGATCACGAAACTAGATCGAAACAAGTAAACCCTTAAGAAAATTACGATGGTATAAAAAAGGAAAATAAGCAAAACCAAATAAGCACTTTAATAATAAGAAGTTACCAAAAACTTAATTATAACAATAAAAAGAAAAGCTAAATAAGCTCAAATTTAAAAACTTTCAAAACACTAAATAAACAAAATTTATAAAATAAACTTTAAAAAGATTAAACTTTTGAAAACACTTAAAAGAAAATAAGCTAAACAAGAAATAAGCTAAAAAAACAATAAGGAAAGAGCATCAATTGCATGACAATGATAAGAACAATCGAAAAACAAGAACTTTTATCAAATAAACATCAAGATTACCCAATCTTTAAGATTAATCAAACAAAACAAGATATTTAAAAACAAGAAAGGAAGAATGAGATGATTATGAAAAGCTTGATTAAGGATTAAGATTCAACAACACATATTAAAGACTTACTTGTAAGAACTAGAAATTAAAGACAAATATGTAAATGACAATATGAAAAGTGCATGAAAAATAAAGTGGAAAGACGAATTTTTTAAATTAGCTAACACCTCACAAATGAGGTTAAGTTCTCTATTTATAGGAGGAGGGGAGTGTTGTGCTTCTTTCTTTCTTTCTTCCTTTTGTCTTCTCGTCTTTCGTCTTTGACAATAAACTCGTCATTCTCGACTTTGTCTCGGGATTTGTCGATAAATAAAATGAACTCGTCTTCTAATTTCTTCATTAATTCGACTTGGTTCTTCGACTTTGTTAAACTTCCGTCTTTAGACTTTTTCTTCGATAAATCTTCAGAATAGGCCTTTGACTTCCGTTCTTTTTGCACTCTTGATCTTTTGACTTCGTCTTTTGTCCTTTGCTTCGATAAAAGCCCGTGAAAGCCCATGTTTTCTTCCCTTTTCACATTTTGGTCCTAAATCACAATAAAACACAAACCAGACATAATTCCGACATTTACGACATAAAATACACGTTTTAGCTTGGTTATTATTATAATTAAGTGGTAAAAGAATAAGTGTTTTCGCACTTATTAAATCCCCTACACTTGACCATTGCAATGTCCTCATGCAATGCGATAATTATAAAGCACGATTTACATTTTTAATCACAATTAACCTACCTTGGCCTTTCTTTGAACACAATACATTAAGGAAACGTAAAAAAATAGAAGATAACAAAATATTTGAAGGAAGAACACAAGTAAAGATATCGAAGACTTACATTAGGGCTTTGGAATGTAATGAATGTTTATCACCCCTCAAGTTTCACATTCCCCAAACCAAGCTTAAAAACGAGATCATTGTTATTATAAGTTAGTAAACTAACACTCACTCATGTGGCCCAATTATTCACTTAGACCCCCTTATTCCTAGGTGTATCTCTTATATTTTATTGTTGTCTTGAATGATTAGGAGGATGCATTATTGACTTATTTTGATAGTTATTTAGGCTGAAAATAAAGTAGGACGATTTAATCAATAGTTAGCTAAAGGACAAAATCTTTTAAAACTGCTTCTTGGGACCTCTTAAAGTTCATATCTTGGGATAACTCGCTTCACGATTTGAGACCTTTCTCGGACCGATATTTGGCATTGACTTCATACTTTAAATCTTGAGAGACGTTCTTGAAATAATGGTCTTCTCTTCATAATAAGAATTTCTTCACTTGAAGTTTTGAGAGATTCTTCATACTTGGACCACGACTTCTTCATTTTTCTCCAATCTTTATTTGGGATTTTGATATACAACGATCCACCTCCTTTTAGGACTTGGATCTATTTATCCTCATACCATGCTAGGGCCTTTTGGATAGACTTCTCCATGATCTTTAGGGGATTATTTGCTTTTCGTCGTGTGTCTTGATCCTTCATATTGATTTTTGATAAATGATTCTTTCGTCACTTTGGATCTTTAGCAACAGAATGTAGCCCTCATGCCTTTTTGGACTCGCCAATCTTCGCATCCCGCGTCAATAAGTTATGCCTTAGCTATTAACTCTAATTAATACCGAGAAACTTTTAAACGATCTTGTGCTAGAAGCTAAGTAACTTTTTAAATCGTACGACTTATTTATTGCAATTAAATTGTTAACAAGCGATGGGAGAAAAAGCTCATAATTAACTCACATAAATTCATGAAAGAATACCAAACTTATAATTGACTCTATCATCTCTCGTTCTCCATAATTTAAAATCTCAAGGAATGAGACTCGTGAATGCTTAGCCAATTAAATTAAAGTTTTGGGTTTTCAAGTCATCTATAAGATCTTGCAACTTCTTAGACTTTTTCAAGTTTAGAATTCGCATTTTAAAGTTACCTTGATAAACGACTTTCTAGAATCAATTATAGGAACTTGCGAAAAGTTCTTGTTCTTAACCCGTAAGAGTTAAGACTTTCGCGTTTTAAAGTTCCCTATATAAAAGCCTAGCAAAACTTAATTTAAATACGTTAAGGATACTAGCTTGAGTAAAGTTAGATAAGTAAACTCGGGTTGAGTTAAAAGATTCATGACGGGCCTAATATATCAAAGACATCTAAACTTATTAAAACCATTTTATTGAAATTTATTATAATGAAAGAAAATAACGATAACAAAGGAAAATACTAATAGGCCAAAATAGATCAAAAATTTTGAAAGATGTCGAAAAATCAATTTTTCGGTTAAAATGAGGAAAAATTTATGGAAAAACCCACTTAAGTTCGATAGAAGTCCCCCCTACACTTGATATAAATATTGTCCTCAATATTTAAGCATGTGGGAGTAAACTCCCCTACACTTAGGACATTGTGCACGTTGTTTAAATCTTGCTAAGGAAAAGACAACTAAAGTGATTCCTATTTGAATATTGAAAAATATAAAATAGTGAATCAAAAGAGTTTAGGATAAAACCGAGAAGACGGGAATACGGAATCACGGGTCGTCAAAAGTCGATCTTTGATAGCTCGAATCCCTGCACATGATAAGAAAGAAAACAACAAACACATATAAGGGTGTCTCCCCTACACTTATTATAAAAACAGATAAAGATATATCGATAATCGGGTTGCCTCCCGAAAAGCGCTTGTTGTTAGCCTCAAAATATTGAGCCAAACAAGAATGCTCGGTCATATGTGTATTATGTATCGTATTTTAGAACGTTGTAATAGGTAGTATATTAGTCGTGTTATACGGGCTTAACTTTAGGCTAAAGTTCATTAATAAGTAACTAAAGCCCAAAAGGAAAGCCCGGCCCAAACCATATAGTCCATAAAGAAGCCCGCATGTGGGTGGACTATATATACTACCCTCCTAGCATGTTAGGAGGGTTGGTGGTTCATTTTCTTTCTTAATCTAATATTTCACAAGTTCACACACTTCTCTCTCTTTTCTCTCTCTAGTTTCTCTCTCTACAATTCATCTCATTTCTTCCTTTCTTTCTTCTTTTAATTCTTATTATATAATCATCACATATTAGGGACAACAATTGGTATCAATCGCCATGGGGTAGTTTTGTGATTGGTTGTTGTGTTTTCATATGATCCGTTTGATTTAATCCATAATTCTTCCTCGAATTCAAGTTTTTTCTTGTTTTTTGATTGTGTTTCTTAATCGTATAACTCCTTTAATCTTGTTGTAGAGATTTGGTTGTTTTGGTTTGGTTAAAAACACGATCTTGTTGCCTAAAAGTTGCTAAATTTGTTGCCTAAAAGTTGCTATAATCGTTGCCTAAAAAGTTGGAAAAACAAGGTCCCTTATTGCGACAGCTTGAATTTCGGAAAAGGTAAGTACGGTTTCGATCGCAATAACCCTAGGGTTTTACTTTGCGATCAGTATTGCGATTGCCCCTTATTCCGATCTGGACATTCCGATCGTTATTGCGATTTGGATTGCGACGGATTTAAGGCAATCTTGAAACGTTACTCTGCCCACATTGCGACAGCCACATTGCGATAGGTACACATTCCGATCTGGGATTACGATAGGTACACATTGCGATCTGAATATTCCGATCTGGAGGATTCCGACAGGTGCACATTGCGATCTAAAGGACATTCCGATCTAAGAAACATTCCGATGGGCATTCCGATGGCACATTCCGATGGACATTCCGATGACATGTTTAGCTAAATTTTGTTTGAGTATTTTTTAGATTTAGCCACCATCTAGACTAGATTCGGAATGTAGTTTACACGAAGATTAAAAAAAAAGAGTTAAAATTTTTAGGTCAAGTAAAATCAAATTTTTTCCATACTAGTTTTAGGACATTTCTAGCTCAATTTCAAAATTTGGTGATTACAAATTTTTTTTAGGTCTACCGTTTTGTCGGACTGAGGAATTTATTGTCGGGCTGAGAAAAAATCGCAATTTTCGGAATTTCAACAATCAAACAATCACAACACAACTACTTAAGATCCACATTCGATTCATCATTTCAGAGAATATTGAGATGGATTCTACTGCCGAATATCGTGTGACGAACAACAACATAATGGTGGCAGGTAACAAAGAAAGACCACCAATGCTTGTGTCGGGTCGATATGATCAATGGCAATCCCGTTTTATACGTTACCTTGACACAAAACCTAACGGTGATGCTTTAAGGCAATGTATTTTGGAAGGACCCTATAAACTCTCAAGGATTCAAGTTCCTGCAGTACCAGCCACAGACACAAGTGACGCACAACCCGCATATGAACGTGATGAAAAGAGGACCGACCTTACCCCAGAGAACCGTGCGTGGTTTGATGCAGAGAAGGAAGCAATCTACTTAATTCTCAGTGGCATTGGAGATGAGATTTACTCTACGGTTGACGCATGTCCTACTGCTCAAGAAATGTGGACGGCCATTGAAAGATTGCAACAAGGTGAATCACTTAACAAACAAGATGTGAAAACTAAGATGTATTGGAACTTTGGCAAGTTTACATCAAAGGATGGGGAATCAATTGATTCTTATTACTCCCGATTCTACAAGATGATGAATGATATGACCCGAAACAACTTGCAAGTTTCCACCATGCAAGTCAATGTCCAATTTCTACAGCAACTTCAACCAGAGTGGACACGATTTGTCACCTTGGTGAAACAACAACAAAAGTTAGACAAAGTTTCATATCACAAGCTCTTTGACATCTTGAAACAATTTCAAAATGAGGCAAATGAACTTCGAGCTGAACGAGTTGCAAAGATTTCCAATCCACTTGCTTTGGTGTCTACCACTCAACATTACCCAGATTATCACTCCCGTACTTCAAAGACCTACTCTACTCAATCATCATCACCATGATCATCCATTGTCTCCAAGTTACATGTTCCAACACGATCCCGAGGCAAAGAAGTTTCAAGAGCACCATCACCCATACCTGAGCAATCATCCGAAGAGGACAGTGATGAAGAAGTAGCTCAAAGGGATAAGGAATTCAAGCAACAAATGGCTTTCGTTATGAAGCAATATAAGAAAATCTACAAACCCACCAACAACAACCTTCGAACATCTTCAAACTCGAGGAACACCCATGCACAGAGTCCTCCAAGGTATGACACACGAAGACGTGCTGAGAGTCCTCCAAAGTATGATCGATAACCCAAGTATGATAATCAGAGGGTGGCTACTGTTGTTGGAAATAGGGAAACTGTTGGTACTCAAGTTGTGCAACAAAGTGGGATTCAGTGTTTTAACTGCAGAGGTTTTGGGCATTTGGCAAGGGAATGCAGACAGCCAAAGAGGGTTAAAGATTATGGTTATCATAAGGAAAAGATGCTGTTGTGCAAGAAAATGGAGGCTGGAATCAAGTTATCAACTGAGGAAGGAGAAATGCTTGACGACACAGATGATGAACTCTCCGACCAAGAACTCGAGGCACATTATTCATACATGGCAAAGATTCATGAGGTCCTTAACGTCACTGAAGATGACAATGGTCCTATCTTTGATACCGAGCTAATTGATAAGGTACAAGATGATGCTGAATATAATGTGTTTGGTGATACACATGAGCATAGTGATCTACCAACAACAATTACTGACACGTGTATGATGGAAACGGTTGATAGCAATACCACACCCGATTCATCAGACATGTGCAATAATGAGTTTGAGGATGATCAACATGCAAATGAGTATGATGACGAGGAGCGTGTCGCGCTTGCTAATTTAATTGCTAGTTTACAAAAAGATGTCAATGAAAATAGAAAGAATCAAAAGCAATTAAAGAAGGCAAACGCAGCGCTCACTCAAAACTTTGAAGAATGCAAAGCCGCTCTTATAAAATCTAGTGAGACTATTGATAGTTATAGGGCTGAGCTTCTTCAAAAGACCAACGAGCTTGAGGGGTACAAAAGTCGTGTCATCAACGTTAAAAAGGACGATTTTGAAAATAAATACAATGAAGCTCTTGCTTTGTTAACTAAAGAAAAACGTCAATTTAATGTTTTATTAAATGATGAACGTCAAAAAACGTACCTTGCCACAACAAAAGTTAATGAACTTGAACAGAGGCTTTCTATGAACACCACCGATTCTGCTAAAATTCTTGACGAGAAGAAACAAGAGGTTGAAACATTAAAACAAGATTTCAAAAATAGACAAAGCAAAGATACTGAAAAAGTAAAGGATCTCGAAGAACAAGTCGATTTTTTTAAAAAAATTGTTTATAATACACATGACTCTATTCAAACCGTAAGAATGATAGCACCTCGGTCGTTTTTCAAGGGTCAACCTAGCTTTGCCACCCCCAAGTACCTCGAACAAGCTCAAGCTGCAAACCCCCATTTATATCTTGACGAGTCCGAATGGACCAATCATGATTGCCCTGTAGCTAACCTCGATAGTGAAGAGACGTCCCTTTGGGATGAGGAGAGTAGATCACCGGTCAATAAAGATTTTGTGAAACCATATAACTATGCTTATGAAAATAGTCTCTATGGTCTTTTCACACCACAAAAACAAAAGTCTCGTGAGGAATTATTTTTAGAATGCAAACAAAAAAGAATTCAATGGAAAAAAGCTTTTGCCACTAAGAGGAAAACTAATGTTTTTAAATATATTAATTATTTGCCTCTAGATGCTTCTAAAAGCAAAAGTAGAAAAATACTTGGTTTTCTTAAACACCCCGTTAATAATGTTCAATCAATTGTTGAAAGCGATTGGGAGAAACGTCAAAAGGATAAGTGGAAAACCGAAATTCCTTACGACATAACTGTGCTTGTGAAAGAACTTTTAATACCAAATACGAAGATAATAAAAGAACATGTTCTTGAGTTTGAAAATTTAATTCAGTCTGAAATGTGTGATGATTTGAAATATGTTGAGTCTCTTGAAAAAGAAATTGATGACCTTCAAAATGACAAATTAGAATTTTCAAACGAATATGATCTACTCTTAGAAGAATGTCTCTCCAAAGATATTTTGTGTGTTACTCTTCAATCTTGTGCTGATATCGATGAATATTCTGATGTTGCATGCAAATATCTTGATAAAATCAAAGAGTGTGAGCATCTTGAACTTGAGCTTTCGAAACATAAAGAAAATGTTGATAAAAAGGCTTTTGAGTTACTTCAACACAAAACTGATTTCCTTCAAAAACATTGTCATTCTCTTGAACTTGCTTTGCAAAAAGACGTTGGTAGTTTTCCACATGATAATAAATTGCAAGAAAAACTTTCCCAAACGTTTCGAGAAATGAAGGAATAGAATTTGGAAATTAAAGGGTTGAAAGCTCAGTTACAAGATAGGGACAGAGCGATAGCAGAGTTGTAGAAACTCATTGCTAAGATGGGTGGGAAGATTGTGGAACCTAGTGTTAAGAAACCTGTTGTAAGGCAACCCAATGCTCAAAAATTGACTAGACCCTCTGTCCTGGGAAAACCATCTGTTTTCTCTAATTCTGCATTTGCAAAACCTGCGTTTTCCCCCAAGACGGATGGGAAGGATAGGTTACCACAAAACACTCCCAAAACAAATATTCGATCACAAAGCATTAATAACACTAATGTGGTTAAACCAGGGATGTATAGATTGACCACTAAACCCACACAAAACAAAGAAAGTCAATCACCTCAGACTTCTAGAAACACTAATAGACGTGTGTCTTTTACTATAGGAGTAGTCCCCACTGCTAGTGTTAGCCGGCCCCAGCTTAAGAGCACTCGCATGAATGAAAAGGTCTGGCAAAACAAAAGTCAAGGGAAGATGAAGGAAGTAGAAGACCACCTTAGGATTTTCAATGTTTCTAAGAATAAAACGTCTATAATCGCGTGTAATGACGATTTGAATGATTCGACTTTGAATGCTATGAAAGTTAAGTTTGTTGGTGTGAAATGTGGAAAGTGTGCTAATGCTAATCATGTTATGTGTGTTTCGAATAATGTCAAAGGCGTAGAAACTAGAACTAAGAAGCAAACTGTGATTTCCTTCAAAATCCAAAAATATTCTTCTCGACATGTCTTTTAGTATCGATAATATGGACGTGCCTAGAAATGTCGCTCAATAACGACACGGGTGTGTACATAAAGCTCGAATGAAAGTTGTAAATATTTTTCAAAACATGTCATTTCTTCTTTTAATAAAAGGAAATTGTCTATTTTGGACAAATATTTCCAAACAACGGGTAGAGCAATCTATCACGGGTTGAGCTTGTCACAAAACATTCAACGTTTTGAGCTCAACACAATGGCTTGTAATCACTTTCAGATTGCAACCCGGATCGATATTCACGGGGGAGTGTACGATTTAGTACCCTTACCCTCAGCAAAAGAAGAGAAATCTTCTTACACTTGAGTGGATTCGTCACGACATTCAAAGTCTATGAACTCAAGTTTATGCTTTAGAAAAACCTTTCGACAAAAAAGAATTGATTTTTCAAAAAGCGTTGAAGACAATTTTTTCAAGAATTTTTCAATGATATTCAAAATCTTTCAAAAATTGTGTGTTCAACAACTCCCATCCTCAAAAAGCGAAATGTGGATCGTATCCTCATAATGACAATTCAATTGGATCAATTTTTGAGGGGGAGCATTTTAAACTTCATGCAAAAGATTAACACATCTTTCTCCCGGAGATTTCAAGACTATTTTTCAAAATATATTTTAATCAAATTTGGTATCTCTAATATCAAAAGATTTTATATATTAGAGATAGGGGAGAAAATGTGATTAAAATGTGATCTAATATAAGACTCAAGCACTTTAACTCTTACCTACATGTGCGAAACACTTTCGATTATCGATGCACGTGTGAAGGGGGAGCATTTCTGAAACGACAAAACTAGCAAGGTGTTAAATGTTTTTCAAACACCTTGTTAGAATTTAAAGTGGTTTTCATGGTTACGATCAAATACCCACAACATCTTTAATTCACGGCGTTATTGGTGTCAAAAGGGTGGTTAGGTTTAAGTCCTATGATCCAACCAGAACCGGAGGGATCTTCCCAGGGACAATCCAATAGATTATTAGAAGTCCTTAGGAAAGATGGAGTAGAATGTGAACGTAGCAGAATGCCGACTAAGTACTGATGCTAGCGATGGAACAATCACAACAAGGTGCTAGTAATGATGTCTTGGTAAGCATTGAAGGGGTTGAAGAATGAAAAAGAAATGTAAGGATAAAGGGTCTAAATAAAGAAGCCCTCCATACAACTTAGGCAGAAACCGGGTCAACTCATCATGAAGACAAACTCATCATGGACCCAGTGATGTGAAGCACAACCCTTTCCTAGCTACTCAGGCTTCTCTTAAAAGAAGTTTGTTTTACTGTCACGGAGATCAACACAACTTCTATTGACTTTCTCACTCCAAGATAGTTGATATTGAATAGGTGGCATCTGCTCCAGCCTCCGACCACTAAAAGTGCACAAATCGAGTCTAGAGCCAAGAGATAAATCAAATCTCGTTAGGACACACGGATGAAGATCAAGAGAGTCCTACGCTATATCCTTGCGATATTGCTAGAACACTCAGAGTGATACTACTTAGTATTCACAATGATGAGTGGAAATCCTTCCAGTGTTAACGTTAAACAGCACTGCGGTAGGTCATATGCAAGATTCTTTGTGAATTGAACATATGTAAAACTGAAAAGCAACAGTGGTTTGATTCTGAATTGATTCAAACTCGTTTCAGGTTTCTACGCAATATCTTTATGGTCTTGCCAGAATATTCTGAGTGATATTCATTAATATTCACAGTGACGAATGGAAATCCTTCTAGCGTCAACCTCAAACAGCGCTACGGTAGGTGACTTGTGAGATTCTTATGAATCAAGCTTGTGTCAACTAGAAAGCAACAATGGTAAGATTCTTAATGAATCAAACTTGTTCCAGGAATTTGAATTGACGACTTTAATAAAGTGGATATCTATCCAATTGATTCACTCTTTATGTTCGTAGTCTTGCTTTGAGACGGTCGAGTAAAGAGAACGGCTAGTACAGCCGCGAGACCCTGTCAAGGAGATTCTTAATCGAATCTACCTGATCACAGGTACGATATTTAATATCGTATAATGGTCTTCACCGACCGGAGGTAAAACGCTACCGATTTAGGACGAATGTCAAAGCCATTCAGTCCGTGTCTATGTTTTGTCTCGAGAAGGTGGCGTCACGGTGTACACAGCAAAGTCAATGATTCAGAAACTACATACTCATGCCTAAATACATATTCAACTATTAATAGTGTGAGCATGTGGATGAAGACACAAGATCGCAAGATGGCAAAGACAAGTCAAGGATGATTTGAAGATCTCAAGCTTAAAGACAAAGTCGAAAGACAACGACAAAGGCTCAAAGATCACAGCATGAAGGAACAAGACTACGATTACACGTTCAAGACTCATTTATGGCGAGATTAGTAATCTCTACAAATTTCCTAAATGACTAAGGTTTATGACCTCTCATTGGGGGAGATTGTTAGCCTCAAAATATTGAGCCAAACAAGAATGCTCGGTCATATGTTTATTATGTATCATATTTTAGAACGTTGTAATAGGTAGTATATTAGTCGTGTTATACGGGCTTAACTTTAGGCTAAAGTTCATTAATAAGTAACTAAAGCCCAAAAGGAAAGCCCGGCCCAAACCATATAGTCCATAAAGAAGCCCGCATGTGGGTGGACTATATATACTACCCTCCTAGCATGTTAGGAGGGTTGGTGGTTCATTTTCTTTCTTAATCTAATATTTCACAAGTTCACACACTTCTCTCTCTTTTCTTTCTCTAGTTTCTCTCTCTACAATTCATCTCATTTCTTCCTTTCTTTCTTCTTTTAATTCGTATTATATAATCATCACATATTAGGGACAACACTTGTTTTTGTTAACCGAGTCGTGAGCCTGACTCGACCCCGAATTAAATGGTCCATGGGGAAGCCTCAAATGTAATACCGGGATCAAAGACCTTGTCCTCGTTCCCGGAGGAAAATAATAAAGGAGAGGCCGGAGGATAAGTCTTGAACGGCTATAAAGTCCTCTCAACATACGAAAAGTATGTGAAATCATGATCCACGAGAGGTGGGGTGGGTAAAGGACGCACATTTTCATCCCCCCAAGACAATTGATGGTCACTATTCGGCAAAGACGTAAAGGTATCAATCATAGAATGGTCAATGTCACTTCCTGGGTCAAAGCACTCATCCTCAGTAATGGTTTCTAAGGGATGGGATGAAAGGTGCTCGGGAGGGGAACTTGGGACAATATCTTCATGCATCAAAGTATCAAACAGAATATCCCCCTCCGTGTCATCATCATCAATACCCGGAGCGATTGAGAGAATGTCGAATTCCTCCATTAATGTATCATTATTCTCAACTGGAGTAAGAGCCGGGGGTAAATACTCGGTAATAAGAGTAGAATTCAACGCTTCAATTTTAGCAATAAGAAGATGAACTTTCAATAATTTCTCGCGAAGAATAACGTCTTCCACCTCATCTACAAGACCAAGTTCAAAGGTGAACTTCTCGTAAGTCAGAGAGAATAAATCAACATCGCCATCATCGCCCGGAGGAGATTGAGAAATTTCAAAAGTGAAATTCTCATAGCATGGAGAAAAATCATTATCATTAAGAGCGACCTCGTCCGTAAGCTCAGCACAAGTCAGTACATCACAAACCTCCTCAAATAAGTTGTCGAGACCAAATTCACTAATCTCGCTCGACGAATCATAATCCTTGGACGCATTTGGGATATCGAGAAAAGGAGGTTCAATTGCACTAGGACATTGAGCAACAAGATCATTCCAAGAAATAGTATTCTCATCGTCATCATCATCATAATAGTATGGATGCACAGGAGGAGGAGTATAAGCCTCGATATTTGATATTTATTCTTGTCGGCTTGCCTTCTCCAAGATAGCTGGGAGGCGATTTAATTGTTCTATAATTCCAGCCAAACTAGTGAGTAGTTCCTCACTCATTCCAAAAGAAGGTTGATGAACGACGGAGTATTGTGGGGGTTTAAAATTATGAAAACCGGAATTATAGCACGGAGTTGGTTCATAATAATTCATCGGTTGACAATAAGAAGTATCGTGAGGGCCCCCATAACTATTGCAACACGGGTATAGAGAAAAACCCGATGCGTCTTGTGGATAGCTATTACCATTGTCATAATTGTAACCCGGTTCTTGCTCGTCATGAGAAGGTTATCGAATTGGACACGAAACATGCCAATGAGAATCGCTTCCACAATATATGCAAGAGGGGGAAGTAAGTGCATTAGAAGCAAAGGATGAGTTAATCGAATTGCACGAGGGACAAAATCCAAATTGTGTATTGTCGATATCATTTCCGCACCGCTCACATGTACACCATTGACATGTTTGAAAACCATACAATGGTCTCCCACACCCTACGCAATAGACATACGAATCCATGAAGAATTAAAAATAAGAAGGGTTGAGAAAAAGAATTAAACACATTAGAGGATTAAGAGGAATATTTTTTGTGCAAAACTTTTTGAAAAAGAAATTCTTTTTATGATTTTTTAAATGTTTTTGGATTTTTGTAATTTTTGATTTTTAGGATTTTTTAATTTTTTAATTTTTTATTTTTTTATTTTATTTTTGAAAATTTTTGAAAATTTTGACAAGAAAAGTAACGTTCAAAAGTGAACGGATCCCTAAATCCAATGCGTCTCTCACAAAAAACCGTTAATATTCACGAAAAGAGCCGGCAGCGGCGCCATTTGATAACTAGGTTTTGCTAGGTTAAAAGTCTGTTGATCTCGGCGTCTAATCGAATTGATCACGGTTGAATGTGCGACTCAGTCGTATTTGGTGGATAAAATAATAGGTTGTCGTTGAGTAAAGTAAAGATGCAAACTTTAAAGTAAAAGGAAAAGTAAATTAAGCGATAAATGATTAAGAAGTAAATGACGAAAAATTAAACCGTAAAGATAAATGACGAGAGGTTAAAACTTGAAAAAAATTAAATTTGATAACTTTAAAATTAAACTAAGACAAAACTAGTTTAAAAATAACACTAAGTAAAAATGCGGGAAAAGTTAAATTTAAAATTAAAAATAAAAACAGGAAATAAAAACTAAAAAATGCAATCCGATCGCACTCCCGATCACACTCTAGATCGCACTCCCGATCGCACTCCCGGATCGCACTCCCGATCGCACTCCCGATCGCACTCCCGATCTCACTTCCGATCGCACTCCCGATCGCACTCCCGATCGCACTCCCGATCGCACTCCCGGATCGCACTCAGTAATCGAACTCAGTGATCGCACTCAGTGATTGCACTCAGTGATCGCACTCAGTGATCGCACTCAGTGATCGCACTCAATGATCACACTCAGGGATCGCACTCAGTGATCTTACTTAGTGATCTTACTCAATGATCTTACTTAGTGATCTTACTCAGTGATCTTTATGAGTGATCTTAGTTTAGATCGCAAGTAGAAACCCCCGGGGTTGATGCGATCACGAAACTAGATCGGAACAAGTAAACCCTTAAGAAAATTACGATGGTATACAAAAGGCAAATAAGCACTTTAATAATAAGCACTTACTAAAAACTTAATTATAACAATAAAAAGAAAAGCTAAATAAGCTCAAATTTAAAAACTTTAAAAACACTAAATAAACAAAATTTATAAAATAAACTTTAAAAAGATTAAACTTTTGAAAACACTTCTAAGCTAAACAAGAAATAAGCTAAAAAAAACAATAAAAGACATAAGAGGCGGCTTCAAGATACTCAACGTGAGTATGAGGATAAAATTAGGATACTGAACATTGATTTAGAAAACACAACAAATATGCTTAAATACACCGAAAAGGTAAAAGATGACAACATCAAAGAAAAACAAGAGATGAAAGAAAAATTAGATGCCACACTTCTGAGATTTGAAAAATGGCAAAAGGCACCTAAGAATCTTTCAAAATTAATTGATAGTAGCATGTCTGGTAGGACTAAAAGAGGGTTAGGATTTGATAAATATATTGATTCAGAAGATGTGTTTGATTTATCTTTTTCGAGTGTCTTTGATCCCGACAAAGAGGAAGAGGGAGCACCTAGCTACAATAGGTTTAAACCAGCAGCAAAAATGCATGCTGTCCCTCCACCTCTTACAGGAACTTTCATGCCCACTCCTAGGCATAATGACTTGGATGGATCACAGATGCATGAATCCCCAAAAAGTTCTACTAATTCTAATGACTTTGTCTCGTGTACTTTCAGTGACAAACCAATTGACTCTGCATCAAGTGGTTCAAGTGAAGAGTCGAGACCTACAAGTTCCAAGTCGAAAGATCATGTTGCTACTAGTGCTAGGAAGTGTGAAGAGAGAGTTGCTTTTACTTCAACAGTGTCTAGTCCTGGTTTATTGAGTCCTAGGAAGAATGTTTCTCCTAGAATTGTGTGTAATAAAGTTAGCAGTATGAAACAATGTCGTTCTAATAAAAGGTCGTTTAAAACATGTTTTGTTTGTGGGAGTGCATTTCATTTGATTAAAGATTGTGATTTTTATGACAAACATTCTTCTGTACATCAAGCATTTCCTGCTCCTGGTCCACCAGGAGTTGTTCCATAATCCTCTTGAAGACTAAACCCAAGTGCTCAATATTTTTCTTCTTCTAGAAGGACCTGTCCACTAGCTTCTGATCATTGGAGAAACATTGGATTAACATCAAATAGACCAACCAGTAACTATTTTCAGAGTTTTAATCCAAATTATGACAGGCTGCAAGATCCACATCTAGTGGACCCAACACTGCTGCTGTTGGAGTTTCCAACGTTGTTACGGTAATTATCATTATCGCCACGCCTATCCGTAGCAGAACGGTCTTGAGTCTAACCATTTCCCTTGGGCTGAGTAGCCGGCTGAGACCGGTGCCCAGTCTTCTGCCTGGAAGATGCAGTTTAAAAGAGATATAAATATTGACATATACTGAAAGAATACGATTTGGTCACCGTTGAGTAACGAATGTTTACCTCTTCTCGGGTCTCTCTGCTTTCCCGAACTCTTCTCTTTCTTGCAGCATCTCCAACTTACGTGCTGCATCGGCCACTTGTGCCACCGTGTTGAACGTATCACACACCAAGTTGTTGGCGACCGATGTACGAAGAGCCCACCGGAAGTGGTATGCTTGCTCTTCGGCAGTACCTGCTGCTGCGCCAAGAAAACCAGCTAAACGAAGAAAGTGTTGCATGAACTCATTGCTGTTCTCCCCAGCTCTCTGTCTGATTCCATGGTACTCCCTCTTCAGCTTGTCTTGCTCAGCCTTGGGAAAGAACTGTCCCATCACTAACTCCCTGAACTGAGCCCAAGTCAAACTAGCAACCCAATCATCACCTCCCTCAGACTGCTTCATTGCCTTCCACCATGCTAGCACATCACCTTCGAACCTGTAACAGGTCATCCTCGACTTGAAGACGGGGTCACAGCCCATTTCATCAAAGATCTTCTCAATGTGAGCCAACCAGCTTTCAGCTTCACTGGGGCTATCTGTTTTCTCGATGGATCGAGGGTGTAGCTTGTTGAATCTCTCCAGCCATGTGACCAATGTTGCTGGATGAGGAGGAGGAGGAGGTACTAGGTGTTGTTTCTGTTTGTTGGCAGCCTACACCTCAGCCCTGATTTCGTTCCCCAGTTGAGGAAGCATAGCTTGCATCGCAGCTTGGACTGCTGCATTGAGTTATTCCTGCTCGCGTGTGAGAACCATCTAATAGTATAACATAAAATTACATGATTAATCTGATCAAATCATAAAATATATACATGAAAAAAGAATTATACCAATAAATCATGAGAAAAATTTTATGCAGGAAAACTAGTACATGAATGCATGATGCAGTTTTATGAAAACTTTTATATGCGCGAGAGTGAACGCCTATGGTCAGTTCACTCAAAACAAAATACATGGCGAGGGGACGACAATGGGTCAGTCCCAAAGTTAAAAGTTTCGATAAAAGCACATGCGACTAAATAGGGCCAGTCCTGTACCAACCATTACTTAGTCATAAACCTGCGACAATGACATTTATATGAATACATGAAAACAATGAATGCATGAAAACCAACTGTCAGTTCTAGGAAGACCATAGTGACTACCCACTAATCACAGGTCATGTTTTGAGAGCCTACAGGTCGAAGCCTTGGCTCTGATACCATAATTTTAACAACTCATTTTGATAAATGGAATGTCACACGTGATTATGACGTGTCATCAAAGAATACAATGATAAATGTCTTAACATTACATGACCATAAAGGAAATACCGGAAACAAACATCGGTACCCCAAAGTAAAATCTCATCACATACAAACATAAGTACTGTAAATGAAAAGGACTAAACAATGTCTATGGAAATGAGTAGCAAAATGTATGAAGAAATGCATAAAGTAATGAGGGCTAGAAAGCTTCCAATCCATATGCACGTACGCTTACAGCCTACGAGCGTCCTTGAGTACCTGCCGTTTTGGGAACATGAAAGGAAAACGGTTGAGCATAACGCTAAGTGCACGGATATACAAGCATAGAATAAATAAAATAAGCAAATACAACATATAGCAGCGGAATTGATTAAGTCCTGGAAAACCTGGTATAACTTAGTAAAACTGGTTTTATAGTTTGAAAAGCCTTATGTTTATCTTATGAAAACTGTTTAACATGTTAACCATTAGCCAATATAGGTCATGAAATATCAACGTGCATGAATACTTGGAGGGGTGACCTCGTCATGCAACTAAAGGGGTTGCCTTTAATTAATATAAGTTTGGGTAGGAGGGATCAACACCTTTTGAAGGATGCAACGCACACACCACATTCACCTAAATAATCTGTAAAAACATGGAATCTAGGATGCACCCATACGCCTCACATGATAATATAATAAATATGGCCAAAATCTGAAAGGGACGCCACGAGCTATCACTCCGCTGTGGTGAAATCATATCACTGGTGCCTCTAGTGTTATGGTTATGGTACCTCCATAACTAAGTAAAACTGGTCATACATGTATATGGCTTAGGCATTTAATTAAACATATGAAAATCAAAACATATAAATCATATACTGGGAAAATAGTTGGCTGCATCCGGGGAAATCCTAATAAGGAAAGAATATCCATACTGAAAGGACGGAGAATCCGTACCTTGTGTCTAGTGAATGAAAAGATGAACGGAAGAGAGTCCTACTTCGATCTCACTAATGCTACATAAATAATATACGTGTATAAGTGTTTTGATTACTGTGTATGTAACTGGTTTTATATCATGGTTTAGCTTGTTTTATATGTTCATGTCTTGTTTTACTGATTATAATGTTATGTTGTGTTTATCATGTATTCTGGATATTCTGGTCAAGGTTTACTTGTATTTCTTGTATTATTATAGTTTTTGTGTAATATTAAGTAACTTTCTAAATTATAGCAGGTTTCCTAAAATACAAAGTTTCCAAAAATAGAAAGTTTCCAAAAATAGAAAGTTTCCAAAAATAGATTAACTGCTTAAAATAGATAAGTTTCTAAAAATAGAACGTTTCCATAAATAGATTAACTGCTTAAAATAGATAAGTTTCTAAAAATAGAAAGTTTCCATATTTAGAAATACGCTGGATTATTAAGCTAATAAGATAAGCTTAAGGTTTTACTGATTAATATCCTAAGTCATGTGATTAATAGTATAGTTTATTAATTAATACATGTAAATTAAATAAACTATATGTTATAAGATTTAATTAAATATAGCATGATTTAATTAAATTAAAGTGCATATAATACTTAGGTTTAAACATGTATTAATATTTATATTAATATAAACTAAGTCATGAAAATTAATTAATTATATGGCATGGTTTAATAATTTAACTAATTAATTTAGTCTAAATTAAATAATAAAATACTTAGGTTAAAGTCATGTATTATTAATAATAATAATAAATCTAAGTCATGGTTTAATTAAATTAATTAAGTACCATGTTAAATTAATTTAATTGAACTTGTAAAATAAATGCACATGTAAAAATAATTAAGCTTGTAAAATAAAATAATAAAACGAACCCATGTATTATTTTATTAAAAACATGTCGTGAACCGGACCCGTAACCCGTAAACTGGCCTGAATCAAACCCCACCGAAAACAGTGGCAAATCGGCCCATGTCGGTTGCCCCTGCCTTCGGTTCACTGCCACCGGCTTAAGCCGGTGGTTCCCTTGGTTCTCGGCTAGCCGCTGCCCATGCAAAGTTCCCACTGGCGGTTAGTCGGTGGTTTCCCCTGCCGCGAATTAAGTTCCCCCTGCTTGGTGAATTTAGCCACCGGCTTGCGTCGGTGGTGCTTGTTTGTATTTGCCGAGACCCCCAAAAGACCACAAGGCCACCCCGACTCACGTCGGGGTCCCTTGTTTCACCCTGCTGCTGAACCACAAGGACTCCACCGAGACCCAAAGGTCTCGGCTGTGGTCACACGTGAGACACCGAGAGCTTCGGCTCTCGGTTTGTGTTTGCCGGCCGAACCAAAACCACCCACAACCACCATGTTTATTACCCCCCATGATTATCTAACATGTTTTAATCTTGTTATTTAATTATCATGATTTCATGTGTTCTAATTAAATATAATAAAAAGGATAACGGATTACCTATTCGTGAATCAAACGAGAACACTAACACGAATGACTAACACTTGAATTGAATCAACCAAAATCAACAAACACCCTCCCTTGGTGGTGTTATAACCGGCGGCCAAATGGGAAGAAAAGGGAGGCTAGGGTTTTGTAATTTTTAGAAAAACTCTGTAAATGAATATTATGTTTCCCTTTTTTTCTATTTAGAAAAATAAAAGTGGGCTTGGCCCTTTTCTTTGTCTTGTGTCCGCGGGTATGTGGGGCCCACACGGGGAAACCCAACGTTTTCCGCGTTCTAAATTCTTACGTGTTCTCGTGCTCGTATTTACGTGACTTATAATTAAATGTTCGTGTTATAATATATACTTATACGTAATCCTAATAATAATTACGTAAATACATAATAATATGTTCGTGATTATTTACGTTCATGATTTCATGTTCGTGATTATAATTATTGTTGATAATAATTATCGTGTATTAATATGCTTAAATACTTATCGTGTAATAACACGAACGTAATACTTGTAAATAATATTCGTGCAATGTAAACATGCTATAAAAGGAAAGTTTTAATCATGTATGTACGATTATAAGTGTACTGTTCATGGTAACAGCATGCAGGTTTTACATATATGGGCTCTTGGCTAATTAAAATACAGTTTTCATATAAAAACATAAGTCTTTTTTGAACTATAAAACTATTTTTATAAACATGTACCACGTTTTCCAGGACTTATACATTTCCGCTACTTTTCAGTCTTAATTGTGTTCCAGTCATTCATACTATGTCTTATATCCGTTCACTGAGCGTTTTTCTCAGTCGTTACTTTCCTGTCCATGTCCCAAAACGGCAGGTACCCATGGAAAGACTTGAGCACTGAGAGGACGTGCATAAGATGGAAGCTGCCTTAGACTTCTTCTCATTTTGCCTTCTTATACTTATGCTTATTGGACACTTGTTTTGTCCTTCTCGTATCATTTACTTTATTTATGTTTTTGGCTTATGTTTGGGAACCGATGTTTTATTCCGGTTTTCCCTATGGTCATGTATGTTTTATTACATATTTCCTTGCATGCTTTGATGACACGCCATAAATATACGTAACGGTCCACTTATCAAAGTGGAGTGTTACAATTATGGTATCAGAGCCAAGGTTTCGACCTGTAGGCTCTAAAACTTGACCTGTGACTAGTGGGTAGTCACCATGAGCTTCCTTAGCCGACACTTGTTATTCCACGTATTGATATTTTCAGCACCTTGTTGTTTTAACCATGATGTTTTCCTCGAAATTGTTTTTACTAATATGGATTGAACAACCGTCATCGATACTTAGTTACATGTCATTGTTTTATGTATGACATTTCCTTGTAAACTTTGACTAATATGGACAGAACCACAGTAGTTCATACTTGGTCACGCGTTTTCTGTTATGTTTTGGTAGTTGATTTTCACTTATTTATTTTTCATATATCATTTTCGCAAGTATTTTGACTAAGTAATGGTTGGTACAGGACGGACCATATTTAGTCGCATGTGCTTTTATTCAAATTTTGCTTTGGTGAACCGACCCATAACGTTCACCCTTGCCCATGTCGATTTTGTTTTGGTGAACCGAATCATAGGCGTTCACCCTTGCTCGTGTCAATTTTTATTTTGATGAACCGACCCATAAGCGTTCATGTGACAATCCGTCAATTTATGATTGATATTTTATTCTCAAATATTATTTGAAAATATTATTTTATGAACTCACTTATTTTTGGGAAGAAATTTGGATTTACGTCTTGAAGTAGCATCGACTACGTTTAAACCGGAGGATTCTACGTTACGTGCTCACGTTTACATACACCGTTTAGGTGACAGTCCGACATTTCAGAAAATAAATTTATCCGTGAATATTATTTTGGAATTTTAAATTTGTGTTGCTTCATAAACTCACAAATTTACGAGAAGAGATTAGGACTTACGATTTTAATTTAACGTCCTTTACGACTAAACCGGAAACCTTAGGATTACGTATTTACGTTTTCAAACTCCGTTTTTGATGAGACAATTTTTATTAGATTCGTTTTGTGCCGTTGATTCATAATTTATAAAAACGTTTTTCGTAAAACGACCCGAGGGCACGCAAATCGAGGAAACTAGAATCGAGGAATACCGGTAAATTAGCGGGATGGGACAAAACAAGTTTATCCCACCCCACTAATATGGGATGGCCCAAGCATGCCACATACCCATGTGTTGTCAAAGCTTCACAAGGAAGCTTGTACACTTGTATCAAGCTTAACCTTTAAGCTACCACATAACAAAAACTATCTAGCCAAAACCATTCACACATTTTCCCTCACATGCAATACCACTCTTATTCTCTCCTCCCTCTCTCTCTCACTATAATTTTGTGTACCACCACCACTAAACACCCTAATTTGATCAAATTTAACCATAGAATCATATGTTATTCATACATATGATGAAGCCCTTTTGAAGCTCTATTGATTGGTGGTGATTTTAACATCCAAGGAGGAGATTTCATGAAGATCAAGGGCTGATTTCTCAAGGAGTCTACAAATATTTGGTGATCCTAGAAGTGGTGTTGATATCTTCATAAGATTGGTTACCCAAAACCAAGTCTTGTTCATCATCAATCCCATCTTTTCATCAACTTAGTGGTATAAAGATTGTCCTCCTCATCTTCTTGTTATTTTGATTATGTAAACATGTATTTTATTTCCTATTGTATATGTATATGATGATTATATGATGATAAAAATGTTATGTGGGGATTTGGTGTTGATAAACATACTTGAAAAGGTGAAAAACTATAAGAAACAAGGGTAAAATCTTGTTTAAAAATGTTGGCTGTATAAAACAGTAAAGAAACAGGTCATGAACTGATAAAATGATGAAGTAGAATTGATTTACAGTAAGCTATGGGTCTTGTACACAAGTGAGAGTTGGCCATGCAATGGAATCATTGTAATGAGTGAGATATGATCAAAACAAGTTTAAGATACAAATCTGAGTTCACTGTTTTGGACGATTTTTAGAAAATACTTAGAGGATGATTCAACAGTAGCTATAAAAGAGTTAAATGTAGTACATATCATGTAGTTTATGTGATAAAAATTTGAGCTTCTATCTCCATATAGAACTCTAGATATGGAAGTTTTGGTGAAAGTGAAGATAAAAATCAGATTTTGGAAATTAAATAATAATACTATTATATAAGCACTCAAAATTTAATAGTATAAAATATAAATTAAAACCCACTAACTTATGGATTCTATTTATATAAATATGTAAAATTTGGAATAAGTGTATAAATTATAAAAATGGTAGTGGAATAACACTTATAAGTTATAAAACTATAAACACGATTTTTACGACTTTTTCGGCTAATACCGTAAAATTAACGTTTTTGTTAAATAAAACTTAGATGGTTGGACCCGTCTAATATAAACTTTATAAAACTTATATACTTATATATAAACATGTATAACAAGTAAAAACCGATAAAACCCGAACTATAGGACATACGGACATTAACGGACTAAATTAACATTATTGGACTAATAATACAACAAAAATGGACTAAAACACTTATAAACTTATTATTGGGCTTAACCCATTTAGGCCCAACTTGTAAAGTGTAGATACTGATAATATAAGTATAACATGGATTGATACAAGTTAAAGAACTTATAATAAGTTTATTGGACTTAAAACGCGTAAATAGGTAAAACTAGTGAACTAGTAAAAAGATACCAATACGTAAACACTAAAACGAGTTAATGAGAATATGTAAACCCAATTGATCATCATATATATATAATCATCATATGTATACATAATTGTTATTATTATAAAGTCATTGGACATGAGTCTAAGACGAGTATTATTTGTCTAGGTTTCCGTGATTGAAGCACGTACCGTACGTCCGAATTGCCGATAACCCGCCTTCCCACATCAGCGTGAGTTCATAGCCTCGCACTCTTTTAAATGTTTTTATAAATGTTTTATAAACCCGCGAGGGAGATAACATGTTAGTTTTTATAAAATAGGACACCATTTGTCCCGATTGTTTGTTTATTGATTTGGACCCGAATGATTGTATGACCTGAATGTATGACCCGATAAATGATTAAAGGACCCGATAGATGAAATCAAATGGATTATTAAAGTTAGGTTATGTCACTAAAAGTCCCATTAGCATGAATTGTGAACTACCGGGAGTTGGTAGACGCTTATGCATATAATAGTACTATTTGGGGATGATCACCCCAGTTCGCGCCTTGACGGTTGATCCCCGTCGTGCCACATTGATTGGTAAGCGAATTTATGTATGAGAAGATTTCCATAGCGTGACCTTTGTGACGACACGCTACTTTAGATGGGCAAATTGAGTATCGGGTTAGCTACCCGTTGTTGGTTTAGTAAGGTAACAATGTCATGCGGCTTATAATAATCCAAAACTAACGAAATACTACTAGACGCACCGAATTACGATGTATTGCCTGACTAGCAATACAGGGTCATACTATTGATATTATGTTCGTGTTTTGGTTTTCATAACCATATTCATATAACGGTTTTTATTTAATCTATACAACGTTGCAAAACGTATTGTTTGATGTTTTTAACGACAATGGTCCGTATAATGATTTTTAAGGCAAATGCCTATATTATGATTTTGATGAAGATTTGTATAAAATGACTTTGGCTATTTTATGGCCTATTAAAATGATTTGTACAAAATGATTTTCAGTAATAATTTTATACTGATATTATATTGATGGAATTTATTAAACTCTATGAATTCACTCGGCGTTATCGCTGACCTTTTCTTTTAACATGTATTATCTCAGGTACTTGAAGGTAATTCTGGGGAAGACAACAAGAATTCATGGCCCGCACCTAAATACTTATTTCCATTCAAATGCTTTGTAAAACCTGTATTAAATATAATGACTTGGGACCGATGTAACTTTGATATTTATGAATGGAAATGCTTTATTAATAAACGACGCGATTTTTTTTATGCGTTGTCTATGATGTGAGTAATGTGCTATCCCGTAACACCAACGAGTCTTCCGCTGTACTGAGTTGTATAAATTTGGGGGTGTTACAGTTTGGTACCAGAGCTCTCGTTATAGAGAACGAAAGATTTTTAAAACCAAGGTTTTGAATAAAACATTTCAAAATCTTTTAACTATAAACATTTTTCTAAAAATGTCTAAAATCTTTTGACTATAACGGTGCCGAAGAATTCCCGAGTTACCGACAAGGCCAGACTGAGAAGTGTTATTTTAATATATATATAACTTGGATTATATATGATGTAATTTTATTACATGATTGTTTGATGATTATTTTGATTTGTATACGAGGTATTTATACGACGTAGATTGTCACAAGTAACCCTAAATCCCCTAGTAAATTAATCGAAGCTATTCTCGTAGGAATTCTAGCTATCCTAGATCTAAACCAAGTTGTGGATATTTATGATCCCAACAAATGATTGATATTCGTAGAAATGTGGATATTAGTTGATTGTGATATTGAAAAAGAATTGACGAGATTAAATCTGATATCGATGTCATGACGATCTTTCCTTATAGAGTGGAGTTTGGCAAAACGTTATCACCTGGGAAAGATGTCATCTGATTCGTTGCCATCCAATTCTTAAATTTAAATCGAAAGGGTGAATGTTGCACTTGAGGCTGTTATTGGAACCATTACCCAAAAGCCTCATGCCACTAGTACCTTTCCGAGAAGTCTAGTTGAATGATCAAGTCATTTCATACTAGTGACTTATTTATTATTGATAAAGGAGTTATAGGATTGGAAATTAAGTATTGATCATATCGAGCTTTTATTACCCTATTAAGGCCTAAGAATAAGATTGAAAGTATTGGAATATGAGGTAGGATATTGAATTGAGTATAAAATTGGTTGAAACTTGAATAAAGTAAAATTTAACCCGTATGAAATATAAGATTGTTAAGACGAAGTCGTTAAGTCATGTGATTGAATTATAAGGTTTTAAATGATTGTTAGATCGTGTTAAGGGTTGTTCATAGGCCATTGTCCAATGACGAGGATGCCTAGTGTCCAATAAATAAATTGAAGAAATCTTCTTCTGAATTGGGACCAATGGATCTTCCGGGACATATGGAACACCTAATGACTCTTGTAGATTAGTATTCATTGTGGTATCTTTTAAAAATCCCTAACTTAACTGAGATATCAGTTGGTAGGATGAGTTTTGTAAATTGTATGACATAGTGACACGTAATGTGTTACGGTACAATTTGACTTGTTTGTGATTAATGAAAAGACTACCTTTGATTGCTAAATTCTACATGTATCGATGTTATCTATCTTTTATTGCTTCATCCTAATGTTCACATTAGTGATGCAACCATTGAACAAGTACTCATATTGATTGAGTTATGTTGTGAATTATTCTTTTAGAGTGCCATCGAGATCATGAACCTCATGATTATTTGGCTAAAGCTCATTTCCTATCATATCGTAGTTAGTTCTTGGTGAACAACTCTTTGTCACTCTTTTGCAGATCACACATTGTTTTTATAAGATAAAACAGTATCCCTTGATAAAGATTGAATCTTCATCACTGAAAGGATTATTTAAAGTGAGATTTATAAGTGGTTGTTATCAAAATGAAGTTGTTTATAAAATGCCTTGAAAAGCTTAATTGTTTTCATAACAAAGAAAATCTTTTTAAATTTATTTCTGATTCTTATTTAAGAATTAAGCATGAAAATGTTCTTATTATAAACATGATGATAAAATTTTTGACGAACTGAGTATTGCATCGTTAATCTTGAAATTGTATATAGTTGCGCGCCTACATACAATTTGGAATGGACCATGCAAGGCTGATTAGTAGTCACCATAAAACTAATGAATAAACACTACATTTTCTTTGAAGATTGTGAAAGATTAAATTTTATGAGATCTGCAAGAAGTGAAAAAAAAAATAGGGACATATAGATAGGGACACCTACATATGTGCCTGTAGCATCTATTCTTCTGAGTCGAATTTACTCATCTGTGGAAATTGTCTTATTTGACAATTGACAATTCTTTCTTGTCCAATTCTCCCGTAGTGAGATTCTTAGGAAAAGTATCTGATTACCGAGTGTTGATACCCGACTGGATGTATCGACGTTCCTATCATTTCTTTTGATTTGGTTTCATCTGAATGACCTGGGTAACGATCCGAGGAGCTTTCGAATGCGTACTCAAATTATGAAAACATGGGATATATTCATACTCGTTAAATGTTTTCGTATGTATCTGATTTGAAATTCTCTCGCATAGATTATGCGTTGACCTTACTCTTTTAATAGTAGTTATGTCTCCTGATATCCCTGAATTTGTGAAGGATTTTGAATTATTATTAGTCTTTTGAGAAGTTCACATCTTATCGACGGCAATAAAACTGGAAAGTTGATAGTGCCAGTAGAATGGATTGATTGATTATGACATGACGACATTGTCTTAATTGACGAGAACTCGAGTAGAATATCCCTAAAAGATAAGATGTTGACTATCGAAAGTGATCTAAATAATTCTTGATGGATGACCATATCATGTATTAAGACTTGAAATATTACCACAAATGGTTGTGAACTAGTTATAGATATTATAATCTAGAAGAACTTAATATGAATTTATTAAAAGATGTTTATGTTATCTGAAACTTTAGGAAGTATTTGTTGGTGAATTACCTAGACTTTTGCCATTTAGGCAAGTTGAAATTGGTATTGACTATATTCCCGGTGCTGCACCTGTGGCTTGTGCACTGTACGTCAGCACCATCTAAATTTAAGGAATTACCGTACAACTGAGAGAGTTATCGGAGAAAGAATTTTATTCTACCGAGCTCGTCATTATGAAGAGCTATGGTATTATCATTCCTTATATTTATAAATTACTGTGAACTGAGTAAATTGACAATCGAAAACGAAATCCATAACTCGAAATGGAAGATTTGTTCGATCATTTACAAGGTTTTTGATCCTCAGCATGGTTATCATCAACTTCGCATCTGTGAAAAGGATTATCTATTCCAATCACTACATCCTGTACTTGTAATGAACATTACGAGTTTCATGTTATGTCGTTTGGATTGACTAATACACATGTAGCATTCATAAATTTGGTGAATCACGTGTGTGGGCTGTAATTTGATAAATTCATGCTTGTGATCATTAAGGACCATTTGCTTGTTTGTAAGTATAAGAAGGAGTTATCAATTAGTTATAGATTGCCCTGAATTGGCCGAACAATTAAAACCTGTATCTTGAATATTTAACATGAGATTTAAGACTTAATCATTTACATGATTTAACCGTGTGATTAATAGATAATGGAATATAAATTGACTCTCTAAAATTTAGAAGCCATTTAAGACTTTGAGTTATACTAAAAAGAAAGTGCAAATATATTTTGACAAATGTTTTAACAAGTGATTTTTAAGGGATTATTCCCTTATACACAAACCATTTAACTAAACTTCTGTTTAGGGGTAAATGTTTGTGTATACCTCAAGATAACTTAAGAAGGATTGAGTAAAAACATTTAAACCATAACCTGAAATTTGAAACGACAATTTTTTCTTTTTAACTAAGAAAAATTTGACCAAAGTGTAACCAAAGATTTTTCGAACATTTTCGATAAATCAACAAAAACCTTGTTAATTAAATTCAAATTTCTTTTGAACATCTTATATAATTGGTCGAACTAGGAAATTTAAAATTTCACGTTTACGTTTCATAAAAATTTAAATATCTAACCTTTAATTACTTGTAATACTTATCGACGCTTAAAACGTCGGATTGAGAAAACTGATAAAAATGATAGATGAGACGAAACTGAAACTTAGAAAATATGAAGAAAGGTGAACGTAATTACTGACGTATAATATAGAAAGAATATCTGAGTGAATTGTGGACATGATAATTACATCATCATGAGAAGTGAATATATATACCGACGCATTATGTAGAAAAGATAAAAAACCAGTTAGGACATGTTCCTTAATAATGAAGGTGCAAAATAAATTGCCGAACGATATAAAAATAAACAATGTTTGTAAAAAGGATAATATAGATAATAAAAAGGGGTTCGTGGCTAATGTGAACCATTTAAATTTAGAAGCCGATGGTGTTAGATGTATAAAAGACCACTTGTGATTGTCTAAATATGGAGGATTGTGAGATATAGTTATGTTGGAATCTTGTAAGTATAAGTATTATATTTATGTCATTTCTGACTAATAGTATCTTTGTCTGAAGAAGTGGTACTAATGGTAATTATGAAGGCAGACATCGCCTCATACATTAGTTAACGTCTAGCTATTGCAAAGGTCATCATCTGAATTTGATTCGATTTGGGTCATCGTCGACAGACTGACCAAATCTGCTAATATCATTCCCGTTAATGATAAATGCAAAAGAGTTATGTAAACATAGTGTGCCTGTATCGATCATCTATATCAAGATCCTCGCTTCGCATCGAATTTCTAGAGATTTGCTCAGAAATCATTGAGAACGAACCTTGATGAGAGTGCTATGTACCACCCCAAATCGAAGGGACGAGGTAAAGTAACGATACAAAGTAATATAAGCGCTGTTTTATGTTTGAATGAATGACCTTTGGTAATAGACCGTATAATCGTTTTCCTTTGGAAGGATTATCATTGATAATCATCGTGTTAGGATTGAGATCGAATCTTGTTAGGATCTAAATATTAGAGCATCTGTAAGCAAGAGTTGAGATGAAGACATCCGACATACACCCATTGTGAGTTAGACATGTCTTTTAGGTTAAGGTTTCCTATGATGGCGAACCTATCCTTATAAAATACCCGACTCGCGAGATCTGAAATGATTGTTGAAATTAGGATCTGATTATTAACTGCCGATAGTGGGCAGGAGGTTATGTGAATATGAAATGTAGATCTTGAAGTGCCAAATGGGTAGCGAAGTTATGCCACAATTTTTAACCTTGGAAAAATGAATTCATGATCTGACAAATCATGGGATATAAGTCCCCGTTGTATGGGACCATTGAGATGATGTAAAAGTTTGGTTTGAAAGGCATATAAGCTGGATCTACCCTAGGACTTCAAAGACTGCGTGAATTATGTTTCGTATATCGAACTTGATGGAATATCTATCAAGTGAGAATCTGATTATTCTTAGTAGAGCTTAGATCGGCGAAAAGTTGCATTCATCAAAAACCCGTGAACATCATGGATAGAGAAAGTAAGTCAACATTAAGCCTGATCTTATTCCTGTAGTCATGTTTGATGAAACTCGCGTATTGTAATGAATTACATTTGTGAGAAAAGACTGAGTGTGGAGGAAATACCCACATGGCTTTAACTCAATAAGAAGCGAGTAGTAAGATGATCTTTGAGGACAAAGATCCTGTTTAGGGGTAAATGCTGTGACAATCCGTTAATTTATGATTGATATTTTATTCTCAAATATTATTTGAAAATATTATTTTATGAACTCACTTATTTTTGGGAAGAAATTTGGATTTTCGTCTTGAAGTAGCATCGACTACGTTTAAACCAGAGGATTCTACGTTACGTGCTCACGTTTACATACACCGTTTAGGTGACAGTCCGACATTTCAGAAAATAAATTTATCCGTGAATATTATTTTGGAATTTTAAATTTGTGTTGCTTCATAAACTCACAAATTTACGAGAAGAGATTAGGACTTACGATTCTAATTTAACGTCCTTTACGACTAAACCGGAAACCTTAGGATTACGTATTTACGTTTTCAAACTCCGTTTTTGATGAGACAATTTTTATTAGATTCGTTTTGTGCCGTTGATTCATAATTTATAAAAACGTTTTTCGTAAAACGACCCGAGGGCACGCAAATCGAGGAAACTAGAATCGAGGAATACCCGTAAATTAGCGGGATGGGACAAAACAAGTTTATCCTACCCCACTAATATGGGATGGCCCAAGCATGCGACATACCCATGTGTTGTCAAAGCTTCACAAGGAAGCTTGTACACTTGTATCAAGCTTAACCTTTAAGCTACCACATAACAAAAACTATCTAGCCAAAACCATTCACACATTTTCCCTCACATGCAATACCACTCTTATTCTCTCCTACCTCTCTCTCTCACTATAATTTCGTGTACCACCACCACTAAACACCCTAATTTGATCAAATTTAACCATAGAATCATATGTTATTCATACATATGATGAAGCCCTTTTGAAGCTCTATTGATTGGTGGTGATTTTAACATCCAAGGAGGAGATTTCATGAAGATCAAGGGCTGATTTCTCAAGGAGTCTACAAATATTTGGTGATCCTAGAAGTGGTGTTGATATCTTCATAAGATTGGTTACCCAAAACCAAGTCTTGTTCATCATCAATCCCATCTTTTCATCAACTTGGTGGTATAAAGATTGTCCTCCTCATCTTCTTGTTATTTTAATTATGTAAACATGTATTTTATTTCCTATTGTATATGTATATGATGATTATATGATGATAAAAATGATATGTGGGGATTTGGTGTTGATAAACATACTTGAAAAGGTGAAAAACTATAAGAAACAAGGGTAAAATCTTGTTTAAAAATGTTGGCTGTATAAAACAGTAAAGAAACAAGTCATGAACTGATAAAATGATGAAGTGGAATTGATTTAAAGTAAGCTATGGGTCTTGTACACATGTGAGAGTTGGCCATGCAATGGAATCATTGTAATGAGTGAGATATGATCAAAACAAGTTTAAGATACAAATCTGAGTTCACTGTTTTGGACGATTTTTAGAAACTAAATAGAAGATGATTCAACAGTAGCTATAAAATAGTTAAATGTAGCACATATCATTTAGTTTCTGTGATAAAAATTTGAGCTTCTATCTCCATATAGAACTCTAGATATGGCAGTTTTGGTGAAAGTGAAGATAAAAATCAGATTTTGGAAATTAAAGAATAATACTATTATATAAGCACTCAAAATTTAATAGTATAAAATATAAATTAAAACCCACTAACTTATGGATTCTATTTATATATATATGTAAAATTTGGAATAAGTGTATAAATTATAAAAATGGTAGTGGAATAACACTTATAAGTTATAAAACTATAAACACGATTTTTACTACTTTTTCGGCTAATACCGTAAAATTAACGTTTTTGTTAAATAAAACTTAGATGGTTGGACCCGTCTAATGTAAACTTTATAAAACTTATATACTGATATATAAACATGTATAACAAGTAAAAACCGATAAAACCCGAACTATAGGACATACGGACATTAACGGACTAAATTAACATTATTGGACTAATAATACAACAAAAATGGACTAAAACACTTATAAACTTATTATTGGGCTTAACCCATTTAGGCCCAACTTGTAAAGTGTAGATACTGATAATATAAGTATAACGTGGATTGATACAAGTTAAAGAACTTATAATAAGTTTATTGGACTTAAAACGAGTAAATAGGTAAAAGTAGTGAACTAGTAAAAAGATACCAATACGTAAACACTAAAACGAGTTAATGAGAATATGTAAACCCACTTGATCATCATATATATATATAATCATCATATGTATACATAATTGTTATTTTTATAAAGTCATTGGACATGAGTCTAAGACGAGTATTATTTGTCTAGGTTTCCGTGATTGAAGCACGTACCGTACGTCCGAATTGCCGATAACCCGCCTTCCCACATCAACGTGAGTTCATAGCCTCGCACTCTTTTAAATGTTTTTATAAATGTTTTATAAACCCGCGAGGGAGATAACATGTTAGTTTTTATAAAATAGGACACCATTTGTCCCGATTGTTTGTTTATTGATTTGGACCCGAATGATTGTATGACCCGAATGTATGACCCGATAAATGATTAAAGGACCCGATAGATGAAATCAAATGGATTATTAAAGTTAGGTTATGTCACTAAAAGTCCCATTAGCATGAATTGTGAACTACCGGGAGTTGGTAGACGCTTATGCATATAATAGTACTATTTGGGGACGATCACCCCAGTTCGCGCCTTGACGGTTGATCCCCGTCGTGTCACATTGATTGGTAAGCGAATTTATGTATGAGAAGATTTCCATAGCGTGACCTTTGTGACGACACGCTACTTTAGATGGGCAAATTGAGTATCGGGTTAGCTACCCGTTGTTGGTTTAGTAAGGTAACAATGTCATGCGGCTTATAATAATCCAAAACTAACGAAATACTACTAGACGCACCGAATTACGATGTATTGCCTGACTAGCAATACAGGGTCATACTATTGATATTATGTTCGTGTTTTGGTTTTCATAACCATATTCATATAACGGTTTTTATTTAATCTATACAACGTTGCAAAACGTATTGTATGATGTTTTTAACGACAATGGTTCGTATAATGATTTTTAAGGCAAATGCCTATATTATGATTTTGATGAAGATTTGTATAAAATGACTTTGGCTATTTTATGGCCTATTAAAATGATTTGTACAAAATGATTTTCAGTAATAATTTTATACTGATATTATATTGATGGAATTTATTAAACTCTATTAATTCACTCGGCGTTATCGCTGACCTTTTCTTTTAACATGTTTTATCTCAGGTACTTGAAGGTAATTCTCGGGAAGACAACAAGAATTCATGGCCCGCACCTAAATACTTATTTCCATTCAAATGCTTTGTAAAACCTGTATTAAATATAATGACTTGGGACCGATGTAACTTTGATATTTATGAATGGAAATGCTTTATTAATAAACGACGCGATTTTTTTTATGCGTTGTCTATGATGTCAGTAATGTGCTATCCCGTAACACCAACGAGTCTTCCGCTGTACTGAGTTGTATAAATTTGGGGGTGTTACAGTTCATCCTTACTCATGTCAATTTTGTTCTGTGAACCGACCCATGGTCGTCCACACCAACATTTTTCATATTTCATTTCATTATAGTCATATTCTTTCATGTCCCCTCATTAGTTGTTATGTTCTTTATGTCAATTATGTTTTCATACTATCATGGTTAACTCGTTTTCATGTTGATTATGTTTTATGCTCCTTTATGTTAATTTTGTTCCATGTTTCTTCGTGTTGATTTTGCTTTCATGCTAGACATTGATGGATTGTATTTAATCATGCTTTCATGATAATCATGGTTGGTTTTCATTAATCATGTTTTCATGTTGGCCATTAGTCTATTCCGTTTAATCATGCTTTTGTGCTTCTTACGCAACTTGAACTATGTCTACGCTAAATTCGCTGGACTATTATGTTGTACTGTTCAGTTTGGTTTTAACCATTTGGTCTTTTACCTTCCTTTGATCATATCAGATGGTTGACACTCGTATCATTCATCTCATGTAAACTCCACGTGTACTAAATGTATCGTATTCCACGTGTACCCCATGTACTGTATCCCCTGTGTATTACACATACCGTAATCCATGTGTATTTCACTTACAATACTCCATGAGTAATCGCTAGGCGATTCTCAATCACCCCAGGCGGATTCCACTTGCCGATATTCTACAGATGCTGATGTTGCTCATATTTGGAGACTCTACAAGACAGTCAGGTTGCTTATAATTTGGGAACTCTACGAGATGTTGTTGCTTAAGTGGTTGTTGCTCACATACCTGAAGATATCTATAGGACAAAGAAGAAGGTGATATACCGGAGCATTCAGACTAGAATTATACTTAATCCACCAGACGTACCATTTTGTTCCATATCTTTACCTTTTCATATTATATGTCACGTGTCATTCCGTTGTCTTTTCCAGTATATGAGTGGGAACCGGTACCAGCCGAACACTCAGCAGAAAAGTTACATGAATCACAGTCATGATAATGACCGTCATGGAACTAACAAACATGGAGGTAGTGACAACTACCGTGACAACAAATATTCTGGCAATAACGACAGAAACTCCGGTATCGGACGTGATCAGAAATACAAAAGGTCAGCAGTCCAACCGATCCGCTAATTCTGCATGATAACCTAAGATTTTCAATTTTATTTGTTTCACACATCGAGCTCGAGTCAAGACACATGACTCACGTCCATTTTCTGAAACATCCCTAAGAAATTCAGGGTACCCTCCAAGGGGTATATCCATTTTGTTGTGCCATGTATTAATCCGGCCACAATAATTTCAGTACCTTCACCGACGTATTATTCACGTTTAGACACGTAGGGATTCGTTCTGCGTGAGACAGGCAAAACAAAATTAGGGAGATCTGTCACGTTTGCTTCATGAAACTTTCATTTCTTGATGTCATATTTCATATATCCATGACCATAAAAGACGTCATTCGTATCAACCATGTATACGAAGGTTTTTCCTTCAGCCTAATGATAAGATCCAATCTGCTAACGTGCTTCCTTCGGGCAGATGCGAGTTAAATATGATTCTGATTATGGCATATGAACAGCACACCATGCTACGACTGGTCACCATTCACATCAGATTCTGTACAGCGATGTTCAGGCCCCTGAATGCATCCAGCATGGCTTTCCATCAGGAATATCTGTACAAATTATTTATGCTTTACAAGCACGTGGTTGTTATTCCACGGCTGCAAAGATTTTCCAGCTATCAGCTATGACACAACTTCTGAGGTTCGTTTATTCATAATCAGCCGATTATTTCAAAATTTCCCAGATGTATTTTCAGAAAACCTCCGCGTATAGTTTATCCACAAGGTGGAACTTAACCCCGAGCATGTTGAAGGATCAGCTGCACGAGATGTTTAAGGAGCTCATTCTCCATGTGTATCACCATGGAGTGCATCGGTTCTGTTCATTAAGGAGAAGGACGGTAACATGAGATTATGTGTCGATTACTGTCGATTTAAACAAATCACCATTCATAATCGTTATCCTCCTCCACGTATTGACGACGAGCCCGATCGACTATATGGTGCTAAGCACTTTCCATGATCGACTTATGATCATATTGCCAATAGTGGCGAGTAAAAGGGCCTGACATTTCCATGACTTCTTTTCGCACACGATTTGGTCATGCTAAATTCATGATTTTGCTTTAATCTTACGAATACTCTAGCAGCATTTATGGACTTTATGGATGGAGTTTCCCCATGAACGCATAAACAAATTCATTATTGTTCTCATTGATGTCGACCTAACCTTCTCTAAATCTAGAGAAGAGTACGAAGAACATACTTGCACTATGTTGCAAATTCTATGACAGAATAAATTTCACACAGAAAATTTTCTAGTATGAATTCTGGTTGATTATAGTGACACGCTGAATCACCTTGTTTCTCGCGACTAGTTTTACCATGATTCAGCTTACGCGTAAAGGAGAGAACCTTACATTATATTAGGTGTTCCAGAGAATCCTACGCTAAGAGAAGTATAATTTCAGAGACTCGTAGTTTTCCAAACTTCTATGTATCCAGTTATTATGAAACAAGATACAATTACGTTCATATCTAACTACCTGACATACCAGCAGGCTAAGATAGAACACCAACATACTAGAAGCTATTCCACCATTAGAAATTTGAACAGAGAAGGGACAAGATCTCCATGGATTTTGTCACCGGACTACCGCATGCTTAGAGGAAGCATGATGCTATCTGAGTTGTTTTCAACAGGGTGACCAAGTCTGCATATCCATTCCATCTACAAAGATTTCCTAGTTAACAGATTTTTAGATATTTTCCAGCCAAAGATCATACGATCACTTGTCACTCTTTCAGTTATCAGATCAGATAAAGGTTCATGTTCGTGTTCATTATTTACGTTCACGTCCTTGTTCAAATTTACGATTTACTTTCGCACTCACGTTCATGACACTGTTCACGTTCATGATCGTATACGGCTTACGATTGTACGTTTCACATTTTTTTCGTTCGGGAAAGTTTTTTAGAAAGCTTGTGAGACTAGACTCAAGTTTAATAAACTTTCCATCCTCAGACAGACGCTTCACGTCACATTCCACGTCTCACCTCATATCGTTTGGCGTTACCTCGTCGGTTATCTAACGTTCACGATATGTTTCACATATCATGTTCACCTACATCTCTCATATCACGTTCATGATATGTTTCACGCATTTCCGTGCACTACGTGCTCTCATATTACACTCACCATATCTCCACGTATCACGTTTGCAATTGTTCACGTACTACGTTTCAGTATGTCTCGCGCATCATTGCTTAGATGTTATTAATATCAGTTATTCCAGGATATTTTGCATCATAATGTTTCATGTACCATGGTACGTTATTTCTTACTGTTATTCCTATATCAATCCATAACACAAGATTCTAGAGAGAGAAAGGGAAGAAAAGTAGAGAGAGAAACAAGAGAGATGGTGGAAGGTTTTTTACTATTAGAGAGAGAAAGTAAATGTAACCATGCCCTCTTCTACACATGGAAGAGGGTATATATACCCACGAACCAATGGGCTTTCCATGGGCCGTGGGTTTGTTTCCATGGGCCGGGCTTGGCTTATACTTGGGCTTACGCCCCTAACTTAGACAATATTAGCTTAAAGACCAAGCCCGGTTAACCCGACTAACCTATTACAATACAAGACCTTTAATGACTAAGATGACCTATTACATTCTTGTTCGACTATATAAAATATAGGGCTAACAATCTCCCCTAATGTATCGGTCATCTTAAAAAGCTTAACTCGGTAGCGTTTTACCTCCGGCCGATGAAGACTGTTTAGACGGTATTAGATACCGTACCTGTGATCGGGTAGATTCGATTAAGGATCTCCTTGACAGGGTTTCTTGGTGGTAGTAGCCAGTTCTCTTTACTCGACCGTCTCAAAGCAGACTGTGAACGTAAAGAGTGAATCATAAGGATAAATTATCAGTCTGATTAGAGTCGTCAATTCAGATTTCCTGGAACAAGTTTGATTCAATAAGAATCGCACCATTGTTGCTTTCCAGTTTGTCACAAGCTTGATTCATAGAGAATCTTGCGAGTCACCTACCGCAGTGCTGTTTGATGTTGACACAGGAAGGATTTCCATTCGTCACTTTGAGCACTAAGGAGTGTCACTCTGAATGTTCTGGTAAGATCACACTGATTTTGCGAAGAAACCTGGAATCAAGTTTGAATCAATTAAGAATCCAAACTTAGTTGCATTCAACTTCTCACAAGTTTGATTCGTGTTTAATCGCACAAGTTACCTACCATGAGCTTGTTTGATGCTGGCTCAAGCAGGATTTCCATCTTCATTGTGAATCGTATCACTCAGATGTTCTGGCAATATCACAAGGATAATGCGTAGGACTTGATTGTGTCCTAATGAGATGATAGATAGATCTCATTTGGCTCTAGACTCAATAAGTGCATTTTGGTAATCGGAGGCTGGAGCAGACTGCCACCTTTTCAATATTAACTAACTCGGAGTGAGAAAGTCAATAGATACGTGTTGATCTCCGTGACAATGAGACAAGTTTCTTTTGAGAGAAACTCGAATGGCTGGGGAAGGGTTGTGCATCGCATCACTGGGTCCATGACACTTATTTTCGATAGATGTGTTAACCTGGTTTCTGCCTAAGTTACATGGAATATTCAACTCCTTCAATGCTTACCAATACGTCATCACTGGCACCTTGTTGTGATTGTTCCAGTGCCAACTTACGTAATTGTTCCGCATTCAGCTTCATTCAACTCCATCTTTCCTAAGGACAACTATTTCTAGCTATGGAATGTCCTTGGGAAGATCCCTCCGGTTCTGGTTGGATCATAGGACTTAGTTTCCTATCCTAAACCACCTTTTGACTCCATCGTTCCGTCGTGGATAGTAGGTTGTTTTGGGTAAAGATCGTAACCATAAAACAATTGAAAACCATTCAAAGTGCTTGATAAAAATCAAAACTTTTAACACTTGAAAGTTTTACATTTCCGAAAAGCTCCCCCTACATATATGCATCGATATACGAAATAGTTTAGCATGTGAAGGAAAGAGTTGTACTTGAGTCTTTAAGATCACATGTTGCGATATATTACATTTTAATCAGATTTTCTCCCCTATCTCTAATATAAAAACATAATATTAGAGATACCAATGGATTAAAATATGAAAATTTTTAAAATCAATTACGAGAGAAACATGTGTGCACGCATGAATCATGGAACATTAAGTCGGGTTGCTCCCCCTCAACAATATATGTATGTCTTGAGACAAAATTTGACTAAAATTTTGGAAAAACGAAACCACAAAATATGTTGAGGTACGGAGATGAGATGCCTTTTCTGATATTATATATTACATTTGACAATTTCATATCAATTTCGGAATGTGTTGGATACATAAAATATGACAAATTCAGAGATATACCCCAACAACATTAAAGGCTTGATTTTAAAACGCTTCCCTTAAAAAATTGATCAAAATAACATATGACAATTTTGAGATATAAAAACCACATATGAGGAAGGGAGTGTTGAACACACAATTTTGAAAGATCTAGAAAAACCTTTTGAGAATTTCTTGAAAAATTGTGTTCAACGGTTTTAAAATAATCAGGATAGAAGACTTCTCTTCTATTGCTTAGGGAAAGCGCACTGAAACGTACACTTCCCTTTCGGGTCTGTTTTTCATGAGCTCAAAACTTTGATTGTTTTGTGACTAGCTCATGACCGAGAAAAAAAAAATTCCTGTTGTGAAGGATAAGTTATCATTCGTGATAAACTTTCCTTAAGTTGTAGTTCGAGGTCTAAGTTGACATTTACTTAGAAATCGTTTTTCATGAACTTAAAAACTTTGAATGTTTTTATAAGAAGCTCATGACCGAGAAATATGAATTTCTCGTTGAGAAGGATAAGTTATCTTCCGAGATAAACTTTCCTTAGTTGAGGTCCGAGTCCTAAGCTGTGATGCGCTTAGAAGTCATTATGAGAGAATATCAAGCAGCTTTATTTGCCAAAACCTCCAAGTCTTCTGAAGTCATATACTTCATACCAAGATGGCCAACGAGATACTGAAACCTATTTTGTGATAGGGTTTTTGTAAAAAGTCTTCTATCTGGTACTTAGTTCTGACAAAGTATAATTCCAGGAGACGACGTTCCACTTGTTCCTTGATGAAGTGATATCTGACTACGATGTGCTTGGTACGGGAATGTTAAACCGGATTGCAAGATATGGCTATGGCCGACTTTGAGTCATAATACATAGGTATTTTTTCAAAGTGGAAGCCATAATCCGTGAGTTGAGTTCTCATCTAGAGGACTTGAGCACAACACGCGGATAGAGCCACATATTATGCTTTAGCTGATGAGAGCGAAATGCAATCCTGCTTCTTTGACGACCAGCTCACAAGCTTGTCTTCCCCTAGAAATTGTACGCTACCAGAAGTGCTTTTGGGACTATCAAGGCAACCTGCGTGCTCAGAATCTAAAAAAGCTGCTAGATGAAAACTGGTTTCCTTCGGATACCAGAGTCCCATGTGAATGGTATTCTTAAGGTACCGAAAGATCCGTTTAACCTCTTTGAGGTGCTTTTGAGTAGGTCTGGCTTGATATCGTGCACAATAGCATGTGGCATGATGAATATCAGGCCTGATGGCTGTAAGGTACATAAGTGACCCGATCATACTGCGATATCGCGTTTGATCTAAGGGATATTAGTGCAAGTCAGCGTCTGGGGATTTGGTCGACAATGGTGTACCAACGCGAGCACATGAGGTCATACCATGCTTTTTAAGTATCTCTTGAGCATACTTAGCTTGGTTAATGAAGATACCACGTGGGGATTGATGAATATGGAGGCCTAAAAAGATTTTAGCTCCCCCATCATTGACATTTCAAATCTGCTGTGCATTAATTTTTCAAAACGTTTTGAAAGTTTTGGGTTCATAGAACCAAAAATAATGTCATCAACATAAACTTACACTAGCATTATGTCATCCCCATATTTATTAGTAAAGAGAGTAGGATCAATAGAACCTTTGGAAAATCCTTTGGAAACCAAGAAGTTTGATAGTTCTTCGTACCATGCCCTTGGAGCTTGTTTAAGTCCATATACAGCCTTCTTGAGACGGTAGACTTTGTCAGGACGATGATGATCGATGAATCCTTCCGGCTGATTCACATACACTTCTTCCTTCAAATGACCGTTGAGAAAAGCAGTTTTAACGTCCATCTAAAAAACCGTGAAACCCTTATGTGCAGCATAAGAAAGGAATATCCTGACTGCATCCAACCAAGCGACAGAAGCAAATGATTCATCGTAGTCTATGCCTTCTTGTTGACGGTATCCCTTAACCACAAGACGAGATTTGTTTTTGATGATGGTTTGTTCTTCATCCAGTTTGTTTTTCCAGATCCATTTGAAATCTAAAACTGACATTCCATAGGGTCTGTCAACAAGTTCCCAAACATTTAGGCATTCGAACTGATGAATTTTGTATTGCATTGATTCAATCCACGCATGATCAGTCATGGCTTGTTTGATGTTTGTAGGTACAGTTGAACTCATGGTGAGTGCATACATACACACATCGCCATCGGTTTCGAGTTGTCTGCGTGTTCGAACCGGTTGAGAAGGATTTCCAATGGCTTGTTTGTTGGAAATACGTTTTTACGTATTTAGAAAGGATCGGTCACTCCAATTATATTGGGCTCGTGATCCAGTATAGTCCATATAGCCCACATGTAGGGTGGGCTATATAAACCCCCTCCTAGCATGTTAGGAGGGGTCGCTCACTTGTCATTTCACATTTTATCAATCCAATATTCTACTTTCTCTCTCTACTCCTTCCTTCTCTCCTTTCTCTCTCTAGTTCATCTTCCACTTCTCCATCTCATTCAATAGATAATTCATAGATTACTTAATCCTAAGAAAATATGGACCTACAATTGGTATCAAGAGCTTTGGTTGATTCTTAGGATTAACGTATTTTTTATCTTTTGATTTGGTGGTAAAAATCTTTTCTTTTCTAATTTTTTATCATTTTTTTTATCATCTTTTTATCTATCAATTTTTCTTTTATCATACTTCATCAATTTTTTCTAAATTTTGGGTAATCTGTTTTCTATCAATTTGATAATTGAAAATCACAAAGTATCATTTTATATATATATATATATATATATATATATATATATATATATATATATTTTATCATTTTTCTATAATCTTTTTGTCTATCTTTTATCTATTGTTTTTATCAGATTTTATTAATTTTTCAATCATCATTTTTTATACTTTTTGTTCCGAATCTGATAAATCATCCTTTGTTTATAACTTTTTATAACATTTGTTCAATTTTTCTCTCTCTCCAATATCAAATATGTCAACAGTCTATCAACAGTCTCATCCGTATTTGTATTTTCGGAAAAGGGTTATTTTTTCCGAAGATTTTTCTGAAAACCCACTTTTTCCGAAGAAATTTCTGAAAACTCATTTTTTTCTGAAGAAATTTCTGAAAACCCACTTTTTCCGAAGAAATTTCTGAAAACCCATTTTTTCCGAAGAAATTTATGAAAACCCATTTTTTCCGAAGAAATTTCTGAAAATTAACTTATTCCGAAAATTTTTTGAAGTTTTATCCGAAGATTTCTCTGAAAAATCACTTATTCCGAAGATTCACATTTTTTCTGAAAACCCAATTATTCTGAAGATTTATCCGAAGATTTCTCTGATAAATCACTTATTCCGAAGATTAACATTTTTTTTGAAAACCCAATTATTCCGAAGATTTATCCGAAGATTTCTCTGAAAAAATCAAGTTTTCCGAAAAAGCTTTGTTTTTCTGCAAATTCGTGTTTCTCTGAAAACTTCACATATTTCGACTCTCGACCAAAACACAGACTAACACACACGATTTACAACACCAGAAGACTCGAAACCTACACACTCCATCTCACATCACTCGACTCCAACACCAGAAGACTCGAAACCTACACACTCAACTCTACCATTCTCACCCACACCCTCGAATCTACACATCCTCGAAACACTAACACAAACACACAAGCACATCTCTTCGACTCTCGAACCCAACACACAAGACTGACACTAACACTCAAGATCCATACAAAGACTTGATTTTTCCACAAAACACGAAACTCTCGACACTAGACTTACACTCTCATCAAACAAAACATAAAAACAGAGGACCTACCCGAGACCTCAACTGAGAGATCTTGAAGACAAGCAATCAATTGTGTCTTGGTCAACGATGAAGAAAATTTGGTTCTTTTATTCTTCGAGTGTTCTGTCGAGATGAATAGTACGAAGTACATGGTTTTCGTGGGTTCGTTAATTGATTGTTGTGATTCTCGTTGAGACAAAAACATATGAAGACAAGGGTGAGTTTGATTAATTGTTTTTTTGTTTTTTCTTTGAGATTCATGGAGTTATAAGGATAGGTTTATAATTGTTTGAGATTCCTGGATGAGAGTTATAAAACGAGATTTTCGGTTGTTAGATTGGGAGAAAAAGCAGGTGGGTTAGATAGAAGACGGAGGAAACAAGAGTGTTTTCTTTTTTGGGGAAGACGAGATTTAGTGATTGAGGAGAGAGAGAGACGGAAGTTAGAATAGGGTGAGTAAAAAAAGTAGGTTTGTATAAAAAAGAGGGGCGGATTTAACGAGAGACAGTGAGTGGGGACATGTTTATTAATTGTGTTTAGGCCACGTATTTGGCATCTTTAAGAATTTGAAGCCACGTTTTCCATCATTTCATTGTGGGAGAATTGGGCTACGTTTTACATCATTTATAAGTTACATTTCCATCATCATTTATAATCGTTTGGTGATTTACTCTCTCTACGTTTTGTATTCAAGTAAAACACATTTTGATAATTGGGCTGCGTTTTGACTACATTTGGGCCTCAACTTTTATGGTTTGACAATTGGGCTATATAGTAATTTAGTTAAACACCACTTTTACGTTCTACGTTTTGCTAAGTTAAATCGAGTCGTGTGATAGTAATTTTGTTAAATTGGTTGTCGGGCCGTTTACTAGTTTAACCAAAGGTTGGTGTCATTAGTTTACGGGCTTTCTATTTGGAGTGAGCCGTGGTTGCATTGGATTCCGGTTTGTTTTATCCACATTTTTGAGCCGATAACAATTATTGAGCCGAGCGAAAGATATTTTACCATTCCAAGATCCAAGAATTTGTCATCGACCTTTCAATGGATTTTTTGAATTCGACATCGAACGAGTGAGAATTGCATCATTTGCAAGACAAAGTTAGAGAAAGTGGCATCACTTCATTTCAAATGCTTCAGTATCATCTAGTTACTCTTTCACGGATTCAAGGAGGGAGCAAATTTGTGACACTCTTTGGTCAAGATCGTCATATATTCATGGAATCGATGTTCATCATCTTGAACCAACTAGCAGAGCAACTCCACAATGAAGACTTTAATCACTCTACATCAGAAACAGCATATCAGGCTCTTGTGACACAACTCACGCCTTTCCTCCAAATCAATATCATCAAGTCTGACAATTCAGGGATATGCCGGTCATTTTTTCGAGACACACAAACCGAGCTTCAAGTTTTCCGTGGTACACTATTGAAACTTTTGTTGTAACACCCCCACAAATGCTATGCGCAGCGGAACTACAACATTTGGGAGCTACACAGTTATCATCGCACACAAGATATATCAAACGACTCAAAAGACGTAAAAGTCTTGACATTATTTAAACATAGTTAAAATGTACATGTCTACTGTTTTCCAAACCCCAAAAGAATACAATACAGAGTTTGCGTTTAGGTCCCCACTGAATCTCAACCCAAAAATACATTTTCATTCACATGACATAGTATAAAATTTTTAAGTGCAAAAAGGGAGGAAAACAAAGTAGACCGCCAAGCCACCACAACTTCCATCCTCGCATGCTCCGCTGCTATCAATCTTGGTTACCTGAAACACATGCTTAAAATCGTCAACACAAAGGTTGAGCGAATCTATAGGTTTATCAAATCATAAGTTGAACATAAGTATTAAAAACCAATCATGATCATTCAATAGCATTGTCGTACTCACAATCTATTACTCAAGGATATGACAATTGTGTTTAAGCTCATGACACTAATCCGTTAACTCAATCACCCGCGTAATAATTACCGGCGTGATTCAGATGAAACCAGTGCCCCTTCTAAAGGCATCAGTTGCAATTATACCTTATCTCTCATACCAGATAATCTACCGCAGAACTTACTCAACGTACAGCTTCTCGGCTAGCATTGGGTCGTTAGCTCCGTAGTACTACAAATTGTATAAGCGGCTATTTCCCCCTACTCGAGGGCAGGACAATAGTTAATAGTTCATGAATTTAGGGACTTTTGCAACTAGGTACTCAACACAATTTCTAAGGCAACATTCGGGTCCAACAACCATTCATGACTTATGTTCATTTTTCTTTAAATTAGCATGTATCCCCCTCGCGGGTTAAAAACATTTGAATAAGTAAAGAGCGAGGCTATAGACTCACCTGGCGCAGTAGTAGTGGTTCTAGTGAAGACGTAACGAGAAATGTCACCGACGACGTGGATGCCCGGGAAAATCAAACACTTGACCTAAAAATCAAGGTACGTAAACCAAATCAATACTCCGCGTACATTATTGTACTAAAAACACGCAAATGCAAACACACTCAATGCTTATGAAAACTCACGCCAAAATCAAACAAGTAGTTGTTACTAGACCTATACCATTTACCTACGTAATTAAAGTTACTATCCATTTCACAACTTCGCCGATACTTACCAAAAGTATGGGCTGTTTTACTATACTTAACCATTTTTATAAAATTTGACAAAATTCTCAAAAATACTATAAGACCTGTAGAAAACACATATTTAATCCCAATAAAAGTTTTTACTTTCACGACCCGTTACTCAACATATTACTAAACCTACATTTTTCGGACTGAAATTGCACTTTGACCAAGTCGGACTCATTTGACCCATTTAAAATATACCATTGACCTCTACGACACCTAAGTCTAATAATAGACTCAAATACACAGGTTTGAGACCAAAAATCAACTTTCACACATTTACCAAACTCTATCTATGGTCCCCGGGATTTGACCCAAAACCAAACACAAATTCGGATTGTGTTGATTCTCATCTCCCGGTACACGTATTTTCAAAATAACATAACTTTTGACTCGTTTGGAGTTAAAAGCTCTATCTTATACCGAAACGAGCGTCTCGACGACCACTACAACTATATCCTATAATCACAACCTGGACCAAAAATTAAAACCACGAAAATAGCCCTAAACAATCTGTTCTAAATTCACCCTTCCAAAATCATTTCAAAACTTGATTCCAAACCATTCTATCATTACCTAAGCCTATACCCATTACCTATACTCATTCCCAAACACTCTAAACAGCCTACATCATCAAGAACATCAAATCTTAATCAAAACCCAATCCTAAATCATACATGCAATATGTTTTAACCATTCAAACACACCCAAAACATCATTATAAACACAAACCCATGACATTTTATCAAACACTTTGAATACACCCAAAACCCCCAAAAATTCGTGGCTTTAGGGGCTGTGGAAACACAAAAATCATAAACCCCAATATGTTTTATGGATTAATTAGCATTACCCAATCACCAATTACACGAATTAATGATTTAATTACATCAAAACGAATTTTTGAAAAATCTTTGATTTTTGGAAAATCAATGTTAATGCATGTTTGATTTGATAGTGGAAAAACACTTACAAAAGGATTAGAAGGAGTGGTCTAATCTTGGTTTAGATCAAAACAAGAAAAAAAATGAAGATTTGGTGGTGGTGGTGAGAGAGGCCGACGGCCATGGGAGAGAGAGGGAAGGAGGGTGGAAATTTTTGGGTTGTTTGTTTGTATGTTTTAATTTTTCCTCCTTTTTGTAAACTTTGAGGGACCTATGGTGAAATTTGGATAATCTTTTGTCCTTAGTGGTAAACGACCCTTCTAATAGCGGGAAACGACCTATTAGTCGACTTGAAAATTTTACGGAAGTCGGGGGTTGTCCCGAGCACTCGAAAATACTTTTAAATGGTTCAAACGCACACAAAACGAATATACACATGGTTTCGACTCGACTTAACACGTAATAAAATAGAATCTCGAAAAACTCAAATATCGATCAATCGATAATAAAAGGTAAATTTTGGGCATCCGTCGGTATCGTAGTCGTTATCGGTTCTTCTTAAATCGTCAATCGTTAAATTACGACCGTAAACGTCGGTTTCAACTTAAACCGTCAAATAAATCCACGATAAAAATTCTTAAAAATTTCAAAAATATACGTAAAATAGGATTAAATAAATAATGTTGGGCTCGGGATATCACATCCACAAGTGAGCCTCAACTTAAGAGAGATGCTCATACTGAACAGCTCTTGAGACAATAACTTAGCATCATACGACACTTTCACGGGTGTTACATCCTCCCCTCCTTAAGGGAGCAACGTCCCGGCGCTCTCCGGTTCTTGTACTCGCATTTTGTACTACTAGGAAGGTAAAGGTACTTCTTTCTAAAGAGGTCTTCATGTTATGTTCCGAGCTCCGGTTCACGTTTCGGGTTCTATCACACCTTCACGATGAGTATTATACCTTGCTTCAATCTCTTAACATCTCGATCCTTGATCTCCACTTCAATTTCTCAAATCCTTCCTTCGGTTATTGACACGTCTCTTCTCACAACTTCTCGCGGTCAACAAGTGATTCTCAATCTACACCATCTCCTCTGGAGTCTCTCAAATCATTTCAGGTCCATTCAACTGACTTTTTCCTACTTCATTTCACCCAACTCGCGATCTATATTTTCATCAACATAATTCTTCAAATGTCGCAGCTTCAAAGCTAATCAAGGTAAAAGTCGTGGTACAAAGATACTACCAATGGCACGTGTCGTTCTCAACAACTATCAAAATCAATCACACATGTTCGGAGCACGTCTTCCAATGTTCGAATCGTCCTATCACTTAGTTCATCATCTCATAAAATCAACTACTCACAAAATAAAATCGCACGGGTCACACCTAACCCCTTCGAAAACGTTCAGAATATACAAGACGAAGTAATTATTACTAGTCGTACAAAATCACCTTATCGCATTATTACATACATACAACCCTAGTTCGTCAAAAACGAATTCATTGATACGGAAATCATCCGACGCATACATAACTCTCTCGAAAACGTCACAATCCAACCAAATACAAAATCCATTATGAAACACATACCACCAAATTACGACATGTTTGCAACATAGCCAAACCATGCTAAACCAATCAGTTCAATCAGTTAACCCACGCTTGCTAATCAGCCAAGCCAAGATAAAACAAGAATATTTACATAATTCTCGGATGAGTCCAGTCAAAAGAAAATTGCAAGTTAAAGAAGGTTCAAGAGCTTGCTAGCTATGGATGCATATCCAAAAAGAAATAAAATACTTACATGTGTCATCGTGGGGTGCTCACACACGGATCCATGCCCAAAAGATACTACAAGAACACCATCTTACTTCCGTCCCAAACGTGGTCAAAATCTTAATAAATATCATCGTTCACAGTTAAAAAAAAATACATTACATGGCACGTGTTCTCCATGATCGGACTTCATTGGACAATGTCGTCTCAAGTTCTCACAACTTACGATCACTCGACCAGATCACTTACCACATAAATACATAAAAGACAAGGGTTTACCACAAAAACATCAACTAGGGATATCTATCGTTTAACCATCGATAATCAAGGATGGTTGAGTCAAGCAAAGAGGATTCCTCACTTAAATAAACGAAGACGACAATTGGAATGGTCTTCCAATTACCGATGCACAGTTGGTAAACTTCAACAACTTATCGCGTGTCGTTTAAACATATCAAAAGAACAAGAAAAGAAAATATATAAGGTACGATACATTCGATGTAGGAGAAGTCTTCGTCATTCCCCTCAGAGTCCCTTGAACTCTGATTTCCTCTACTTTGGCAGTCTTCTATTCTTGTTTAAAAACTCTTCTCCCGGTGATGATACGAGCCCCTTTGGTATTTCATCAACACCCTCGTGATTCCGATGAAATTTGCACGTTATACACAACTCATAAAAACATTTTCCAAAAACTACTCGGTCACAGTGACTTACCAAGTCAACACCAAACGAAAGAAAAGATTTCAAGGAATACAAGAAAAATTCAAAAATTGTCTTTAGGAATCAAAGAAAATGCGATTACTTGCATAAGGATCCACCATTTTAAAAAAAAAACGTTCTCATCCAAACATTTATCAAAACACTACAAGTTTCAAGATGACCAATTTGTTTGACACGATAGTGCCCTTCCTAAACTATGCATAATTAGCTAGATCATGCATACTTGAGGATCAAGCAACAACAACCAACAAAAATAGGACTCTTCCCGAATTATGCATAGTTAGCTAAGCTGTGCATAACCGAGGATCGAGTGACAACCCAAACATTATTATTACATACCAAACACGACTATGGAAGTTTCCAACCTAGCCTTCAAAATAATTAAATCATTTGAAATGAAATTTGAAATGGGAAAATATTGCTACCATCGTTTTAAGAAACACATCAAACATTTTTCGTCCACTTTGGAAACATACTTTTACTTTGCCTTTTTGTGAGGAAAATAAATAAATAATTAAATAAAGAAATCGACACCATTTGCATTTAGTTCACCAAAACATTTGACACACTCATACCTATTTTCACAATAGACTATTCACAAAATAACGGTAAGGTGGTTCATGATTAAAGATCATTGCAAGCACAACAAGTAATAAAATTAAGATCAATGAGATCGAACGAGGTAAACGAGCAATATAATTGCCAACGGAAATTAACTACATTAGAAATGAAAATACTTCAAATATATGACAAAAGTCTCAGGATAACAACAGCGATCTACGAATACATGGAGTGAAAGTTGAATATCAACACAAGCGTCAAAATAAAAATAAAAATAAAACAACGATCATAATTCCCATCGTCTCGAGTTGCACACACATTCCACGAAGTGTATACAGGAAGAGAAGAATAATCACTTGGTTAACTATAAACAATTTTCACCAGGAAGATCGAGTTCTTTCACCTCTACAATTTGGTAATGCGGCTACGCCTCCTCGCTTTTGTTAAATATAATTAAACAACCACTTTAATGAAGATTTATAGCACCATTCAAGTAATTACAGAATTTTAGGTTCCATTAACCGAAAGAAGAAAGTTACGGCGTCCATGAACATGACAAAATACACCGGGTGACATACCCTCATCATCAAGTGCTAGCGAAGTAGCGACACAAAAATAAATATAATAATATTGGTTTCATACCATAGACAATATTAAAATGAACAATCACATGACGACTCATGTTTAGATACAGACTCACAAACTCAAAGAAGGGATGTCGGACGATCGAACCATCGTGACTCAAAACATTATATATACATCTTTATTAAATAATATACAAGTAGGCGTGTGTTGTGTAATCCAGTTGCGTATAATAATTAGTGTTACCTTGTACATTGTAAAACCGAACATTTACACATTTTTAATTTGTGTTACACCATTAAAGAATTTATACCTTTCATTTTCCAATCTTTACAACGCTTTCATTTCTGGAAAAATTTCAATCTCTCGGAAATTATTAACATTAGTAGATGCGGTGACTCGGTTATCATAATTGACAAATCATTAGGTTTGAAAATCTCCATACTTGTGTCAAAATCCAATTAATATCCATATTTTAAGTACCAAAAACATACGTAGTAAGAATTTCCCAAGTTTTACGTTTTTATTATTACGACTTATATTATCACAAATATACACGTATCCAACATGACTCAAACTAGTCCAATTAACTCTTAAAATCAACCTTTGACTTTTATTACCCACATGTTTTCCCCAAAACTGTTTTGTTAAATCATATTCGCGCACTTCGACTCAAATGATAAAGAGGTTTCACGTGGTATTATCTCGGATACTTACTGATTTTAGTCGAGACTTAAATCTCAATAATAATAATATAATAAACAATAAAAATGCTTATCTCAATAATTTTAAAATATATCAAATTCAACTTTTAATCCTTAGCCCATTATCAAATGATTTTAAAATTAACACATCTCGTCGCGGAATAAAACAAAAGATTTTTCAAACGATTTTAAACAAGCATCATCAAATTACACATATTGATTCTCTATAACGACAATTAAACAAACAAATGATTTCCAATGACGTTCCATCAATGTTTAAAATTTTATTTCAAGCATTATAATTTCATACTTAAAGTGTATATTCCGATTTTATCCCAGTTTATTCACTACAACAGGTCACGTGTTCTAGTTTACACCAATGCATACGTAAACATAACCTTATGTTTAAAATAAACCAATTTTTACAAAGTTTCTACCTCCAAAATATATGACCAATTCTTCTACCCATGTTTTATATTACAAGATACGCCAAAGTTTGCTATATTGACCCAAAAATTTATTCATATCAAATCCAAAGTTACATATACTCAATAGTCATATCGTAAATTTTATTATAACTCCTTTCTCGAACTAATTTAAACAAATTCTTAACAAGTCCATCACAATCTTTTAGTATCAAATTTTAATATATGAAAACAAGGATTTTACGAGTAATAATAATTACTTATTACGATTTACCAACCAAGGTTGAAGGAAAATAATTTCACAATGTCCGTTTATTCTCTACACGAATTTTACTTGTTACAAAACACATCATACGTCATTTTTATCCGAAAGTTTCATTCACCAAATATTAAATATATAAAACACTTTATGTTTAAATCATTCAATCAACAAAGTTCGATGCTTACTTAACTTGCACAAATGCCAGACCTCGTCATGTAAAATATTAACTTCAAAATAATGAAACAACAAAACAAAATGAAATAAATGGAACGAGAATACGTATGTCAACTAAATGTTGTTATCGGCCTCGGATGAGTCTCGAAATCGTACTCCACAAAATTAACACAAAAACCAACCAAATTCCAAGTTATCGCGCTTGATCACAACGCCAGTCTATTTTAAAACACATCTTTAAAATTCAAGTAGAATAGTAAACAACGATTAAATGGCAACACGCCTCAACCACGTTTCATAATATACACACATGATTCGCCGCCCCAATGTACGCATCGTCGATTATACTTCGTCTATGTTATAGTTACGTGAACTAACATATCAAACCCATTAGGAAATAAAGGAAATAAAACAGCACGTAAGTAAATTACATTTCAAAAGAAAATGTCCAAAATGATACATCACGGTGCGATCACGACAATCGAGATCGACCTAGTCGATATAAAATATGTTACGAAGCATCCTTTACGTATCTAGAATATCAAACGAGGTTCACACTCGGTTATTTGAACAATAAATTAATTATCAAGATTGATAATTAGCGGTTAAGCCGAAATCTCAACGAAACCGCATTATAACATGTACGATAATTACCCAAGGACCATTGCTTCGCGTGCAATGCCTTTAAATACCATAGTATATACATACTTATACATACAACCATTCCTACATACACGTAGGATTACAACACGGTGTTGCCATGTAATGCAATGTAGCCCGTTATGCCAATTACATGCAACATATAAGATAATCTTACAAGAATTTGCAAATTACGATGATAAGTACTCAACGTACAAAACAATATATCTCAATATATATCTCAAAGTATTTACTTACTAAATACTTAGGGAATTCATATCAATTTCGAGGGATACATCTAAAATATAAAGCAATGCTAAAGAATTCTTACCGGAGCCATGCAGGATAGTTGTGTGCTTGGACAATTTCTTACGACACCAAAAGTTATAGTTTAGGATTTTTCAAAATGACCTAGTTCTCTATAACTTATGGCTCTGATACCAATCTGTAACACCCCCACAAATGCTATGCGCAGCGGAACTACAACATTTGGGTGCTACACAGTTATCATCGCACACAAGATATATCAAACGACTCAAAAGACGTAAAAGTCTTGACATTATTTAAACATATTTAAAATGTACATGTCTACTGTTTTCCAAACCCCAAAAGAATACAATACAGAGTTTGCGTTTAGGTCCCCACTGAATCTCAACCCAAAAATACATTTTCATTCACATGACATAGTATAAAATTTTTAAGTGCAAAAAGGGAGGAAAACAAAGTAGACCGCCAAGCCACCACAACTTCCATCCTCGCATGCTCCGCTGCTATCAATCTTGGTTACCTGAAACACATGCTTAAAATCGTCAACACAAAGGTTGAGCGAATCTATAGGTTTATCAAATCATAAGTTGAACATAAGTATTAAAAACCAATCATGATCATTCAATAGCATTGTCGTACTCACAATCTATTACTCAAGGATATGACAATTGTGTTTAAGCTCATGACACTAATCCGTTAACTCAATCACCCGCGTAATAATTACCGGCATGATTCAGATGAAACCAGTGCCCCTTCTAAAGGCATCAGTTGCAATTATACCTTATCTCTCATACAAGATAATCTACCGCAGAACTTACTCAACGTACAGCTTCTCGGCTAGCATTGGGTCGTTAGCCCCGTAGTACTACAAATTGTATAAGCGGCTATTTCCCCCTACTCGAGGGCAGGACAATAGTTAATAGTTCATGAATTTAGGGACTTTTGCAACTAGGTACTCAACACAATTTCTAAGGCAACATTCGGGTCCAACAACCATTCATGACTTATGTTCATTTTTCTTTAAATTAGCATGTATCCCCCTCGCGGGTTAAAAACATTTGAATAAGTAAAGAGCGAGGCTATAGACTCACCTGGCGCAGTAGTAGTGGTTCTAGTGAAGACGTAACGAGAAATGTCACCGACGACGTGGATGCCCGGGAAAATCAAACACTTGACCTAAAAATCAAGGTACGTAAACCAAATCAATACTCCGCGTACATTATTGTACTAAAAACACGCAAATGCAAACACACTCAATGCTTATGAAAACTCACGCCAAAATCAAACAAGTAGTTGTTACTAGACCTATACCATTTACCTACGTAATTAAAGTTACTATCCATTTCACAACTTCGCCGATACTTACCAAAAGTATGGGCTGTTTTACTATACTTAACCATTTTTATAAAATTTGACAAAATTCTCAAAAATACTATAAGACCTGTAGAAAACACATATTTAATCCCAATAAAAGTTTTTACTTTCACGACCCGTTACTCAACATATTACTAAACCTACATTTTTCGGACTGAAATTGCACTTTGACCAAGTCGGACTCATTTGACCCATTTAAAATATACCATTGACCTCTACGACACCTAATTCTAATAATAGACTCAAATACACAGGTTTGAGACCAAAAATCAACTTTCAAACATTTACCAAACTCTATCTATGGTCCCCGGGATTTGACCCAAAACCAAACACAAATTCGGATTGTGTTGATTCTCATCTCCCGGTACACGTATTTTCAAAATAACATAACTTTTGACTCGTTTGGAGTTAAAAGCTCTATCTTATACCGAAACGAGCGTCTCGACGACCACTACAACTATATCCTATAATCACAACCTGGACCAAAAATTAAAACCACGAAAATAGCCCTAAACAATCTGTTCTAAATTCACCCTTCCAAAATCATTTCAAAACTTGATTCCAAACCATTCTATCATTACCTAAGCCTATACCCATTACCTATACTCATTCACAAACACTCTAAACAGCCTACATCATCAAGAACATCAAATCTTAATCAAAACCCAATCCTAAATCATACATGCAATATGTTTTAACCATTCAAACACACCCAAAACATCATTATAAACACAAACCCATGACATTTTATCAAACACTTTGAATACACCCAAAACCCCCAAAAATTCGTGGCTTTAGGGGCTGTGGAAACACAAAAATCATAAACCCCAATATGTTTTATGGATTAATTAGCATTACCCAATCACCAATTACACGAATTAATGATTTAATTACATCAAAACGAATTTTTGAAAAATCTTTGATTTTTGGAAAATCAATGTTAATGCATGTTTGATTTGATAGTGGAAAAACACTTACAAAAGGATTAGAAGGAGTGGTCTAATCTTGGTTTAGATCAAAACAAGAAAAAAAATGAAGATTTGGTGGTGGTGGTGAGAGAGGCCGACGGCCATGGGAGAGAGAGGGAAGGAGGGTGGAAATTTTTGGGTTGTTTGTTTGTATGTTTTAATTTTTCCTCCTTTTTGTAAACTTTGAGGGACCTATGGTGAAATTTGGATAATCTTTTGTCCTTAGTGGTAAACGACCCTTCTAATAGCGGGAAACGACCTATTAGTCGACTTGAAAATTTTACGGAAGTCGGGGGTTGTCCCGAGCACTCGAAAATACTTTTAAATGGTTCAAACGCACACAAAACGAATATACACATGGTTTCGACTCGACTTAACACGTAATAAAATAAAATCTCGAAAAACTCAAATATCGATCAATCGATAATAAAAGGTAAATTTTGGGCATCCGTCGGTATCGTAGTCGTTATCGGTTCTTCTTAAATCGTCAATCGTTAAATTACGACCGTAAACGTCGGTTTCAACTTAAACCGTCAAATAAATCCACGATAAAAATTCTTAAAAATTTCAAAAATATACGTAAAATAGGATTAATAATGTTGGGCTCGGGATATCACATCCACAAGTGAGCCTCAACTTAAGAGAGATGCTCATACTGAACAGCTCTTGAGACAATAACTTAGCATCATACGACACTTTCACGGGTGTTACATCCTCCCCTCCTTAAGGGAGCGACGTCCCGGCGCTCTCCGGTTCTTGTACTCGCATTTTGTACTACTAGGAAGGTAAAGGTACTTCTTTCTAAAGAGGTCTTCATGTTCTGTTCTGAGCTCCGGTTCACGTTTCGGGTTCTATCACACCTTCACGATGAGTATTATACCTTGCTTCAATCTCTTAACATCTCGATCCTTGATCTCCACTTCAATTTCTCAAATCCTTCCTTCGGTTATTGACACGTCTCTTCTCACAGCTTCTCGCGGTCAACAAGTGATTCTCAATCTACACCATCTCCTCCGGAGTCTCTCAAATCATTTCAGGTCCATTCAACTGACTTTTTCCTACTTCATTTCACCCAACTCGCGATCTATATTTTCATCAACATAATTCTTCAAATGTCGCAGCTTCAAAGCTAATCAAGGTAAAAGTCGTGGTACAAAGATACTACCAATGGCACGTGTCGTTCTCAACAACTATCAAAATCAATCACACATGTTCGGAGCACGTCTTCCAATGTTCGAATCGTCCTATCACTTAGTTCATCATCTCATAAAATCAACTACTCACAAAATAAAATCGCACGGGTCACACCTAACCCCTTCGAAAACGTTCAGAATATACAAGACGAAGTAATTATTACTAGTCGTACAAAATCACCTTATCGCATTATTACATACATACAACCCTAGTTCGTCAAAAACGAATTCATTGATACGGAAATCATCTGACGCATACATAACTCTCTCGAAAACGTCACAATCCAACCAAATACAAAATCCATTATGAAACACATACCACCAAATTACGACATGTTTGCAACATAGCCAAACCATGCTAAACCAATCAGTTCAATCAGTTAACCCACGCTTGCTAATCAGCCAAGCCAAGATAAAACAAGAATATTTACATAATTCTCGGATAAGTCCAGTCAAAAGAAAATTGCAAGTTAAAGAAGGTTCAAGAGCTTGCTAGCTATGGATGCATATCCAAAAAGAAATAAAATACTTACATGTGTCATCGTGGGGTGCTCACACACGGATCCATGCCCAAAAGATACTACAAGAACACCATCTTACTTCCGTCCCAAACGTGGTCAAAATCTTAATAAATATCATCGTTCACAGTTAAAAAAAATACATTACATGGCACGTGTTCTCCATGATCGGACTTCATTGGACAATGTCGTCTCAAGTTCTCACAACTTACGATCACTCGACCAGATCACTTACCACATAAATACATAAAAGACAAGGGTTTACCACAAAAACATCAACTAGGGATATCTATCGTTTAACCATCGATAATCAAGGATGGTTGAGTCAAGCAAAGAGGATTCCTCACTTAAATAAACGAAGACGACAATTGGAATGGTCTTCCAATTACCGATGCACAGTTGGTAAACTTCAACAACTTATCGCGTGTCGTTTAAACATATCAAAAGAACAAGAAAAGAAAATATATAAGGTACGATACATTCGATGTAGGAGAAGTCTTCGTCATTCCCCTCAGAGTCCCTTGAACTATGATTTCCTCTACTTTGGCAGTCTTCTATTCTTGTTTAAAAACTCTTCTCCCGGTGATGATACGAGCCCCTTTGGTATTTCATCAACACCCTCGTGATTCCGATGAAATTTGCACGTTACACACAACTCATAAAAACATTTTCCAAAAACTACTCGGTCACAGTGACTTACCAAGTCAACACCAAACGAAAGAAAAGATTTCAAGGAATACAAGAAAAATTCAAAAATTGTCTTTAGGAATCAAAGAAAATGCGATTACTTGCATAAGGATCCACCATTTTTAAAAAAAACGTTCTCATCCAAACATTTATCAAAACACTACAAGTTTCAAGATGACCAATTTGTTTGACACGATAGTGCCCTTCCTAAACTATGCATAATTAGCTAGATCATGCATACTTGAGGATCAAGCAACAACAACCAACAAAAATAGGACTCTTCCCGAATTATGCATAGTTAGCTAAGCTGTGCATAACCGAGGATCGAGTAACAACCCAAACATTATTATTACATACCAAACACGACTATGGAAGTTTCCAACCTAGCCTTCAAAATAATTAAATCATTTGAAATGAAATTTGAAATGGGAAAATATTGCTACCATCGTTTTAAGAAACACATCAAACATTTTTCGTCCACTTCGGAAACATACTTTTACTTTGCCTTTTTGTGAGGAAAATAAATAAATAATTAAATAAAGAAATCGACACCATTTGCATTTAGTTCACCAAAACATTTGACACACTCATACCTATTTTCACAATAGACTATTCACAAAATAACGGTAAGGTGGTTCATGATTAAAGATCATTGCAAGCACAACAAGTAATAAAATTAAGATCAATGAGATCGAACGAGGTAAACGAGCAATATAATTGCCAACGGAAATTAACTACATTAGAAATGAAAATACTTCAAATATATGACAAAAGTCTCAGGATAACAACAGCGATCTACGAATACATGGAGTGAAAGTTGAATATCAACACAAGCGTCAAAATAAAAATAAAAATAAAACAACGATCATAATTCCCATCGTCTCGAGTTGCACACACATTCTACGAAGTGTATACAGGAAGAGAAGAATAATCACTTGGTTAACTATAAACAATTTTCACCAGGAAGATCGAGTTCTTTCACCTCTACAATTTGGTAAAGCGGCTACGCCTCCTCGCTTTTGTTAAATATAATTAAACAACCACTTTAATGAAGATTTATAGCACCATTCAAGTAATTACAGAATTTTAGGTTCCATTAACCGAAAGAAGAAAGTTACGGCGTCCATGAACATGACAAAATACACCGGGTGACATACCCTCATCATCAAGTGCTAGCGAAGTAGCGACACAAAAATAAATATAATAATATTGGTTTCATACCATAGACAATATTAAAATGAACAATCACATGACGACTCATGTTTAGATACAGATTCACAAACTCAAATAAGGGATGTCGGACGATCGAACCATCGTGACTCAAAACATTATATATACATCTTTATTAAATAATATACAAGTAGGCGTGTGTTGTGTAATCCAGTTGCGTATAATAATTAGTGTTACCTTGTACATTGTAAAACCGAACATTTACACATTTTTAATATTTGTTACACCATTAAAGAATTTATACCTTTCATTTTCCAATCTTTACAACGCTTTCATTTCTGGAAAAATTTCAATCTCTCGGAAATTATTAACATTAGTAGATGCGGTGACTCGGTTATCATAATTGACAAATCATTAGGTTTGAAAATCTCCATACTTGTGTCAAAATCCAATTAATATCCATATTTTAAGTACCAAAAACATACGTAGTAAGAATTTCCCAAGTTTTACGTTTTTATTATTACGACTTATATTATCACAAATATACACGTATCCAACATGACTCAAACTAGTCCAATTAACTCTTAAAATCAACCTTTGACTTTTATTACCCACATGTTTTCCCCAAAACTGTTTTGTTAAATCATATTCGCGCACTTCGACTCAAATGATAAAGAGGTTTCACGTGGTATTATCTCGGATACTTACTGATTTTAGTCGAGACTTAAATCTCAATAATAATAATATAATAAACAATCAAAATGCTTATCTCAATAATTTTAAAATATATCAAATTCAACTTTTAATCCTTAGCCCATTATCAAATGATTTTAAAATTAACACATCTCGTCGCGGAATAAAACAAAAGATTTTTCAAACGATTTTAAACAAGCATCATCAAATTACACATATTGATTCTCTATAACGACAATTAAACAAACAAATGATTTCCAATGACGTTCCATCAATGTTTAAAATTTTATTTCAAGCATTATAATTTCATACTTAAAGTGTATATTCCGATTTTATCCCAGTTTATTCACTACAACAGGTCACGTGTTCTAGTTTACACCAATGCATACGTAAACATAACCTTATGTTTAAAATAAACCAATTTTTACAAAGTTTCTACCTCCAAAATATATGATCAATTCTTCTACCCATGTTTTATATTACAAGATACGCCAAAGTTTGCTATATTGACCCAAAAATTTATTCATATCAAATCCAAAGTTACATATACTCAATAGTCATATCGTAAATTTTATTATAACTCCTTTCTCGAACTAATTTAAACAAATTCTTAACAAGTCCATCACAATCTTTTAGTATCAAATTTTAATATATGAAAACAAGGATTTTACGAGTAATAATAATTACTTATTACGATTTACCAACCAAGGTTGAAGGAAAATAATTTCACAATGTCCGTTTATTCTCTACACGAATTTTACTTGTTACAAAACACATCATACGTCATTTTTATCCGAAAGTTTCATTCACCAAATATTAAATATATAAAACACTTTATGTTTAAATCATTCAATCAACAAAGTTCGATGCTTACTTAACTTGCACAAATGCCGGACCTCGTCATGTAAAATATTAACTTCAAAATAATGAAACAACAAAACAAAATGAAATAAATGGAACGAGAATACGCATGTCAACTAAATGTTGTTATCGGCCTCGGATGAGTCTCGAAATCGTACTCCACAAAATTAACACAAAAACCAACCAAATTCCAAGTTATCGCGCTTGATCACAACGCCAGTCTATTTTAAAACACATCTTTAAAATTCAAGTAGAATAGTAAACAACGATTAAATGGCAACACGCCTCAACCACGTTTCATAATATACACACATGATTCGCCGCCCCAATGTACGCATCATCGATTATACTTCGTCTATGTTATAGTTACGTGAACTAACATATCAAACCCATTAGGAAATAAAGGAAATAAAACAGCACGTAAGTAAATTACATTTCAAAAGAAAATGTCCAAAATGATACATCACGGTGCGATCACGACAATCGAGATCGACCTAGTCGATATAAAATATGTTACGAAGCATCCTTTACGTATCTAGAATATCAAACGAGGTTCACACTCGGTTATTCGAACAATAAATTAATTATCAAGATTGATAATTAGCGGTTAAGCCGAAATCTCAACGAAACCGCATTATAACATGTACGATAATTACCCAAGGACCATTGCTTCGCGTGCAATGCCTTTAAATACCATAGTATATACATACTTATACATACAACCATTCCTACATACACGTAGGATTACAACACGGTGTTGCCATGTAATGCAATGTAGCCCGTTATGCCAATTACATGCAACATATAAGATAATCTTACAAGAATTTGCAAATTACGATGATAAGTACTCAACGTACAAAACAATATATCTCAATATATATCTCAAAGTATTTACTTACTAAATACTTAGGGAATTCATATCAATTTCGAGGGATACATCTAAAATATAAAGCAATGCTAAAGAATTCTTACCGGAGCCATGCAGGATAGTTGTGTGCTTGGACAATTTCTTACGACACCAAAAGTTATAGTTTAGGATTTTTCAAAATGACCTAGTTCTCTATAACTTATGGCTCTGATACCAATCTGTAACACCCCCACAAATGCTATGCGCAACGGAACTACAACATTTGGGTGCTACACAGTTATCATCGCACACAAGATATATCAAACGACTCAAAAGACGTAAAAGTCTTGACATTATTTAAACATATTTAAAATGTACATGTCTACTGTTTTCCAAACCCCAAAAGAATACAATACAGAGTTTGCGTTTAGGTCCCCACTGAATCTCAACCCAAAAATACATTTTCATTCACATGACATAGTATAAAATTTTTAAGTGCAAAAAGGGAGGAAAACAAAGTAGACCGCCAAGCCACCACAACTTCCATCCTCGCATGCTCCGCTGCTATCAATCTTGGTTACCTGAAACACATGCTTAAAATCGTCAACACAAAGGTTGAGCGAATCTATAGGTTTATCAAATCATAAGTTGAACATAAGTATTAAAAACCAATCATGATCATTCAATAGCATTGTCGTACTCACAATCTATTACTCAAGGATATGACAATTGTGTTTAAGCTCATGACACTAATCCGTTAACTCAATCACCCGCGTAATAATTACCGGCGTGATTCAGATGAAACCAGTGCCCCTTCTAAAGGCATCAATTGCAATTATACCTTATCTCTCATACAAGATAATCTACCGCAGAACTTACTCAACGTACAGCTTCTCGGCTAGCATTGGGTCGTTAGCCCCATAGTACTACAAATTGTATAAGCGGCTATTTCCCCCTACTCGAGGGCAGGACAATAGTTAATAGTTCATGAATTTAGGGACTTTTGCAACTAGGTACTCAACACAATTTCTAAGGCAACATTCGGGTCCAACAACCATTCATGACTTATGTTCATTTTTCTTTAAATTAGCATGTATCCCCCTCGCGGGTTAAAAACATTTGAATAAGTAAAGAGCGAGGCTATAGACTCACCTGGCGCAGTAGTAGTGGTTCTAGTGAAGACGTAACGAGAAATGTCACCGACGACGTGGATGCCCGGGAAAATCAAACACTTGACCTAAAAATCAAGGTACGTAAACCAAATCAATACTCTGCGTACATTATTGTACTAAAAACACGCAAATGCAAACACACTCAATGCTTATGAAAACTCACGCCAAAATCAAACAAGTAGTTGTTACTAGACCTATACCATTTACCTACGTAATTAAAGTTACTATCCATTTCACAACTTCGCCGATACTTACCAAAAGTATGGGCTGTTTTACTATACTTAACCATTTTTATAAAATTTGAAAAAATTCTCAAAAATACTATAAGACCTGTAGAAAACACATATTTAATCCCAATAAAAGTTTTTACTTTCACGACCCGTTACTCAACATATTACTAAACCTACATTTTTCGGACTGAAATTGCACTTTGACCAAGTCGGACTCATTTGACCCATTTAAAATATACCATTGACCTCTACGACACCTAAGTCTAATAATAGACTCAAATACACAGGTTTGAGACCAAAAATCAACTTTCAAACATTTACCAAACTCTATCTATGGTCCCCGGGATTTGACCCAAAACCAAACACAAATTCGGATTGTGTTGATTCTCATCTCCCGGTACACGTATTTTCAAAATAACATAACTTTTGACTCGTTTGGAGTTAAAAGCTCTATCATATACCGAAACGAGCGTCTCGACGACCACTACAACTATATCCTATAATCACAACCTGGACCAAAAATTAAAACCACGAAAATAGCCCTAAACAATCTGTTCTAAATTCACCCTTCCAAAATCATTTAAAAACTTGATTCCAAACCATTCTATCATTACCTAAGCCTATACCCATTACCTATACTCATTCCCAAACACTCTAAACAGCCTACATCATCAAGAACATCAAATCTTAATCAAAACCCAATCCTAAATCATACATGCAATATGTTTTAACCATTCAAACACACCCAAAACATCATTATAAACACAAACCCATGACATTTTATCAAACACTTTGAATACACCCAAAACCCCCAAAAATTCGTGGCTTTAGGGGCTGTGGAAACACAAAAATCATAAACCCCAATATGTTTTATGGATTAATTAGCATTACCCAATCACCAATTACACGAATTAATGATTTAATTACATCAAAACGAATTTTTGAAAAATCTTTGATTTTTGGAAAATCAATGTTAATGCATGTTTGATTTGATAGTGGAAAAACACTTACAAAAGGATTAGAAGGAGTGGTCTAATCTTGGTTTAGATCAAAACAAGAAAAAAAATGAAGATTTGGTGGTGGTGGTGAGAGAGGCCGACGGCCATGGGAGAGAGAGGGAAGGAGGGTGGAAATTTTTGGGTTGTTTGTTTGTATGTTTTAATTTTTCCTCCTTTTTGTAAACTTTGAGGGACCTATGGTGAAATTTGGATAATCTTTTGTCCTTAGTGGTAAACGACCCTTCTAATAGCGGGAAACGACCTATTAGTCGACTTGAAAATTTTACGGAAGTCGGGGGTTGTCCCGAGCACTCGAAAATACTTTTAAATGGTTCAAACGCACACAAAACGAATATACACATGGTTTCGACTCGACTTAACACGTAATAAAATAAAATCTCGAAAAACTCAAATATCGATCAATCGATAATAAAAGGTAAATTTTGGGCATCCGTCGGTATCGTAGTCGTTATCGGTTCTTCTTAAATCGTCAATCGTTAAATTACGACCGTAAACGTCGGTTTCAACTTAAACCGTCAAATAAATCCACGATAAAAATTCTTAAAAATTTCAAAAATATACGTAAAATAGGATTAAATAAATAATGTTGGGCTCGGGATATCACATCCACAAGTGAGCCTCAACTTAAGAAAGATGCTCATACTGAACAGCTCTTGAGACAATAACTTAGCATCATACGACACTTTCACGGGTGTTACATTTGTCATCGGTCTCATCTTCGATTTATGAAAAATCTTGACTTTAGCAAGCGTGTGACAATGGAGTGCGAGATTCTATGATACAAGAAGATAATGGTCATACGATTGACGATTTGGGGGCGGCTAAAGAGTGTAAAGGCATAGAATCAACAGTTAAGCATGATATCAACAACACGTCAGGGAATGATATAGACATCTCTTATGATGACACCATACCCGTTTATGACGAAGAGCCTACAAACATAGTACATTGTAATGTTGTATATGATGTGTATGCCGATGAAAATGCTAATGAACTGTCGCATATTGGGCATTTTGAACCTAATTATGACAAATATGGGATGGAGAAGAGTGATATCAATACTACTTCTGATTCATCCGATGTGAGTCATAATGGGGGAGAGATTGCTCAGAATGCTATAGTATATCATGATAATGTTGGGAATAAATTATGGGTCAGTTCACTAGACGCTGATAAGAAGAATTCAAGCGCTGATAGGATGACATTGGACGCTGACAGCCAAGCGTTGACACTTGAAGAAGTCAACGCTGACAGCCTTGAAGATTAGCACTGATGGAATATATCTTCATACGAATCTTTTTGTTTATTTGTTTCTTTATTTGTGTATGGTAAAGATAAGCTCGACATTGTATTTTCTATTATTATCTTTACCTAGAATAGTTGGTTCGTAGCTTATTGTACAAGACTTCTTAATCTATAAAAGAAGATCTTTTAGGTTAATGTTAATCATCAGTTATCATAAGTTTTCACAAGTTAAACCTCTTTCATTGTAATCAAGTTTGTTCATTCTAATACAAGTGAAAGTTTGTTTAACATCTTTGTGTTTTAGATTAAGTGTTAATTCCGCATAACACTTAGTTACTTTATTCATAAGCAAAGGTTTCTCTACGTGTATTACTTGATCTAATCTCGTATACACAAAGCTTAATCGATCTAAGTTTGGGATCAACAAGTGGTATCAGAGCTTGTTGAGAAACTTTTGATCTTTAAGTAACGCAAGAACCCTAAAACACCAAAAACCCTAAAAACCCTAAATTTCTCAAAACCCTAAAAACATCATGTCTGGCACAAATCAGCCTCCTGCTCCAGCTTTGCTACAAAACAACACCACAAACCCTAGTATCAAAATTCCCATGTTTGATGCAAGGAACTTCGAGCTTTGGAAGTCTAATTTTGAGCAATATATAGCCATCCATGACTACACTCTTTGGGAGATTGTTGAATATGGGAACACATTCAACAAAGCTCAAAAGATTGCTAATGCTATTGCCACAAGGATAGCTCTTCCTAATTGTCCTGAAGCTGATAAGAAGGAAAAGCCTGAAGATGGAAGAGCTGTATCTGCTGAAGATATAGCCAAGAAAAGGGTGGACATGAAAATCTTGAACATCATGAAACACGCCCTAGGTCATGAGAATCAACACAAGTACAAACGCTTTGAGTCTGCAAAAGAGCTTTGGGAAGCTCTTGAAGTAGCACATGGTGGCAATGCTGACACAAAAGAAGAAAAGAAGAAGCAACTCATGCATGAGTATGCTGTCTTTAAGGCTCAACCCAATGAGAATCTCAGCAGTGTGAGAAGTAGACTGCTTGACATCACAAGTCAACTTTCCTTCATGGGAACACAGATTGATGACCCTGACTTGAATGCTACTTTTCTCAAAAGCATTGGTGATGTATGGAAGATTGAGACAAGATCCATTCTTGTCAATAACACCCACAAGACCTCCAGGTTTGATGACATCTTCAACAAACTAAGACTGTTGGAGAATGAATGGCTTTTGGAGAGTGATAATAAATCTTCCAGTAGCAACATGTCCTTCTTCTCACAAAGTGAAGGCCAATTTGATTCCATGAACTCCTATGGACATCCAGTCACTGGATCTCAATGTGTCAACGCTGGATCACAGTCTGTCAGCGCTGGATCATATTCTGTCAACGCTTTATACTCAAGCGCTGACACACACAACTTTGGCGCTGATAGAATTAAACCTGCTGGTTTAGATCTAGATACTGTGTGTGCATTCATTGCTTCTTTGCCCAGTGATTCAAGGATTACATATGAAGATCTTGAGCAGATAAGTGATGAGCAATTGGAAGAGATGGACATCAAGTGGACTATGGCTCTTGTAAGTTTAAGAGCAAACAGGTTTAATAAAAGGTTCAAGAAGAAGATGACCTTTGATGCTAAGGATGTCGCTGGATTTGACAAATCCAAAGTTGAGTGCTACAATTGTCATAGGATGGGGCACTTTATGAGGGAATGTAGTTCTCCAAGAAGATCTGATGCTGGTAAGCCTTCAAGCCAAATGGTTAAGAGCCAAGATCCCAAGGCCATTGTTGCTGTTCAACAAATTGATGGCGTTGGAGGATGGGACTGGAGCTGGAACTTTTTGGCCAAGGATGAGGAAGAGGACAGAGCCTTGGTTGCTGAAGTTAAAGAAGAGCATGTTGAATATGCTCTCATGGCACACTCCTCCTCTTCATCAGATAATGAGGTATATGATGATGCTTTCTGTTCTAAGGGTTGTCGTTTAAATACTGAAAAACTAAATCAAGAGATAGTAAAATTATTAGATGAGGCAAGTACTGAAAGATGCAAAGTATCTAATTATCAAATTGCTCTTACCCAAACAGAAAAGACAGTAGCTGAGTATAAGAAAATGGAGTTTGATTTAAAGGATCAAATAAATATCTTAAAACATGAGTTACATCAAAGTAAAGATATTCAAGATATCACAAACAGGGTTAATCTTGATTTGATAGCTCAGTTAGATGAGGCTAACAAAAATAAAGATAATGTGAGTCTTAAAATCCAGAGATTTGATAAGGCCACACAATCCCTAGGAGAGTGTGTTAGTAAACAAAGAGACTCTAAGGACATGAGTGGGTTTGGGATGAAAGATTATACTGGTGTTCCACCACCAGCTGGGGATTTCTATGGTGTCCAATCAAAGGACTTATCTTGGACTGGCTTGCCAGAACTCCAAGAGAAGGAATTCATTCCTCCACCTAGAGTGACTTCCCCAGTTGAAGAATACAAACAAAAACTGACTGACCTAGATGAGTGGAAGAAAGCTAACCACACTTTGTTTGTTAAGGGAGGGTTGTTGTGTGAAAGTCCAAATGAGCCCACACCAATCACGAGCCATGATCCTACACCTATTAAAATCACACACCCAACCACTGGCAAAGCTGTTGACCTTGGCCCACAAACTGTTAGAAAACCTAGTGTTAAGTATGCAGAGATGTATAGGAATACTAGGTCACCAAAAAGCCAAGTTAGTAACCATGGAACAGGCTTCTTTGCTTCTAGACCTAAGACTATGTCTAGAAAAGCTTGTTACTCATGTGGTAGCTTTTCACATTTGGCATACAAATGTGTCAACGCTTCCAATGTCAACGCTGACAGGAACCATTTCAGCGCTGACAAAAGTCAACATAGGTCAAACACTGTCAGACCCAATACCTTTGTGAACAAAAGTTCACAAGTTGTTAGACCAGTCCCATTCTTTTCTAGAGGGTCTAACACACAAGGCCTAAGACCTTTCCAAAAGTCAAACACTTGGTCCAATAGGCAATGGGTTCCTGTAGCAAACCCTAGGTTCAACGCTGATAAAGGCAATCGGGGCGCTGACAAGAACAACTTCAGCGCTGACAGACACACTGCCAAACCTAGGTATTTGCAACCACAGGGAAATGGGTCTAAAGCTTCTACTAGCTTAACATGGAGACCAAAACAGGACCAAAACCCTAATTCTACTGGTCTTTCTATGACATGCAACAGGTTTCATTATATTTCAAAGGCCATGTCAACACCAGTTGGGGTTAACTGGGAATTTCATTCAAAAAGGGATGAAAATGGGGTTGTTATGAGAACCAAGTCTGTTCTTGTTAAACAACCAAATTAATCCGAGTCTTCCAAGGCTTGGGTTCCCAAAGAAAACTAATGTGTTTTCTTTATGTGCAGGGCATTCAGAAGAAGATCAATGATTATGGATATTGGGATAGTGGATGCTCAAGGCACATGACAGGAAAGGAAGACTATCTGACGAACTTCACTCCTATTCAAGATGGTGATAAGGTATACTTTGGAGGGGGATATGGCACCATCACAGGAAAAGGAACCCTTATTACCAATAATCTACGTTTTGATAATGTCTTCCTGGTAAAAGAACTGGATTATAATTTGTTTAGTGTATCACAAGTGTGTGATAACAAAAATAAGGTTCTTTTCACAGATACTGAGTGCTTGGTGTTAAGCAAAGATTACAAGCTCCCTGAGGAGAAATACATAGAATTTAGAACACCAAGGCATAAAGACATATATAATGTGAATCTTAATGGAATTAAGATGAATAATAAAATGATGTCATGTTTTTATGCTAAAGCCTCAGTAGATGAGAGTAATCTTTGGCACAGGAGATTAGGGCACATAAACTTTAAAAATATCAATAGACTTGTGAGGCTTGGTTTAGTTGATGGTTTGCCTGAAAAGGCTTTCCACAATGACCACTCTTGTGTTGCATGTCTTATGGGCAAGCAGCACAAGGTCTCATTCAAATCTAAACAGGTGCACTCTAGTTCTAAACCACTTCACTTATTGCATATGGACCTCTTTGGTCCAACTAATATAGAAAGTTTGAAGGGTAAATCATATTGTTTTGTCATCACTGATGATTTTTCCAGGTTTACATGGACTTTCTTTTTAGCCAAGAAAAGTGAAACTGCCCAAAGTCTGATTAATTTCATTACCCAGATTGAGAAGAAGAATGGTAATGAGGTCAAAATTATTAGAAGTGACAATGGGGGTGAGTTTAGAAATCAGTTGTTAGATGATTTTTGTGCCAAGAAAGGGATTACTAGGCAGTTTAGCATAGCTAGAACCCCACAGCAAAATGGGGTTGCTGAAAGGAAGAATAGAACCCTAATTGAAGCAGCCAGAACCATGTTGGCTGATGCCCACTTTCCTATAGCCTTTTGGGCTGAGGCTGTTAACACAGCTTGTTATGTTCAAAATAGGGCATTGGTCAACAAAATACATAATAAGACACCTTATGAGTTACTTTGGGGAAGGAAGCCAAATATTGGCTTTCTCAAGCCTTTTGGTTGTCATGTAGTTGTTTTAGAAACTAGTGATGCCCTAGGTAAATTTGATTCAAAAGGTGATGAAGGCTACTTCATGGGTTATTCAGTGCAGAGCAAAGGATATAGGGTTTACATTAAAAAGGAAAAACGTATACTTGAAAAAGTACATGTTAGGTTTTTAGAGAGTAAACCTAGTGATCCTGAAAGTGGTCCAAATTGGTTTTTTGACTTGGAACCTTTATCTAGAGCTTTAAATTATATACCTGTTACTGATCCAGACATTGTGAAGGTAACTTCAAGTGTTTTGGAAAAGAGAATTGGTAATGTTTCAGGTATACAGGTTGCTAAGAAGGATGGACCACCAGCAGTTGAGTCATCTCCCACACAAGAATATGTTACACTTCCTATATGGACAGATGAGTATTATGCTGCTGCTGCTGCTGCTAGAAAAGATAATGGTGGTGTCCAAATACCACCAAATACAAACATGCATGGTTCTTCAGGCGCTGACAAAGGCAAATCAAGCGCTGACAAGAGCAATTCAGACGCTGATGGATCAGACGTTGACAACAACAGTTCAAGCGTTGTTAGCCCAAGCGCTGACAAACAAGGTTCAGACGCTGATGACACCTTTGCACATCTTTTCTCTTCACATTTTGAACAAGGTGGACCTTCCAATGTCCATGAAGAGATTTCTGTTGATCAAAGAGAGTCTGATGAAGAAGATATTGGCAACATGGAGCGTGAAGTTGAGGACACTAGACTTTTTGAAGGAGGAGTTCTCACTTCCACAACAAAGGATCACCCCTCATCTCAGATCATTGGTGATGTTATGGCTCCCGTTCAGACAAGAAGATCCCATCAAAATCTTGGTGGATTTATTGCCAATATACACAAGAAGGTTGATACCCCTCTTGTACAAGCATGTTTGTTTGCATGTTTTCTGTCACAAGAAGAACCCAAGAAGATTTTTGATGCTCTCAAACAACCTAGTTGGGTGGAAGCAATGCAGGATGAGCTTCACCAATTTGCTATACAGGATGTTTGGGAGCTGGTTGATTGTCCTAGATATGTGAGACCAATTGGGACAAGATGGGTTCTAAGGAACAAGAAAGATGAAAGGGGTATTGTGGTCAGAAACAAGGCACGTTTGGTAGCTCAGGGATATACACAAGAGGAAGGTATAGATTATGAAGAGGTCTTTGCTCCTGTTGCAAGAATTGAAGCTATAAGAATTTTCCTAGCTTATGCCTCTTGTATGAACTTCACTGTTTATCAAATGGATGTGAAGAGTGCTTTCTCTATGGAACAATTGTTGAGGAGGTATATGTCATGCAACCTCCTGGTTTTGAAGATCCTGAGAATCCAGACAAGGTTTATAGAGTGAAGAAAGCTATGTATGGACTTCATCAGGCCCCAAGAGCATGGTATGGTACATTGTCCACCTACTTGGTGGAAAATGGTTTTAAAAGGGGCACCATAGATCAGACATTGTTCACAAAGAAGAAAGGTAAGGATGTATTACTTGTCCAGGTCTATGTTGATGATATCATTTTTGGATCCACCAATCCAAAGATGAGTGAAGACTTTTCCAAGCTTATGACAGATAAATTCAAGATGAGTGCAATGGGTGAGATGAACTTCTTTCTAGGTTTACAAGTTCAGCAGAAAGAAGATGGTATCTTCATCTCCCAAGACAAATATGTAGCTGAAATCTTGAAGAAATATGTTTTTTCTCCACATGAAAAGAGTGCTTCCACTCCTATGGATAGGGAAAACCCTTGGGGAAAAATTGGAGCTGGAAAGGATGTGGATGTTAGGCACTATAGATCAATGATTGGTTCATTGATGTATCTTACAGCCTCAAGACCTGACATCATGTTTGCTGTGTGTGCTTGTGCACGCCATCAAGTGACTCCCAAAGAGTGTCACCTTTTTGCTATGAAAAGAATTTTTAGGTACCTAAGATGTTATCCAGATCTTGGCTTATGGTACCCAAAAGATTCTCCATTGGAGCTTATTGCATATTTAGACAGTGACTATGGTGGTGACAAGTTTGATAGGAAATCCACAACTGGTGGATGTCAATTTCTTGGGAGTAGATTGATATCTTGGCAATGCAAGAAACAAACAGTGGTGGCAAACTCTACAACTGAAGCAGAATATGTTGCAGCAGCTGCTTGTTGTGGACAAGTCTTATGGATTCAGAACCAGCTGTTGGATTATGGGTATAATTTCATGCATACCAAGATTTTTGTAGACAATAACAGTACTTTATGCATTATTAAAAATCTTGTACATCATTCTAAAACCAAACACATAGAAATTAGACATCATTTTATAAGAGATTGCTTTGAGAAAGGTTTAATACAACCAGATAGGGTAGCCACAGAAGATAATGTGGCTGATTTATTAACTAAACCTTTTGATACTGGAAGATTTCAATATTTGGTAACAAATATTGGAATGGTTAATCTCACTTAATATGTGTTTTGGAACCTTTTTTTTGTAAAAGTATGTACAGGATAATGCATTGTTATTGGTCTTTGTGATGATTTAGATTTTTCCACTTTATTTTTCTAACACTGACAAAGGTGAATGTAACGCTGATAAGTGTTATTTTGCCGTTGTTAGAGATATTATTGTCTAACGCTGACAAGAGTTCCTTCAACGCTGACAAGTGTTGTCGGGGCGCTGTCAGCAACAAATGTTAGTTTTGTGGTTTTCAATCTAAATGTGTAGGTGGTGGTAGCTTTATGCCATTGGATACAGAGTTGCTTATGGATCTTTGAAGAGCTATTTGGACATGTTTTTGTTTATGGATGATGGTTGGAATATTTATATTCCTATCTTGACATAAATTTTTTAATGTTCATATATATTTTGAGAAACTCATGTATCATAGTTTGAGGGGAGGTTTAAGGAACCTTTAGGACTTTTGGGTATTCTTATAATACTCTCATCACAATTCTAGATTGTGTCCACAGGTGAGTATGGGTTAGTTTTACTAAACCATGAGGCACTGTAGCATGCAAAGTTGACAAACTATGCATGCTGCCAAGACATTTTTGGCCTAGAATTGATTATGGTCTGATGGGAGACTTGGGAATAGTTTTGTTATGGGTTTACCTGGGAGTTACAAAGAATTTTATGAAATAACTTTGTTGGTAAGTATTTTTGTTAGCAAGGGACACTAGAGGACATTTGTGTCTATCTTGCTTAAGCAAGTGTGCATAAATGGACAGTGCTTGCCGCCCAGTAATTATTATCAACTTGTAAGATATTTCCCTTAGGATAAATTACTTTGTTAAGGTCTTTTTCTTTTTAAATATTTTTATTTTTATTTTTAGACGCTGACAAGTTTTTCTCCAAACGCTGTTACGTCCAATCGTGACGCTGACAAGGCTTTAGGCAAACGCTGACAAGAAAATATAGCCGTTGGGCGTTGATGGGCTATTTTTGACCGTTGACACCTAGTGGGCCCTACCCAGTTGTTATTTTTGACTAATCTTTGGCCGTAATTTTGGGGAGTTGTTACTTTTAATTAATGCATGAGATAAGTTATATTTGATTCAATATTTTCATCATTGCTCTTTGAATATAACTGCCTCATTTTTGACCAATCCAAATCATGCATCTCTCCTATAAATTTGGCTAACCTTTTTGTTCTGGGTATTCATATTTTCTTGTCTAACATTTTTCTCCTAGATTTTTCCCATATCACATAACCTCAACAGCTTTAAACATGGCACCAAAGTTCAACTCAACCAATCTGACATTGGAGTTCAAGAGCCAACATAATATGGTAGCTTACTTGACTGCTGATAATGATTTGTTCCCTCAGTATTCACAAATGGTGGCATTTTTAAATGCATCCTCATTAAGGTATGCACTTTCTCATGAACCATTAGTCCCTGTCGCACACATTAGACAGTTTTGGAATAATGTTAGTTCCACAACAGCTAATGGAGTGACCGCATTAACATCTACTGTTCATGGAAGAACATGGGTGGTCACTGAAGCCTTGGTTCGCCAAGCTTTGCGTCTTGATGACGCTGATGGTGTGACTACCCTTGTCGTTGCAACAATAGAACAAGGTCTTAGGGAATTGGGTTATCCTATTCCTGCTGGTAAATCTTTAAATAAATATCATAAGCAGGAATTTCCCTCTGACTGGAAATATTTGATACATGTCCTTCTTCAATGCTTAAGTCCAAAATGTACTGCTTTTAATGAAATAAACATGTCCATTGCAAGTGCTTTGGTTTGTATGTCACGTGGGCTTAAGTATAATTTTTCAAAAATGATTTTTGAAGGGATGTGTAAAAATAAGGGAAGTAAAATGACTTTGGCTTACCCAAGATTTTTGCAAATGGTCTTTGATTTACAAGGATATTGTACTAGGGATCATGACACTTTTTATGAGATCCCTAAGCAAAAGAAAACCATTTTTGACAAAATGAGCTCCACAAACAGATCTATACCTCTCACCCAAGCCATGCTTGAAGTAATTCAGGCTGCTCAACCACAACCAGCCCCTGCACCTCAACTTGAGCCTATCCTTGAACCATTACCTTCCCCTGACCACATGGACGTTGACCAACCCAATGTCAACGCTGACACTCAAAATGTTGGCGCTGACACAGCCAATTCCAACGCTGTTGACATCACTGAACAATCCCAAACACCCCTTAACCAACCAACACCCACACAATCTACCTCATCTTCCACCCCATTACAATCTAGGTTGAATAAACGCCAAAGGACTACTGGAGTGTTCTCCTCTAGTGGTCCTAGCCTTGTTGCAGAGAAAACCACCTCCACAAGTGTGGCTGGTGCCATGGATGAGGCTGGGGCTATTGACACAAGCTTAGATGCTGGTCAAGACAGTCCCAACATCATTAAGACCTCATCCACGCCCTATGATTCTATTTTGGGAGGTCAAATCCCCATTCTAGCTGAGGGCAGATTGGAACCTATGACATTGACTGAATTTGTTGGAAATACGTTTTTACGTATTTATGAAGGATCGGTCGCTCCAACGATATATTATTGTATTAGGCTCGTGATCCAGTTTGTAGTAAATATAGTCCATATAGCCCACATGTAGGGTGGGCTATATATACCCCTCCTAGCATGTTAGGAGGGGTGGTTCATTCATTTAACAACTTTCATTTATCTAATTTCACTTTCTCTCTCTACTTTTCTTTTTCTCTCCTTTCTCTCTCTATACCTCATCTCCTTCTTCCCCATTTCTACCATCTAATCAATAGATCAATCCATCATTTACCAAATCCTTAGAAATCGTAGACCTTCAATTGGTATCAAGAGCCATGGTTAAATCTTAGGATTTGCATATCTTTTTATCTTTTGATTTGGTGGTAAAAATCTTTTCTTTTCTTATTGTCTATCTATTTTTTTTATCATCTTTTTATCTATCCATTTTATAAAGTTATTTATCAAGTTTATCAATTTTATAAAGTTTTTTTTTTCAATTTTATAAAGTTATTTTTGGATTGTGTTGCTTTTTTAGTTTTTGAATCAATTAGTGATCTTTAGAAAAAATCAATCTTGAATCTTGTTGATTTTGGTGTTTTTGTTATTGGGATTGATTGATAAGGATTGGGTTTACCTTATTTTGGTAAAAATCATAAAACTTTTTGTGGTTTTTGATCAAAAAATCGGATTTAAAGCTGTTTTTTAAGTCTCGAACACATTTTTCCTGTTTTTTCCGAATAGGCTGTTTTTCCGAATAGGCTGTTTTTTTCCGAATAGGCTGTTTTTTCCGAATAGGCTGTTTTTCCGAATAGGCTGTTTTTCCGAATAGGCTGTTTTTCCGAATAGGCTGTTTTTTCCGAATAGGCTGTTTTTTCCGAATAGGCTGTTTTTCCGAATAGGCTGTTTTTTCCGAATGGGCTGTTTTTTCCGAATAGGCTGTTTTTCCGAATAGGCTGTTTTTTCCGAATAGGCTGTTTTTTCCGAATAGGCTGTTTTTCCGAATAGGCTGTTTTTCCGAATAGGCTGTTTTTTCCGAATAGGCTGTTTTTCCGAATAGGCTGTTTTTCCGAATAGGCTGTTTTTTCCGAATAGGCTGTTTTTTCCGAATAGGCTGTTTTTCCGAATAGGCTGTTTTTCCGAATAGGCTGTTTTTTCCGAATAGGCTGTTTTTTCCGAATAGGCTGTTTTTTCCGAATAGGCTGTTTTTTCCGAATAGGCTGTTTTTCCGAATAGGCTGTTTTTCTGAATAGGCTGTTTTTTTTTCCGAATAGGCTGTTTTTTTTTCCGAATAGGCTGTTTTTAAGAGGGAAAATTGCATATATTGCAAGACGATACAAGAAGCAGCCACAAGAGAAAAGAATCAGGAGGAAAACGGGAACCAAGTAGCATGTCAGGTACAGATAATATTCTTCATATGTTGTCTGAAATGAATGCGCTAATTAACAATCCTGCTAATAGTTTTACGACTGCTTCATTAACCAATTCTGTGTCTAGGACTGAAGAGCTTGAAACCATTTTCGCTCAGCAATCCAAAGAGCTTGAGGATGCCAAAATTGAATTTTCAAAGAAAACGGAGAAATATGAAACATATTTTGAAAAACTTGAAAAGTCAAACGTTGTTCTTGAACGAAAATTGGATCAAATAGTTTTAGATTCTAAAGCTGAAAAGGATAATCTTTTGAAACAAATTAAGTTGCTTGAATCTAAGTTGGCATCCCAAGATGAATTGCTCAAAGAGAATGAGACCTTAAAAGCTCAAGTTCAGGAAAAGGTTTTTGCTATAGCTGCGTTGAAAAACGAGTTAAGGAAAACTAGAGGACCTAGTGTGGACACTAAGCTTGAAAAACCATCAATCTTGGGGAAACCGCCTACAAATTAGTTTGTCAGACAACCGATTGTCAGACAACCTACTGCATTTAGATCCGAGCGACCACTATCCTCGAGACCGCGGTTTGCCTCCCAAGTTGATTTGGGTCATATTTCTAGAACAGTCACTCCACCAACTAGGCCTAATGTGACTAAATCAGTTTTAGCAAGACCTCATCACATGATTGCCCCTAGTTTCTCTAAGAATAGTTCAATGAACACGTCTAGAACTAGTTCAACTGATGTGCGCCATGATTTTGGTCAAAGGGAAGCTATTCAAAAGACACATGTAAGAGATAGCTATGTCCAACCTAGTCAGATGCCTTCTAGATTACCCAACACTGCTAACCGTAGCATGTCACATCCTAGGAGCATCAATCAATCATCTAGGAATTCTAGATCTTACTCGGACATTAAATATGCTACTTGTAAAACATGTAGAAAATGTGTCTTTACGGCAAATCATGATTCTTGTATCAAGAAATTACTTAATGAGGTGAACTCCCGTGCTAGACTTAAATCTCAGTGGGTCGCTAAAATCAAACCCTTTGGTAAAGTTTGGCGCCCCACTGGTAGATCTTTCACTCTTGTAGGAAACGAGTGCCCTTTAACTAGGATAGTCTCCGATTCTACTAAGACTACTAGGGAGGAAATTGATAAAGATGATACTTCACTTAAGCCTAAACTCAAGGTTTTCTATAAAAGGAAACGTTTTCCAGCTAAGATAAGTGAATCATCTACTCAGGTCGCCTCTGACACAAGTAAAGCCAACTGTGAACCCCCACGTGCTTCTAAAATTGATATCGCTAACCCATGTCAAAGCAAGCAAATTCCTAATGAGAATGCAGGTAGCAAAGTTGATGTTCCAAAAGAACGAAGCGGTCCAATCGTTGTTTACCGTTCAACTAAGGACACTCTTAGAGTTTGGTTGTTGAAGAAGCAGATATCAGAGAAACAAATGTCTCAGGGGATTCATGGTTAAGCTGCAAAAAGGACTTATAGTCACATTACAGACTATGACTCGATCTTCAAAGAAAGGAAAGTTTATCGCCGATGGTAAACTTATCCTAACAACGAGAAATTAATTTTTCTCGGGCATGAGCTTATATCAAAAACATTCCAAGTTTTTAAGCTCATGCATTATGGCTCATCGTTAAATGTCAGACGATGACCCGTTCTTCAAAGGCAATAAAGTTTATCGCCAATGGTAAACTTATCCTCATTAACGAGAAATTAAATTTTCTCGGACACGAGCTTACGTTAAAACCATTCAAAGGTTTTAAGCTCGTGTACATGACTTACAGTTAAATGTCAGACTGTAACTCGAACTTAAAATAAAGGAAAGTTTATCTTTTATGATAACTTATCCTCTTAACGAGAAATTCACTTTTCTCGGTCATGAGCTTGTATTAAAACATTCGAAGTTTTAAGCTCAGAAAGGAAAGTGTATCTTTTAAATAAGAGAACTTTTCCTCATAACGAGAAATTAACCTTTCTCGGTCATGAGCTTTCCGTTAAAACAGTCAAAGTTTTCAAGCTCATGAAAACGACTTCTAAGTAAATGTCAGCTTAGGACTCGTTCTTCAGATAAAAGGAAAGGTTATCGCCGATGGTAACTTACCCTTACAACGAGCAGTTTACAACTTCTCGGACTTGAGCTTTCCTAAGATATTCCAAATCTTAAGCTCAAGTAATTGGTTTTCAAAACTTTGAACACAATTTTTCAAGAATTTCTCAAAAGGTTTTTTTCTAAATCTTTCAAAATTGTGTGTTCAAAAATGTTTTGATAAAAAGAGCATGTCTTCTGGAATCGATAATATTTACGAACCTAGAAATGTCATTCAATAATGACACGGGGTTGTAAATAAAGTTCGAGCAGAAGTTTCAAAGATTTAAAACATGCTCCATATGGTTTGCTATTATTTCCGATAGTAACCCGCTTTTCACTTTGAAGTCAAGCATTTCACCGGAAAGCTTTGACTTCAGAATCCGAAGTTATCAACTCCACAATCCAAAGTTCGTTGCAATTGATATCTACATACTCGACGATGCGACTACTCAAACGGTGACTACAACTCTTTCAATAGAACACGGGTCAACAATTGAGGGGGAGCAATTGTCCAGCATTCAGAATCCTTAATGCCGAGAGTGCCAAGTTCACATATTGGTGTTAAGACAACGATATCAATCATACACATGGAGTCAAGAGATAACTTCAGAAGTTACGAGGAAGACCAACATTCGTGAACAAGAACCATGTGCTTCTTTCATATGATGTTCTTCATCATTCAGGTCCAACCTCGTAAATTGCTAATATTGTGAATTCATTATCATATATGATCTTTGCACGTGATAAATACCTTACACTTGTGTTTAAAAGGTATTTAATTTACGTTTCAAGTACACCCTCATTAATTTGAGGGGGAGCTTGTGTAATTCATGAAGATAATTGGATTTGCATTTTTCTTCCCAAATTTTCTTAAAATGCTATTAAATCAATTGATATTAAAAACATCGATTGGGTTAATATTTTTAATATGGGGGGAGAAAATGTGATTTAATATGGGATATGATCAATCATAAATGGTTTGACTTAACGTGCTAGCTCATCCCGACATGTGCGAAATGTTTTCGGATATCGTGGCATATGTTAAGGGGGAGCAAAATGGATTTGCACTTCAAAATGGATTTCATGGTGACATACACTTACCCAAAACATCTCTATTCATGACGGTGAAGATTGTGGTGACATAAGGATGGTAGGATAGGTTAAAGTCCAATGATTTCTCTAGAACCGGAGGAATCTTCCCAAGGACATTCCATAGCTAGAAATAGTAGTCCTTAGGAAAGATGGAGAAAGATTGTGAACGTAGCTGAATGCCGACCAAGTACTTAAGTTAGCACTGGAACAATCACAACAAGGTGCTAGTGATGACGTATTGGTAAGCATTGAAGGGGTTGAAGAATGAAAAAGAATTGTAAAGATAAAGGGTGTAAAGAAAGAAGCCCTCCTTACAACTTAGGCAGAAACCGGGTCAATTCATATGCTATTGAGATCATTTTTAATGATTCTTGATATTGAAGAAAGACATCATGGACCCAGTGATGCAAGGCACAACCCATCACAGCTAACTCAGATATCTCTCAAAAGATATTTGTTTTAATCACACGGAGATAACACATTATCTATTGATTTATTCACTCCGAATAAATTGGTATTGAAAAGGTGGCACTCCTCTCCAGCCTCCGATCACTAAAATCCAAAATGCACGATCGAGTCTAGAGCCATTTGAGATCATCAAATATCTCATTAGGATACACTTTCATATTTACTTGCTTCTTCACACACTGTGAAAAGTAAGAAAGTTCTTAAGAGTCCTACGCAAAATCTTCATGATCTTGCCTGAACATCCGAGTAATACGAAAGTTTTTACAATGAAGATGGAAATCCTTCTTGAGCGAATATCAAAAAGCTCATGGTAGGTGACTTGTGCGATTCTTTATGAATCAAACTTGTGATAACTGGAAAGCAACAGTGGTTTAATTCTTAAATGAATTTAAACACGTTCCAGGCCTCTACGCAATATCTTAGTGATCTTGCCAGAACATTCAGAGTAATACTATTAAGTATTTACAATGACGAATGGAAATCCTTCTAGTGTTAACATCAAACAGTACTTGGTAGGTAACTTGCAAGATTCTATATGAATCAAGCTAGTGACAACTGGAAAGCAACGACGGTGCGGTTCTTAATTGAACTTCACTTGTTCCAGGAACATGAATTGACGGCTTCAAATCATGCGGATAATATTATCCAAATGATTCACTCTTTACGTTCGCAGTCAACTTTGGACGGTCGAGTAAAGAGAACGGGTTTACCCGCGAAATCTTGTCAAGGAGGTTCTTAATTGAAACTACCTGCCACAAGTACGATATTTAATATCGTCCAACGGTCTTCACCGACCGGAGGTAAAATGCTACCGAATTAGAATGAAATGTTCAAGGCCATTTCATCCGTGTATATTGTTTGTTGCTAACTGTCTTATGCAGCGTAACAAGAAGGTGGCATTGCGGTGTACAATCCAGAAGAAGTCGTCACCACATGCTTATACTACATACACTTAGTACTTCAACAAATTCAAGAAAGTCTGAAGGTCAAGTCTTCCGCTGTATCAAACTCTGAAGCTTTCAAGAATTTAAAGGTATAAGTATGTGGAACATGAAGTCACGAAGAGGCAAATTTCACAAGTGATGAATGCACAAGGTCAAGGCAAGGAAACATGCTCAAGACTAAAGTCAAAGATCACATCAAGCATATTCACAAGAACAAGATCGAAGACTCAAGCATAGATGCTAGGTTTAAGATTTTGTAAAATGGTGTGACCTCCCTTAGGGGGAGATTGTTGGAAATACGTTTTCCCAAAGAAAGTCTCGGTCACATCATTATTAGCGGATCACGAGCTATAGACTATTTAGGACATTGTAACTTGGAGTGACCTCCCTTAGGGGGAGATTGTTGGAAATACGTTTTTATGTATTTATGAAGGATCGGTCGCTCCAACGATATATTATTGTATTAGGCTCGTGATCCAGTTTGTAGTAAATATAGTCCATATAGCCCACATGTAGGGTGGGCTATATATACCCCTCCTAGCATGTTAGGAGGGGTGGTTCATTCATTTAACAACTTTCATTTATCTAATTTCACTTTCTCTCTCTACTTTTCTTTTTCTCTCCTTTCTCTCTCTATACCTCATCTCCTTCTTCCCCATTTCTACCATCTAATCAATAGATCAATCCATCATTTACCAAATCCTTAGAAATCGTAGACCTTCAGAATTGACGGCTGCTGTCATTAGCTTGCAAAAGCAAAATGTCAGCCTTGTACAAATTGTCAATAATCAGGGCCGTGAACTCCAAGTATTGAGGGAGCGGGTAACTGTTTTGGAGAATCCAAGTAGCAGGAGTAGGATGGAGGAATCTTCCAAAGGGGAGGATGAAGAGGATGAGCTGATTCATACAGCCAGTGAGAAGAGTTCACAATTTAGTGAATCTTTAAATGTTGCTGAAGTCCTCACTAACTTGAAGAAGCACCCAATTATTGATACATCCAAGGTAACTCCATTGAACTTGGAAGGATCTTTCACAGCAACAATGGGCGCTGATACAGGTTTGAACGCTGACACATCCAGCGCTGACAAAGGTAATCGGGGCGCTGATAAAGGTAACTTGAACGTTGACAAAGTTGCAGGTGGTGTTGATGTATTCCAGTCATCAACAATCATCAAAGATGTGTCCACACAGGTTTCTTCTTCTACCTTACCTATTATTGATCCAAAAGACAAGGGTAAGGGGATTCTGGTTGAAGAAGATGTTCCAAAGAAAGATGCAGCACAAATTGCATTTGATGAACAGTTGGCTGCACAACTTTTGGAAAGAGATTTGAAGAGGAGTGGTAGATCACCATTTGTTGCTACTTCTGAGAGTGAGGAAGAGAGTGGTGATGAAAAAGAAGGAGATAGCTCAGATTCAAGTGTTCAAATTATTGAAGATCCAGAAAGACTTGAATATGGGGATGAGTTAGCAAAGGAAAGATTGAGTGATTTGAAGAATCAGATTGATTGGGACCTTCCAGAAATCACCAGAATGTACCATGCTTGGGAAGACAAGGTTATGGACAACCCAGGGATGAGTTTGTCAGATCAAATTTGGGGATTGGAAGTTCTTCTCAGGGTACAAGATGATATAAAGGTGATTTTGAGGTTTAATGCACAAGAGGTCAAGACTTGGCTTAAAAGAGATAGAAGGCAGTTGTATTACAAGTTGCTTAGATGCCATCAACCTAGATGGACATACAAGAAGTTGCTGGCTTTATCTTTTGAGGAGTTAGAGTATAGGGCACATCCTATTTGGAGGAATGTGCAAGAAAATAATGTCTACCAGTTTCTTTCAGAAGAAAGGAAACAAGAGCTTGCTGAGGAAATGCAGATTCAAAAGGAGATGAGGATTGCTCAAAGACCAGTAAAGAAAGGAGATCCTCTCCAATTTCCCAAAGATATGGATGTGTATTATCCAACTGAAAGTGTCATAAGGAAGCATCTCAAGCTTTCTCCATTGGAAGCTTCAGATTTGGTTAATGTAGTACCTCTAGATGACAGAAATCCAATCATAAGTTTTGATGAAGATGAGTGTGGATTTTGGAAGATTGGCAGGTTTGGAAAGGAGGTACACACTTTCACTTCAATTATTTCTATCTTTGCAAGCATAGACAGAGAAGACTTGGTGCATCTATGGAGATTGATAGAGGCCAAGTATACAGCTGAAGCACCTACTTCAGCAAATGGAATAAGACTATGGCACACATTTTTGACTTTGTGTGGTCCAAGGGAAGCAGATCCTGCCATATGGAAGGATCTTGAAGATGATCTCAGTAATCTTCATTGGAGGCTTTATTCTACTTGTGGTGTATTTCATTTGAGCTCTACAAAGTTTTCAGAGTATCTACTTGTGGATGCTGACTATTTCTTGTCCAAAGAAGTATTGGAGAAGATGAAGGAGACACCCATGGAGATTGATTATACTAGTGATGTGGCCAAAGACTTGATTAGATATGTTTATCACCAACATAAGAAGTTTTTGTAAGATTCCTCCTAAGCCTTAAGTTTTTATTCAGAAACTTGATCATTGGAATAGATATCAAGTTTAGGGGAGGATTGTTGGGAATAAATTATGGGTCAGTTCACTAGACGCTGATAAGAAGAATTCAAGCGCTGATAGGATGACATTGGACGCTGACAGCCAAGCATTGACACTTGAAGAAGTCAACGCTGACAGCCTTGAAGATTAGCACTGATGGAATATATCTTCATACGAATCTTTTTGTTTATTTGTTTCTTTATTTGTGTATGGTAAAGATAAGCTCGACATTGTATTTTCTATTATTATCTTTACATAGAATAGTTGATTCGTAGCTTATTGTACAAGACTTCTTAATCTATAAAAGAAGATCTTTTAGGTTAATGTTAATCATCAGTTATCATAAGTTTTCACAAGTTAAACCTCTTTCATTGTAATCAAGTTTGTTCATTCTAATACAAGTGAAAGTTTGTTTAACATCTTTGTGTTTTAGATTAAGTGTTAATTCCGCATAACACTTAGTTACTTTATTCATAAGCAAAGGTTTCTCTAAGTGTATTACTTGATCTAATCTCGTATACACAAAGCTTAATCGATCTAAGTTTGGGATCAACAGATAATTGTCTTATAACTGCTTCATTGACTACCTCTGATTCCAAGATTAAAAAGCTCAAAACGATTATAGCTCAGGAATCCAAAGAGCTTGAGGATGCCAAATTAGAATTTTCCAAGAAAACGGACAAATTTGAAAAGTATTTTGAAAAACTTGAAAAGTCAAACGTTGTTCTTGAACGAAATTTGGATCAAAAAGTTCTAGATTCTAAAGCTGAAAAAGATAATCTTTTGAAACAAATTAAGTTGCTAGAATCTAAATTGGCATCCCAAGATGAATTGCTCAAAGAGAATGAGACTTTAAAAGCTCAAGTCCAAGAAAAGGTGTTTGCTATAGCTGCGTTGAAAAACGAGTTAAGGAAAAATAGAGTACCTAGTGTGGACACTAAGCTTGAAAAACCATCAATCTTTGGGAAACCGCCTATAAATCAGTTCGTCAGACAACCGACTGTCAGACAACCTACTGCATTTAGATCCGAGCGACCACAATCCTCGAGACCGCGTTTTACCTCCCAAGTTGATTTGGTTTATCTTTCTAGACCATTCACTCCAGCAACTAGGCCCTATGTGACCAAAACAACTTTAGCAAGACCTAATCATATGATTGCCTCTAGTTTCTCTAAGAATAGTTCAAAGAAAACGTCTAGAACTAGTTCAAATGATGTGCGCCATGATTTTGGTCAAAGGGAAGCTATTCAAAAGACACATGTAAGAGATAGCAATGTCCAACCTAGTCAGATGCCTTCTAGATTACCCAACACTACTAACCATAGCATGACGTCTCCTAGGAGCATCGATCAATCATCTAGGAATTACTCGGACATTAAATATGCTACTTGTAAAACATGTAGAAAATGTGTCTTTACGGCAAATCATGACTCTTGTGTCAAGAAATTACTTAATGAGGTGAACTCCCGTGCTAGACTTAAATCCCAGTGGGTGGCTAAAATCAAACCCATTGGTAAAATGTGGCTCCCCACTGGTAGAAATTTCACTCTTGTAGGAAACGAGTGCCCTTTAACTAGGATTGTCTCCGATTCTACTAAGACTACTAGGGAGGAAATTGCAAAGGATGATACATCACTTAAGCCTGATCTTAAGGTTTTCTATAAAAGGAAACGTTTGTCAACTAAGACAAGTGAATCATCCCCTCAGGCCACCTCTGTCACAAGAAAAGAAAACTGTGAATCCCCGCATGGTTCTAAAATTAATATCGCTAACCCATATTAAAGCATGCAAATTCCTAATGAGAATGCTGGTACCAAGGTTGATGTTCCAAAAGAACGAAGCGGTCCAATCATTGTATACCGTTCAACTAAGGACACTCTTAGAGTTTGGTTGCTGAAGAAGCAGATATCGGAGAAACAAGTGTTTCAGGGGATTCATGGTTAAGCTTACTATGGCTTATGGGCAAATCACAGTCTGTAACCCGTGCTTCAAAGAAAGGAAGGTTTATCGCCGATGATAAACTTATCCATACAACGAGAAATTAATTTTTCTCGGGCACGAGCTATTATTAAAATTATTCAAAGATTTTAAGCTCGTGTAAAATGACTTACAGTTAAAATATCAGACTGTAACTCGAACTTCATTTTTAGGAAAGCTTATTTTAAAGATAGCTTATCCTTGTAACGAGAAATTAATTTTTCTCGGTCATGAGCTTGTATTAAAACATTCCAAGTTTTAAGCTCATAAAGAAAAGTGTATCTTTTAAATAAGAGAACTTTTCCTCATAACGAGAAATTAACCTTTCTCGGTCATGAGCTTTCCGTTTAAACATTCAAAGTTTTCAAGCTCATGAGCACGACTTCTAAGTAAATGTAAACTTAGGACTCGTTCTTCAATTCAAAGGAAAGTTTATCGCCGATGATAAACTTATCCTTACAATGAGAATTAGTTTTTCTCGGGCATGAGCTAATATTAAAAACATTCGAAGTTTTTAAGCTCATGCAAAATGACTTACAATTAAATGTCAGACTGTAACTCGAACTTCAAATAAAGGAAAGATTATCTTTTATGATAACTTATCCTCATAACAAGAAACTAACCTTTCTCGGTCATGAGCTTGTATTAAAACATTCAAAGTTTTAAGCTCAGAAAGGAAAGTGTATCTTTTAAATAAGAGACCTTTTCCTCATAACGAGAAATTAACCTTTTTCGGTCATGAGCTTTCCGTTTAAACATTCAAAGTTTTCAAGCTCATGAGCACGACTTCTAAGTAAATGTCAGCTTAGAACTCGATCTTCAAATAAAAGGAAAGTTTATCGCCGATGGTAACTTATCCTTAACAATGGGAAGTTTACAACTTCTCGGACTTGAGCTCGTTTTGTAATATATTCAACATCTTATGCTCAAGTGATTGGTTTCAAAACTTTGAACACAATTTTTCGAGAATTTCTCAAAAGGTTTTTCTAAATCTTTCAAAATTGTGTGTTCAAAAATGTTTTGATAAAAAGAGCATGTCTTCTAGAATCGATAATATTTACGATACTAGAAATGTCATTCAATAATGACACGGGGTTGTAAATAAAGTTCAAACAGAAGTTTAAATGTTTTAAAACATGCTCAAAATGGTTTGCTATTATTTTCGATAGTAACCGCTTTTCACATTGAAGTCAAGCATTTCACCGGAAAGCTTTGACTTCAGAATTCGAAGCATCTCCACCAACCGTAGCAATTTACAATTGATATCTACATACTCGACGATGCGACTACTCAACCGGCGACTACAGCTCTTTCAGTAGAACACGGGTCAACAATGGAGGGGGAGCAATTGTCTAGCATTTAGAATCCTTGATGCCGAGAGTGCCAAGTTCAAATATTGGTGTCAAGACAACAATATCAATCATACACATGGAGTCAAGATATAACTTCAGACGTGACGAGGTGACCAACATTCGTGAACAAGAACCATGTTCTTCTTTCATATGATGTTCTCCATCATTCAGGTCCAACCTCGTCAACTGCTAATCTTGTGAATACATTATCATATATGATCTTTGCATGTAATAAGTACCTTACACTTGTGTTTAAAAGGTACTTCCTTCATGTTTCAAGTAGACCCTCATTAATTTGAGGGGGAGCTTGTGTAATTCATGAAGATACTTGGCTTTGCATTTTTCTTTCCAAATTTTCTTAAAATGCTATTAAATCAATTGATATTCAAAACATCGATTGGGTTAATATTTTTAATATGGGGGAGAAAATGTGATTTAATATGGGAAATGATTAATCACAAATGGTTTAACTTAACGTGCTAGCTCATCCCGACATGTGCGAAATGTTTTCGGATATCGTGGCATATGTAAAGGGGGAGCAAAATGGATTTGCACTTCAAAATGGATTTCATGGTGACATACACTTACCCAAAACATCTCTATTCACGACGGTGAAGATTGTGGTGACATAAGGATGGTAGGATAGGTTAAAGTCCAATGATTTCTCTCGAACCGGAGGAATCTTCCCAAGGACATTCCATAGCTAGAAATAGTAGTCCGTAGGAAATATGGAGAAAGATTGTGAACGTAGCTGAATGCCGACCAAGTACTTAAGTTAGCATTGGAACAATCACAACAAGGTGCTAGTGAAAGAAGCCTTCCTTACAACCTTAGGCAGAAACCGGGTTAATTTATATGCTATTGAGATCATTTTTAATGATTCTTGATATTGAAGATAGACATCATGGACCCAGTGATGCAAGGCACAACCCATCCCAGCTAACTCGGATATCTCTCAAAAGATATTTGTTATAATCACACGGAGACAACGCATTATCTATTGATTTATTCACTCCGAATAAATTGGTATTGAAATGGTGGAACTACTCTCCAGCCTCCGATCACTAAAATCCAAAGTGCACGATCGAGTCTAGAGCCATTTGAGATCATCACATATCTCATTTGGACACACTTTCATATTTCCTTGCTTCTTCACACACTGTGAAAAGTTAGAAAGATCTTAAGAGTCCTACGCAAAATCTTCAAGATCTTGCCTGAACATCCGAGTAATACGAAAGTATTTATAATGAAAATGGAAATCCTTCTTGAGCGAATATCAAAAAGCTCATGGTAGGTGACTTGTGTGATTCTTTATGAATCAAACTTGTGATAACTGGAAAGCAATAGTGGTTTAATTCTTAAATGAATTTAAACACGTTCCAGAACACTCAGAGTGATACCTTAGTGTTCACAGTGATGAGTGGAAATCCTTCTAGTGTTAACCTCAAACAGCACTTGGTAGGTGACTTGCAAGATTCTATACGAATCAAGCTCGTGACAACTAGAAAGCAACGATGGTGCGGTTCTTAATTGAATTTTACTTGTTCCAGGAACATGAATTGACGGTTTCAAATCATGCGGATATTATTATTTAAATGATTCACTCTTTATGTTCCCAGTCAGCTTTGGACGGTCGAATAAAGAGAACGGGTTTACCCGCGAAATCTTGTCAAGGAGGTTCTTAATTGAAACTACCTGCCACAAGTACGATATTTAATATCGTCCAACGGTTTTCACCGACCGGAGGTAAAATGCTACCGAATTAGAATGAAATGTTCAAGGCCATTTCATCCGTGTATATGTTTTGTTGCTAACTGTCTTATGCAGCGTAACAAGAAGGTGGCATTGCGGTGTTCAATCCAGAAGAAGTCGTCAACACATGCTTATGCTTTCTGCACTTAATACTTCAACAAATTCAAGAAAGTCTAAAAGTCAAGTCTTCCGCTGTATCAAACTCTGAAGCTTTCAAGAATTTATAAAAGTATAAGTATGTGGAACATGAAGTCACGAAGAGGAAAATATCACAAGTGATGAATGCACAAGGTCAAGGCAAGAGAACATGCTCAAGACTAAAGTCAAAGATCTCATCAACATATTCACACGAACAAGATCGAAGACTCAAGCATAGTATGCTAGGTTTAAGATTTTGTAAAATGGTGTGACCTCCCTTTAGGGGAGATTGTTGGAAATACGTTTTTCCAAGGAAAGTCTCGGTCACATCATTATCAGCATAGATCACGAGCTATAGACTATTTAGGACATTGTAACTTGGAGTGACCTCCCTTAGGGGGAGATTGTTGGAAATACGTTTTTACGTATTTTGAAAGGATCGGTCACTCTAATGATATTGGGCTCGTGATCCAATATAGTCCATATAGCCCACATGTAGGGTGGGCTATATAAACCCCCTCCTAGCATGTTAGGAGGGGTCGCTCACTTGTCATTTCACATTTTATCAATCCAATATTCTACTTTCTCTCTCTACTCCTTCCTTCTCTCCTTTCTCTCTCTAGTTCATCTTCCACTTCTCTATCTCATTCAATAGATAATTCGTAGATTACTTAATCCTAAGAAAATATGGACCTACAATGTTGGACGGATCAACATGTTGAGTAGAAGACTGTCCGACTTCGCGTACTGGTGTACCGAACGGGTTGATAAATTCTTCTTCGTCAGGTTGTGCATCGACTGCTTGATTGTTGTTTCCTCCTTCAGCATTGACGGTTGGTGAGGTTGGTTGTATGACAGTTTCTTGAGTTTGTTGAGTATCTAATGGAATTGTCTCTTGAGCAACGGTTGCTGAAGTAGATGCAGTTGTGTCTTGTTCACTTGGTTTGAGAGCATTAGCAGTATTGACAACGGAAGGCTTTGACACAACTTGATTCTTTCCATAGTAATATTCATCAAACATTGGATCATATAAATCAACCAAGTCATTCATTTGTACCGTATCCGTCGTCTGCTGTAGGAGTACTTTCTTGACGTTCTTGCACGGGACGTACACTGTTGTGTGTAAGTGCCATAGTTGGACATTTAGGAGCGGGACTTGAGTTGTTGTGATCAAGTACCATTTGTGGCAATTCGTCAAAGTTCACATGAATTGTTTCGTCAATAATCTTTGTTCTCTTGTTGTAAACTCGATATTCTTTCGACAATGTAGCATACCCCACAAAAATACATGCATTACCTTTTTCTTTCATCTTGTCAAGATTCTCACCGTCTTTATGTATGTAGCATAAAGATCCAAATACATGAAAGAATTTGATAGTCGGTTTCCTACCATTGATGATGTGGTAAGGTGTCTTTTCATGTCTAGGGATGACGAGAGAACGATTCTGAGTATAACAGACAGTTGCAATTGCTTCAGCCCAAAAGAATAGTGGTAATTTTGAAGCAAAAAGCATTGTTCGAGCTGCCTCAACCAAAGTACGGTTCCGTCTTTCGACAACACCGTTTTGTTCAGGAGTTCGAGCAATAGACGTTTGATGTTCGATGCCTTCTTCTTGAAAGTAAGATTGCAATGTCTTGTTCAAAAATTTAGTACCCCTATCCGTTCTTACGGTTAAGACTTGAGCTTGAAGATTGCGTTGTATCATCTTGAGAAAGTTTTTGAGAACCTCTGGTGTTTCATCTTTGGACCTTAAGAAGAAGGTCCATGTGTATCTAGAGTAATCAGCAACAATCACGAGAATATACTTTTTCCCGTTGATACTCTCTACACGCATGGGACCACATAAATCCATGTGTAGAAGTTCCAATCGTCCTTTTGAGCTTGGGGTAGTCTTTGTTTTGAAAGACTTACGTTTAGCTTTCCCCAACTCACAAGAAGAACAAAGATGGTCTTTGACGAATTTTAACTTAGGAAGACTGGTCACAATTTCATTCTTCGAAAGCATGTTGATGGTGTCAAAGTTGAGATGTGATAATCGTTGATGCCATAACCATGCTTGAGAGGATGAAGCTTTAGCCATTAGGCAAATTGGATTTGTTGAAGATGTGTCTTGAAGAGTTATTGTGTGGAGATCAGAGCCACAAGAACCTGTAAGAAGGTCATTCCCATCGTAGTCTCTAACATAGCAAGTAGATTTCCGAAAAGCCACTTCCAAATCCGCATCACAAAATTGACCAACCGAGAACAAATTATGATTCAGTCCCTCAACATAATAAACCCGTTTGATAGTGAGATTTCCTTGAACCAAATCGCCATATCCAAGTATCGGTGCAAACTAATCATTTCCAAATTGCACCATACCCAGAAACTTCTCCACGAAGTTAATGAGAAGCTTGAGATTGCCCGTCATGTGCTTTGTGCACCCGGAGTCCATTATGAATAGGATGATTTCGAAGAGCTGCAGAAGTATTAGAAGACAATGTAGCATTTGACAAATGGGAGCCCTTGATGGAAACGTGTTCCAAAATAGTAGTAGGCCTAGATTCTAAAGGCAAGCTAACATTCATAGACCCAATTAGTATAGGGGTTGTCTTATGTACCAATTTGTATCCGGGTGGTGTAAATCTTGAATACCCCCGTGTACATGTCCTAATCATGTTCTCATAAAGCTTCTTTAACCTGCTTTGTTTACGTAGAGTAGTGGATTCTAACGCACTTAGTTTCTTAAGTAATTGATCAGTGGATTGGTTCAAAGTTCTTGTGGGTTCTCTAGCACTAGTGGGCACAAGAATAGGCTTCCTAGTTCTAGTATTCACGCCATTGTGATTAAGAGCACAAGCATCATTATTGAAAGTACGAAGACATTTTCCACATTCAACACAAACAAATTCAACATTTAAACTGTTAACATTCGAGGTCTTAGCATTTAAAATGTCATTACATGCAGTTACAAACGTTTTATTCTTAGAAAACTTAAAATTCCTACGGTGGTCTTCTACTTCCAACTTCTTTCCTAGAATATTGTTAGGCATGACCTTATCTTGCATTCTAGTGCTCTTAAGCTGTGGTCCGCTAACGTTAATAGTGGGTATTCTCCTATCGAAGAAGACACACGTTGATTAGTTTTCTTAATATTCTGAGGTAACCGCGATGTTCCAGTTTGAGTGGGCTTAGTGTTCATCTTATACATTCCTGGTGCTATCACATTTGTGCTCTTATCATTTCCTATCTTAGGCAAAGTCTGTGGGGATTGTCCCAAAACAGAGGATTTAGGGCATTTAACCGCATTAGGTTGACGAACGACGGATGGTTTACCCAATACAGACTTTCCTTTCATTTTCTCAATGAGTTTTTGTAACACATTGATGGCTATGTCCCTTTCTTGTAGCTGAGCTTTCAAATTATTTATTTCGAAACCTTTTTCATTTAACTGACGAAACGAAGAAGCTGCCATTTCTTGACACTTTTTATGATTATGAGATTTATCACCTTTTTGTAAAGCAAGTTCAAGAGAAATGGAGTGTTTCTCAAGTTTGGAAAAACTTTTCGAAAGTTTGTTATATGACTGGATTTGTTTTGAAAGCTCTACTACAAGATTGCGACATTTTTCGTCCGTTTCTGACACTAGACATGTTACATGACAATATTGATCAAGATCGGTATACACACCAAGTGTAGCATTCATATGGTCAGCATAGAAATATTCCTTCGAAAGTCGATCAATTTCGTTAGAAAGTTGGTGTTCTTGTGTCTTTAATTTAGTTTGAAGAAAATCAACTTCATCTTCAAGAGATTTAACATAACTTAAACCAGTTAACATTTCCTCAGTGAGAGCGTTATAAAACATTTCCATATTTTTTGAAAGATCATCAATGGTTGGAACAATGCATTGTTGAATGACGACTTCTACTTGAGGGTTAGGTTTAATATTCCAAACGGTATCCCTAGAAACTTTTTCATAGTCGACGACACCTTTGTACAAATTTAAAACCCCTTGTTTTATAAACTCAAATTGCTGAACACTTTTGCTTTTCTCATCCCATTTACGTTTTTCATCCAAAATTCGCTTTTCTAACAAAATTGATTATTTTTTGAAACTCCTTTTTAAAGAAACTTTCTTTTGTGGTTCATCACATGGTGGTGGAACACTATTATACATCTTTTGTTCTTTTGAAAGTTCTTTTTGAGGGACAAACTTAATATGATTGTTAGAATCAGAAAGGTTTATCAAATCACTTAAGTTCGATCGACTTTCTTCTTGATGACGAAGGATTTCGTCGCAGTCAGGGGAAAGCATAAGAGCAAGATTATCAACATAACAACCGATATCATAAAGACCAGGCTTTATAGATTGAACGTTCTTGAGATATTCAGGCTTAACAAAACTGGTTTTCATATTTCTATTGAGCATATTCATAGTTTGAATAGACTGACCCGTTTTGTAAAAAATGTTGTTTAATGTTTCGAATCTCTTTTCCAAATCAATAATTTTTTCAATATCCTTTTCTTCACGAGTTTTATAAAGCTTAGTTTGTTCTTTGTTAACCGACTCTAACTCAGTAATCTGGAGTTTATGTAGCAGCAGTTGTTCTTAAAGTTCCGATATCTTTTGTTTTGACATATGAATTTCGTTTGTTACTTCAGAACAATATTGTTCGTTGAGTACCTTACGTTCATATACCAAACCATTAGTTATTGCAACTCGTCGATCAACTTCTTTTACATAATCACACTCTTTAAGCCTGTCTATCTCCTCGGCTAAGGATGTGTTTGCTTGCTTCAGACGTTTATTAGCCTCTTTGTTTTCACTAATTTCACGTTTTAAAGAATCAATAATAGACGCAAGCAAATCACGGTCCTCTTCCAAGTCAGTATCCTGAGTAGCATTCCCGTCATCATTACACATATGCTGTGAATCCGTAGAGATATTGCTATCCTCCGTGTCTATTACATATGTGTCATTGATGCTTTCGGGTTGCTCAGGATGCCGTCGTTCATTAACAAACACATTATAGTTATCATTTGATGGTACCTTTTCAATTGGCGCAGATTCATAGATAGGTCCAGAATTGTCAGCAGTCTCTGGAATCACTTCTTGAATCTTTGCCATGTACACATAATGTGCCACCAACTCTTGATCATCGGCTTCATCATCAGTGTCATCACGCCAGTCAACTTCATCTGCTGTGAGTGGAATTCCTGCTTCTTCTTTCTTACAAAACAACATCTTTTCCTTGTGATATCCCGAATCCTTAACCCGTTTTGGCTTCTTACATTCCCTAGCCATGTGTCCAAATCCCTTGCAGTTGAAGCATTGAATCCCAGTCTTCTGCACAACCGGAGTGCCTACAGTATCTCTAGCCCCAACTTGATTCAGCATCCTCTGATTATCATACCTAGCATCACAATCATACCGAGGTGCATGATCAATTTCCTTATATCTAGCATTGGATGATGATATGAGGTTTTTGTTGGTAGGTTGGTGGATCTTCTTATAAGTTGTGGTGAGTAAAGACATGAGTTCTTCAATCTTCTTGTCCCTTGAAGTTTGTTCATCATCACTATCTCCATCTGACTCAGTGTCATACTTTGTAGGTGGAGTGGGGACAATTGCTTTTGCTTTGTTTCTAGCAGTAGCTAGAGGTTTGGTGGATGAGCTTGATGACCTTGAGGACTGTATAGGTGGTTGTTGACGGGGAACAGGTTTTGTTGAAGTAGCAGCCACAAAAGTAATAGAGTTTGCAGATCGTTCTGCCTTTTCAGCCCTACGTTCATTCACTTCATTTTGATGTTGTTTCAATATATCATAAAGTTTGTGGTAAGATATAGTCTTGATATCCTCCCTTTGTTTGACCAAAGTCAAAAACCTTTGCCATTCTGGTTTCAGTTGATGTAGAAACTGAACATTGGCATGATGATTGGAGATGGTGCACTGATTTCTGACAAGCTCATCATCATTTTGTAGAATCTCGAGTAATATGAGTCAATGGATTCACCATCTTCGGATGTGAATTTTCCAAACTCCCAAAGTAGATTAGTCTCGAGATCTTGAACATTTATCGACTCGCCTTGCTTTAATCGATGAATTGCATTCCACATTTCCATAGCATTTGGACATGCATCAACCGTGGAATAGATATCGTTATCAATCCCAGTGAGTATGTAGTTAACAGCATCGGCTTCAGCTTGGAGGAGTTTCTTTTTCTCAGCAGGACATGTGTCGAAATCCTCCATAGCTCGTGTAGTTGATGAAGTACCATCCTTTGCTTGTGTGGTAATTGGTCTGAATTCAAAAAATGGAGGTGGATTCTCAAGGCAATGACGAAGAGCTGTTCGGTTCTCCTTAGTGTCGAGAAATATAAGGAAACGAGATCTCCACTGAACGTAGCAACCGGTAGTGAGCATAGGTGGATTACCATTGCCACCTTGTTCCAAACGAATTTGATTAGCCGTCGCATTGTTGTTGTTGTTGTTGTTAAACATGGTGATTACTTGTGAATGGATGAGGATCTTAGCGGATGTGTTGTGACTTGGTTGTGGTTGAAATTGAAATTCCGAAAATTAAAAAAAAAATTCTCAGTCCGACAAAACGGTAAGCCGAAAAATTTTGTATCGCCAAGTTTTGAATTTGAGTTAGAAATAGCCAAAAACTAGTAGGGAAAAATTTGATTTTACTTGACCTAAAAATTTTAACTCTTTTTTTTAATCTTCGTGTAAACTATGTTCCGAGACTAGTCTAGATAGTGGCTAAGTCTAAAAATTACTCGAACAAAATATTCATCGGAATGTCCATTGGAATACATGTCGGAATGTCCATCTGAATACCTGTCAGAATGTCCATCGGAATACCTGTCGGAATGTACGTCGGAAAGTTCTATCGGGATACTTGTCGGAAAGTGCTATCGGAATACCTGTCGGAAAGTACTATCGGAATACCTATCGGAATGTCTGTCGGAAAGTTCTATCGGAATACCTATCAAACCTATCGGAATACTTGATCGGAATAATGATCGGAATATGTAAACCCTTTTCCGATGGAAGCTATCAGAATATCTATCGGAATGTAATACCCTTTTCCGATGAAAACCTGTCGGAATAGTACCAAATTCCCACTTTTCTCGGACAAATCCCAACCAATTCGAGATTTTAAGCCAAAAAATGATCAAAACACCCAAACATTTTGTGTTTTTAGCCAAAGTAAATATACCAAATCTCTACCACAACTATGTAGAAGATTTGTATCAAGAAAAAACCAATAAAAACACAAAAAAGATTTTTGGTTCGAAAGATTTAGATTAAAATAGGCACGAAAATCAAGAACACAAACACGAATCTTCAATCACCTATCCACTATAGGCTCTTGATACCAAATGTTATTCCTATATCAATTCATAAAACAAGATTCTAGAGAGAGAAATGGAAGAAAAGTAGAGAGAGAAACAAAAGAGATGATGGGAGGTTTTTTACTATTAGAGAGAGAAAGTAAATGTAACCAACACCCTCTTCCACACATGGAAGAGGGTATATATACCCACGAACCAATGGGCTTTCCATGGGACGTGGGTTTGTTTCCATGGGTCGGGCTTGGCTTACACTTGGGCTTACGCCCCTAACTTAGACACTATTAGCTTAAAGTCCAAGACTGGTTAACCCTACTAACCTATTACAATACAAGACCTTTAACGACTAAGATTACTTAATACATTCTTGTTTGACTACATAAAATATAGGGCTAACACTTACCCACTCGATCAGATTAGTAAAGATCTATCTTACATTGATGAACCAGAAACTCCTACGTACCGTCAAGTCAAGGTCATGAAGATCAGGATTACTTCTTCGCCAAAATCTTGTAGTCTGTTTCGGGCGGGATGCCACTTGGAACGGAGGAGTCCATCCGGACTTCTCATCCTTTTCCTTCCATAAGTCAGATATGTCCTTTTCAGTCACGTTACGTTCCAGGTTCCTTACAGTCATGTTACGTCCATGTCCTTCCCAGATTATCTTATCTCTAATTTGAGGACGAATATTCTTTTTAAAGGGGAAGAGTTGTAAAACCCGCATAAAATACTCATGAAAATTTAATGCATGAAAACCCGATTAATTAAAATTTCACATTTGATAATATACGACACGTGTCACGAATATTAATTACAAGCATTATGTATATTATTAAAACACGCTAAGTAGTTAAGTATAATAATAAAGCATAGCAAGAAATAAAACACGATATTTAAACCACAAACACACGAGTAATATTCAAGTGCGAAAAATAAAACGAAAACATGGATGTATGTGTGCCTGTTGGCGTATCAAAGGAATACAAAAGAACAAGGGCCTTTGGCCCGGCCCATGGCTAAAGTAAAAAAACACAGGAAGAAAAACAATTCATTCATTTATCACTTTTACACAAAAAGCACAAGAAACCCTAGATACCATTAATGACCGCCGGTTACATCAAGAAGAAAGGGAAGAAAATCTTGATTTTGATCATGGTTAAATTACGGGTTCGTGTTCGTGTTGTGAATCCTAATCATTACGCATTGGTAATCCTTAATCTTTTTATTCACTTCCTGTTAATTAAGGAACCACCTATTAAAACATTTGAAACGTGTTAAATTAAAAGAATGATCATGGAATTAAACGGTTTCGGGTTTGGTTGTGGTTAGTCTTGGCTATGCACGTAAACCAAGAACCATGGGGCTCTCGGTGGTGATTATTTCCCAACCAGTCGCACCCTCTCTAGGGTCAGTGGTGGTTTCCCTTGACCGGCCACAAACCAAACAATCCACAGTGGTTGTTTTGTTGTGATCAGTGGCAGGCAACAAAAGATGTACCTGGTCAGGCGGTGGGAACCGAGAGTCTTTGACTCTCGGTGGGAACAATGCACGCAGCAGGGGGAACTTTGGGCCAGCAGTGGCACTGGCTGGACTGCCGATGGCTGCTGGTGGTGGTCGGACAACAACAACAGCTTTGTTGTGGTGTGTTGTTGTGGTTCGAGGCAAGCCGAGACCACGCAGGGTCTCGGTGGGTCCTTGTGGGGCTCGGGTATAACCGAACACACCAAAGGGGTGTGTTTGGCTAAACTTTTGCTAATTTTTATTTTATGTTAATGTTAATTAATTTTATTAATTAACCATAGTTTAATTAAATTAACCTAATTAATTTAATTGCATGTGTTATAATTAAATTTAATCATGAACTTAGGTTATAGTTACTATATGTAATAATTAATGAAATAACCTAAGTATTTCATTAAGACATAATTAAATGATTACCATACTTTAATTTAATTATATTATTACAAGATAAAGTAAAGTTTTATTAAATTAATCATGCCACTTTATTAATTAATAATCCGTATTAAAACCATGCATATCGGTATTAATTAAAAATCATCATAGCCTAACTATTTAATTTAATAAACTTTACTAATATATCATCATGACTTATAAATTAAGACAATTAAGCACTAGCTTATATATTAGACTTATAAATCAAATTATTTCTGCTTTTGGAAACTTTCTATTTTTGGAAACTTTCTATTTTTGGAAACTTACCATTTTTTGAAACTTTCTATTTTTGGAAACCTTCTATTTTTAGGAAGTTACTTATTATGATACTACAAGTATAGTAATACAAGAATACATGAATACATAATCAGAAGACTTGTAAAACATGAATAAATACAAGACAACATTTAAAATAGTAAAACATGACCAGAAGATATAAAATAAGCTAAGAACACCCAGAACCAGTAACACCCTCAGTAATCAGACAACTCATACACGTCCCTTATTTTTGTAGTATCGGTGAAGTGGAAGTATGACTTTCCATCTTATCATGTTTCATCGTTCACTAGACATAAGGTGTGGATATTCCGTCCTTCAGTATGGACATTCTCTTTCCTTATTAGGATTCCTCGTTTGCAGCCAACTATTTTCCCCAAGTATTTGTTTTATATGTTTTGATCTGCTTATGTTTAGTTTTAAATGCCTAAGCCATATACATGCATGCCATGTCACCTAGTTACGGAGGTACCATAACCATAACACTGGAGGCACAAGTGTTATGACTTCCCCACGGCGGATTGATTGCTCGTGGCGTCCCTTTATAGTTTTGGCCATATATTTATATTATCATGTGGGGCGTATGGGTGCATCCTAGTTACATGTTTTTACAGGATTTTTATGGTGAATGTGGTGTGTGTCTTGCATCCTTCACAAGGATTTGATTCCTCCTTGTGATAACCGCGGTTCTGAGGTTCGTCAGTTAGTTTTATTTTGTGCAAGTTACGTGTCTTTACGTGTTTATGTGCTAATTGGTGTGTATAGATTATGGTTTGGATATCGTTTCGGGTACGGGGTACCTTCTGAGTGAAACGATGTGTGATGATTTCATGTTCATGAGCTCACAATGTAGTGACTATGAAATGAGATGGTGTTGTTTAGTGGTTTTACGTATATGTATATGTATTATAGAAAATTGTATTTTTACGGTTTAACGTTTTGCATTTAGGGGTCTCGGAAGAGGTATTTAATCACGGGAATAATTTACGGGATGGTTTTAAGTCATTTAGGACTTAGTTATATAGTTTATTTTATATTCTAAGATTTTTTATAAAACTGTATATTTTTACGTCTTTTACGGTATACGCGTAAATTTGACTAGTTTTGCGGTTTTGAGGTTTCGGTGGCTTTAGGAGCTGAAATAAATTAAGGGAATTTAAGGGAATAATAATTAATAGTTAATTTACAGTAGGTGGAGTATAAAAGTCGGCCAAATAGGGGTTTTGGGCTTTGGGTTGGGCGGCTAAAACAAAGAAAGAAGGAAAAGCCCAAAAAACAGACCCAATGGACTTGTAATGGGATTAGGGGGCCTTTAGGACTTAACCAAACCCAATCCATAACCAAAATAATCAGATTTTTAAGCTCCATAACAGCTCCTATCCGAAATTCAACAATGGTGGCCAATTAGGGTTTCAAAAATAAAGATCTTCCATTGATTTTTAATGTAAAACCTTCAAAACCCTTGTTCTATTAATGATTTTAATCAATCTAATCATTTAATTGATCTTATGATGGATTAGGGTTTGTGAGTTTTCTGATACAGTTCATATGATTTGATTACTTCGGTTATTATGAAGATTAGTGATGGTAATTAGGGTCTAATCATGTTTAAATTCGTTTTTAAAAACTGGGCAGAATTTTTGGTCCATTGTTTTGATCATATCTAGAGTTCTACAAACTTTTAATTTCCGAATCTTATGTCCCTGGAAAGGTAATTGAATTATCTTTCAAATTCAAGTAAGTAGAACTAAATTGGAGGTAGGGAGGTGGGTCAAAAAAAGGTTACATCAGTCGGGTGTCAAAACAGTTTTTGGATCAGCTTGTTTTCATTTTATGTTTTGAATTGTTTGGGGTACTTAGGGTTATAATTGGAGCTTAAAATGAACATGAGACTTAGAGTATATATTAAATAAAATATCTGTAGAAGTTATAAGTAAATGGGATAGGGTAAGACCCTCTCATCATAACAAACATTTCATATGTTCAAAATCAGTAGAATCTGAATAGGCGAAGGTATAAGTTGTATATCGGGGACATAAGATTAGATTTGATGTTGGGGCAAGGGCTGATATTTTAGCTAACACATATAAGTTTATGGGGTCTTCATTACAAGGAATGTGGGTTAGGTTTGGTGGACATTTGAATCATAATACAGAGTGTGAAAAACGGGACTGTTTTGGGTTAAATGTTAACGGGACGAGTTATGAACTAAACTAAGTTAAGGGCTTTATAGAGGGGTGTAATGAGATGATTATGGCATATAAAAGGGGTTAAGTTGTAGGAGAAGGTTAGATATCCATCACAGATTGATGAGCAATTTTGGTATGTGTTTTATGTCTTGATTGTATACGTTTGTGTGTTTAGATTTGTGCTAGAGCGCGGGTACTTGGAGAAGCTTGTTCAGGTGAGTCTCATAGTCCCATGTGTTTTTATGATTTGATTTCCAGATGGGATGGAAGAGATACTGTATGGTTTTGTAAAGAATGCTGTGAATGTTTTTATGGTTTGTGATGGTCTTGTATGTACACTTATGTGATTAACTGCTATGTGATTCTTGATTGTGTTTATGATTTGGATCGGGGGACACGTACCCTCTCAGTTATTGTGGTTTGACTTGGTACCAAGGGGATGTTGACAAGGCGGGGCCTTGGGATTGGTTCATAGGTGTATGGGAGCCTATGGGACCATGGTTATTGGTAAGGCTTGCAGCCTTGGAATTGTGGTTATTGGTAAGGCTTGGAGCCTTGGATTTGTGGTGATTGGTTAATCTTGAGTGCTAGTTGTTAATACATAATTGTAACACATTGTCCATATGTTCTTTTGTTAATGGTTGTTATTCACAACTTATAATTGATTTGGCGTTGGAGTCTAAACCTATGACTCTCACCAACTTTATGTTGACGTGTTTTAGTGTCTCTTTCAGGTGAGAATGTGGTTAAGCGTGAGAATAGGAGTGGCTAGCTGGAAGGCTTAGGATTGAATTTGGAGGAACCCCCTTTCCTCTTAGTCTTTATTTATGTTTGAATAAGTGATACTTTATAGACACCTATATGTTTGTTATTTGTTAATTGTATGTCTTTGGTAAGAGGTAGACCTCTTACCTACTTACCTAAACGCCTGCATTGTTTGAGATATCTTCATGACATTGTGTCACCATTTATGATATTTCCATTTCATTTAGTTATCTCTATAGACACACTATTGTTGTGATGATATCCATATGTCGCGCCCCATATTCTGCCATGGTGGGGTGTGACAGAATGGTATCAGAGATAATGGTTATAGACTATAGCTTAAGGATCCCTGCATATAGGCGTCATAGGATTACGTGTGGTCTTGATTATATTTTCCTAAATTTTATTTTTTGTGAATTTTGACTAGTATGAGTTGAACTGTAGTTGCCCATACTTAGTCACTTGTTAATTTTTGTTTTTCTTTTGATATATAAATTACTTTCACCATAGTAAGTTATTTGGTGTACCTAATGTATAGTATTTTCTTTTGATGTTTAAGTCATGTTCCCTAAGAATCATGTGGTGATTCGAGTCACTAGGAGTAGGTGGATAGGAAGGATTTTAAGTTGTTTCCACTCTTATGGGCGACATGACTTATAACTGATTATGATGTTGTGTTGGAGTTTATCTATGCTGTTTTAGCTAGACTGTGGATTTATGTATTCTAAGAGTTTGACTATATTATTTTAATAGATGGAGTTTTGGACCTTATTGTTTATGTGGTTATGAGCTTATGTGAGTAGATGGATTTATGTGTTATATGTTGTATTGATTCTTATAAGTGTCATCATTGGAGGGACTACATTGAGGAAAGGGTAATTGTATAAGTATGGTGGCCAACATAGTTATACAAGTACCACAACTTCAATGGGTTCCTAAGTATGATTGCATGAAAGAGGGTTAGTAGATGTTTGTATATGATGAGATGTGGATTGTGGGTTTATGTAACGGTTGCCTACGTATGGATATTTTTTAGTGTGTTATATGTTTTGGGTTATAGTCATGTTGTGTGATTATGGGGTCACACGATATGGATTTGTTTTAGTGACGGGTTTTATGCCTTGTTGTAAGATGGCGATTACTCGTATGGAAAAAATGAGTGTATGACGCGATTGATTGATCTAACATGTATGGTAACGAGTATTTTTTGGGTGATTTAATAGGTATATATATGCGGATGTATATATACTAGTATGTGTTAAGTTATGATATATGGTCGTTCAGTAGTTATTATAACTTGAACGTAGCTTGTGTTTGCTCGTGTTTTATGGTACTGGAGTTTGATGGAGTTCCAACGACGTTTTGAGTCTTTTGATGTGTGTCTATATTCGGGTATATATTTTAATTAATGAGAACTACTAAATTTTCTTGCAAATAAGTCTGTCTAATTATAGGAAAACGACTTTGAAAATAATTTGTAAGTGTATGGTATGATATCGTGACTTACATATCTTTTTTTATGTTTGTGGTAGTAAGTTATAAAAAAATTTGTCTTGAAAATAATTGGATTAGTTTTCTATGTAACATGTGATAATACATTTTAAAGGGGTAAAGAAATTTTACAAAAATTTTCTTAAGTGGAGTTAAAATTTAGAATTATTTAACTAGACGGAAACAGTAAAAAGAGAGATTTTATTATAGTAATGATAATAATAACACCACACCTTATAAAGGTGTAGTAGTTTAGTTATAACCAGCCTAAATGGATTTTATAAAATAATAATAATAATAATATAGAATAAAATGAAAAAAAACATTGTATTTTATAAACATGTATTGGTTTCATTATAACAAGTGAAATAAGTTTAATATGGGTAAACAAGATAATGGTTAGAATAAGGTTGTAGTATACTAACTAGTTGATATCGTTGATAAAATAATGAAGATAAAAGATGAGTTTATTGTTCAAAACGAGTATGATTGATTTTAATAATATTGAAGTTTGGTTCTTATGAGGAGTAACTAAATGGGGCGAAAGTTTAAAATTTTCTGAGGTATCGAAATGTGGTAATACTAACCGTGACGAGTCTAATTTTTCGTTGTTGGCACACTCCATTGAATCTTTTGGATTACCTTGTTTCATTTCCAGTTGTTTTGGCTAGGGTTCAATATGGTTGATCTTTTGGTTTACCATATATTTATTAGGACGCGATCGTTTGGAATTCTTTTGGTACACGTCATGGTTGATTTAGTTATGCGGTTGTGGAAACGTTAGGATGAGAGGATAGAGTTGGGTAGTATTACTTATGGTTAGATATTAGAATGCAGAGATGTGTTTTGGTTTAAAGGTTGTGTTGAAGGAATGATTAATATTTGTGGAGTTTTGAAACTTAGATTGGTTACGAGAATAAAGGAGTAAGTAAAGTTAGTTGATTGGTCGTTGGAACGAGATGTCATGCTATGAGAAGTTGGTTGAAGTACCATTAGGAGATTGATGAAAGTACCAGCGGATGTGAGGGTAAAGTAGAAATTTTCTACTAATGGAAAGATTGCGAAAATAACACGCAAGGGAATTGGTATAGTTATGGAGGCGATGTAGTAGTAGACACGTGAAGGAAAACATGGATGTGAAAGAATGATTGGTCGGAGGCTGATTAATGGTGATTACAACAAGTAAGGAAGAGTGAGCAATTGAGGGGTTGAAGTACCTTTAGAAATAATGTGGTAGATGAGTTGAAGTTAGAGGCTACTGGGTAGTGTGAAGTTCCTAGGTAACATCATATAGACGAGAAGGAGTGCGTGAAGAGCTACATTGTGAATCAAGGAGCTGAAAGGACTATGTGCCGGCTGCTAGAAGGAAGCAAGAGATTTCGAAGGAGTCACAGAAATTACAAGGACTGGAAAGGTGACAAGTACTATGATGGGAATCTCTGTATGGTTCGCGATGAAGAAGGACAGATCGAGTACTAGAGTGGAGTTACAAAGAGTTGAACTAGTGGATCGTGATGAATTGAATACATAACATGGGAGATTAAGAACTCGTGGAGGTAACAAGGGGAGTCTAGTGACTACGCGGATAGAATTTTTGTGGCAATCAATATCGTGGGATGAGTAGTGAAGCTGAGCTGAATAAGTTCATGGAGAAGTGATTAGAGATTCGGTTTTGTGAAGGTGTTATGAAAGATCTTTGGAAGAGACAATTATGCATTATCTAATGCACTAGCGATATCCATAGATTTGATGAATGAAGTATGGAATTTCTGTTGGACGGGATAGTGTAGGAATTAGGGAGAACTATAGAAGGAGAGAACCAAGTACCTAGAAGATGATGATTGAAAGTACCTCATGTTGGGTGCAAGATCAAAATAGAAGTATGAGATTCGAATAAGAATTTAAAATATGGCTTAGTTTAGACAAATGGAAACTAATATGGGTATAATATGAGAGTGTGATGTGCATGGGATCATATAAAACTATAGTCTGTCCCTATTAGGAGGGAGTAGGAGAACTGATCGTGAGGAAAAACAAGTGAAGCTACTTGGAAAATTTTTGAGATATAGATGACTTGAAAGACGGGAAGCATAACATCGTGATGTATGTCATGAGCCGAGGAAGAAGAAGGAAGTGTGGATAGACGCGAATCATGAATGAAATAGGTCGAGATAGGAACCGAAGGTAAAACTTTGGTATAGCCTAATGAGTAGACTAAGGCACTAAGCATGCTAATATTGTTGTTGTGTGGAAAGGAAATGGTACTGACCTATAATGTTTGATTGGAAGGCTTAGTATCGATCATCAAATGGTTGAGGAGTTATAGATGTGATGTGTCATGAGAGACGAAGGGCTTGGTCTAACTGAGATAAGATGAGGAGCGCTATGACCTTGAAGGTAAGACATTGTGTAGGTATAAAGTAAGTGTTGAGTATCAAGGAAAAAAAAATCCTTCATTGAGAAAAGTGAGAAAAGAAGTGTATAGGTGCTACTAATGAGCCATCCAAATTTAATGGAAGTAGTTGTACCATGGGTTTGGATGGAAGTTGATAGACTACTGAGATAACCGTCCTTTTGGTGATGTGTATAGATCATAAGTTGATTTGGATTGGAAGACCCTTTTTGTGATGAACTAATAGATATGTGAAAGACCGTCATAGGTCAGTTTTTAAAGGAAATTTGAATTTTCAAGTAGTTTGGGGTACGGACTAAAGGGAGTTTTTGAACAAGATTGGATATGAGTATATCCAGCTAATTGGATAAGGATGAGCAAGTGAGAGATTGATACAAGTATATGAGTCGTGTTGAGAGCTTAGGTGACTGATTTAGAGGGATGTGGGAAACTCGTTAGCGATGTCTGAGTTTTCATATAATGATAGTTATCATACTAGAAGTCGATAAATGCCATTTGAGGCACTATATGGAAGGATAGGGTGAGTTGTCCTTATGGTGGACTAAAATTCGGGAAAGAGACTACTAATGTGGAAATGGTGTTTGTGGAAAGGATGAGAGTAACAAAAGATGATATGTTGAATAATAGGATATCACTAGAGTTTAGTGACAAAGTTATGTAGGAAGTTTCACCTATAGTAATGGGTGGCATGTTTTGGTAAAAGGGAAAGTTGATGTCAAGTTTTGTAGGTCCATTTATGATCTTTTTAAAGATTGGACCAGTAGTTTATGAGAATAGAATTACCTGGGGGAATTGAGTGGTATACATGATATATTTCATGTATTAAGATTGGTAAATGTTGTTTGAGAATGCATATTTTCATGTACGGTTATTCGGGATTTGTGTTAATAAGAGTCTTTATTTTATCAAATAGTCATTTGTGAGATTTATTGGCTGTGAGGTCAAGAGTTTGGGAATGAATTTAAATATTGTTGGTTAGTATATATGGTAATTTGAGACATGAACTAATGTACACATGGAAATGAGAGGAGTTCATTTAGAACAAGTATCCTCATATGATTTGTTGTTTGTGTGTTTGATCCTAAGGAGTAAATCTCGGGACGAGATTCTATTAGGAGGGAGTGATGTGACAACAACGGTTCTGAGGTTCGTCACTTAGTTTTATTTTGTGCAAGTTACGTGTCTTTACGTGTTTATGTGCTAATCGGTGTGTATAGATTGTGGTTTGGATATCGTTTCGGGTAAGGGTTACCTTGTGAGTGAAACGATGTGTGATGATTTCATGTTCATGAGCTCACAATGTAGTGACTATGAAATGAGATGGTGTTGTTTAGTGGTTTTACGTATATGTATATGTATTATAGAAAATTGTATTTTTACGGTTTAAGGTTTTGCATTTAGGGGTCTCGGAAGAGGTATTTAGTCACGGGAATAATTTACGGGATGGTTTTAAGTCATTTAGGACTTAGCTATATAGTTTATTTTATATTCTAAGATTTTTTATAAAACTGTATATTTTTACGTCTTTTACGGTATACGCGTAAATTTGACTAGTTTTGCGGTTTTGAGGTTTCGGAGGCTTTAGGAGCTGAAATAAATTAAGGGAATTTAAGGTAATAATAATTAATAGTTAATTTACAGTAGGTGGAGTATAAAAGTCGGCCAAATAGGGGTTTTGGGCTTTGGGTTGGGCGGCTAAAAGAAAGAAAGAAGGAAAAGCCCAAAAACAGACCCAATGGACTTGTAATGGGATTAGGGGACCTTTAGGACTTAACCAAACCCAATCCATAACCAAAATAATCAGATTTTTAAGCTCCATAACAGCTCCTAGCCGAAATTCAACAATGGTGGTCAATTAGGGTTTCAAAAATAAAGATCTTCCATTGATTTCTAAGGTAAAACCTTCAAAACCCTTGTTCTATTAATGAGTTTAATCAATCTAATCATGTAATTGATCTTATGATGGATTAGGGTTTGTGAGTTTTCTGAGATTAGTGATTTTAGGGTTCATATGAATTGATTACTTTGGTTATTATGAAGATTAGTGATGGTAATTAGGGTTTAATCATGTTTAAATTCGTTTTTAAAAACTGGGCAGAATTTTTGGTCCATTATTTTGATCATATCTAGAGTTCTACAAACTTTTAATTTTCGAATCTTATGTCCCTGGAAAGTTAATTGAATTTTATTTCAAATGAAAGTAATGAGAACTAAATTGGTGTTCGGTAAGTGGGTCAAAAACAAGTTACATCTGTCGGGTGTCAAAACAGTTTTTGGATTAACTTGTTTATACTTTATGTTTTGAATTGTTTGGGGTACTTAGGGTTATAATTGGAGCTTTAAATGAACATGAGACTTAGATCATATATTAAATAAAAGATATGGAGAAGGGCTAAGCAAATGGGATAGGGTAAGACCCTCTGATCATAACAAATATTTTATATGTTCAAAATCGGTAGAATTTGAATAGGCGAAGGTATAAGTTGTATATCAGGGACTAAAGATTAGCTTTGATGTTGGGGCAAGGGCTGATATTTTATCTAACGCATATAAGTTGATGGGGTCTTCATTACAAGGAATGTGGGTTAGGTTTGGTGGACATTTGGATCATAATACAGAGTGTGAAAAATGGGACTGTTTTGAGTTAAATGTTAACGGGACGAGTTATGAACTAAACTAAGTTAAGGGCTTTATAGAGGGGTGTAATGAGATGATTATGACATATAAAAGGGGTTAAGTTGTAGGAGAAGGTTAGATATCCATCATAGATTGATGAGCCATTTTGGTATGTGTTTTATGTCTTGATTGTATACGTTTGTGTGTTTAGATTTGTGCTAGAGCGCGGGTACTTGGAGAAGCTTGTTCAGGTGAGTTTCATAGTCCCATCTCTTTTTATGATTTGATTTCCAGATGGGATGGGAGAGATACTGTATGGTTTTGTAAAGAATGATGTGAATGTTTTTATGGTTTGTGATGGACTTGTGTGTACACTTATTTGATTAACTTCTATATGATTCTTGATTGTGTTTATGATTTGGATCGGGGACACGTACCCTCTCAGTTATTGTGGGTTGACTTGGTACCAAGGGGATGTTGACAAGGCGGGGCCTTGGGATTGGTTCATAGGTGTATGGGAGCCTATGGGACCATGGTTATTGGTAAGGCTTGGAGCCTTGGAATTGTGGTTATTGGTAAGGCTTGGAGCCTTGGATTTGTGGTGATTGGTTAATCTTGAGTGCTAGTTGTTAATACATAATTGTAACACATTGTCCATATGTTCTTTTGTTAATGGTTGTTATTCACAGCCTATAACTGATTTGGCGTTGGAGTCTAAACCTATGACTCTCACCAACTTTATGTTGACGTGTTTTAGTGTCTCTTTCAGGTGAGAATGTGGTTAAGCGTGAGAATAGGAGTGGCTAGCTGGAAGGCTTAGGATTGCATTTGGAGGAACCCCCTTTCCTCTTAGTCTTTATTTATGTTTGAATAAGTGATACTTTGTAGACACCTATATGTTTGTTATTTGTTAATTGTATGTCTTTGGTAAGAGGTAGACCTGTTACCTACTTACCTAGACGCATGCATTGTTTGAGATATCTTCATGACATTGTGTCACCATTTATGATATTTCCATTTCATTTAGTTATCTCTATAGACACGCTATTGTTGTGATGATATCCATACGTCGCGCCCCATATTCCGCCATGGTGAGGTGTGACACTCCTACCTAGACCAATTTAATTAGTGGCATCGCCTCTAATTACATGATGAGGTCACCCCTCTATGTATTCCTGCACGGTGAACCTCATGACCTATATGGGCTCTTGGCTAATTAATATACAGTTTTCATATAAAAACATAAGTCTTTTCAAACTATAAAACCAGTTTTATAAACATGTACCAGGTTTTCCAGGACTTATACATTTTCGCTGCTTTTCAGTGTTAATTGTGTTTCAGTCATTCATACTATGAACTTAAGGAGATACACGAGAATCCGTTTTAAAAGATTTTGTCCTTTAGCTAACTATCGGTTAAATCGTGCTACTTTATTTTTGGACTAATAAATACTCAAATAAGTCAAATATTAATCACTTCTGATCCATGGCAAATAGTTAAAAAATTCTAGAAACCTTTTCTTTTCATAATAACTAGGATTGCGGGGAGAAAAAAGTATTACACAATTTGGACGTATGAGTAGTGTTAGATTTGTGACTTGTACCAACAATAATCTCGTTTTTGCACTTAGCATGGAATGTATGACAATCAAGGATGACGAACTTTACTCTATGAGACATTTACTTGTTTCTATTCATTGACCCTAAAAGTCTCTTTCGTGATGAAAATCATACATTATGTCTTTAACATATCTACATAGTATTGTAGCAAGTTTTACTTTTCAATAAAGAATAATAAATTAAGTTTTGGAGATGCTTAGATACTTTATTCTAGCATTGCGTAAGGGCACGACAATGGTTTAGCATGGGGAAGTGATGAGATGGCATTTATACATGATCTCATCGTTCTTTTCGTGCTTTAATGCATAAAATGTCATCAAAATACCATATATATGCTTGTGTTTGTTTACTTGTGTATTTTAGGTATGGATATCGTGAAAAAGACAAAATATCACAAGAAACAAGGAAAAACGAACACGAGAAACGAAGCCGCATAATGAACCGGGCCCTAGTTATGGATTTCTCAAAGAAAAACCCTTGAAGACTTGAAGATGTACAAAAATGATACCTCATTTATGAAGAAATGACACTCAATACCCTTGTATATTCATAATTAAAAGTTTGGTCCCTTAAGTTTGTCAAAATTACAAAAAGGTCCCTCAACTTTAAAGATTTGGCAAGTTTAGTCCCTTAAGAATTCTAATTTTTCAACAATGGTACTCCTCAAAGTCTTACAAAGAAGACCTTCAAGATCAAGAATATTACACATCTAGTCCTTTTTAAATGGATAAAAGATCAAAAGGACTACTGTTGTAATTATACCAAAGTTATAAAAGCCCTAAAACCCTTTTTGAAAACTATTTGTGGCCAATATATGAAATCTGAAACTTAAATAACAAAGGAGTTGTGTTCATCTGTTCATATCAGTAACCTTAGATTTCTTTATTTTGTGTGATTTATGTGAAGTACTTGGTGTTTTTCTTGTTTATATTGACTCCCAATAGGCTTATTGGGGTGCCCTTTGTTCCATTAAAAACCAACAAGAAAGGCTTGAAATCAAGCCAAAAACAAATCTGTACAAGCAGCAGTGGGAACTCCTTTCCCACTGCTTGTTACCACTGCTAGTGTTATTATTGTTTCAGCTTATTAATAAGCCATAATAGCTTATTGAATCGTGCAAGAACTTGGATTTGGTAATCAATCTTTATCATTTGACCCATTTGTTAAATTTGGAGCTTTTCGGTTGTTGACTTTTTCTTAAGTGCTTATTGGCTTGTTCAGCTTATTTGGCTTTGCTTATTGGATATTTCTTGATTGATTTATCTTAATTAAGTCATTTAGAGTCTTTTGCAAGTTAAATCAAGTTCTGAGGTGGTCTAAATCTCTAAGTCGACTATTTTGTCTTTTAGTGAAATCTTACTTGGCTTATTTCTGGCTTATTGGTTAAGCTTTTTCAAAATTTCTTTTTACAGATCTCTTAAGCATCCCAAAAGAAGGTTGTGTGTCAAATTAGAGCTTATGGCATTAGCTTGTGGCTTAATGGGCGAAAAAGCCCATTAAGAATGAGCTGTTGATCATTTAAGTTGTGATAAGCACATTTTAAGCTTTTGGGCCTTTAGAGTTTTGTGTTTATAATTAAATTTTGAGTAGGACTAGAACTTTTCAGCTTATTTGGTTGATTTTTGTCTTATTGGGCTAAAAAGCCCATTAAGTTGCTCTGTTTTTGTTTTTAGCCTATTTGGGGGCCCAATAGGGGTATTTTGGTAATTTTCCTTTCATTTTTTATTTATTTAGGTTAAAATAAACTAGTTTGCAAGTTTTTAGACTTTTTTATAATTTTTAGATTTTTAATATTAATTTAATATTATTTTATTATTAAAAATTATTTTTAGGATAAAAATAGTATTTTTGCAACTTCTACATTTTTCCTAGGTCAATACATTAATTTAGGATTTTTAAAACTCTTAGATTATTTTCTCATCATTTTATTAATCTTTAAGATTATTTGAATATTTTAATAGTTTTTAATCATTTAAAAATAGTTTTTATTGGTTTTAAATTTCATAAAAATAGTTTTTAGTTTAACTAAGTCATTTTAGAGTTTTAAAAAGTGAAAAATCTTTATTTGGGATTTTTATTAATTATTTGGAATTTTAGGGCTTTAATTAGCATTTAAAAGTTAATATTTAATTAATTAAAAGGTTTGAAAAAGTTTTGATCATTTTTAAACTCTTAATTCATTTTTAGCTATTTTTGGTTATTTTTTGGGAATTTTTAGAATTAATTTTTATTTTGTCACTTTTTATGGTTTTACGTTTTGTCGTCATAGTGTAATTTTAACGTATCCGTCATTTCCATTTCTCATCTTTTTTTTCTCTCATATTAATCTAAAATCATATCAATTTATTCACACACAAATACCTCCTTGGGAAACGAACTTATTTAGGTCATTAACACTTGATTTTCCTAAATCATTTGTTTAATACTTACTGCTTTTACGCCTTTTCCCTAAAATGTCGTATGTTACCACAATCAGCCATAAATACACGTAACAGTCAACTTATCAAAGTGGGGTGTTACAGCATAAGCAGAGGAGTTGGGCTTAACAGAATAACTATGAACCAGATTATTCTTATGAGATTCAACCCTAGATAGGGTAGCAAATGCATATTTCACATCTGGTAAAGGATCAGAAGTAAATAATTTACACCTTACAACACTATAAGTGTCATCCAATCCCATGAGAAACTACATTAGTCTTAACAGACTATTATGACCTTTTAACTGAGGAGCACTGATAAGTGTGAAAACACTCATCAATTATGACCTAAAAACCACCTAAAACACAGCCAAATACATTATATTTAACTTTAAATTATGAGAATTACGCGTGTATTTGTGTTTTGTGTGTTTCAGGTAAACAAGATGTATTTTGGAGCAAACACGTGTTTTCAAGAGATTTATCTGACAAAAGACAAAGAAAAGGACAAAACCGAGCTTTCAAGGACCAATCATGCTATAATCACAAAAATCAAGGATTTGAAGTGGAATTTGTTTAAAATATAAAAGTTTTTATAAAGAGAATGATAATAATGGGAAGATCAGGGACTAAATTGGAAAGTATTTTTTTGTTTACTTGATATGGTCAAAAGTCAGCAAGACCAAGTCAAATCCTTCTTCATCAAAAGAAGAAAGAGAAAGGATATATCAGAAAATCAGTCGTTCCATACTTCTCTCCACCATACAACTTCAAGACACTTTCGAGGACGATTTGCAAGAATTCGGACGAAGATTAAAGAACAAAAAGTGATCCTTATCATGCCAGTAACACAACCATACAAGTTAATTTGATCAATATGGAGTATTAAAGAAACGCCCAAAGATGGAGTGAAGATGGAAGAACCCTAATCTCGTATTTACACGTGGCACGACTTGATTGGCTTGAACACGTCATCTCACCTCCCTCAATCTCTATAAATACTAGTCATCCACCTCATTTCGAGACGGTTATCTAGGAGTAGTTTTACACATAGTTAGTTTAGTTTTCTCCCACAGCTTTATGATTTTCAGTTAATCATTCAGTTAGATGTTTGTTTTGATTCTGTTAATCAGTTGATCCTATTGTAACGAATCTCTTTTCCTCCATTAATGAAATATAAGAGTTCGGTTTTCTCAATCCTTTACTTTTTCTTAATTTCTCCTGTTCGTCGTATCTGAATAAGCTTTTGAGTCATAATGTAAAACCAGCATGCTTTTACCATGAATAGTACCCTTAGCAAACGTACGTACATATTAAAACTTTCCTTTTATAGCATGAACACGTGTCACGATTAGAAATTACGGAAGTTATGTACGTATAATTACACGATAAGCATTAAGTACGTGTTAATACACGATAATGATTATCGATAATAATTATAATCACGAACATGAAATCATGAACGTAAGAATCACGAACATATAATTATGTGTTTACGTATATTATTAATACGATAAATATCGTTACGTACAAGTATTTATAATAACAAGAACATTTAATAATAACGTAACACGTAAACACGAGCACGTAATAAAATAGACACGAGAAAGGCTTCGGGTTTCCCTTGGTGGGCCCTACAAGCCGCGGCACAAGAGAAGAGAGGGGCCCAGCCGATGATTTGTTTTATTAAAAATAACCAAAAAGGGAAACTAGATATTTACATAGTTTTCACAAAATTGCAAAAACCCTAATCTCTTGTCTCTCTCTCTTGGCCGGCGGCATCACAACACCACAAGGGGTTGTTGTTTGATCTTGATTAATTAATTCAAGGGTGTGTTCGTGTGATCATTCTCCATTCATTCCACGTGTTATGGTAATCCGTAACCCTTTTGTGTTTTTCTTTTATTTAATTATTTAAACATGAACATGTAGTTAAATAAAAACTTGATAAAAACATGTCATGGGATCAGGGGGTAACAAAAAGGGTTGTTTTCGGGTTGGTTGTTTCAGCCGACACACAAACCGAGAGCCCCATGGCTCTCGTCGTGTTCTTGTCACGACAACTAACCGAGATCTAGATCTTGGTGGTGTGGCTTGGTCTCGGTCGACAGCAGGTACAAGGGACCCCGACATGCGTCGGGGTGTCCTTTTGGTTTATATGGGTCTCGGCAGCAAGCAAACCAACACCACCGGCCCAGCCGGTCGCTAGGTTGGTCTAGCAGGGGGAACACAGCGCAGGGAGACCACCGGCTACAGCCGGTGGGAACTCTTGCGTTAGCGGCTATCCGAGAGAAGCAAGACCACCGGCAACAGCCGAAGGCAACTTACCGAAAGCAGGGGAAACCGCCTCAGCCGGTTTGCCAATGTTTTTGGGGGTGTTTGGTTCGGACCGGTTCAATGGTTTTCACGGGTCCGGTTCGCGACATGTTTTAATTAGATAACACACTGGTTCGGTTCATGATTATGTTTACAAGTCTAATTAATTTTACAAGTATATTAATTTTTACAAGATAACTAAATTAATTAATACATGAATTATAATTAATTTAATTAAACATAAATCTTAGGTTATTATTATTATTAAATAATACATGTTTTAACCTAAGTATTTATTTATTTATTTTACACTATAGTATTAATTAATTATTAAACATGACATATAATTTATTAATAATCATGACTTAGGTTATATTAATATAGTATTAATACATGTTTTAATCTAAGTCTTTTTATAAACTTTAATTTAATTAAATCATGCTTATATTTAATTAAATCATATAACCTATAGTTTATTTAATTAACAAAATATTATTAATAAACTATACTATAACTACATGACTCATGATATTAATTAAGCTAAATTCTAAATATGGAAACTTTCTAAATTAGGAAACTTACTATTTTTGGAAACTTTCTATTTTAAGAAACTAATCTATTTAACCAGTTAATCTATTTTTGGAAACTTTCTATTTTTGGAAACTTTCTGTTTTAGGAAACTTGCTATTTTTAGAAAGTTACTTATTATTACACAAAAAGTATAATAATACAAGAAACACAAGTAATACCTAATCAGAATATACAGCATAACGTTAAAATCAGTAAAACAAGACATGAACATATAAAACAAGCTAAGACATGATATAAAATCAGTTACGTACTCAATACTCAAAATACTTATACACGTATAATATTTATGTATCTTTAGTGAGATCGAAGTAGGACTCTCTTCCCTTCGTCTTCTTCGTTCCCTGGACATAAGGTAGGGATTTCCTGTCCTTTCAGTATGGACATTCTTTCCTTATTAGGATTTCCCCGTCTGCAGCCAACTGTTTTTCTAGTATTTGTTTTATATGTTCGATACTTATGTTAGAATAAGAGCCTAAGACATATACATGCATGACCAGTGTCACCTAGTTATAGAGGTACCATAACCATAACACTAGAGGCACTAGTGTTATGACTTCCCCACGGCGAAGTGATTGCTCGTGGCGTCCCTTTTCAGTTTTGGCTATTATATTATATTATTATGTGGGGCGTATGAGTGCATCCTAGTTACATGTTTAGCAGTATTATCAGAGTGAATGTGATGTGTGCCTTGCATCCTTCACTAGGAGTTGATCCCCCTTACCCAGACTATTTCATTAGAGGCAACCCCTCTAATTTCATGACTAGGTCTCCCCTCTAAGTATTCATGCACGGTGGAACCTCATGACCTATATGGGCTATTTGGCTAATTAAAACAGATTTTCATAGAGACATAAGTCTTTTCAAATTATAAAACCAGTTTTATGAACATGAATCCAGATTGCTTAGAACTTATGTTATTCCGCTGCTATTAGTCTTATTTATGTTCAGCCATTCATACTATGTCGTATATCCATGCACTAAGTGTTATGCTCAGCCGTTACTTTCCTTTCCATATCCCAAAACGGTAGGTACCCAAGGACGGACTCGAGCATTTGGAGGAAGTGCATAGGATGGAAGCTGCCTTAGACTTCTTCTCCTTTTTTCCCCGTATACTTATGCTTGTTTAGTCTTTCCTAGTTCATTTACTTTATTTATGTTTTGGGCTTATGTTTGGGAACCGATGTTTGATTCCGGTTTTCCCTATGGTCATGTATGTTTTACTACATATTACCTTGCATGCTTTGATGACACGCCATTATTAAGCGTAACGATCCACTTATCAAAGTGGGGTGTTACAGTTGTGGTATCAGAGCCTGGTTTGACCTGTAGGCTCTAATACTCGACATGTGACTAGTGGGTAGTCACCAGAAGCTTCCTAAGTCAACGCTTTTTATTCCACGTATTGATGTTTTCGGCACTTTGTTGTTTTAACCATGATGTTTTCATCGGTATTGTTTGCTAATATGGATGAACAACCGTCATCCATACTTAGTTACGTGTCATTGTTTCATGCATGATGTTCCTTGTGAACTATGGCTACTGTGGACTGAACCCCAATAGTTCATAATTGGTAACATAAATTTTTTCTGTTAAGTTTTGACAGTCGAGTTTCACTCATTTATTCCATGTATCATTGTCGCAGGTTTATGACTAAGTAACGGTTGGTATAGGACTGGCCCTATTTAGTCGCATGTGCTTTTATCGAAACTTTTAACTTTGGGACCGACCCATAGGCGTCCCCTCTCCATGTCTTTTATTTTGGGTAAATCAGCCATAGGCGTTTACCCTCACGCATATAAAGGTTTTCATAAACTACATCATGCATTCACGCATTGTTTACATGCATAAATTTTTTCTCATGATTTTTTTGGCATAATTTTTTTCATGTCCCCTCATAAGTTACTATGTCTTTATGTCACGTATGTTTTCATACTATCATGGTTAACTTCATTTTCATGCTGATTATGTTATATACTCCTTCATGTTAACTTGATTCATGTTTCTTCATGATAATTTCGCCTTCATGATCGATTACGTATTACGTCTCTTTTGTTGTTTATGCTTTCATGCAAGACATTGTTGGATTTCATTTAATCCTGCTTTCATGATAGTCATAGTTAGTTTTCATTAAACATGCTTTCAGGCAGATCACCTTTGAATTTCGTTTAACCACACTTTAGCATTTCTCTATGCAACCAGAATGATGTCTATATTGGCATTGCCAGGTTATCATGATGGTTTTCTAACCGTTTAACCAATTATTTTCCATTAAAATCATGACAGATGACCGACCCTATACCGATCATTTCATTTACATTCCATGTGTACTCCATGGACCGTATTCCATGTGTATTACACGTACCTTAATCCATATGTATTTCACTTGTAATACTTCACGAGTATTCGCTAGTCGATTCTGAATCATCTCAGGCGTATTTCCACTTGCTGATATTCTACAAGATTTCTGATGTCGCTCATAACTTGGAGATGTTACTAAAGGTTGATGCTGCTGATTTTTTTTAGAGGCTACGAGATGTTGATGTTGTTTACAACCTGGAGATTTTACAAGACGAAGACAAAGGCGTTAGATCAAAGAGATCGGACGAGAAGACGCTTCACCACCAGGCGATTCCCATCAATCATTGTCCCTAATTCTTAGTTACATGTCACACGTCATTCAGTCGTCGTTTTAGTCATATGAGTGAGAACCGGTACCAGCCGGCCACTCAGCTGAATAGTTACATGAATCACAGTCATAAAAATGACTATCATGGAACTGACAGACAAGATGATAGTAACCACTACTGTGACAGCAACTATCCTAGCAATCGCAACAAAAGCTCCGGCCATGGACGTGATCAGAAAATACAAGGGTCGGCAGTCCAACCGATCCGCCAATTCTTGCATAATAACCTAATATTTGTATTTCTATTTGTTTCACACCTCGAGACACATGTAAAGACATCAGTCAAGACACATGTCTCACGTATATTTTCTGATGATATATGTCAAGACATCAGTCAAGACACATGTCTCACGTATATTTTCTGAAGATACTTATCAAGACACCAGTCGAGATACATGTCATACGTATATTTCCCAAGACACGAGTCAGGACACATGACTCACGTCCATTTCTAGAACATCCCTAAGAAATTCAGGATACCCTCCAAAGGGCATATCCATTTTGTTGTTCCATATACTAATCTGGCCACAAGGATTTCAGTACCATCACCGGCGTATTACTCGCGTTTAGACACGCAAGGTTCCTTTTGTGTGAGACAGGCAAAACACATCCAGTGAGATCTGTCACGTTTGCTCCATGACACTTACATTTCTTGAACCCATATTTTATATATTCATGACAATAAAAGGACGCCATTCGTATCACCCATGTATACGAAGGTTTTCCTTCAATCTAATGATAAGATCAAATTTGCTAACGTACTACCTCAGACAGATGCGAGTTAAATATGATTTGATTATGGACTAAGAACAACACCCAATGCTACAGTTAGTCGCCATACACACCAGATTATGTACAGTGATGTTCAGGCTCCTGAATACATTCAGCATGATTTTCCATAAGGAAACTTGGTACAAATATTAATGCTTTACAAGCACGTGTTTGTTGTTCCATGGCTGCGAAGATTCCAGCTATTATTGATGACACGATTTCTGAAGTCCCTTACTCATAACTAGCTGATTATTCCAGAATCTTACCACATGTATTCCAGAGTAACCTCCTAGGAGAGGGACGGAAACATGAGATTATGGGTCGACTATCGTCGATTTAAACAAATCACCCTTCATAACCTTTATCCTCCTCCACGCATTGAAAATTGTGTGTGAGCGACTATAGAGTGTTAAACACTTTTCCAAGATCGAATTCATGATCATGCTGCCAACAGTGACGAGTGAAAGAGCAGTACATTTCCATGGCTGTTATTCGTACACGACTCGGTCATGCTAGATTCGTGATTTTGTATTAGTCTCATAAATGCTCCAGCAGCATTATGGAATAAATAAATTGAGTTTCCATGAACTCATAAACAGATTCATCAGTGTTTTCTTCGAGGACAACCTGATTTTCTCTAAGTCTAGAGAAGAGCAGGAAGACCATAGTTGCACTATTTTGAAAATTCTATGACAGGAGAAATTTCACCATGAAATTTTCCAATATAAATTCTGGTTGGTTACAGTAACACGCTGAATCACATAGATTCTCACGGTTAATCTTACCATGACTCAGCTTATGCGTAAAGTTAAGAACCCTATACTACGTTAGGTGTTCCAAGAAAATCTTACGCTAAGACAAGTCTAATTTAGGAGACTCGTAGTTTTGCAAACTTCTACGTATCCAGTTTCTATGAAGCAAGGTACATCTACGTTCATATCTACGCTATCATACCAACAGGCTAAGATAGAACACCAACAGACTGAGAAGTTTTTTTTCCTTTTTTTCCACCATTAGACATTGTGAACAGAAATAGGATAAGATCTCCATGGATTTTGGTTACCAGATCAACGTAAACTCAAAAGAAGCATGATGCTATCTGGGTTATTGTCAACAGTTTGACCAAGTCTGTAGAATCCTTACATCCGCAAGGATTTCAGAGCCAGCGGATTGATCGGACATGTTCCAGCCAAGACTCATCCGATCACTTGGTAATCCCTTAGCTATCGGGCTAGACAAAGGTTCGCATTTGTGCTCCTTAATTACGTTCACGTCCTTGTTCTAATTTCACAACTTGCTTTCACACTCACGTTCATGATCGTATCCTGGCTTACGATTTTACGTTCATTTTCGTTCTGGGAAGGTTTGCAAGAACTTGAGAGACCAGACTCAAGTTTAGTATAACTCTCTATCCTCAGATAGACGTTTCACGTCACATTCCATGTCTCACCTTATAGCATTTGGCGTTACCGTCGTCGTATTCCATGTTCACGGTATGTTTCGCATGTCATGTTCATTCCACGTTTCTCATATCACGTTCACGATATGTTACACGTGTCATTGATCAGCATTTGTTTTCTCATATTACACTCACCATATCTCCACGTATCACGTTCACAATTGTTCACGTATCACGTTCACAATTGTTCACGTACTACATTCCAGTATGTCTCGCACATCATTGTTAAGACGTTACTATTATCAGTTAGTTTGGGATATTTTGCATCATAGCGTTTCAGTTACCCTTGCACGTAAATCCTTATTCCCTCGTTCAAATTTAGGGATCTATCTTACGTTGATAACCATGAACTCTTATGTATTTTCAAGTCAAGGTCAGGAGGACCAAGATTTATCATTTTTGTCAATATCTTGTGGAGGAACCGTTCTGAGAGGGAAGCCACTTGGAAACGGACGAGTCCATCCGGATTTAATACTCTCGTTATTCCATAATTCAGTTATGTTTTTCAGGCACGTCACGTTCCATGTCCTTGTCAGTCATGTCGCGTTCATGTTCTTTTAGTTATGTTATCAATAATTCGGGGACAAATTATTCTTTTTAGGGGGGAAGAGTTGTAAAACCCGCATGATTTTACCGTGAATAGTACCCTTAGCAAACGTACGTACATATTAAAACTTTCCTTTATAGCATGAACACGTGTCATGATTAGAAATTACGGAAGTTATGTACGTATAATTACACGATAAGCATTAAGTACGTGTTAATACACGATAATTATTATCAATAATAATAATATCACGAACATGAAATCATGAACGTAAGAATCACGAACGTATAATTATGTACTTATGTATATTATTAATACGATAAATATCGTTACGTACAAGTATTTATAATAACACGAACGTTTAATAATAATGTAACATGTAAACACGAACACACAAACACACGAACACGTAATAAAATAGACACGAGAAAGGTTTCGGGTTTCCCTTGGTGGGCCCCACAAGCCGCGGCACAAGAGAAGAGAGGGGCCCAGCCCATGATTTGTTTTATTAAAAATAACAAAAAAGGGAAAGTAGACATTTACAGAGTTTTCAAAAAATTGAAAAAAACCCTAATCTCTTGTCTCTCTCTCTCTCTTGGCCGACGGCATCACAACACCACAAGGGGGTGGCTGTTTGATCTTGATTAATTAATTCAAGGGTGTGTTTGTGTGATCATTCTCCATTCATTCCACGTGTTTTGGTAATCTGTAACCCTTTTGTGTTTTTTTATTTAATTATTTAAACATGAACATGTAATTAAATAAAAGCATGATAAAAACATGTCATGGGATCACAGGGTAAGAAAAAGGGTGGTTTTCGGGTTGGTTGTTTTGGCTGACACACAAACCGAGAGCCCCAAGGCTCTCGGCGTGTTCTTGTCACGACCACCAACTGAGATCTAGATCTAGGTGGTGTGGCTTAGTCTCGGTCGACAGCAGGTACAAGGGACCCCCGACATGCGTCGGGGTGTCCTTGTGGTTTATATGGGTCTCGGCAGCAAGCAACCCAACACCACCGGCCCAGCCGGTGGCTAGGTTGGTCTAGCAGGAGGAACGCAGCGTAGGGAGACCACCGGCTACAGCCGGTGGGAACTCTTGTGTCAGCGGCTAGCCGAGAGAAGCAAGACCACTGGCAACAGCCGGTGGCAGCTTACCGAATGTAGGGGCAACCGGCTCAGCCGGTTTGCCACTGTTTTTGGGGGTGTTTGGTTCGGACCATTTCAAGGGTTTTCACGGGTCCAGTTCGCGACATGTTTTAATTAGATAACACACGGGTTCGGTTCATGATTATTTTTACAAGTCTAATTAAATATACAAGTATATTAATTTTTACAAGATAACTAAATTAATCAATACATGACTTATAATTAATTTAATTAAAGATGAAACTTAGGTTATTATTATTATTAAATAATACATGTTTTAACCTAAGTATTTATTTATTTATTTTACACTATAGTATTAATTAATTATTAAATATGACATATAATTAATTAATAATCATGACTTAGGTTATATTAATACAGTATTAATAAATGTTTTAACGTAAGTATTTTTATACACTTTAATTTAATTAAATCATGCTTATCTTTAATTAAATCATAGAACCTATAGTTTATTTAATTAACAAGATATTATTAATAAACTATACTATAACTACATGACTCATGATATTAATTCAGCTTAATTCTAAATATGGAAACTTTCTAATTCAGGAAACTTACTATTTTTGGAAACTTTATATTTTTAGAAACTAAACTATTTTAAGCAGTTAATCTATTTTTGGAATGTTGGAAATACGTTTTTAACGTATATTAGAAGTATCGGTCACTCCAACAATATTGTAATACGTTTAGTAGCTCGTAATTAATGGTTAAGTTATATTAATATATAACTCGGCCCATGGGCTTGTCATGGGTTGGAGGCCCAAGTCCATTAAGGACTTGGGTATATAAACCCCTTCCCACCATGGAAAGGGGTGTTGATTGTTTACTCATTTTCACACACATTAATAAAGTTTCTTTGTTTCTCTCTCTTGTTTCTCTCTGTAGATTTACAACAACCCTCTTGATTAGATTATAGATTATCATTGTTCTACAATTGGTATCAGAGCCATTGGATGATATAAGGTTTTTTGTTGTGTTAGTTTTTAGTTTTCATACTCTTTTAATCAAGTTATATCCGTGTTTTCAATTTTCTTGTGTTTTTCACCACAAAATCTTTGCTACAAATTGCCTACATAGTTGTGGTAGGAATTTTTTTTCTTCATATTGGTGATTTGTTCATAAAAAGTTGGAATTTTTAGCTTGATTTTTGGGTAAAACTTAAAAGTTCAAATTTTTTCTTATTCGGAATATAAGGGTTTTAGGTTGTCGGAATACAAGGGTTTACACTATTCAGGATAAGAAGTTGCAAGAATCATTCCGGATAAGAGGTACTCTAGTTATTCAGGATAAAAGGGTGGTAAGTTATTCCGGATACAGGGTTTAAATCATTCCGGATAACAGTTTCTTGATTTTTCCAGATAAGAGTTTATTCCGGATAAGAGGTTTGCAATTATTCCGGATAAGAGTCTTGTTAGTTTATTCCGGATAAGAAAGTATTCCGGATAAAAGGTTTTGCAAGATTATTCCGGATAAGCTATATTAGCCACATTCCGGATAAGAGTATTGTTAGTTTATTCCGGATAAGAGAGTATTCCGGATAAAAGGTGTTGCAAGATTATTCCGGATAATCTTCATTAGTCACATTCCAGATAAAGATATAGCAGTTATTCCGGATAAGAGCTAGTAGTTATTCCATATAAGAGCTAGTAGTTATTCCGGATAAGAAGTCTGAGAAATATTCCGGATAAGGGCTAGAATTAGACATTCCGGATAAGAGGATTTAGCAGTTTTCAGGATAAGCTTCAGATTTCTTCATCAACTAACAACAAATTTCATAACCTTATTTCATTGCTCGATCAAAAAATTAATCTTTTTCAATCAAGTGTTCAAAAAAAAACAAAAAAATGAATTCACACTCATACATGCCAACCATGACTTCACTTACCGACATCTCGATCATTTCGGGTACCGATACTCGCCCACCTTTGCTCATCAAAGATTCGTTTGAAGCATGGCAAGGTCGCATGAGAACGTACATCATGGGCAAACCCAGTGGTCGACTTATGCTTCAATCAATTGATAAAGGACCATTAGATTGGGGAGAGGTTACCGTCAAAAATGTGACAAGGGCAAGAGAGTATCATGAGTTAACCGATGCCAACAAAATCATTGCAGATGCCGATGAAAGGGCTGTTCAGACAATTCTTCAAGCCCTTCCACCCGATATCTTTAGAATGGTAAGTGAACATAAAGTGGCAAAGGATCTTTGGGATCGACTTGCGGTTTTGTTACAAGGGACATCTCTCACTAAGCAAGAACGAGAGTGTCAACTATATGATTTGTTTGATAGGTTTACATACCTTCCGGGGAAGACTCTTCATGATTTCTACTGGCGTTTTACAACGTTGATGAATGACATGAATGTGTATAATCTAAGAATTGAACAGTTTCAATTAAACACCAAGTTTTTGAACACATTACCCCCTGAATGGAGTCAATATGTCACTGATGTCAAGATGATTCGCGATTTACACAAGTCCAATTTAGATCAACTCTATGCTTTCTTACAACAACACGAGAAACATGTGATCCAAAAACGACTCCCTCAGGGATCTTATTATGAACCAATGGCATTATTGGCAAACCATCCTACACTGTCATACCACAACTCTTAGCTTGCTTTAGGACACAAATCTTCATATCAACCTGTGTATCGAACACCAAGCTTCCCACAGTACTCGATTCTGCCACAGCCGCCTACATCTTATCACCAACCAGCAACATCATCATCACAAGGAGATTCACATCCATTACCTTATGCTTCACACCAGTATTCACTGTATCAACCTCCAACAAACCTTGCTTGTACCTATCCACAACTTGAGGCTCCTCAACCTCATTACTCACAACAAGTGAGTGCTCCATCCAATCAGATTGTAGCTCAAGCAGTACTAGCATTCTACTGTGAAGATGACATCCCTGTCCCTGAGTTTAGAAAAGGAGATAGCCGTACTGATATCCTTGCTCAAATATCTGCTTATCTAAGTCAAACATTGAACAAACGAGGTTACAGAGGTCCAACACCAACTAACAATCAGTTAAGGAACTCTTCTAACCCTCGACAACAGGCAACAATTCAGGACGGAAGAGTCATGGTGCAACCACTTCAAGGGAGATCTAATTTGTCTACTGCTGGTGCACGTTCATCCAATACTACTGCTACAAGAGGAAATAGCACTGGTAAAATGAAGGTGGTCATTTGCTACAACTGCAAAGGGGAAGGGCACATGGCCCGAGAGTGCAAGCAGCCTAAGAGGAAAAGGTACGGCACATGGTTTCAGGAGAAGATCTACCTGGTAAATGCTCAAGCCCAAGGTCGTGAGCTTGATGAAGAAGAGTTAGCATTCCTTGCAGACCCGAGAGTAGCGGAAACTGACGGTCTCACAACAGTCATCACCAACAATGTTGCATATCAATGTGATGATTTGGAAGAATACGACTCTGATTGTGATGATCTTAACACCGCCAAAGCAGCTCTCATGGCAAACCTTTCACTATATGGAGTTGATACAATTTCTGAGGTACCACATACTGCTACAGATACTAGTATTGTACCTTATCAAGTTGAGCAAATGCCTGAGTATTCGGAACAGCCTCCGGTTGTTAGTAACTCAATCGATGAGACAAACAATTATAGCAATATCCCGAAAGTCCTCAGACTTTGAGTGAACCACAACCGGGAGCTATTACGACTACCAATTCGTCTGCTCAACCTGATTTGGTTATGGTCCCGGCATCTTTGCTTAGCCAAATGAATAACGCGGTCCTTGAAACCCTTAATGCTAATCAGACTTTATTTGCCGAGCTTGATTTGCATAAGGACAAGGTTAAAACCTTGGAAATGACTCCTGTGTCCACTACCTTAACCAATCCTGAATTTGATAGGTTTAGGAAAGTTCAAATGGACAATCTGCTAGAAATTGAGAGTTTAAGAGCAAATCTGTCGAATGAACTTAAAGAAAAAGAGTCAGTCGTTACTAATTTTCAACAGCTTCAAACGGATTTTGAAATTCTTGAGTCCAAACAGATTGAAATGGAAATTAAGACGTCTGAAAGAATAAAAGAAATGGAAATTAAGCTTTTAAAACAATATGTTGCCTCACATCTAGTACACTTATTTCATGCATCATTTAAAGAGTTCAATCTATCGCGTCTAATAGACCTACCACCTAACCCGGGGTATGCAAAGCAAGCGCTTCACCACAACCCACGACTTTATGATGCAACCAAGTTAGGATTGGTATTAGATCCGATTGTGTTCTTGAATGATTCTGAGAGTATGACACCATATGCGGAGAAGCGGTTAAAATTACTTCCTACATATCCTAAATATGATTATGCTCAAATGAATGCAAAAAATGCCACAATAGATCTTAGAACTCGCTTTAATATGCAAAAGAGAACTATCCAAACATCCACTTTCATGCCTACTAGAGAATGCCTTAGTATAATTCCTACACTCGTCAACTCGGACCAACCGAAGGAAATTCCTAAGAATCTTCCACCGGTTAGTACGGTAAAGCTCAGCTTGGAAGAGATTGGGCAATACCTTACCGAGTTTGACAAGGTCATCCCAGAATGTACGACTTCAACGGTTCTAATCGCTTGAGAATGGCGTTCGAACACATGAAAACGGTGTTTGAGAAAGAGATTGTTCCGTTTGTGGACCATATTAAACAAGGAGTCTATGATCTAGCGTGTAATCTAAGTTTTGAAATTGGTGAAGTTCAAAAAGTTTTCTATGAAATGGATGATGCTTATGAACAACATTTAATTGAAAAAGAAAAGATTTTATCCGAATATGACCGATTTTTAGAAGTGATGCAAGTTTTTACTTTTAAATATACACATGAAATTTCTTCTACTGTGAATAATTGTGATGATGTGCATGAATCTGTGAATATTATTGAACATGTGGATACTGTAGATAATCATTCTTGTCATGAATCCAACGCTAAATTTTTAAAGCTTCAAGATTCGTATAACACACTTTCAAAAAGTTTTAATGAGCTTCAACAACTTCTATATCTCTTGAAATTAAAAATCAATCAAAAAATGAAACTCTTTCAAAACCAAATGATTGTGGAAACTCCATTGAGACAAGTGACAAGATGATTCAGATGGTTCAGGATTTAGAGGAAGAGATGATGAGAATTAAGCGAGAATTACTAGAAACAAAAACGGAACTAGAGGTTGCAGAGACTAAGAATCATGTTCTAGAAAATAGAATTAATTCTATACTAGGAGAGTGTGAACAAGTAAGGCAGGGTGATTCACAAAATTCTGGTTCAATAGAAGAACACCTCGCTTTTAATGCGACAGAGCAAAAGTCATTAATTAACCAACTGAACAAGAAATGTGAGGAAATCTCTGACCTAAATATTCAACTCATAGACAAAAACATGGTTATAGCTGAATTAAAGGAGACACTTCAACTCAAAAGACGAGAAGGTGTTGATAATCCGGCTACTGTCTCTGCCTCGACCTCTAGTGCTCCCAAAACCAACCCAAGTGTGTTATATCAGGATCCAAAATTTAAGAAAAGTCCCACTAAGTTTGCCACATATATGAAAAATGCCTTAGAACATGCTGATCTAGCTAGAGAGATTGTTGATGAAATGCGTGAACTAGATCCCACAAGTCATAGTGTATATGAGCTTTTATTATATATGGATCGCGTTCAGGATTGTTTAGCAAACTTAGAGTACATCGGGCAACCGATATCTGTACCACCTAAACAACAAACCACCATCGCCATTACTCCATTCAATAAGACCCCAGGAGCTAAACCTGTTTTGAATACACCCATCAAGGCTAAGTCAAAATCTGTAACTAATGTTCCCTTGGCTTCTACAGGAGTAATTATGTCTACTAAGGCAAAAGGATCTCAAGACAAGAAAGATAGGATCAAGCCTTCCACTAGCAAGACTGAGAAGAAGAAAGTAGAAGTTCACCCTAGGAATGTTATTTCAATTTCAAATCAAAAGAATCATGTAGCTAAGAAAAATGGTTCACCTTCAGAGTGGAAACCTAAGAAAAATGTGAATTCTAATTTGAAATGTTGGAATTGTAATGAATGCATGTTTTCTCAGCGTTATGATTTATGCCTTGTTGATCACGTGAATGAAATGTATGCTATTAAGAACAATCTTGAATGGATTCCAACGGGGAAGAAATTCACCCAAGTTGGTTGGCAATGGAAACCCACTGGTAGGACCTTCACTGCTAATGGAACTAAGTGCCCTTTAACTAGGATCACATCCACGGAAGTTAGGTCTAAGCGTCCTTTAAATAGGAACACTAGCACTAAGAAATGGATAAAGCACCCTTTAACTAGGTCTGCCCCCACTATTGTGCCTACCAGTGGTAATGTCCCCAGTCAAAAAGTACCTCAGAATACTAGACACCTAGAATCTAAGCCAACCACTAGTAAGAAAATCTGGAAGCCTAAAGTTTCGTCTGATAGCAAATCTAAGATAATTACATCTGTACCTGCTAACTCAGAGGAACAATTAGAATCCGATACATCGTCTTTGTTTGGTAATATTTTCAGGTCGTCCAAATTATTCTTTGGTATTTGGACTCGGGGTGCTCCAAAGATATGACTGGACACCGCTCGATGCTTAGAAATTTCGTCAGCAATTTTCTAGGAACGGTTAAATTCGACAACGACCATATTGCAAAGACTATGGGTTATGGTGAATACCAAATTGGGAATGTTACGATTTCAAGGGTTTATTATGTGGAGGGACTTGGTCACAATCTATTTTCAGTGGGTCAATTTTGCGATTCAAACCTTGAAGTGGCCTTTCGACAACATACTTGCTTTATTCGCGATCTTGCAGGAAATGATTTGTTAAAGGGTTCTCGAGGGGATCATCTCTATACATTGTCTATTTAAAACATGATGGCCGCCTCTCCTGTTTGCCTGCTCTCCAAAGCATCTAAGACCAAGTCATGGTTGTGGCATTGACGGTTATCTCATCTTAACTTTGATGCTATTAACCATTTGGCTAAAAACGACTTTGTTCGTGGTCTTCCAAAACTTAAGTTCGACAAGGATTATTTATGTTTCGCGTGTTCTTTGGGGAAAAGCACCAAGAAATCTTACAAACCTAAAGCAGAAGACACCAACCAAGAACCACTGTATCTTTTGCACATGGATCTTTGCGGGCCAATGCGTACGGCTAGTGTGAGTGGTAGAAAATACATCTCGTCATGGTGGATGCTTTGTCAAGGTTTACATGGGTAAAATTTTTAGCATCCAAGGATCAAGCACCAGAGTATATCATTACTTTCTTAAAGATGATCCATGTACGTCTTAATGCTACTGTTCGCCGCATTCGCACTGATAATGGAACTGTGTTCGTTAATCAAACTCTACGAGACTATTAAGAAAAGGTAGGTATTTCACATGAAACTTCTATTGCCCGCACTCCACAACAAAACGGTGTCGTGGAAAGACGTAACCGTACACTTATGGAAGCTGCTCAAACTATGTTGATTTATGCGAATGCTCCTTTATTCTTATGGGCTGAAGCAGTGGCAACCGCATGTTATACCCAAAACCGCTCCATCATCCGTAAACGCCATGGTAAAACTCCATATGAGCTACTTCATGGACACAAACCAGATATTTCATTTCTTCATGTGTTTGGTGCACTTTGTTATCCAAATACAAATAGTAAGAATCTGGGAAAACTTCAACCGAAGGCTGATATTGGAATTTTCATTGGTTACTCGCCTGCAAAGAAAGCTTACCGAATTTATAACCGTCGTCTTGGCAAGATTGTAGAAACTTTGGATGCCGATTTTGATGAGCTGACAGCGATGGCTTCTGAGCAACACAGCTCTGAACCCGCATTACACGATATGGGAACCAGTACAATCAGTTCCGGATTAACTCCTAACAATCCTACATCTCCATCATTTATACCACCTACAAGGTCCGAGTGGGATAAGTTATTTCAACCTATGTTTGATGAATTCTTTGATCCACCGAGTAATGATTCTCCAGCACCTATAGCAGTAGCTCCGATTCCCGAAGTTGTTGTTCATGATAATGGAAATCTATCCGAGGCATCTACGGTTACTCTTGAACCAGATGTCCCATCCCCCACCAATTCACAAACAACACCTGAATCTTCACCCCCACTCGTTCCTAATGATGTTGAAGAGGATCTCTATGATCACGATTTTGAATATGCTCACTTACAAGAGCTTCCCTTCTTTGGTTCACATATACCTGAAGACCCTACTGGTACGTCTACCTCAGAGGAAGCTCCTGCAATCGTTCACTCCCGACCACCACGGATTGAAACTCACAACACTAAATGGAAAAAGGATCACCCAATCCGCAATATTATTGGCGACATCGATCGACCAGTCTTAACACGCTATCAACTCCAAGAACATGCATTATATTGCTATTTTGATGCATTTCTTTCAGACACTGAACCTAAAAACTGGCAACAAGCCATGATCAAATCATCATGGATTGAAGCCATGCAAGAGGAACTTAATGAATTCTAACGTCTTAAAGTGTGGGAATTATTTCCGTTACCCAACAACGTTGAAATCTTGACATTGTTGTGGGTATAAAAGGTTAAACTCGATGAGTTAGGTAGTGTGCTGAAAAACAAAGCTAGATTGGTTGCTAGAGGTTACAAACAAGCTTTGGGTATTGACTTTGAAGAATCCTTTGTTCCTGTTGCACGATTGGAGGCAATTAGACTATTCCTTGCTTATGCTACTCACATGAATAGGATCGTCTACCAAATGGATGTTAAGACGACATTTCTCAATGGTTAATTAAGGGAAGATGTCTATGTAAGCCAGCCGAATGGATTCGTCAACTCGGAGTATCCTAATCACGTGTACAAGCTCAAGAAGGCTCTTTACGGGTTGAAACAAGCTCCACGCGCGTGGTACGATCTCTTATCGTCGTATCTCATCTCGAAAGGCTTCTCCAAAGGCAAAGTGGACCCAACGTTATTCATTCTCAAGGAGGACAATGACATGATACTGGTACAAATTTATGTTGATTTTAAAATATTTGCTGCTACTAATCAACGTTTGTCTGACCATTTTGAGAAAATTATGTCCACACGCTTTAAGATGTCGATGATGGGAAAAATCTCATTTTTCTTAGGGTTGCAAATTTCTCAGAATCACAGAGGCATCCTCATTAATCAATCCAAATTTGCTCTTGAATCATTAAAGAAGTATCATTTTGAAAACTGTGACCCCGTGGATACTCCAATGGTGGAGAGATCCAAGTTAGATGAAGATAAGGAAGGGATAGCTGTCGATCCTAAACTTTACCGTAGAATGATCGGCATCCTTCTCTATCTAACTGCTAGCAGGCCTGATTTGCAATTTGCTATAGGCATGTGTTCCCGGTATCAAGCTCGGCCTACCGAAAAGCACTTACATGTTGTGAAAAGGATCTTTCGGTATCTAAAAGGAACACTTCATCGTGGTCTGTGGTATCCGAAGGATTCCTTTATTGCACTAATCTCATATGCAGATGCGGATTATGCCGGGTGTCAAGATACTAGACGTAGCACTTCTGGCAGTGTGAAACTTCTTGGAGATAGACTTGTTAGTTGGGCATCAAAAAGGCAGAAAAGCGCTGCGATATCAAGTACAAAGGCTGAATACATCGCTATGTCCGGTTGTTGTGCTCAAGTTCTTTGGATGCGATCACAATTAACTGACTACGGTCTTGGATTCAACAAAATCCTGATGTACCGTGATAACAAAAGTGCAATCGCTCTGTGCTGCAACTACGTTCAACATTCCCGAGCAAAGCACATTGACATACGCTACCACTTCATCAAAGAGCAAGTGGAAAATAGAGTGATCGAACTGTACTTCGTCAACACTGAGTATCAGCTGGCAGATATTTTCACGAAGGCATTAGATCGAGGACGTATCGAGTTTTTGATCGAAAAGCTAGGCATGAAATCATTCTCACCAGCGACACTTAAGGAGTTGGCAGAAGAATCTGAAGAATAGTAGTGGTAAACTATTCTCGATTATCCTTTGATCGTGATCTTGTATATTATCGTATATATTTAAACCATCAAAAGAAAAATACAAAACTATAAAACATAGAAAAACCATAAAAAATATAAAACCTATAAAAACCATAAAAAATATAAAATCAAGAAAATCTAAAAATATTTTTATTTTTAAAACGGGCATGTCTTTTCGTACGGTTATATTTACGGCCTTAGAAATGTCGATTAAGATTGACACGGCGCCATAAATAGGGTCCGTATAAAAGTTGTACATGTTTTAAAACATGCCCATTATGGCTTGTAGTTATTTCATACTGCAACCCGCTTTTCGAATTAAAGTCACGTATTTCTTTTGAAAATGTTGGCTCACAACGGGAATTAATTTTCTCGGGTATGATTTACAAGCCAAATCATACAAGGGATCAGGTTTACTTTATAACTTGATCTAACACGAATTAGTGTACGTTTCAGTGCATTAATTTGTCTAAATAAGAGAAATTTTATTGCCACCACGAATCAATTTTTCTAAAACAGTTAACGGAAAATGTTGTCATTGGTATTCATCTCTCTAAACAAAGACTACAGCTCTTCAAATAGAAAACGGGTCAATGTTCAAGGGGGAGAAAATATAAAATCTTTTTTGTCATCAATATATCGTCATCAAGAATATTTTTTCAGAAAAATAACCAGTTAAATGTTTTTTGTCATGTTTTTGTCAAGTTTGTGGTACTTAGATATGCTCTAGACCGTTTCTCGTGCTTTTGATGGGAACTTAGAGGATTAATGGCTTTTAGGCAACGTCTTTAAATAAATTGATAAGTGATGTGTGACCAATAGGTAAACACCTGTTTAAGTTTTAACGATCGTTAAGTCTACCCTTAACAACACGTTAAAATAAACTAAGAGTTACCTAAAGGTACTTTGAACGAAATAGGAGGGCTAAAAGTGCTAATCTACAAAACCTTTTAGGTCAAACACCCTTCCCCGCCCCTATTCTTTCGTTTCACTGTTTCACATCAAAACTCACACATAAAAACCTTCTTTTGCCGCTATTGATATCTAGTTCAATTCATCACCATTTATTTTATTTTGATTTCACGATTCAAGAACAACAGGTAAACGTGTTTTCATTAAATCCTCTCATTCTAATTAATCATCTCAGGATAGGCTTAATAGATTTGCTTGATTCAATTAGGTAGATGCGTTTTAGGGTTCGGGTTAGCCACGGCCTACATCATTATGATTCTTTTAATAGCTTAGGTGTGTTGTTAATCGATCCCCAGTCTTAGCCACACACAAAACGATCCCTTGTTAATCGATCCCACTTATTCCGGATAAGTCCTTCAAATTATTCCAGATAAGTCTTTCAACTTATTCCAGATAAGTCCTCATACTTATTCCGGATATGTCCTTAAACTCATTCCGGATAAGTGTCCAAACTTATTCCAGATAAGTGTCCAAACTTATTCCGGATAAGTGTCCAAACTTATTCCGGATAAGTGTCCAAACTTATTCCGGATAAGTGTCCAAACTTATTGTGGATAAGTCGCATTAAGTTTCCCCGGGTAAGTGTTAGAAACTTATTCCGGATAAACCTAGGTACATTATTCCGGATAAGATAAAAGGTTTTATTCCGGATAAGATTAGGTATATTATTCCGGATAAGAAAAAAGGATTTTACTCCGGATAAGCTAGGTATAATATTCCGGATAAGAAAAAGGATTTTGTTCCGGATAAACCTAGGTATACTATTCCGGATAAGCAAATGATTTTATTCCGGACAAGTTTTAGGTAAATTATTCAGGATAAGCAAACGGAATTTATTCCGGATAAGACACATGCTGTTTCCCCGGATATGCCTTAGAACAATCTTCCGGATAAGGCTGCAAACTTTATTCCGGATAAGACAGAAACTATTCTTCCCGGATAGGTCTTTTTCTCTTTATTCTGGATAAGACTAGGGATATCTTGCATGTTTTCTGGATAATAGTTTTGATATGCTTGCTTAGTAGTCTGATTTGTATGTGTTCAACTCGATGATTATTTTGGGTAATCTTTGCATGATATTTTGATATGTCTTCGGGAAAGTTAGGTTTAAACATTATGATATATATGTTTCTATTGTGTATCAATATGTATGTCATATCTTAGCAGCTATCATGTCTCGCACTCAAGAGCAACAATTGCACTTGACAATGAACTCGTTCCTGAAAAGAATCGTCTTCCAATCACCTCCAATAATCATCGACTAAAAGAAGACTTTGTTCCATCCCAAGCAACATTCAGAATTGCCATCGAAGTCCTTGATATCTCCCCGATCAAAAATGCACTATGGATGTCAGCAAGTGTTCCCGAAATCTACATGCATGAATTTTGGGCATCCATTAAAGCCATAACAAGCACCAAGTTTTCTTTCAACATCAACGGTCAAAAGAAGGAATTTTCTCTTAAACAACTTCGCGAAATCTTTGGATTCCCCGCACCTAAAGGGAAAACATATGATACTGTTCCAGACTCACACAAAAGAATAGATTTGATTTTGTCTCTTGGTTATGATACAGAATTGCCTATCATATCTAACTTTAACACAGCTAGGCTTGGACAACCATGGAAGGTAATCTTTACTATCATTATCCGATGCTTGTCGGGTAAATCCAGAGGAGCAGATTCTATGAGACTTTCTCAGGCTCGTATTTTCTATGGCATCTACAAGAGACTAGATTTGGATTATGCTGCTCTAATATGGGAAGAAACTCATTATCAAGCCTTCCGAAATGTTAAGAAGAAACCCGAACATCTTTAGTTTCCACGATTTACAAAGCTTATCATAAATTACTTTATGAAAGCTGATGAGACTATTGATCGACGTGGTGGATTCTTTGTTAACTCAGAAGAAGATGATTTCCTCGTGCTAGCCATGAGAACTGAAGGACAAAAGAACACTTACTTAGGTATTCCAGCTCCACTTCCGGATACTATGCTGAACGACAAAATCAAGAAGAGTGCTACATATAGGATTCTTTTAAAGGAAGTGGAGAACCACATCCAGAAACTAGCTGCGGGAAAATCTATGTCACCAAAACCCAAAGGAAAAAGGAAGGAAATTGATTCTTCAGAAGCTGATGTTCCAAAACAAGACAAAGGCAAAAGAACAAAAACAGTGTCTATAGGGGAGAAGAAAAAGGCCAAGGGAAAGAAAACACTTCTCTCTGATGAAGACTTGCTTGAAGACGTGGACGAACAACAACATCGGTTGACTAAGAAACAATAATCCAAACAATTGAAGAAGGCCTTAATACAAAGCAGAAGGGAGACGGGAGGTAGTGGATCGAAACAGCCTAAGACAGCCGAATTGTCTGACATTGATGAATTTGGAGATCCAGATAATTTCATTGACGAACCAGTTCAGGGAGATGAAGAAGATCACCAATACGAACAACAAGACACGTTCCTTGATGATATTCAGCCAGAGACAACAGTTACAGGGAGCATCCACAAGGACAAGAGTGTTACCAAATCCTCGTCTATGTCAGATCCAGTAGGTAAGTACTTGAACTTTGACTCACTTGAATCTGAAGTTACTAACACTGATCTTTCAACAAACCCGAACATGGTAAATGTCCCTGTAACTATGGCCACTACATCAGTACTCAGCACCACTGTCACAACTCATGTCACACCTACACAATTAACTGCTCATCCAACACTATTGCTAGTATCTCCACCCGTCACCCCAGATTTTATGCAAATCATCGAACAACGCTTGAAGGCTCAAGAGGATAAGACTATTCTAGTTACAGAGCAATTACAATCTTCAAAGACAACCTATGAAAAAGAACTCGCTAGTCTTCGTGATGGATTAGCAAGCAAGAAAGATTTTGAAAAAGAAATCGACCAGCTTCGAAAATAATTAACAAGTCGTCAACAATCGGAAGAGTAAAAAGGAGAAAATCTAGAAGCTACAGTGGAAAGGAAGCAAGAATCAATTAAACGTATTCGCGCACTCAGAGAAAAATACAAAGAGGAGAAAGAAGAACTTGCTCAAGCTAATGCTACATTGATTGAATCAATCAATGAAAAAGTTCAAGAATCGATTGAAACCATACTTCCTCCTCTACTAAATGAACTAAAAGACATCGCTGCAAACAAAATGATGACCAAGTCTTCCGACACTCCGCAATCTGACTTTCTCATAGCTCAAAGACTCACTGATTACGAGATGAAGAAGTTGTTGCATGCTAAGATGATTCAAGTCGGGTCCTACAACCGAACGCCAGAACAACAAGCACTTCACAAAGATTTAAAGACAGCAATGGATCAAGACACCGAGATCTTTAAAAAACATGGCACCGTCGTCCCATACAACACTCTCGATCAAGAAAAAGACGGTGAAGATGAGGATATGTCAGAAAAACCCGATGAATCTTCCCAGAATGAAGATGACGATGACGATGATGACGACGATGACGCTGACGATGAAGATGAAAATGATGATGATGGTGACAATGCTGAAAAGGGTAAGCGTAACAATGATGACGATGACAGCATGGACGGACGTATAAATGATGATGATGATGTCAACAATGATGATGATGGTGGCGATGATAAGGAAAAGAATGACGAAGAGGAGGATGACAACAATAAAGATAAGTCGGATGTTGAAGCAGTTCAACCTTCATGAAAAGGTGACAAGTCTCAAAAGGAAAATCCAACATCTTCAACAGCCGAGGAAACTCCAGTATCTGAGTCACCTCCAACCGGTAGACGCACTAAACACCGTCATGACACTGATGCTAATCAGATATCAGGTTCACTTCAATCACCTCCAGCTATCACATCTACAACACCACCACAACAACTACCCATCCGAGAACCCGATCAATCTGAATCGTCTAAGTCTACACCAGTGAAGGACACTCAACGTACTCAGACACTTCGAGTAATTTTTCCAAATCGACCTCCAGCATCTGTGCAAAGTCATGATATTCCAGAATCGAGCGAACCGGCATGGGTGGATACAGTTAATGTAGATGAAGATGCACCCGAGCAACCTTGGGTCACAGAAGCTGCTGGCACTTGTCCGTTAACTCGAGAAGATGAACCCGATTTCTCCAAAATACTCAACAATCCCATCAACTTCTCAGCATATCTAATCTAAAAGTATGGAACTGACAATGTAACTCCAGCGATGGTAACTCGAGCTTTTTATGATCCCACCATCATTCCTACCTCAAGAATCAGTAGAATGGAGGTTGAATACAATGCGAATGAGCTGTTGAAAGCAATGAACCTTCCTCAAAAAACATGTCGTCACAGGCCTGAGAATGCCCCTCTTCCGATCACTAATACTGACAATCAAATCATACGTGATTTATTTGTCTGCTATGACCTTAAGTATTAAGTAAAAGGCGCCAACAAGTATGCGACTTCCTTAACAATGGTCAAAGCAACAACTTGGGGGTCAATACCTTGGATTGACGAAAAAGTTGATCGTATATGGGTAAAGAAATTGATTCCTGAGTAAGATCATTATGCTGAATTGGGTGCTTAACATTGGGGAGAAACCATACAAAAAGCCTACAGCTACGCATGTGGTTTCAAGTCAAAGACTCACGTAAAATTCGAGTTCATAATCAAGGCTATTTTAGGAGTAAGAGTTGAACCCAAAGTCGGCTATCATCATGTAACAGAGATCCGATTAAAAAGAGAAGACGACAAATTCTATACCATCATGGAAAGAGACTTCTCGGATCTTCCTCTTGTTGACATTGAAGATATGTTACTGTTGATGACTCAAGACACACTCAAACACCTGAACACTGACGACTACATTGACCTGAATTCAGCTCTACTCATGTATACTCGTCGTATTGTGATCAAGAAAAGAGTTGAAGATTTGCAACTTGGTGTTGAAAGTTATCAGAAGAAGCTAAACCTCACGGCTCCATACACAGAAGTTCTTGCTATTCATCACAAAAAAAGTCCGTACACAAGCACTACAAAACCGGTTCCGGGCACTTTTTACTTGAATGGATCCGGTGAGAAGAAATTCATGAGAATAGCGGAACTCTCTAAGTTTAGTGACGGGACTCTTGAGCAAGTTCGGGACACATTGATTCAGATCAAACGAACCAAGAATCATCCCCAACTTACCGTCCAGTGGCACAAAGGGTACGCAACAAGTGTTAACTACCTGATAAATAAGATCAATGAGAAGTTGTGGGAAAGACGCTTGATGAGGAGTATTGAACGATTCGTTGGTGGCAGACCATATGGAGCACACCACAAGCTGATGCAACGATCCATCTAATGGGTCGTACTATCTCAGGTCTATTCCATATTGGTTAAATTTGTGAATATGTAAATTTTGTAAATATTGTGCTTTTGTGGCTTGTTGTAGTGTAAAAGTGTGATACTTTTCAAGAATCTCTCTCGGGATTCTAAATCTTTCAAACATATCGTACTCAAGCACTACAACTAACCCTCATTAATTTGAGGGGGGAGCATTAATATGTTCTTTGGCCAACATCAAATTTCATTTTATTACCCAAAGACCGGTTAACCCATTAATATCCAAAATATTGATGGTTAACATTTTGGAAAGGGGAGAAAATCAGATTAAGGAGACTTAATGATATTTGGCTAAACAATAAAAAGGCTTAAAAGATGAACCAACCTAACATGTGTAATGCACAAGTTAAGGGGGAGCGTTTTTGATGATCAAAACCACTTAAGGCACAAAAACTTTGATTACAATATCACAAGTGCTTTAAGTGATTTTTCAAGGATTTTGTTTTTCATGGTGACAATACTTACCCAAAACACATTTAATTCACGACGGATGTGGTGACAAAAGGGTGGTAGGTATAGGTATTAGTCCAATGATTCATCAGAACCGATGGAATCTTCCCAAGGACAATTCCCTGGATTGAATTAGAAGTCCTAGGAAAGATGGAGAATGATTGTGAACGTAGCTGAATGCAGACCAAGTACTTAAGCTAGCACTAGAACAATCACAACAAGGTGCTAGTGATGACGTATTGGTAAGCATTGAAGGGGTTGAAGAATGAAAAAGAATTGTAAAGATAAAGGGTGTAAAGAAAGAAGCCCTCCTTACAACTTTTGGCAGAAATCGGGTCAATACATATGCTATTGAGATCATTTGTTAATGATTTTCGATATTGAAGAAAGACATCATGGACCCAGTGATGCAATGCACAACCCTCCCCAGCTAACTCAAATATCTCTCAAAAGGTATTTGTTTTAATCACACGGAGATCAACATGTTATCTATTGGTTTATTCACTCCGAATATACTGATATTGAATAGGTGGCACTCCTCTCCAGCCATCGCTCACTAAATCAAAACGCACTATCGAGTCTAGAGCCACGAGATAATCAAAAGTCTCATTAGGACACTTTCCATTTATTCCTTGCTTTCTCACACGCTGTGAAAAGTAAGAGATCTTTATGAGTCCTACGCAGTATTCTTGTAATATTGCCAGAACATCCGAGTGATACACAAGTATTACAATGAAGATGGAAATCCTGCTAGAGCCAACATCAAACAAGCTCATGGTAGGTGACACGTGCGGTTCTTTAAGAACCAATCTTGTGAAAACTGGAAAGAAACAGTAGTTTAATTCTTAAGTAAACTTAAACTCGTTCCAGGCCTCTACGCATTATCGTATGATCTTGCCAGAACACTCAGAGTGACACTCTTTAGTGTTCACGATGAAGAGTGGAAATCCTTCTAGTGTTAACATCAAACAGCACTTGGTAGGTGACAAGCAAGATTCTATTTGAATCAAGCTCGTGATAACTGGAAAGCAACGATGGTGAAAATCTTAATTGAAATTCACTTGTTCCAGGATTCATGAATTGACGGCTTCAATAATGAGGATTTTTAATCGAAATGATTCACTCTTTATGTTCGCAATCAGGCTTAGTGATCGTCGAATAAAGAGAACGGGTTTACCCGCGAAATCCTGTCAGGAAGTTACTTAATTGAAACTATCCGTCACATGTACGATATCTAATATCGTCCAACGGTCTTCACTGACCGGAGGTAAAATGCTACCGATTTAGAATGAAATGTACCAAGCCATTTCGTTCATGTCTTTTTATGTTGCGGAATTTGAAGATGGTGGCGTTGCGGTGTACCAGATGAAGTCGTTTCCACATGCTTATGTCTTTCTGCATCAATTTCAACAAAATTCAAGAAAGTTCAAGATGAAGTCTTCCACTGTACCAAACTCTGAAACTTTCAAGAATTCAACAAAAACATAAGTGTGTGGAACATGGAGTCACGAGGAGCCAAGAATCACAAGAAGGTAAAGATCGCACGTGAAGGGTCAAAAGAACAATGCTCTAAAGCTAAAGCTTAAAAGAGCAACATCAACATATTCACAACGAAAAGAAAAGTAAGAGAAAGGACTACGAGCTGAAGAACGAAGACTTAGTATAGTATGCTAGGTTTAGGACTTTGCAATTTGGAGTGACCTCCCTTAGGGGGAGATTGTTGGAAATACGTTTTTAACGTATATTAGAAGTATCGGCCACTCCAACAATATTGTAATACGTTTAGTAGCTCGTAGTTAATGGTTAAGTTATATTAATGTTTAACCCGGCCCATGGGCTTGTCATGGGTCGGAGGCCCAAGTCCATTAAGGACTTGGGTATATAAACCCCTTTCCACCATGGAAAGGGGTGTTGGTTGTTTACTCATTTTCACACACATTAATAAAGTTTCTTTGTTTCTCAATCTTGTTTCTCTCTCTAGATTTACAACAACCCTCTTGATTAGATTATAGATTATCATTGTTCTACATGGAAACTTTCTATTTTTGGAAAGTTTCTATTTTTTGAAACTTTCTATTTTAGGAAACCTTCTTTAACACCCCCAAATTTACACGCAGCGGAATAAATCTTTGGGTGCTAAACAATGATACAACAACACATAATTTATAAAGAACGACTCGAAAATAGACGTTTTAGATTTATCGTTCCTAAAACATTTGTCAGAGTAGCGTAGTCCCAAGTAATCGTTACCAAAAGATAAGTTAAAACAACATACTGCTTTGTTGTTCAAACTCTTTGATTTATTTATCATTCCATTTTCAAAACAAACCAATATGTTGTTTTAACTTATCTTTTGGTAACGATTACTTGGTACTACGCTACTCTGACAAATGTTTTAGGAACGATAAATCTAAAACGTCTATTTTCGAGTCGTTCTTTATAAATTATGTGTTGTTGTATCATTGTTTAGCACCCAAAGATGTATTCCGCTGCGTGTAAATTTGGGGGTGTTAAACCTTCTATTTTTAGAAAGTTACTTATTATTACACAACAACTATAATAATACAAGAAATACAAGTAATACCTAATCAGAATATACATAATATATGATAAACAAAGCATAACGTTAAAATCAGTAAAACAAGACATGGACATATAAAACAAGCTAAGACATGATATAAAATCAGTTACGTACTCAGTAATCAGAACACTTATACGCGTATACTATTTATGTAGCATTAGTGAGACCGAAGTAGGACTCTCTTCTGTTCGCCTTCTTCATTCACTGGACATAAGGTACGGATTTCCCGTCCTTTCAGTATGGACATTCTTTCCTTATTAGGATTTCCCCGTCTGCAGCCAACTGTTTTCCAGTATTTGTTTTATATGTTTGATACTTATGTTAGAATAAGAGCCTAAGCCATATACATGCATGAACAGTGTCACCTAGTTATGGAGGTACTAGGGACGAGCTCGGGACCAATCCCGTCCCGAACCCGTCCCGATTTAGTGCTCCCGATTTTTTCCCGATCTAAAAAGTTATGTACCGATCCCGTGCCGAACGGGATTCAGGAATCGGGAATCGGTACCGGTACGGGTATCGGTACCGGGAAATCGGGATTTTTCCGTTTTTGGGAATTTCCCAATTTGGTACTGGTCCCATCCCGAATTAGTCGTCTCGGATTTTTTTTCACCTTATTTCGTAGTCCCGGTCCCGTACCGAACGGGATTCGGGTATTGGGAATCAGTACTGTTCCGGGAACGATTCGGGTTCGGATTCGGGATTCGGGTCCAAATGCTCATCCCTAGGAGGTACCATAACCATAACACTGGAAGCACCAGTGTTATGACTTCCCCACGGCGAAGTAATTGCTCATGGCGTCCCTTTTCAGTTTTGGCCATTATATTATATTATCATGTGGGGCGTATGGGTGCATCCTAGTTACATTTTCAGCAGTATTATCAGAGTAAATGCAATGTGCCTTGCGTTCTTCACTAGGAGTTGATCCCTCCTACCCAGACTATTTAATTAGAGGCAAACCCTCTAATTGCATGACGAGATCTCCCCTCCAAGTATTCATGCATGGTGGAACCTCATGACCTATATGGGCTATTTGGCTAATTAAAACAGATTTTCATAGAAACATAAGTCTTTTCAAACTATAAAACCCGTTTTATGAACATGAATCCAGATTGCTTAGAACTTATGTTATTCCGCTGTTATTATTCTTATTTATGTTTAGCTATTCATACTATGTCGTATATCCGTGCACTGAGCATTATGCTCAACCGTTACTTTCCTTTCCATGTCCCAAAACGACAGGTACCCAAGGACGGACTCAAGCATTTAGAGGAAGTACATAGGATGGAAGCTGCCATAGACTTCTTCTCCTTTTTGCTCCATATACTTATGCTTGTTTAGTCTTTCCTAGTTCATTTACTTTATTATGTTTTAGGCTTATGTTTGGGAACCAATGTTTGATTCCGGTTTTCCCTATGGTCATGTATGTTTTACTACATATTACCTTGCATGCTTTGATGACACGCTATTATTACGCTTAACGGTCCACTTATCAAAGTAGGGTGTTACACATAAGCTTTTTCTAGCTTATGAGATTTGATATAATGAATTGTGTTCTTTTGGTATTGATAATAGTTAGAGTTATTGATTAGTTAATGAAGTCTATATACCTGTTCGAGTTACTGTTCACCTAATAATTGGATAGTTAAAGTTGTGATTTCAGAGTTAGTGTTAAAGAGCTTTGCAAAAAAATGGCGCTTTTAGGCATTTCCAGTATTAAGTTAGTTAGTTTGGATAGATAGTTATGGTGTTAGTATAAGGCTGGTGTCTCGATACTAGTCAGTTTGGAAAGATAGTTAATAAGTAGAAACTTAGTAGTTTATTCAATTCCAGTTGCTGAGATTTGAAGATGTTATCGTTGCTCTTAAAGTTCATGAGTGTTCGTTAAAGTGATGAGGATTTTCAGTTAAAGCCTTCGATTCAGTTTCTTTGAGATATTTCTGTTAAGCTGTAAATATAGACATCATATATTTGGTTTCTTGTTTCGGTTTGATTCTGCAGGTTAACAAGTTATGCAAGTTGGTGCCTTAATGATTTCTGTCAATTTTTAGTTCACAATTAATAGTTGCAGTTCACAAGCTAGTAGAATAGAAGAAGTTGGAGGTGTGATAGCAAAAGTTGGCTCAGCGCCATACTTCGTCATCAAAGGTCTTGGTTTCGGTTTCGCAGGTCAAGTACGTTTTAATTCTTTGCATTTTATTAGTCTTGTTACTGTTAGTGTGTAGTATAAATGTATTGGTTTAATGCTTCTTGTGATTGTTCTTATATGTTCTTTAATTGTTTTTATTTCCAATTTACGGTCGAGCCGATAGCTTAGTTGAGTTTCTGATTATCCTGCATAAGTAGCGTTCAGCAGATGGTTAACTCTTAGCTTATACATTAGGTTGTTGGTGATTGGATATCAGTTTAATAAGCATTCAATTACTTTAGAATTGGGATTGTGAAATTAGTTAAGTTGATAGAGGATGGTTAATAGTAGCTTAGCAGATGAAACTGAATTGCTTAATGAGTTTCATAGGATTTATGATAATCTAGTTAGAAGCTATTGTGCAATAGATGGTAAGGAAATATCTTGGTAAAAATCTTGATAGAGTCTAGTAAAAAAACGTGTATCTGTTATTTAGAAAATGCAAATTGTAAATTTTTACTAAAGTTCATATTAGGCCCTTAAACTTGTTACTTGTCTTTCAGTCACACTCCTTTTCTGTTAATTTTGGTTAGTCTTGCTTTGTTAGTTATAGAGCTGTAGGACCTCGGTTAGACATTCCAGTTAAATCTGTTTCAAAATTAGTCCTGACCGTTAGTTTGTTGGGCTACTTACTTTTTGGGCCTGTTAGTTAAGATTTGTCTGGGCCTATTGAATGTAATCACTAGAGCAGTGATTGTTGTTTGGGCTTATTAGTTATATAAACTGATTTTGTTTTGTTTTATAGATTTTGATATTGTTTGTTAAAAACATTTTGCTAAATAGAATATACATTTTATAGATTTGATATTAGTTTTATAAAATTGTTGCAGTGTATAATTTTGAATCTTGCAATTTAAATTTGTAGAATAAATTTACATTTTACATGTTAATATTTTGTGCTTTATTTGTAGTAATTACAATATGTTTGTAGAATAGTAAGTATACGTAGGTAATATAGTATATTTTTACATTTTTACATGATTGTGTGCAAGTAGCTTAAAAGCCAAAATTACAAATTTTATCACCAAAAACAATTAAGTCAAGCTTAAAAACGTTAAATCAATTCGATAAGACCGAGAGACAACTACACTAAAAATACAAATATTAAATGGCGCGCTACCGGTTCTTTTCGTGAAGATTAACGGTTTCGAGTGAGACGTATTGGATTTTGAGATCCGTTCACTTTGTGAACGTTATTTTTACGTATTATAAATAAAAAATATAAAAAAAATCAAAAAGAAAAAAAAAATTAAAAAACCACAAAATCAATTCTTTTCCTAAAGAATTGAACAAAAAAAATACAAAAGTAATGTTTTTCCTAAATGATTACACCAAAAATATTATTGTATATATCGTTTTCAATCATTTTTACGTACATATTATATTTTCTTTAAAAAATCAAATAAATACAAAAATATTTTTGATATATTATTATATGTAAATAAGTATACGTAGATACGAACACTTAATATACCTACTTCCATAAGTATTGCCAAGGCAATACACCGTATTTAGGGGCGTTCCAGTCCTAAGTACGTGTATCGATCAAATTTAATTAAGGCACAATAGATAAATACTGCAATCTACTTGAACTTGAGAAAGAGGCCACTGTGTGGGGGGGTATAAGGCGAGTGTATTTCACATTCTAAAGAAGCAGGCTCTTAAGTGCTACGTGTCGCCTCGTTTCTCCGCTTCCTTGTGTGTCTTTCGAAAGTGATAGTTGTGAGTAGTGCGCCACCAAAGTAGTACTACGTAGTAATATATTACTTTCTTGTGGATATTAATTATTGCACGTCGAGAGAGATAATCTCTTCTCTCTCAAAAGTCGACCGAGAGCTCCTCTCTCACTCCTCGAGTTTATTTACATGTGTACTGGCACACGTGTAACCATACCACCTTTGGTGTATTACTTTCTTCCCCGAGGAAGTGTTTAAAACGTCATTCACTTGTATATACATTCGGCCACCTTGCTACACATGGATACTCGTTCCATGTTGGAGATTTTGCAACAACGATCCACCAACGCTAATTATTCGCCTTATTCGAATTGTAGTGGTCCACATGATACTTATTTATGTAATCAAAACAATGGCTATTATGGGGAGGGTTATGCTGATAATGGAACCGAGAACCCTAATTTTCAACCTAACCTTTAAATGGACTACACTTGTAATGACTATATGGGATATTCTGGCTTTTTTATCACAACCTTCACCATCATTTCACGAGCAAAACTTTAATGAACCATACCAAACCAAGAATTTTCCAATTATGGAGGCTTTCACAATGCTGAAAATTTTTAATGCTATAATCAAGACACCTTTCATAATCAAGTATTTTCAAACAATAAAGGTTTTCGAAATGATGATAATTTTCAAGGCTATAATCAAGAAACCTTTCAAAATCAAAGATTTTCACATTATGAGGGTTTTCAAAATGTGAAAATCCGTTAATTTGAGGTCGTTATTTTATTCTCAAGTATTATTTATAATCATTATTTTATTGTTACTTTATGAACTCACTCACTTTTGGGAAGAAATTAGGGCTTACGTGCATAATTTAACGTCTTTTACGTTTAAACCGGAAACCAAAGGTTTACGTATTTACGCTTTTGTGCTCCGTTTTTTATGAGACAATTTTTATTAGAATCATTTTGTGTCGTAGTTTCATATTTTGCAAAAACGTTTTTCGTAAATCGACCCGAAGGCACGTAAATTGAGGAAAATAGAATCGAGGATTACCCGTAAAATAATAGAGGTAAGACAAGTTTTACACTTGTCCCACCCCCCATACATGTGGCGACAACATAAGCTCACAAGAGCTTGTTGTCAAAATTCTACTAGCCCATGAGACACTTGTATCATAAGTTAGCAAGAATACATAACCTCAAACTTCCAACACACTGTAACACCCTATTTTAGAAATGGAAATATCACAGCAATTATGACGTGTCATCAAAGCATACAAGGTAAAATGTCTAAACATTACTTGACCATATAAAGGAAAATACCAGAATCAAACATCGGTAGTCCAAAAGTAAAGCTCATCACACACAAACATAGTATAATAAAGGAAAAGGACTAAACAATGTCCAAAGCATAAGTATCATAAAGAAAGGAAATGCATAATGTAAAGAAGGCTAGACAGCTTCCAGTCCATATGCACGTACTCTTAGTGTCTACGAGCGTCCCTGAGTACCTGCCGTTTTGGGAACATAGAAAAGGAAAACGGCTGAGCAATACGCTCAGTGCACGGATGTACAATAAAGCATGAATAGGATAAGCATATAACATAATAACAGCGGAAGAAACTAAGTCCCGAGTAACCTGCTTAAGTCTTAATAAAACTGGTTTTATAGTTTGAAAGTCTTATGTTTATCTTATAAAAACTGTTTGTCATATTTTACCATTAGCCAATATAGGTCATGAATATCCACCGTGCATGAATAATTGGAGGGGTGACCTCATCATGCAAATTATAGGGGCTGCCTCTAATTTAATATACTGGTTTATGGGTAGGAGGGATCAGCTCCTTGTGAAGGACGCAAGGCACACACCACATTCACCATGTAATCCTGAATAAAAACGTGTAACTAGGATGCACCCATACGTCCCACATGATAAATATAAATAAATGGCCAAAAGCTGAAGGGACGCCACGAGCAATCACTCCGCCGTGGTGAAGTCATAAAATCAGTGCCTCTAATGTTATGGTTATGGTACCTCCATAACTAGGTGAAACTGGTCATGCATGTATATGGCTATAGGTAATCATATTTAAACATAAGAAATCAAACTTATACTTATACTACGGGAAAACAGTTGGCTGCATACGGGGAATCCTAATAAGGAAAGAATGTCCATACTGAAAGGACGGGAATCCGTACCTTATGTCCAGTGAACGAGAACGATGAACTGCGAGAATCCTACTTCCGAAACCCAAGTGCTACATAAATACGTACATGAAATAAGTATCTGCTTACTAAATACATAGCTAGTTTTATGTCATGTCTTAGCTTATTTAATGTGTTCTTACTATATTTTACTGTTTAAAGCCTTAAACTGTGTTAAATCTTATATTCTGTTCATTCTGATTAAGTGTTTCTGATATTTCATGTGTTATTATACTTACTGTGTAATAATAATTAACTTTCCAAAAATAGCAGGTTTCCTAAAATAGAAAGTTTCCAAAAATAGAAAGTTACCAAAAATAAAAAGTTTCCAAAAATAGAAAGTTTCCAAAAATAGAAAGTTTCCAAAAATAGAAAGTTTCCAAAAATAGAAAGTTTCCAAAAATAGAAAGTTTCCAAAAATAGATTTACTACTTAAAATAGATAAGTTTCTAAAAATAGAAAGTTTCATTAAATAGATTAGCTGCCTTAATTAAATAAGTTTTCATAAATAGATTAGCTGCCTTAAATAACTAAGTTTCTAAAAATAGCTGGTTTCCATAAATAAATTAGCTGCCTTATTTAATTAAGTTTCTAAAAATAGAAAGTTTCCATAATTATAAATAAGCTAGTTAAATAAGCTAAGTAAATAAGTCTAAGTGTTTTCATGATTATTTTCTAAGTCATATGATATATTGTATAGTTTAATAATTATTTCATGTAATTTAATTAAACTATAGGTTATAATATTTAATTAAAGTATAACATGTTTTAATTAAATATATTAAATACTTAGGTTAAAATATGTATTATTAAACATTAATAATATAACCTAAGTCATGTTAATTAATTAATTATATCCATGGTTTTTAAAATAATTAATTAATTATAAGTCTTAATAATATAAATACTTAGGTTAAAATAATTTCATGATTATTAATAAATAATTAACCTAAGTCATGTTATTAAATTAATCTCATCTTTTATTAATTTAATTTTAACATATGTTTATAACATAAACAAAACTAACATAACCATGATCCGGATCTAAGCTTAAAAACATGCACCGGGCATGAATCGACACCGTACCCCGACCCAAATCGGGGTACCCCTTGCTGCCGTGGGACCCACACGCACCAACCAAGACCAAAATGGTCTTGGTGGTGTCGGCTAAGCAAACCGAAACCCCCTTGGGGTCGGTTGTAGCCTGCGGCCTAAAACACAACAACCCTTAATCGACCCTCTGATTTAATTAATGATCAAAACATGTTAGATCTATGTTTAATTAATGTGTTTTTATAAAAAACATCACGTGTTCATAATTAATAAGAAGATTAATAAAAAAGAAAAGGTTTAAAAAAAGGTTTTACCGTATTCGTGGATCAAGAGGGTGAAGAACAAACACGAACAAACAATAAATCAATAAGATCCAAGATCAAAGAATCACCTTGATTGGTGATTGTAGGTGGCGGCACAAAGAGAGGAGAAAAGGGAGGGTTTTAGGTTTTTCCTGTAATCTTCTGTAAAGTAATTTTTGAGTAGTAAAAATTACTTAACCCCCTTTTAGTAAAATTGGTAATGGGCTTGGCCCATTACCCTTGTTTTAGCCGCAGGTAGGGACCCCCCCCCCCCCCCCGTGGGGTTCCCGTACCTCGTTTCGTGTCTTGTTATTTAGTACTCGTTTATGTTTAGTTATGTTCGTGTTTTAAATGTTCTCGTTACGTAAATACCATACTCTTATATACGCTCGTATTAAATATATATGTAAATAATAATAGCTCGTGTTTTAATTACGCTCGTGATTTCGTGATCGTATGTTCGTGATTAATTATCGCTAAATAATTATTACGTGATCGTTCATATAAAATACTTATCTTGTTCTAACACGTACGTAATACGTAAACTCCTAACACGTAATCGTAATCATGCTATATTAGGAAAGTTTTTAACTAGTACGTACGGTCCTAAGGGTACTATGCATGATAAAAGCATGCGGGTTTTACAACTCTTCCCCCCTAAAAAGAATAACTCGTCCCCGAATTATAGATAAAGTAAACTTGAAAAGAAGAACATACCCGAATTCAAAATATGAAATGAGGGTAAGAAGCCCGGATAGACTCCTCTGTTTCCCAAGTGGCTTCCCGCTCGGTATGATCCCTCCATAGAATTTTGACGAATGGAATCGTCTTCTTTCTCATGACTCGTTCTTGCCTGTCAAGAACTCGTTCGGGTTCTTCTATAAAAGTGAGATCTTCACGTATCTGTTCCAGTGGATACTGAACCATGTGAAGGGGATGATATTGGTACCCTCTGAGTAAGGACACATTAAACACATTGTGCACATGCGAAAGCTGCGGAGGTAACGCCAATCGGTAAGATACTTCACCGACTCGTTCAATGATATCAAACGGTCCGATGAAACGAGGACTAAGCTTACCTTTAATCCCGAAGCGTCTAACACCACGTGCCGGCGAAACCTTAATGAAGACGTGATCTCCTACGTTAAAGTGTAAATCCCTACGATGCTTGTCGGCGTAACTCTTTTGATGTGACCGTGCCTCCTGAATTTTCTGCCTAGCTACTGCAATCTTCTCGTTTGTCATCTCTATGATTTCTGGTCCTTCGAGTGTTCGCTCGCCAACCTGATCCCAGTAGATTGGGGCGCGACACTTTCTGCCGTATAACATCTCAAATGGAGCACACTTGATGCTTGCGTGCCAGCTGTTGTTGTACGCAAACTCCACCAAACAGATGTATTCGTCCCAATCACCCGTCCATTCTAATGCACATGACCTCAACATATCCTCCAATGTCTGAATGGTTCGCTACGACTGTCCGTCCGTTTGAGGATGAAAAGCCGTGCTAAGCTTAAGTTGTGTACCCCAAGCTTTCTGCAGACTTTTCCAAACGTGCGAAGTGAATCGAGGATCTCTGTCTGAGACGATGCTGGATGGTGCACCGTGGAGTCTCATGATCTCTCGTGTATACGTATCTGCGAGTTTACTTACCGTATCTTCCTTGCGGATCGGTAAGAAATGAGCTGATTTGGTAAGTCGATCAACGATAACCCAAATCGCATCGTGCTTCCTTTTGGTAGGCGGAAGACCGGTAACAAAATCCATGGTGATTTTGTCCCACTTCCACTCTGGAATATCCAACGGTTGAAGGAGACCGCCAGATCGCTGATGCTCGATCTTAACCTGCTGGCAGGTAAGACATTTGGAGACGTAAGTGGCCACATCCTGTTTCATACCACTCCACCAAAAGTACTGCTTGATGTCATGGTACATTTTAGTTGAACCAGGATGTATCGAGAATGGGGAGCTATGAGCTTCTGCTAGCAAAGCTTCCCGGAGTTCTTGGTCGTCAAGAACACAAAGTCTAGTGCCCTGCCATACGATACCATCTGCATCTACTCTGAATTCTGTCTGCTTCTCCAAATTCTGTATTATCGCCCAGATTTCTCCGTCATCCTTCTGAGCCTCCTTGATCTTAGATAGTAACTCGGGTTCTACACTAAGATTAGCCCAGTAACCGTGTTGTCCACGTACCATGATCTCGATGTCTAGTCGCTCAAAGTCTCTTATGATTTCCTCTTCGATTCTAATGCTGTTGATCATTCTGGACTTCTTACTAAGGGCATCTGCTACTACATTTGCCTTTCTGGGATGATACTGTAGATTTATGTCATAATCCTTCAACAGCTCTAACCATCTCCTCTGCCTCATTTTCAATTCACGCTGAGTGAAGATATACTTCAAGCTCTTGTGGTCCATGAAAATGTCACATGATTCTCCATATAAGTAGTGTCTCGATATCTTTAATGCAAACACGACTTTAGCAAGTTCCAGATCGTGCGTGGGGTAATTCTCTTCATAAGGCTTAAGCTGCCGTGAAGCGTACGCGATCACTTTCCCATGTTGCATGAGAACACAGCCAAGTCCCTTCCCCGATGCATCGCTGTAGATTTTTAATCCACCCGTACCAGATGGTAGAGTAAGAATAGGTGCAGAAACTAGCTTCTGCTTCAGGTCTTCAAAGCTCTTCTCTCGATATTCAGTCCAGACGAATTTCTCCCCTTTCCGCATCAGTTTGGTCAATGGTAGTGCTAGGCGGGAAAAGTTCTCCACGAACCTACGGTAATAGCCAACTAAGCCTAAGAAACAGCGGACTTCCGTCGCTGATGTCAGCCTCGGCCACTTAGTAATGGCCTCAACCTTCGCTGGATCCATAGTGATTCCTTCTGCTGATACAATGTGACCTAAGAATGCCACCTTTTCTAACCAGAACTCACACTTGGAGAATTTAGCATACAGCTGCTTCTGGCGAAGAATCTGTAGTACTGTACGAAGATGGTCTTCGTGTTCCTCCTTGGACTTAGAGAAAATCAGGATGTCATCGATGAAAACAATGACGAACTTGTCCAGAAATTCATGGAAGATTCTGTTCATCAGATCCATGAACACTGCTGGAGCATTTGTGAGGCCAAATGGCATAACTACAAACTCGTAGTGGCCATAACGAGTACGAAAGGCAGTCTTAGCAATATCCTACTCCTTGATTCGTAACTGGTGATAGCCTGACCTAAGATCGATCTTGGAGAAGTGTTTGGCCCCTTGGAGTTGGTCAAACAGATCGTCAATGCGTGGCAGTGGATACCTATTCCGAATAGTAATCTTGTTGAGCTCGCGATAGTCTATGCAAAGACGCATACTGCCGTCCTTCTTCTTAACAAACAAGACCGGTGCGCCCCATAGAGATGCGCTCGGTCGAATGAAACCTCGTTCAAGAAGTTCTTGCAGTTGATCCTTTAGCTCCTTCAGCTCTATGGGAGCCATGCGATAAGGAGCCTTGGAGATTGGTTCAGCTCCTGGAACCAGTTCGATACTGAATTCCACTTCTCGTGCAGGTGGTATGCCCGGAAGTTCTGTTGGAAACACATCTTGGAATTCCGACACTATTGGTTGATCCTGAATCGATGGAGATTCAGCATCCATGTCGTGAACCGTAGCTAGATAACCCTCGCAGCCATGTGACAGTAGTGCACGCGCTTGCAGGGTGGATATGACTTGTACAAACCGTCCGGGTATGAACCCATTATGAATGTACTCTGGTGCGTTGACATCACCGAAGATAACTCGATATGAATGGTAGTCTATAGTAGCATGATACTTGGATAGCCAATCCATGCCCAAAATCATGTCGAAGTCATTCATGTCCAGCGGAAGTGCGTCCACAGGTCGAACCTTATCATCAAATTCTAGGGGAAGACTCTTGTATACATGGGTGATTAATACAGAGTCCCTCAAAGGCGTGGAAATAGTAAGCCTATTTTCTAGTGGCAAGGGAGGCATCGTAATGTTCTTAGCATAAGCAGTAGAAATAACCGAGTGAGTAGCACCCGTATCGAAAAGAACACATGTAGCGCGACCATACATATACAATATTCCAGTGATGGTACTTGTAGACTTGTTGGCCTGGTCTCGAGATGTCGTGTAGACACGCCCGGCAGTAGGAGGCGGCTTGGTATCAGCATGTCCCGATGTACCCTCCATCTCGCCATTACGGCAATCCTTCATGATATGGCCAGGAAGACCACACTTGAAGCACGCATCAGTATTACGGCGACATGGTCCTGGGTGCCTACGGTGGCAAGTAGAGCAAAGAGGATGAGTGTATCCTCCAGCAGGTGCTCTGGCTGGCTGAGGACCTGATAAAAAACATTTTACATGAGACATAATAGTTGGGTACAAAGGACGAAGCGGATAATCGTAAGATTGAATACCAGTGATAGCTGGACGGCTAGGATGTGAACCTCTCTGGTTCTGGTCCCTACCGTTTCCATGGTTCCTGGTAGCAATTTGCTAAAGTGTCAGAATATGAGTTATAACATAAAACATAAGAAATTTCATAAGTATTAGGACCTGCTGTTGCTGCATTGCCCGGCGTTGTTATGATAATTGTCATTACCGCCACGCCTATCCGTAGCAGATCGGTCATTAGTCTGACCGTTTCCCTTGGGCTGATGAGGCTGCTGCTGAGTAGCCGGCTGAGACCGGTCCCCAGTTTTCTTCCTGGAAGATACATTTAGGAGATGAATAATTGACATATGGAAAGTATACGGATTGGTCACCGCTTGAATACTAAGGTTTACCTCTTGTCGGGTCTTTCAGCTTCCCCGAACTCATCCCTCTCCTGCAGCAGCTCCAGTTTCCGTGCTGCATCGGCCACTTGTGCTACAGTATTGAACGTAGCACACACCAGATTGTTTGCGACCGATGTGCGAAGAGCCCATCTGAAGTGATGTGCCTGCTCTTCTGGAGTACCTGCTGCCGCACCAAGGAAACCAGCCAAGTGAAGAAAGTGCTGCATAAACTCATTGCTATTCTCCCCAGCCCTCTGACTGATCCCATGGTACTCTCTCTTGAGCTTGTACTGCTCAGCCTTGGGAAAGAACTGCTCCATCACCCTGTCCTTGAACTGAGCCCAAGTCAAACCAGCAACCCACTCATCACCACCGTCAGATTACATCAAAGCTAACCACCAGTTGAGTACATCGCCTTCGAACTGATAGCATGCCAACCTCGCCTTGTATGCGGGGTCACAGCCCATAGCGTTGAAGATCTTCTCGATGTGAGCCAACCAGCTTTCAGCATCACTAGGGCTATCTGTCTTCTCAAAAGCTCGAGGGCGGAGCTTGTTGAATCTCTCCAGCCATACTGCTAATGTCACTGGAGGAGGAGGAGGAGGTGGCTGATTGTGTTGCTGCTGATTGTTGGCATCTTGAACTTCAGCCCGGATGTCATTCCTTAGTTGAGGAAGCAAGGCTTGCATGGCAGCCTGAATTGCAACATTGAGCTGCTCCTGTTCGCGTGTGAGAACCATCTGACAGTATAACATAAAACATATGATTAAACAGTTCAAAACATAAAATATAAAATATATACATGAAAAAAATTTTATACTAAAAATTTCACGAGAAAAATTTTATGCAAGAAAATTTTTGTGTATGAATGCATGATGCAGTTTTATGAAAACTTTGTATGCTCGAGAGTGAACGCCTCTGGTCAGTTCACTCAAAACAAAAGACATATCAAGGGGACGCCTATGTGTCGGTCCCAAATCTAAAAGTTTTGATAAAACACATGCGACTAAATAGGGCCAATCCTGTACCAACCATTACTTAGTCAAAAACCCTGTAACAATGACATATATATGTATGCTTAAAAATGATGAATGCATGAAAACAACTGTCAGTTCTAGGAAGACCGTAGTGACTACCCACTAATCACAGATCATAATTGAGAGCCTACAGGTCGAAGCCTTGGCTCTGATACCATAATTGTAACACCCCATTTTAGAAATGGAAATATCACAGCAATTATGGCGTGTCATCAAAGCATACAAGGTAAAATGTCTAAACATTACTTGACCATATAAAGGACAATACCAGAATCAAACATCGGTAGTCCAAAAGTAAAGCTCATCACACACAAACATAGTATAGTAAAGGAAAAGGACTAAACAATGTCCAAAGCATAAGTATCATAAAGAAAGGAAATGCATAATGTAAAGAAGGCTAGACAGCTTCCAGTCCATATGCACGTACTCTTAGTGTCTACGAGCGTCCCTGAGTACCTGCCGTTTTGGGAACATAGAAAAGGAAAACGGCTGAGCAATACGCTCAGTGCACGGATGTACAATAAAGCATGAATAGGATAAGCATATAACATAATAACAGCGGAAGAAACTAAGTCCTGAGTAACCTGGTTAAGTCTTAATAAAACTGGTTTTATAGTTTGAAAGTCTTATGTTTATCTTATAAAAACTGTTTGTCATATTTTACCATTAGCCAATATAGGTCATGAATATCCACCGTGCATGAATAATTGGAGGGGTGACCTCATCATGAAAATTAGAGGGGCTGCCTCTAATTTAATATACTGGTTTATGGGAAGGAGGGATCAGCTCCTTGTGAAGGATGCAAGGCACACACCACATTCACCATGTAATCCTGAATAAAAACGTGTAACTAGGATGCACCCATACGCCCCACATGATAAATATAAATAAATGGCCAAAAGCTGAAGGGACGCCACGAGCAATCACTCCGCCGTGGTGAAGTCATAACATCAGTGCCTCTAATGTTATGGTTATGGTACCTCCATAACTAGGTGAAACTGGTCATGCATGTATATGGCTATAGGTAATCATATTTAAACATAAGAAATCAAACTCATACTTATACTACGGGAAAACAGTTGGCTGCATACGGGGAATCCTAATAAGGAAAGAATGTCCATACTGAAAGGACGGGAATCCGTACCTTATGTCCAGTGAACGAGAACGATGAACTGCGAGAATCCTACTTCCGAAACCCTAGTGCTACATAAATACGTACATGAAATAAGTATTTGCTTACTAAATACATAGCTGGTTTTATGTCATGTCTTAGCTTATTTAATATGTTCTTACTATATATTACTGTTTAAAGCCTTAAACTGTGTTAAATCTTATATTTTTTCATTCTGATTAAGTATTTCTGATATTTCATGTGTTATTATACTTACTGTGTAATAATAAGTAACTTTCCAAAAATAGTAGGTTTCCTAAAATAGAAAGTTTCCAAAAATAGAAAGTTACCAAAAATAGAAAGTTTCCAAAAATAGAAAGTTTCCAAAAATAGAAAGTTTCCAAAAATAGAAAGTTTCCAAACATAGAAAGTTTCCAAAAATAGAAAGTTTCCAAAAATAGAAAGTTTCCAAAAATAGATTTACTGCTTAAAATAGATAAGTTTCTAAAAATAGAAAGTTTTCATAAATAGATTAGCTGCCTTAATTAAATAAGTTTCCATAAATAGATTAGCTGCCTTAAATAACGAAGTTTCTAAAAATAGTTGGTTTCCATAAATAAATTAGCTGCCTTATTTAATTAAGTTTCTAAAAATAGAAAGTTTCCATAATTAGAAATAAGCTGGTTAAATAAGCTAAGTAAATAAGCCTAAGTGTTTTCATGATTATTTTCTAAGTCATATGATATATTGTATAGTTTAATAATTATTTCATGTAATTTAATTAAACTATAGGTTATAATATTTAATTAAAGTTTAACATGTTTTAATTAAATATATTAAATACTTAGGTTAAAATATGTATTATTAAACATTAATAATATAACCTAAGTCATCTTAATTAATTAATTATATCCATGGTTTTTAAAATAATTAATTAATTATAAGTCTTAATAATATAAAGACTTAGGTTAAAATAATTTCATGATTATTAATAAATAATTAACCTAAGTCATGTTATTAAATTAATCTCATCTTTTATTAATATAATTTTAACATAAGTTTATAACATAAACAAAACTAACATAACCATGATCCGGATCTAAGCTTAAAAACATGCACCGGACATGAATAAACACCGTACCCCGACCCAAATCGGGGTACCCCTTGCTGCCGTAGGACCCACACGCACCAACCAAGACCAAAATGGTCTTGGTGGTGTCGGCTAAGCAAACCGAAACCCCCTTGGGGTCGCTTGCAGCCTGCGGCCCAAAACACAACACCCCTTAATCGACCCTCTTATTTAATTAATGATCAAAACATGTTAGATCTATGTTTAATTAATGTGTTTTTATAAAAAACATCACGTGTTCATAATTAATAAGAAGATTAATTAAAAACAAAAGGTTTAAAAAAAGGTTTTACCGTATTCGTGGATCAAGAGGGTGAAGAACAAACACGAACAAATAATAAATCAACAAGATCCAAGATCAAAGAATCACCTTGATTGGTGATTGTAGGTGGCGGCACAAAGAGAGGAGAAAAGGGAGGGTTTTAGGTTTTTCCTGTAATCTTCTGTAAAGTAATTTTTGAGTAGTAAAAATTACTTAACCCCCTTTTAGTAAAATTGGTAATGGGCTTGGCCCATTACCCTTGTTTTGGCCGCGGGTAGGGACCCCCCCCCCCCCCCCCCCCCCCCCCGTGGGGTTCCCATACCTCGTTTCGTGTCTTGTTATTTAGTACTCGTTTATGTTTAGTTATGTTCGTGTTTTAAATGTTCTCGTTACGTAAATACCATACTCTTATATATTTAATTACGCTGGTATTAAATATATATATGTAATTAATAATAGCTCGTGATTGAATTAAACTCGTGATTTCGTGATCGTATGTTCGTGATTAATTATCGCTAAATAATTATTACGTGATTGTTCATATAAAATACTTATCGTGTTCTAACACGTACGTAATACGTAAACTCCTAACACGTAATCGTAATCATGCTATATTAGGAAAGTTTTTAACTAGTACGTACGATCCTAAGGGTACTATGCATTTTAAAAGCATGCGGGTTTTACACACACACTTCCATTTCTTGCATGTGTTAACTAAAATCTTCATCAAACTTTCCCTCTCTCCCCATTGTAGTCGTGCTTCACCATCACCATACCTCCATTTTCACAAAACTTCAACTTACAACTTAATCTATATTCAATCTATATTGAAAACCACATAAAAGGAGGATGTTTTGAGGTGATTGCAACTTGTAAAAGGAAGTTTTCATGGAATCCTAGGGCTGATTTCTCAAGAGAAGTTCCTATATTTGAAGATCACTAAAAGTTTTCTTGAAAATTTAATAATTTGGGTACATAGAACAAGCTTGATCATCCAAAATCTCATCATTTCCATCACTTTGGTTGGTATAAGGATTGTTTCCTTTCTATCATCCTATTATTTTTTTAAATGTACTTATCTATTTATTTCTAAATGTATATGTAAGAGATCTATTAGTGATGATCAAGTGATTTCATGGGGATTTTATGTCATTAGATTAAGTTGATGAGGCTAAATCTACAAGTAAAAGATGTAAAATCATCACTAGATGAGTAGGCTGTTAAAAGCAGTAAGTTTCAACATTTTTAGTTGATCAAATGGATTGGATTATCTGATATAATGATAGATAAATGATATTTTCACAAGTGGTGAATTGGCCACACAATGGAATGTTAAAAATGAGCAAGATATGACCAAAATACTTTTGAGGTACTAATCTGACTGGTCTGTTTTGGACGAACTAAAAATGATATTTAGAAGCTGTTTGAAAAGGAGCCATAGCAGAGTAAATTCTAGATCATATCGTTTAGTTTCTACAGTAAAAAGTTAGGGTTCTAAATCATTATAGAACTCAAGATATGACAAAAATGGTGAACATGAGATTTCACATCAGATTTCACAATAGAATATTTAATCTTGGGGTAAAATTTTATACAAATAAGTATGTGAAAGTAAGTAATTGATAATAACTATATTAAAAATATGTTTATATACTATAATAAATAAGTATCACATTTTATAAAAATAAAACTCAACTAGTTTTCTAACTATATATATATATATATATATATATATATATATATATATATATATATATATATATATATATATATATATAAATATATATATATATATATATATATATATATATATATATATATATATATATATATATATATATATATATATATGTATATATATATATATATATATATATATATATATATATATATCTATATATATATATATATATATATATATATATATATATATATATATATATATATATGATTTTTCCGTCTTTTCGGCTAAAACCGAAAGGATGGCATTTTCGCCAAATAAAACTTAGATGGTCAGACCCATCTAATGTAAGATTTTTATAAAACATCTACTGATATAGAAACACATTTAACAACCAAAAATCGACAAACCCGAGCTTTGTAACATATGGACCCGTAATAAACCAAAATTAGCCTTGTTGGACCACTAGGCCCAACTAGTTTGGTTTAGCACTATTGGACTTGCTCATGGGCTTAACCCACTTGGGCCCAACATATGAGTATAGGCCTGGTCCTAAATAGATAAATGGAATAATAATACATATTGGACTCTTATTGTGCCTATTGGGCCTTAACATATATATGGGTTAAAATTAGTATAATTGGACTAAGTTAGCTAAATGCTTAACAACTAATAATGTTGTATAAAGTGATAAAATCCCACTTGATCATCATGTTTATGACATAATTACATATACATAACAACTTTTTATAAATATTATTCGACATAGTCTAAGATCGAGTATTATTTGTTTAGGTTTTCGTGATCGAGGCACGCGCCGTACATCTTAATTGCCGATAACCCGCCTTCCCACACCAACGTGAGTTCATAGCCTCGAACTCTTTTAAATATTTTATGAAATGTTTTATAAACCCGCGAGGGAGATAACATGCTAGTTTTAATAAAAATAGAACACAAGTCGTTCTAATTGTATGCTTATTGATATGGACCCGATTGATTGGATGACCCAATAAATGATTGAAATGGATTATTATTAGTTAGATTATGTCACTATAATTTCCATTAGCATGAATTGTGAACTACCGGGAGTAGGTGGACACTTATGCATATAATAGTACTATTTGGGGAAGATCGCCCCAGTTTGTGCCTTGACGGCTAATCCCCGTTGTGTCACATTGTGACGACACGCTTTTTTAAATGGGCAAATGAATTACAGGCTAGCTAACCGATATATTTTATAGAAAGGTAACAATGTCATGCAGCTTATAATAATCTGATAATAATAATGATAATGGTAACACTAAGGCTGCGGTCTCAAGATTAGTGTATGATATATGATTTGAATTATAATATATCGCCTGACTAGCAATATGGGGTCTTAGTACTAACATTATGCTTGTAATCTGCTTTTCATAACTGTTTTATATAACGGTTTTTATTATACTATAAACAACGTTAGAAAACGTATTTTATGGTACTGTTACGACAATGGTTCGTATAATGGTTTTGACGGCAAAGGCCTATGTTACGATTTACGACAAGGATTCGTAAAAAATATTTTTGGCTTATGTTATGATTTACGACAAGGATTCGTATAAAATGTTTTTGGCATATGTTATGATTTATGACAGTGATTCATATAAAATGTTTTTGGCCTATGTCATGGTCTATGACAAAGACTTGTACAAAATGTTTTTCGGTAATAATTATATACCGGCATTATGTTAATGGTTTTATCAAACTCTATGAACTCGCTCAGCGTTTCGCTGACTTTTAACATGTTTTATCTCAGGTACTTGAAGTTAATTCTCGGGAAGACGACAAGATTTTATGGCCCGCATTTAAATAAAAATTTCCATTCGAATGTTTTGTAAACTCGTAAGACATACTTTGACCTGAGGACCTATGTAATTTGGTATTTATGAATGGAAAATGCTTTATTATTAAATGACGCGATTTTTAAGCGTTGTCTATGATTTGAGTAATGTGCTATCCTGTAACACCAACGACTCTACCGTTGATTCGAAATATGAATATTTGGGGGTGTTACAGTTTGGTACCAGAGCTCTCGTTACAGAGAACGAAATATTTTTAAAAACCAAGGTTTTGAATAACACAATTCAAAAATCTTTTAACCATAAATATTTTAAATAAATATTTTGAGTAAAATGTTTAAAAATCTTTTGACTATAACGGTGCCAAAGAATTCCCGAGTTACCGACAAGGCCAGACTGAGACGTGTTATTTTAATATATATATATATATATATATATATATATATATATATATAACTTGGATTATATATATGTTGTAAGTTGATTACATGATTGTTTAATGATTATTCTAATACTTATACGAGATATTTATACGACGTAGATTGTCAAAAGGAACCCTAACTCTTCTAGTAAATCAATCGAAGCTATTTCTGTAGGAATTCTAGCTATTCCAGATCTAAACCAAGTTGTGGATGTTTATGATCCCAACGAAATGGTTGATATTCCAAGAAATGTTGATATTAGTTGATTGTGATATTGAAGATGAATTGTCAAGATTAAATCTAATATCGATGTCAGGACGATCTTTCCTTATAGAGTGGAGTTTGACAAAACCTCACCACCTAGAAATGTGTCATCTAATTCGGTGTCACCCAATTCTTAAATTTGAAATCGAAAAGGGTAAATGTTGCACTTGAGGCTGTCATTGGAACCCTTACGCAAAATCCTCATGCCACTTGTACCTTTCTGAGAAGTCTAATTGAATGTGTGAGTCATTTCCTACTTGTGACTCATTTAATAATTATTGTTATAAGAGCTATAGAATTCCAAAGTCGAAGAATAAGGTTGAAAGTATTGGAGAATGAGGTCGGATGTCGCATTAAGTATAAGTTGGTTGAAACTTGAATAAAGTCAAATTTAACTCGTATGGAATACGAGAGTGTTAAGAGGAAGTCGTTGAGTCCTGTGGTTGGATCATAAGGTTTTAGATGGTTGCTGATTTGTATTAAAGGGTTTTTCCTAAGCCATTGTCCGATGATGAGAATATCGTGTGCCCAAGAAACAAATCGAAGAAATCTTCTTCTGAATTGAGACCGATGGATCTTCCGGGACACGTGGAGCACCTAATGACTCTTTTAGATTAGTATTCATTGTAGTATCTTTTAAAATCACTAACTTAACTGAGATATCAGTTAGTAGGACGAGTCCTTGGAATTGTATAACATTACATGATGACATATAATGTGTGAGGATACAACTTTTGACTTGTTTGTGATTCATGAAAAGACTATCTTTGATTGCTAAACTCTACATGTATCGATGTTATCTATCTTTTCTTGCTTCTTCCTAATGTTCGCATTAGTGATACAACCATTGAACGAGTACTCATCTTGATTTGAGTTGCGTTGTGTATTATTCTTTCGTATTCCTGAGTGCCATCAATGTCATGAACGTCATGATTATTTGGCTAAGCTCATTTCCTATCTTATCGTAATTAGTTCTTGGTGAACAATTCTTCATCACTCTTTTGTAGATCACTTATTGTTTTTATAAGTAATGCAATACCATCTAAGGAAAATATGAAATTCTTATTTTCATATGAGTTATTTAGATCGGTACTATTAGGTAATTACTATCGAAATAAAGTTTTTATTAAACATCTTGTAAATGAAATGCTTTCATAATGATGAACATTTCGGTAAAATCATTTTTATTTTTATTTCATAATTAAACATGAATATATATTTTAAACATGATGACAAAATTCTGACGAACTGAGTACTATATCGTTAATCCTAAGTTGTACATAGAGGCGCGCCTACGTACAATTTGGAAGGGACCATGAAAGGCAGATTAGTAGTCACCAAGAAATTGTTAATAAACACTACATTTTTCTTTGTAAATGTGAAAGATTAATTTTTAATGAGATCTTCAAAAAGTAAAAAATAGGGAAATATTGTTAGGGACACCTACATATGTGCCCGTACTATTTTTCCGAATCAAATTTACTCATCCATGGATATTGTCTTATTTGACAATTAACATCCACTTCTTGTTCATTTCTTTCATGATAAGATTCCTTGGAAACTTATCTAATTATCGGTTGTTGATATCCGGCTTGGAGTTTCAACATTCCTATATTGTCTTTTAAAATAGATTGCCTTGGAGTAACGTGAGTAACGATCCCAGGTGCCTTGGGATGCGTAAACAAATAATGAAAACATGGAATATATCCATATTCGTTAATATTTTTGTTTTTATCTAATTTGACATTCTCCCGTGATAATCATGCGTTAACCTCACTATTTTAATGTTAGCTATGTCTCTAGATATCCTTAAATTGTGAAAGATTATTCTTAGCTTTTGGTTAATGGAGAAGTAGTGAGCTCCAATAAGATTCAAAAAGGATGTATACTTAGCCTCCTAAGTAGTTCTTGTCTTATCAACGGTAATGAAACTGGAAGGTTGGTAGTGCCATTAGGATGGATTGGTTGATTATGACATGATGTCATTGTCTTAATTGATGGGAGCACGGGTAGAATTCCCCTAAGATATAAGATGTTAATTATCAAAGGTGATCTAAATAATTCCCGATGGGTGACCGTATCCTGCATTCAGGCTTGAAATTTTTCCATGAATGATTGTGAACTAGTCATAGATCTAGCGATCTAGAAAGAACCTAAGGTAAATTAAATAAGAGAATGTTCCTGTTATCTTAAACTTTCTAAGGTATTTGCTGGTGAATTACCTAGACTTCCGCCATTAAGGCAAGCTGAATTTGGTATTGATTATATTCCCGGTGCTGCACCTATGGCATGTGCACCATACGTCAGCACCATTTGAATCAAAAGAGTTACCGTGCAACTAAGAGAGTTGTCGGAGAAAGCTTTTATACTACCAAGCACGTCATCATGAAGAGCTATGGTATTATCATTCCATATATTCATTGATTACCACGAACTAAATAAATTGACGATCAAAATTGATATCCATTACCCAAGATGAAAGATTTGTTCGATCATTTACCAGGCTCCAGCGTATATTCAAAATTTATTCTACAACATGGTTATCATCAAATTCGCGTCCGCAAAGAAGATTATCTATTCCAATCACCACATCCAGAACTCGTAATGAACACTATGAGTTTCATGTGATGTCGTTTGGATTGACCAACGCACCGGTCGCATTCATGAATTTGATGAATCGCGTGTGTAGGTTGTATTTTGATAAATTCATGTTTGTGATCATTAAGGACCATCTGCTTGTTCCTAATACTAAGAATGAGCTTAGTAATCATTTGTAGACTGCCCTGAGCTAGCCAAGAAGCGAAAACCTGTACCCTGAAGTATTTATCATGTGATTTAAATCTTGATCCCTTACATTCTTTGACCGTGTGATTAATGGTAGTGGAATCTATGTTGACTCTTCAAGTATTAAGGGTTTGGGTTATACCAAAAAGGAAGTGCGAAGATGTTTTGATAGATATTTATCGAAGTATTATTAAGGAATTATTCCCTCATACCCAAATCATTTAACTAAACTCCCTTAGGAGTGGATGTTTTTGTATACCTCAAGACAACCTAGAAGGAATTGAGGAAACCATATAACCCATGACTTGGAATTTGGAGCGGTATTTTTTGCTCTTCAACTATTGAAAACATTATTTGTGTGGCATTAAGTGTACGGTATTCACCAAACGCAAATGCCTACAAAATATTTTGGATCGGGAAGAGCTAAACGTAAAGCCGTGTGAATAGTTTGAGTTTCTGAGTGATTATGGTCATGATATTTATTTCATCGGGGAAGGTGAATGTAGTTGCTGACGTGTTATGTAGAAAGGATAAAGAACCAATTAGGATGTGTTCCTTAGTAATGACAGTGCATAATAATTTTCCCTAGAAATTTAGAAATAGTCGATGCATGTAAGAAGGATAATATAGATGATGAAGGGTTTCGCAGCTAATGAGAACCATTAGAGATGGGAGCCGAGGGCGTTAAGTGTTTAAAAGGTCATTTGTGGTTGCCTAAATATGGAGGATTTTGAGATTTAGTCATGTTGGAATCTCATAAGTTTAAGTATTCTATTCATGCCATTCCTGATAAAATGTATCCTTACCTGAAGAAGTTGTACTAATGGCCAAATATGAAAGCAGACATCGCCACATACGTTAGTAAATATCTAACTTTTTTGCGAAGGTCAAGACTGAACACCAAAATCCGTCAGGATTGCTTTTACAGCTTATTATTCCTGTTTGGAAGTGGGATATAATCACCATTGATTTTATCACAAACCTTCCAAGGACATCATCTGAATTTGATTCGATTTGGGTCATCGTCGACAGACTGACAAAATCTGCTCATTTCATTCCTGTTAATGATAAGTTTTCGATGGAGAAGTTGGCTCATTTGTATTTAATGGAATTGTGTAAGCATGGTGTGCCTGTATCGATCATCTCTATCAAGATCCTCGCTTCGCATCGAATTTTTGGAGATTTCTTTAGAAGTCATTGGGAACGAATCTTGATAAGAATACTGCTTGCCACCCACAATTGGATGGACAAGGTAAATAAACGATACAAACCCTAGAAGTCTTGTTTTGTGCTTGTATGATTGATGATAGGTGTGTAAACACCCATCCTTTCTACCACTTAATTACAATAATAACCGGACCAAAACGTGTATTTTATGTCTTTTATGTCAGAATTATGCGTGGTTTGTGTTTTTGTTGTGATTTAGGACGAAAAGGTGAAAAGTGGAGAAAACACGGGAATTCACGGGCATTTACGGACTTTTATTGAAGAAAAAGATGAAAGACGAAGTCAAGAAGTCAAGAGTGCAAAAATAACGGAAGTCCGAGACCAATTCTGAAGATTTATCGAAGAAAAAGTCAAAAGACGGAAGTTTATCAAAAGCCGAAAAACTCAAGTCTAATTTATTGAAGAATTTAAAGACGAGTTCAAAGAAATCCCGAGCCAAAAGTCATTTAAGTCCAAGTTTAAAGAAGATTAGAAGAATAAAGGACTAATGGTGCAATTAAAAGAAGATTAAAGAAGGAAGGACTTAATCTTGCAATTAAGAGAAAAGGAAGAAGGGGAGGAAGCTTCCTAATCCTCCCCTGTATATAGTTTAGGCTAGATAATTATTTTCTTTGTTGGCTAAGTGTGACAATTAGTCTTCCATTTATTTACCTTGCACCTTAAATTTCATGTCATTTTAAATACTTGTCAAATTTAAATACCTTGTCTTGCACCTTAAATTCCTTTAATTTCAAGTAAGTTTCCATTTAATTCTTGTCAATCTTTATTTTATCTTGTTAAATCTCCTATCTACCTTTCTTAATCTTTGATTTTTATGTTTATGTTTGTGTTCATGTTCATGTTCTTATTTTGATCAAGTGGGTTTTTGATTATTGTTGTTAGAATTGTTAGTTTTATTGATTTAGATTGTTTATTTACGATTATTGAATGTTTTGTTATCATTTTTGTTAAATCTTGTGTTTAATTTTGATTGATTTGTGTTTAGATTCTTGTTACTGTGTTCCCTTGTTCTTCGGGGGTGTTTGTTTCTGTAACTGTATTCCCACATAAAGTTCCGAGCCAAGAGAAGAAAGGCTTTCATTCGGAACTTTAAAAGTTCCGAGTCAAGCTTCATCCCGAAAACTTCCGGACGAAGACTTCCGGACCAAAAGTTCCGGATCAAGGGAAAGTTCCGGATCAGCAAATTCATTCGGAACTTTAGAAGTTCCGAACGAATCTTCCGAGTCAAGACTTCCGGACAAAAGTTCCGGGCGAAATCTTCCGAACGAAAAGTTCCGGACGAAAACCTCCGGACCAAGGACAAGTTCCGAATCAGCCAAAACTTCCGAATCAAAGTTCCGACTCAAGCTTGTTCATCCGGAAGTCTTCCGAACGAAAGTTCCGGATCAAGACTTCCGTATCAAGGAGTTCCGACTCAAGAGCTAGGTTCATTCGGAACTTAAAACTTCCGAATCAAGGGGTTTCTTTCAGATTTTTGTTAGTATCTGTTTTTAAATTTCTGTCTTTCATTTTCAAGCTTTATTCTTCCCGCCTATTTATTTAATTGCACTTTAAGATTACTTGTCTTAGCTTTATTTTAGCCTTGCCTTAGCTTAAGTTTTAGTTGCGTTTTAAGATTGCCTTAGATAGATTTAAGTTTGCGTTATTTACGTTTAGTGCCCCTTTAATACCAGTCATGTTTTAAATACTTGCACTTACTTTAAATTAGTTTTAGATTTAGATTACCTGCCTTTTACTTTAAAGTTTCGCACCTTTATTTTAAATACTACAACGACACATTTTTGTTTCACCAAAGAACAATAGAGTCATATAGATAACCTAGATCAATTCGATTAGAACACTAGAACGATAATTTTTATACGGGCCAAAAACCTTGAAAATAAAATAAAAATAGATACTTAAAGCTTGAAAATAAAAGACTAAAATTTAAAAATAGATACTAACAAAAACCTGAAAGAAACCTTGATTCGGAAGTTCTTGAGTTCCGAATGAACTGGCTTGACTCGGAACTTTTTGAGTTCTGAATAAAATAATCTTGAGTCGGAACTCCTTGATTCGGAACTCTTCCGAATGAAACTATCTTGATCCAGAACTTCTTGACCCGGAACTTTGGTTCGGAAGTTCTTGAGTTCCGAGTGAAGCCTCCTTGATTCGGAAGTTTGGGTTCGTTCGGAAGTTTCTTGATTCGGAAGACTTTCGAATGAACTACTTGGTTCGGAACTTTTTGAAGTTCCGAATAAGTTGCTTGACTCGGAAGTTTTGGTGTTGATCCGGAACTTTTTCCTTCGGAAGTATTGGTCCGGAACTTTTGGTCCGGAAGTCTTCGTCCGGAAGTTTTCGGGATGAAGCTTGACTCGGAACTTTTAAAGTTCCGAATGAAAGCCTTTCTTCTCTTGGCTCGGAACTTTACCTGGGAATACAGTTACAGAAACAAACACCCCCGAAGAACAAGGGAACACAGTAACAAGAATCTAAACACAAATCAATCAAAATTAAACACAAGATTTAACCAAAATGATAACAAAACATTCAATAATCATAAATAAACAATCTAAATCAATAAAACTAACAATTCTAACAACAATAATCAAAAACCCACTTGATCAAAATAAGAACATGAACATGAACACAAACATAAACATAAAAATCAAAGATTAAGAAAGGTAGATAGGAGATTTAACAAGATAAAATAAAGATTGACAAGAATTAAATGGAAACTTACTTGAAATTAAAGGAATTTAAGGTGCAAGACAAGGTATTTAAATTTGACAAGTATTTAAAATGACATGAAATTTAAGGTGCAAAGTAAATAAATGGAAGACTAATTGTCACACTTAGCCAACAAAGAAAATAATTATCTAGCCTAAACTATATATAGGGGAGGATTAGGAAGCTTCCTCCCCTTCTTCCTTTTCTCTTAATTGAAAGATTAAGTCCTTCCTTCTTTAATCTTCTTTTAATTGCACCATTAGTACTTTATTCTTCTTATCTTCCTTAAACTTGGACTTAAATGACTTTTGGCTCGGGATTTCTTTGAACTCGTCTTTAAATTCTTCAATAAATTAGACTTGAGTTTTTCGGCTTTTGATAAACTTTCGTCTTTTGACTTTTTCTTCGATAAATCTTCAGAATTGGTCTCGGACTTCTGTTATTTTTGCACTCTTGACTTCTGGACTTCGTCTTTCATCTTTTTCTTCAATAAAAGTCCGTAAATGCCCGTGAATTCCCGTGTTTTCTCCACTTTTCACCTTTTCGTCCTAAATCACAACAAAAACACAAACCACGCATAATTCCGACATAAAAGACATAAAATACACGTTTTGGTCCGGTTATTATTGTAATTAAGTGGTAGAAAGGATGGGTGTTTACACACCTATCAAATCCCCTTCACTTGATACAATCAACTTAAAATAGATACTAAAGCTTAAAATATCTATTGTAATTAACTTAACTTTTAAGTATCTATTTTTAAATAGAGTCGTACTTTAAACCGGAAATCAATTCGTTAAGATACCAAGAACTTAACTTTCTTACCATACAAAAGCTTTGTATCAAATGGCGCCACTGCTGGCTCTTTTCGTAAAGATTAACGGTTTTCTGTGAAAGACGCGTTGCTTTTTGGGATCCGTTCACTTGTGAACGTTATTTTCTTGCATAAAAAATTCCAAAAATCATAAAAATTAAATTGCTAAAAATCCATAAAAATTAAAAATTTCAAAAATCCAAAAAGATTTTATCGTTATTGTGTATATATATTGTCTTTGTGTTTGGTTTCTTTTTCTTTTGAATTTTCAGGTGTATGCGTACTAGATCTTCTAATTATCAAGAGCCCGAGACTCAAGAAGATTTAAGTATTTCAGGTGTTAACAACAATAATATTCCACCGCACCTCAACAATAACAACAATGTTCTTCCACAGCCCGATCTTCGGACAATGGAGGAACTTTGTCAACCTACCATGTTTGGACGAGGAGGACCGATTGCGCCGATACAAATCAACGCTCCTGAGTTTTTGTTGAAGCACCACATGATTCAGCAAGTGCAAACTAACCCATTCCGTGGATTGCCTGATGATGATGCCAACAAACACCTCGACAAGTTCATTACAATCACCCAAAGAATGAAGTTGCCTGGTGCCACAATGGATGTTCTTCGCCTACAACTCTTCCCACATACTTTATCACATCATGCCGAGAAATGGTTTGATCGTCTCCCGAAGAATTCTATTCACACTTGGGATGACATGACTCAACGCTTTTTGTCGCGCTACTTTCCACCATCCATGGTCACAAGCCTTCGCAATCAAATCAGCGGTTTCATGCAAGACCCTGATGAATCTCTTTTTGATGCTTGGGAGAGATATAATGTCTTGATCGATAGATGTCCAAACCACAAAATGCTACCTGTGACCTTAATTGATACTTTCTACAACGGTTTGACTTTTCGAGATCGTGATACGATTAATGCAGCCGCCGGTGGCACATTTATGAAAAGGAGACCCGAGGAGTGTAGAGAGCTTATTGAGAACATGACTACTCACCACAAAAACTGGGATTCCTCTGCTTCTTCTAGGAACAACCCGAGAGTCAATGTTTCTTCCACCTCAGCAAACCCTGATATGACCGAACTCACCCGTGTGCTGACTGAAATGAGCAGAAGTATGCAACTCTTGGCTTCAACCCAACAACAATAACAAGTTAAAGCTGTTGCTGCTCCTTGTGAAACATGCGGCGGTCCTCACTCATACACCGATTGTCCTTCGACACAAGGAAATCCAGAAAATGTGTATGCAGCTTACAGTAATTATTCACCGGAAAATTACCAAGCTCGACCTCAAGGGGATAGAAATTTGCTGAGTTACCGATCTAACAACTACCTTTCACCCGGTTTTTCTCCTCAAAACCAAAACCCCGCCAACAACTACAATAGAAGCAACCAAATCCCACCAAGAGCTTCTAATCCTTATAACCCACCCGCCCAACAAAACCCACCCATTAACCCCGATGTTGAAGCCATCATGAGAACCCAAGGTGAGCAAATCAAGAATCTATAGAGCACAATAATCAATTTGAAAGGAGATATCACGAAGCAAGGAAATGAGATAAGGTCCGAGGTTCGCGATAATATTCAATCCTCCTTCAGCACTCAAACGAATGAATTAAAGAATATGTTGGCTAGTTTCTTACCCTCCACTCAACCTTCTACTTCAAGTTCTCTACCTTCAAACACCGTCACTAATCCGCGAGCTAATGTGAGTGCTATTACTACTCGTAGTGAAGTTACCATCATAGGACCACCAATCCCACCCCCATCATCTACACCTCCTCCACCACCATTTATCCCTACTCCTCCTACACCTAGTATTAGTGCACCATTACCGTCTCCGCCTCGTCATGACGATGTTTCCAGGAAGGACCCTTCAACATCTCAACCTTCACCAACTACACCTTCCACCTATAAACCCAACATCCCATATCCTTCTCGCTTGGACAAGCCTAACTTGCTAACAAAGGAGGAATCTCAAGTGACAAACTATATCAAGATGATTTCTCAAATGAACTTCAACATTAGTTTTCTTGAAGCACTTGTCCACATGCCCAAATTTGTTAAAGCATTTTAGGAATTGCTTAACAAGAAGGAGAAGCTGATTGAACTCGCCAACACACGCTTAAATGAAAACTGCTCTGCAGTGATTCTTAAAGAACTTCCGGAAAAGCTTGGAGATCCCAGTCATTTTGTGTTGCCTTGCGTGTTCAACAAAACTGAAGAATTTACTGCCCTTGCTGATCTCGGGGCCAGTATTAATTTGATGCCACTGAGTGTTTGGAAAACACTATCATTGCCCGACCTCACTCCAACAAAGATGACTCTTGAACTTGCAAATCGCACTCTCGCTTACCCCGTTGGTATAGCCGAAGACGTGTTTATTAAAGTTGGCACATTTACTTTCCTGGTCGATTTTGTCGTAGTTGATTATGAAATGAACCCTTGTAATCCTTTAATACTTGGTCGGCCATTCTTGAGAACCGGCGAGCTTTAGTGGATGTGGCCGAAGGTGAGTTAATCTTACGAGTCGGGGATGATTCACAAATTTTTAAAATTGGGAAGCTTACAGGCAAATCCTTTGGAGGCCGAGAATCAGTGAATATGATTAATGTGCATGATGACTTTGTTGTCTACAACAATCCGCTATTCGATTATTCCACTGATAATCCACTTTTCCAAGATGATGTGGATGATTCTCTCCCTACTTTGGCAGCTTCTCCCATTTATGATTCTCCACCGGTCTTTGATGCTTATGATGATGATGATTCTAGCTCAGATTCGGATGATTTTGATGATTGTACTTCTGAGTATCCCGATATGCCTACATACGATGATTTTGATGAGGCCGATACTCTTTCGAGTGATTCTTCACATGATGAAGATCCTCCGCCATCACTCGATCCTACTTTGGACGATTACTCATTTGAGGAAGACTTCTCAACATTTCTCAACACTTACTTCCCTCATGAGAGTGATGCTCCTCCTTATGATTTTGAAGACTATCGTCTTGATCCTACTTTGGATTTGAAGCACATTCTTTCTAAGGAGAAGAAACCGGTCGACACCGAAATCCGCAGCACGTATGAGTTAACACCTCTTTGTCCCCCTTCGGAGGACGAGGTTGTGCTTCTTCGCGGATCTTTTTCACACTCTGCTGAGCCTGAGTGCTATTTTCCCCTAAAGGAAAAGGTGTTCGACCCCGGTATTGAAGTCTTTAAGCCATCTCAGTATCCACCTGATTAAATAAAAGGAAATATCTTTGGAACTTATGGAAATCTGCTTGCACCACTTCACCCTTCCTTCCACCGTGCTCCATCACTACTTAAGGGAACCTTGCCTATTCTTCTTTGGCTTGCCTTGTTCGCCTTAAGCTTGTGCTATTTGATGGATGAAAACTATGTTTTTGATCCTGGTGGATATGTTTCATGCTCACGACTCGGTTAACAAAAATCAAGCGCTTCTTGGGAGGCAACCCATGCATCTATGTTTTTGCTTTCTTTATCATAAGTGTAGGGGAGACCCGTTGGTTTGCTTTCCTCTCCTCTCTCTTAATCAGGGATTCGAGCTTCAATGATCAACTCTTGATGATTCTTGATGACCCATGATTCCGTGTCCACTTCTTCCCGGTTCTATCCTAAACTCTTTTCGATTCACTATTTTATATTTTCTCAATATTAAAATAGGAATCTCTTTAGTTGACCTTTCCTTAGCAAGATTTAAACAACGTGCACAATGTCCTAAGTGTAGGGGAGTTTACTCCCACATGCTTAAACATTGAGGACAATGTTTATCTTAAGTGTAGGGGGGACTTCTATCGAAGTTAAGTGGTCTTTTCCTTGTATTTGTCCTCATTTTAACCGGAAAATCAATTTTTCGACATTTTTCAAAATTTTTGATCTATTTTGGCCTATTAGTTTTTCCCTTTGTATAGTTATTTTCTTTCCTTATTAGAATAAATGTTTAATAAAGTGGTTTTAATTTTCAAACGTTGTGAATCTTTTGACTCAATCCGAGTTTACTTATCTAAGTTTACTCTAGCTAGTATCCTTAAGGTGTTTAAGTCAAGTTTTGCTAGGCTTTTATATAGGGAGCTATAAAACGCGAAATTCTTAACTCTCACGGGTTAACAACAAGAACTTTTCGCAAGTTCCTATAATTGATCCTAGAGAGTCGTTTATCAAGGGAACTTTAAAATGCGAATTCTAAACTTGAAAAAGTCTAAGAGTTTGCAAGATCCTATAGGCGACTCGAAAACCCAAAACTTTGACTTAATAGGCTAAGTATCCACGAGTCTCATTACTTGAGATTTTAAACTGTGGAGAACCAGAGATGATAGAGCCAATTATAAGTTCGGTATTCTTTCGGGAATTTATGTGAGTTAATTATAAGCCTATTCTCCCATCGCTTGCTAATAAATTTATCTGCAATAAATAAGGTTGTACGATTTGAAAAGTTACTTAGCTTCTAGCCCAAGATCGTTTAAAAGTTGCTCGGTATGGATTAGAGTTCATAGCCAAGGCATAACTTATTGAAGCGGGATGCGAAGATTGGCGAGTCCGAAAAGGCCCTAACAAGGCATGAGGGCTATATTTTGTTGCTAAAGATCCCAATTGATGTGAAGAATCATTTATCAAAAATCAATATGAAGGATCGAGACACGCGACGTTAAGCAAAAACTCCCAAAAGTCACGGAGAAGTGTATCCGAAAAGACCCTAACAAGGTATGAGGATAAATAGATCCAAGTCATAAAAGGAGGCGGGTCGTTGTATATCAAAGTCCAAAATAAAGATTGGAGAAAAATGAAGAAGTCGTGGTCCAAGTATGAATCTCTCAAAACTTCAAGTGAAGAAATTCCTATTATGAAGAGAAGGCCATAATTTCATGAACGTCTCTCAAGGTTTGAAGTATGAAGTCGCTGCCAAATATCGGTCCGAGAAAGGTCTCAAATCGCGAAGCGAGTTATGCCAAGATATGAACTTTATGAGGTCCCGAGAAGCAGTTTTAAAAGATTTTGTCCTTTAGCTAACTATTGATTAAATCGTTCACTTTATTTTCGGCCTAAATAACTATCGAAATAAGTCAAACAATGCATCCTCGTGATCATTCAAGACAACAATAAAATATAAGAGATACACCTAGGAATAAGGGAGTCTAAGTGAATAATTGGCCCACATGAGTTCGTGTTAGTCTACTAACTTATAATAACAATGATCTCGTTTTTAAGTTTGGTTTGGAGAAAGTGAAAACTTGAGGATGATGATTATTCATAACATTTCCAAAACCCAAGGTATGCTTTTGATTTCTTTATTTTGTATGTTTTTTAATTTTCTATCCCTTTAATAAAGGCCATTATGGATTGATTATGATGAAAAGTGTAAACGTGCTTTGTAACTAATGCAATTGCATGAGGACATTGCAATGGTCAAGTGTAGGGGATTTTATAGGTGTGTAAACACCCATCCTTTCTACCACTTAATTACAATAATAACCAGACCAAAACGTGTATTTTATGTCTTTTATGTCGGAATTATGCGTGGTTTGTGTTTTTGTTGTGATTTAGGACGAAAAGGTGAAAAGTGGAGAAAACACGGGAATTCACGGGCATTTACGGACTTTTATTGAAGAAAAAGATGAAAGACGAAGTCAAGAAGTCAAGAGTGCAAAAATAACGGAAGTCCGAGACCAATTCTGAAGATTTATCGAAGAAAAAGTCAAAAGACCGAAGTTTATCAAAAGCCGAAAAACTCAAGTCTAATTTATTGAAGAATTTAAAGACGAGTTCAAAGAAATCCTGGGCCAAAAGTCATTTAAGTCCAAGTTTAAAGAAGATTAGAAGAATAAAGGACTAATGGTGCAATTAAAAGAAGATTAAAGAAGGAAGGACTTAATCTTGCAATTAAGAGAAAAGGAAGAAGGGGAGGAAGCTTCCTAATCCTCCCCTATATATAGTTTAGGCTAGATAATTATTTTATTTGTTGGCTAAGTGTGACAATTAGTCTTCCATTTATTTACCTTGCACCTTAAATTTCATGTCATTTTAAATACTTGTAAAATTTAAATACCTTGTCTTGCACCTTAAATTCCTTTAATTTCAAGTAAGTTTCCATTTAATTCTTGTCAATCTTTATTTTATCTTGTTAAATCTCCTATCTACCTATCTTAATCTTTGATTTTTATGTTTATGTTTGTGTTCATGTTCATGTTATTATTTTGATCAAGTGGGTTTTTGATTATTGTTGTTAGAATTGTTAGTTTTATTGATTTAGATTGTTTATTTACGATTATTGAATGTTTTGTTATCATTTTTGTTAAATCTTGTGTTTAATTTTGATTGATTTGTGTTTAGATTCTTGTTACTGTGTTCCCTTGTTCTTCGAGGGTGTTTGTTTCTGTAACTGTATTCCCACGTAAAGTTCCGAGCCAAGAGAAGAAAGGCTTTCATTCGGAACTTTAAAAGTTCCGAGTCAAGCTTCATCCCGAAAACTTCCGGACGAAGACTTCCGGACGAAAACTTCCGGATCAAGGGAAAGTTCCGGATCAGCAAATTCATTCGGAACTTTAGAAGTTCCGAATGAATCTTCCGAACGAAAAGTTCCGGACGAAAACTTCCGGACCAAGGACAAGTTCCGAATAAGCCAAAACTTCCGAATCAAAGTTCCGACTCAAGCTTGTTCATCCGGAAGTCTTCCAAACGAAAGTTCCGGATCAAGACTTCCGTATCAAGGAGTTCCGACTCAAGAGCTAGGTTCATTCGGAACTTAAAACTTCCGAATCAAGGGGTTTCTTTCAGGTTTTTGTTAGTATCTGTTTTTAAATTTCTGTCTTTCATTTTCAAGCTTTATTCTTCCCGCCTTTTTATTTAATTGCACTTTAAGATTACTTGTCTTATCTTTATTTTAGCCTTGCCTTAGCTTAAGTTTTAGTTGCGTTTTAAGATTTCCTTAGATAGATTTAAGTTTGCGTTATTTACGTTTAGTGCTCCTTTAATACTAGTCACGTTTAAAATACTTGCATTTACTTTAAATTAGTTTTAGATTTAGATTACCTGCCTTTTACTTTAAAGTTTCGCACCTTTATTTTAAATACTACAACGACACATTTTTGTTTCACCAAAGAAGAATAGAGTCACATAGAGAACCTAGATCAATTCGATTAGAACACTAGAACGATAATTTTTATACGGGCCAAAAACCTTGTATCAATTGACCTTTGGTAATGTCTAGGATGAGCATTTATCATTGGATGGATTATCATTGATAATTATCGCATTAGGATAGAGATCGAATCTTGTAAGGATCTATATAAAGAGCACTTGTAGGTGGGAGTTGGGATGAAGATACCTGACTCACGAGACCTAAAATGATGTTCGGAATTAGGATCTTGTTATTGACTGCCGATAGTGGGCAGGAGGTTATGTGAATGTGAGATGTTGATCTTGAAGTGCAGGATGGGTAGCAAAGTTATGCCGATAATTGTCATCGTGAAAAGTTGAATTGATGATCTGAAAGATCGTGGGAAGCCAAGTCCCCGTTGTATGGGACCATTGGGATAATGTAAAGAGTTGGTCCGAGAGGCATATAAGCTAGACTACCCTAGGACTTTAAGGGTTGCATGAAATACGTTCTGTATATCGAATTTGATAAAATGTCTATCAAGTGAAAATCTGATTACTTATTAATGAGGTTTGAGTCGGCGAAAAGTTGAATTCATCGAAAACCCGTGGACATCATGGAAAGAGAAAGTAAGTCAACTTAAGCATGATCGTATTCCCATAGTTATGTTTGATGAAACTCGCGTATTATAATGAATTACGCTTGAGAGAAAAGACCGAATGTGGAGGGAATGCCCACATGTCTTTGACTCTATGAGAAGCGAGTAGTAAGATGAATTGATCTTTTAGGACAAAGATGGGGGAAATGCTGTGACAATCCGTCAATTTGAGGTCGTTATTTTATTCTCAAGTATTATCTATAATTATTATGTTATTGTTAGTTTATGAACTCACTCACTTTTGGTAAGAAATTAGGGCTTACGTGCATAATTTAACGTCTTCTACGTTTAAACCGGAAACCCTAGCTTTAAGTATTTACGCTTTTGTGCTCCGTTTTTTATGAGACAATTTTTATTAGAATCGTTTTGTGTCGTAGTTTCATATTTTGCGAAAACGATTTTCGTAAATCGACCCGAAGGCACGTAAATCAAGGAAACTAGAATCTAGGAGTACCCGTAAAATAAAAGAGGTGAGACAAGTTTTACACTTGTCCCACCCCCCATACATGTGGCGGCAACATAAGCTCACAAGATCTTGTTGTCAAAATTCTACTAACCCATGAGACACTTGTCCCATAAGTTAACTAGAATACTTAACCTCATAATTCCAACACACACTTTCATTTCTTGCATGTGTTAACTAAAATCTTCACAAACTCTCCCTCTCTCCCCATTGTAGCCGTCCTTCACCACCACCATACCTCCATTTTCATAAAACTTCAACTTACAACTTAATCTATATTCAATCTATGTTGAAAACTACATAAAAGGAGAATGCATTAAGGTGATTGCAACTTGTAAAAGGAAGTTTCCATGGAGTCCTATTGATGATTTCTCAAGAGAAGTTCCTATTTTGAAGATCACTAAAAGTTGTCTTGAAAAGTTAAAGATTTGTGTACATAGATCAAGCTTGTTCATCCAAAATCTCATCATTTCTATCACTTTGGTTGGTATAAGGATTGTTTTCTTTCTATCATCCTATTATTTTTTATAAATGTACTTGTCCATTTATTTCCAAATGTATATGTAAGAGACTTATGAATGATGATCAAGTGATTGCATGGGGATTTTATGTCATTATATTAAGTTGATGAGGCTAAATCTACATGTAAAAGATGTTAAAATCATCACTAGATGAGTAGGCTGTTAAAAACAGTAAGTTTTAACATTTTTAGTTGATCAAATGGATTGTATTATTTTATATAATGATAGATAAATGATTTTTACACAAGTGGTGAATTGTTCACACAATGGAATGTTAAAAATTAGCAAGATATGGCCAAAATACTTTTGAGGTACTAATCTGACTGATCTGTTTTGGACGAATTAAAACTGATATTTAGAAGCTGTTTGAAAAGGAGCCATAGGAGAGTAAATTCTAGAGCATGTCATGTAGTTTCTACAGGAAATATTTAGGGTTCTAAATCATTACAGAACTCAAGATATGAAAAAATGGTGAACATGAAATTTCACATCAGATTTCACAATAGAATATTTAATATTAAAAGACCACTTGGGGTAAAATTTTATATAAATAAGTATGTGAAAGTAAGTAATTGATAATAATTATATTAAAAATATGTTTATATACTATAATAAATAAGTATCACATTTTATAAAAATAAAACTCAACTAGTTTTCTAACTACAAACTGTATATATATGATTTTTACGTCTTTTCGTCTAAAACCGAAAGGATGGTGTTTTCGCCAAATAAAACTTAGATGGTCGGACCCATCTAATGTAAGATCTTTATAAAACATCTACTGATATAAAAACACATTTAACAAGAACAAATCGACAAACCCGAGCTTTGTAACATATGGACCCGTAATGAACCAAAATAAGCCTTATTGGACCACTGGGCCCAACTAGTTTGGTTTAGCACTATTGGACTTGCTCATGGGCTTAACCCACTTGGGCCCAACATATGAGTATAGGCCTGGTCCTAAATAGATAAATGGAATAATAATACATATTGGACTCTTATTGTGCCTATTGGGCCTTAACATATACATGGACTAAAATTAGTATAACTGGACTAAGTTAGCTAAATACTTAACAACTAATAATGTTGTATAAAGTGATAAAATCCCACTTGATAATCATGTTTATGACATCATTGCATATACATAACAACTTTTTATAAATATTATTCGACATAGTCTAAGATCGAGTATTATTTGTTTAGGTTTTCCGTGATCGAGGCACGCGCCGTACATCTTAATTGTCGATAATCAGCATTCCCACACCAACGTGAGTTCATAGCCTCGCACTCTTTTAAATGTTTTATGAAATGCTTTATAAACCCACGAGGGAGATAACATGCTAGTTTTAATAAAAATAGAACACAAGTGGTCCTGATTGTATGCTTATTGATATGGACCCGATTGATTGGATGACCCAATGAATGATTGAAATGGATTCTTATTAGTTAGATTATGTCACTATAAGTCCCATTAGCATGAATTATGAAATATCGGGAGTGGGTAGACGCTTATGCATATAATAGTACTATTTGGGTAAGATCACCCCAGTTCGCGCTTGACGGCTGATCCCTGTTGTGTCACATTGATTGGCAAGCGAATTCATGTATGAGAGGGATATATTTAGCGTGATTTTTATGACGACACGCTGTTTTAATTGGGCAAATTAATTTCAGGCTAGCTACCCGATATATTTTATAGAAAGATAACAATGTCATGCGGCTTATAATAATCCGATAATAATAATGATAATGGTAACACTGAGGCTGCGGTCTCAGTATTAGTGTATGATATATGATTTGAATTATAATATATTGCTTGACTATCAATATGGGGTCTTAGAACTAACATTATACTTGTAATCTGCTCTTCATAACTGTTTTATATAACGGTTTTTATTATACTGTAAACAACGTTATAAAACATATTGTATGGTACTATTACGATAATGGTTCGTATAATGGTTTTGACGGCAAAGGCCTATGTTATGATTTACGACAAGGATTCGTATAAAATATTTTTGGCATAAGTTATTATTTACGACAAGGATTCGTATAAAATGTTTTTCGCATATGTTATGATTTACGACAGTGATTCGTATAAAATGTTTTTGGCCTATGTCATGGTCTATGACAAAGAATTGTACAAAACGATTTTCGGTAATGATTATATACAGGTATTATGTTAATGGTTTTATTAAACTCTATGGACTCGCTTAGCGTTTCGCTGACTTTTAACATGTTTTATCTCAGGTACTTGAAGGTAATTCTCGGGAAGACAACAAGTGTTTATGGACCGCATTTAAATAAAAATTGTGACAACCCCGGTTTTTGAGGTTCGTCACTTAGTCTTTTTTTGGGGTTTTTTGTGTGACTATGTGTTTTATGTGATTTATGTGTTTATATGTGTGATTTTGGGGATGATAATGGACAAAATGAGGTACATGATTTGTAAATCTTGGTACGGGTTGGAAATGAAATGAAATGAAATGAGTTCACAAATGAACGGCGGGAAAGTTCGGATATAGTTTTTACAAGGCGTCGTGTACGTATCGTATGTTGTATGTATGTATTAAGTATAGATTATTTGTTTAGGATAAGTTTTAGAGATACTTTCCATAATTATAAACTTTTGGAAATGACGGTTAGTTCGGAAATCGCGTAGAAAGTCGAAAAAACCAACGTAAGGCTTGCGGGTTATGATCCGGAAGTAACCCGAATGTGAGATTTAGTTTAAGAATAATATAAGTTATAAAATGAGGTTAAAAACCAGATCCTTGGGTGCTTTGGGCTTGTTTTGGGCAGCCAAAAGAAAAGGAAGAAAGAAAATAACCAAAAAGCTCAAAAACAGGCCCAATGGACTTGTAATGGGATTAAGGGGCCTTTAGGACTTAACCAAACCCATCCCATAACTAAAATAACCAGATTTTTCACCCTCATAACATCTCATAGTCGAATTTTAACAATGATGGCCAATTAGGGTTTCAAAGATAAAGATCTTCCATTATTTTTTAAGGTAAAATCTTCAATCCCTTTTTAATTAAATTGTTTTTATGCATTTATGAATCAATACATGATGGATCTATGATTATGTCTAAATTAATATCTGAGTTTTAAGGATATAATAATTATTAGATTTTTTTAGGGTTTATAATTAAACAAGTTACGGGTAATTAATTAGACTAATTATGTTAAATTCATTTTTTAAAAACTGGGCAGAATTTTAGGTCAATTGTTTTGATCATATATAGAGTTATGAAAACTCTTATTTTGCGATCCAAGTATCCCTGGAAAGGTAATTGATGTGGCTTTCAAATGCAAGAAACGAGAACTAAATTAGAGGTGGGGAAGTTGGTAAAAAACAGGTTACAACAGTCGGAGGTCAAAACAGTTTTGAAATCAGCGGGTTTTCAATTAATGTTTTAAGATGGTTAGGGTACCTAGGAGTACAATTGGACTTTAAAACGAACATGAGAGTTAGTTTATATGTTATATAGGATTGGAGGAGGGCTAAGCAAATGGGTTAGGGTAAGACCCCTTGATCATAACAAACATTTTATATGTTCAAAATCAGTAAAATATGGATAGACAGAAGTAAATATATATATATATATATATATATATATATATATATATATATATATATATATATATATATATATATATATATATATATATATATATATATATATATATATATATATATATATATATATATATATATATATATATATATATATATATATATATATATATATATATATATATATATATATATATATATATATATATATATATATATATATATATATATGTATATATATATCGAGGCCTTAACAATATCTTTAAGGTTGGGGCGAAAGGTGAGAGTTATCTAACACCCTATATTTAAGGTTGGGGTGAAAGGTGAGAGTTATCTAACACATGTAAGGGCATAGGGTTTCCTTTACAGAAAGTCTGAGTTTGGTTAGGTGGGCTTTTGTTTCATAGTTTGGTGTATAAAAATCAGGACTGTTTGGGATAAAATGTGAATGGGATATGTTATGAACTTAACCAAGTTAAGGGCTTATTAGAGAGGTGTAATGGGATGATTAGAACATAATAATGAGATTTAGGAGGAATAGGGAGTAGACATCCATCATATATTGACGAGCCATTTTAGTATTTGGTTCATGTCTTGATTGTGTGCCTTTGTGTGTTTAGCATTTTCCTAGTGCACGGATTTTTTGAGAAGCTCAATTAGGTGAGTTTCATAGTCCCATGTTCTTGAGTTATAAATGTTTTTGATTTCCAGATGGGACGGAAGAGACACTGGTGCTGTTTTTAACTAATGTTGTGAAGGTTTTTATGATTTGTGAAGGACTTATGTGTGTACATATGTGATTAACTGCTATGTGATTCTTGATTTGTTTTGTGGTTTTGGCTTGGTACCAAGGGATGTTGACAAGGCGGGGCCTTGGGGAGGTACATATATGTATGGGCATCTATGGTACCAAAGGATAATGACAAGGCGGGGCCTTGGGATTGGTACATAGGTGTATGGACGCCTATGGTACCATGGTGATTGGTAAGGCCGGGAGCCTTGGATTTGGTTTGGAATGATTGATCTTGAATGTTAGTTGTTAATGCATATTTGTAGCACCTTGTCCATATGCTTTGATGATGGTTATTATTCACAGCTTATAAATTCATTTTGTGTTCGAGTCTAAACCTATGAGTCTCGCCAACATTATTGTTGACGTCTTTTAGTGTTTCTTTCAGGTATTAATGTGGTTAAGCGTGAGAACATAAGTGGCTAGGATTGGAGTCGCGTAGGAATTCATTTAGAAGGAGATCCCCGTTCCTTCATAGATTTCTTTTGTTTGATTGAATAAGTGATACTACGAGTATCATTATGTTGATGTTTGTTTTATTTGTTTGTCTTTGGTAAGAGGTGAGACTTTTACCTACTTACCTAGACTCCTGCATTGTTGAGATATTGTCATGACATTTGTGTCACCTTTTATGACATATCCATTTCATATAGTTCTCTCTATAGATACGCTATTGTTGTGATGATATCCATACATCGCGCCCCATATTCTGCCATGGTGGGGTGTGACAAAAATTTCCATTCAAATGTTTTGTAAATTTGTAAGACATACTTTGACCTGAGGACCTATGTAATTTGGTATTTATGAATGGAAAATGCTTCATTATTAAACGACGCAATTTTTAAGCGTTGTCTATGATTTGAGTAATATGCTATCCCGTAAAACCAACGACTCTTCCGCTGATTCGAAATATGAATATTTGGGGGTGTTACACAAAATGAAGGGAATTTTCAAGGTTATAATCAAGAGACATTTCATAATCATGACTCTTTTCAAACCTATAATCCACCTAATTATGGAAATCCACCTCCACCCTATTCATCGACTTATTCATGTGAGTCTTGTGGAAACGCACCCCATTATGGTTATGATTTTCGACCGAGGGATCCGCCGTCGTATGCCACTAATGTTTTCAATGAGTTTATTCTTTACTTGAGCAAGCACAAAAGACCACCGCTAAACTCATTGGATATTATCGTATAAAAACATGAGCCTTGAGGAAATGAAAAAGGAAAATGTGTGGATAGTGGAAGAAATAGAATCTGTTCGTAATAAGGCAATGAGGAAAATATCTAATAAAGAGGAAATTTATGAAGAGTTGAAAATTAAATATCATCAACTTCAGCAAGATTTACTTACTTTTCTTTTAGAGAAAGACAAAAAAGAAGAATATGAATGCATAGAAGACGTATATCTTGCTACTCGTAGGCCTTATCCATTCATTTATGATGATAATGACGAACCTTCGATTTGCATGACACTTAATGATGACACACCTTCGTCACCTTTACCTCACATGAAACCCAACAACTCTTTAACCATGGGGGACGAGCCTCTTAGCACTAATACAAACACCGATTCGGATGAATTAACCGCCTCAAGTGTTGAGAACCTTATCCCAATCCAAAGAGAGCTTGAGGGTGTTTCCAATGAACCATGCGACAAGTTTTGTATTGATACTTCTTCTCCTCATGATCACATTGAGATTTCTTCACATGATGACATTCATGCTACTACTAGTGATTTTGGTGATTTCTATCTTGGTAAGTTGTTCAAAGAAAGAGATAATGAGATTGAGGAAGAATTTTTACAAGACTTGCCACAAATGGAGGATGATGATTGTGATTCTAGTGAAGCATCTTATGATATATCATCCGATGAATTTTCATGTCAACATGACCTTCCTAATTTGGATGAAGATGTTGCTCCTATAGAAGAAGTGGAAGATGTTCCTATTCGTGAGGTATCAAACGTTTATCTTCTTATCTCCTCGATTGAAGCATTGAATGTAACTCCTAATGATGATTCCATAGAAGAAGAGCCTTTCATTGATATTTCTTCACCGGTTTTTGAGGTTGCACCTATTCATTTTCATGATCTTATCATCCCTTTGAGTGATTCTCTCATTGATACACCACCTTTTGAGCCTTCTATTCCCACCCTTCCACCCTTGAAGTTAGTTATTGATGAAGATCCTATACTCTTAGAGATTGATCCTTTTTCACCTAAGGAAACTTTAGAACCAAAAACCTTTGATATGGATTCTCTTATGGATATTGATGCCATAATAGAGGCTGCTCTTGCTAATACTGATTTAGAGGTCGATGATAGTGATTCTAATTGGGAAAAGGATATTCGTCTTATTGAGAACATGCTTTTTGGGAACATAGAGCCTACACCTCTTTCACAAGACACTATTAATCTTGATCTTCCTTTCATTATGCCTTCTATGAAAGATTCCCCACTTTTTGATGATGATGACGAGCACCACACGGATATACTTGTTATGAATGTTTTTATTCCTACACCTTCCTTGTCTCATGATGCTTTGATATCTAAGGGGGAATCTTATATGGTTGATACGAGCTCATCTTCTTATTTTCCCATGAAGGGAAAGGTTTTTGATCTTGGGATCCGTATGTTTAGGAAATATTGTGTAGAAACTAGAAGGGGGGTTGAATAGTTTCTAGTTACTTTTTCAAAACATTTCGCATAACTCACTGTGCGCGGTTCTTTAAACATGTCTGCGCTTCGTGATCACCAAAGAACCGCATGTCCCTTTAAGGAACCGCCGACAGTGAACTAGGCTATTTATTACATGTTAAACTTAAACAATCCTTGGTATCAAATTCTCCATCAAGCTTGACTAGATATGAGATGTGTTTGATGAAAGATAAATACAAGTAAGAAAACACACAAACACATCAAATCAAGAGTACATCAAGCAATAGTCTAAACACTAAGCACATACGTATTAAGCATAAGCTTTTCCGCAACTAAGATGTTTAGACTAAGTGATTTATACTTGACCATAATCTAAACATGAAGCACACACGTACTAAGCCTTATCTTTTCCGCAACTTAGATGTTTAGATTATGAGATGCACACAACTCACAATAACATATAAATGCATCAATAAGAATAAAGACATAAATGTAAAGGAAAGTACCGACACGATGATTTATTGTGGTTCGGTCACGAAGCTCCTCTTCGCCCTACTCCACTCCTCGAGTACACCTTACTCGAGAGTTACTTCACTAGTCAACAAACTCCTAAAGGTGGAGGAACCATACACAACGTCGCTTATCCAATTTCCGACTCTAAGCTAAAAGTCGAGTCCTAATCTTATGTAGGACCAATCTACACAGTGTTGCCCACTTCACCATTTTCCAACAAAAGGCTAGATGTCCAGTCCTAATCTTAGGTAGGACCAATTTACACCCATCTACACAACTTCAAAATTCACACACCAATTTGGATCTACACAACTACACAACTCTTCACCACTACCCAACTCTTCACAACTACACAACTCTTCACCCTAGTTATGTTTTATGGCCCAACATAACAAACCTTGTGTTTTATGCCCTAAACATATAAACCATATAGATCTAAGTACTCACCACTTAGATCTATGACTCTAACACTATATCCAAGTATTAACAAACTTGAATCTACACAACTAACACCTAATCAAAGGATACCCATCATTTGGATCTGCTACCCTTACAAACACATCCAAGTGAACCCAACACTTAGAGCTTCTACATATACATCAAGTCCAAGTATACACATCACTTGGATCTTCGTGTTTACATTGTAGGAAAACAATGACTTGATCTAGAAGGAGAGATCTTCATCATGTTATGAACCCAACACTTCATGGTAATGAAAGTGTTCTTCTCTTTTCACTTGAGAGGATGAGGAGATTGAGGATAGAATCACATCTTAAACAAGATTAATCAAACTAACTAATCAAGGAGTTTAAAGATGTTTTTTGAAGAAACTGTGCAAAAAGGGTTGAAAGAAAAGCTGGAAATGATCCACTATTTATAGGGCAAGAGTGCAACGGTTAAAAACACCCGTGGTTCCTTATCAATAAGGAACCTCCTGCTTCGAGACCGTGCATTTTTGTCCTTTAGTGGGGATATGCCATCTGGGATAGTTTATACCTTCAAAGGATATTCCTTTGGTATATGGAATATGCCAAATTCAAATTAAAGAATGTTCTTTGGAATATGCCTTAGGGAATATTCTTTGGAATATTCCAAATTCAAATTTCCATTTTCTTTTTAATAAAACATTTTCCTAAAAATATTGTTTATTAAAATCTTTTGTCACATTTTCTTAAATGTGAGTTTTAAGAAAATATTAATCCTTGATCACTTAGTTAGGTTAATGACATGTTTATTCATACCTTGAGTGATTCATGCCGAATGCGATCTTGGAGATGTCGAGATAAGTATACAAATGTATTCTTGAGTGATTACGAGTACCTTAACATTTTATATAATGTATTGAAAATTATACGTTTGTCATCAACAAAACACAAAGAAATTATACCGACAAAACATCGTAATGTTTGCACTAACAATCTCCCCCTTTTTGATGATGACAAACAAGTAAACCGCAACGCATATTAAAATTTATTAGTTACTCGTTTACACTTACTTCTCCCCTTTTGTCGAATCAAAAAGGTAGTCAACGTGTTTGAAGAAGAGAAGAATCAACTTCGAGAGAGCACACATCCAAAGTGGTAATTATCGATAACACGTCATTTGAAGAAGAGAAGAATTGACATCACGAGAGCTTGCATCCGAAAGGTAGTCTTCATTTGTAGAAGAGGAGGATCGATTTCGAGAGAACATGCATCCAAAAAGCTAATCATCCATTGTGGTTGTCGGTTGAGAAGCGAGAATCCAAACCGTAGACCCATCAACTAAAGATATTGAGCTTGAATCATCCTAGTGAAGTCTCCAATCAACATAGGTTAACCAACTACATGCATAATAAAATGCTTATCTTCGAGATTCCAAAATTCATTACTTGCAAGATGTTCGATGAATGCAATTTAAGTGAGTCAACAATCGCAAATGTGATGACTAGGTATCTTGCAAATGCTCCCCCTTGATATGAGCTCCCCCTTGCTTGAGGCACCAATGAAGCAAGGATAGTGACAATTTACAAAGAAGGGTTAGAAAAGTCCTACAAAACAAAGTTAGTGGACAAGAGCATATATAGCAATGTCACCCAAGCGGAATTAGCTTTTAACAACTCGAGTACAAAGAGAGGGACTCAAGAGAAAGCTAAAACAATCTTAACTTTTTTGAAGTGTCAAAAGTATGACAAGTTAAGAAAAATAATCGGGCTATTAGATAGAAAAGAGAACCCAACTTATTTTGGTGACACTAAATATATAAAGAGGACTAAGATAGAAAAGAGATGTCAAATTTATAAGAAAAATATTGACGAGAGAACATACTCCACTTTAATATACTGGCACGAATACCGAACTAAAGAGAGTATGACAAGGACAATAAAACAATTCCGCATAGTCGAAAAGAGAGGAAGAATGACTATGAGAAAACATGAAAACGAAGACGATAAACAAGTTGTTTGCACAAACAATGACAAGTATTGGAGAAAGAAGTGTGCACACGATGCTATCAATCCAAAGACAAGTCGAAGGAGAGGATCTTGACAAGATCAATTCACAATTGTTGGAATAGAGGTAGAGAAGAAACATCCATACCAATTGTAATGATAATATCTGTGATAACCCGAACCCGTGGCCATTATTTAAAATTATATAATATTATTTTACGAATGATTTTGAAATTTTTGATGAGTTGAATGATATGAAGGTTGATGGTTTTATTTAAAACCGACGTTGGAAGTCTTATTTTTATCTTTTTACTAATAGAGAGGATTATTAGTGACCACGATATCGACGGATGCCCAAGATTTTATGTTTTATCATTTGTTGTCTCGATGTTTATATTTTTGACGTTTTTATTTTAAGTTCGTATTAAGTCAAACCGGGATCATATTATTATCATATTTTGAGTGAGTTTTAACTTTTGAAAAGTACTTTTACGAAACCCGAGCCTCGTAAATATTTTCAAAATTGACAATATACATTTTCAACCTTGTAAACTATTTAATTGCATTTTGGACCAAAACTATCACAAATTGGCAAACCTAGTCCCTCCACCCACCATATATAAAAAATTCCCACCTAATTCTTCCACTAAAAACACATAGTAATCAAAATTCCATCTCTCCTCTCTCTCCCTAAAAGATGTCGTCCACCCCTCCCACACAAAACCATTTGATTTTGATTTTCTACTTTGAATCCATAAAAACTAATTGAAGTCTCATCTCTAAAATTTGATGGTGATCATTTTGATGTAAAATTTACAACATGCAAGAACTTTCAATTTTTGATGATGATCTAAGGTGGTTTGATCTAATTCCTTATTATATAATTGTTGTTAGTGCTATTTTATATATATTTTAAATCTTGCATGTTTGAAATTTTGAGTGAGTAAATTTTTGAATGATTATACAAGGGTGTTATGGGTTAGATTAGTTGTTTGTGATGATATTTGGGTAATATTAGGAGTATGAGATTGAGTAAACTGGGTTGAAAAAATTGATTTAGCATGATTTCGAAAGAGGTGTTTTACATCAGTAGGTTCAAGGCCAATTTTGGTTACCTTACTATTTGAAAATGGTTTAACTAATTACATAGGGTTGTAGAGAATTTCGTTAGCTTCGATTTGATATAAGGTAGAGCTTCTAGCTCCAAACGAGCGAGAAGTTATGATGATTTGATTATTCGTGTACCGGGAGACGAGTATCGACACAATCCGAAGTTGTTGTCGATATTTGGATTGAATCTCGGGGACTATAAAATGAGTTGTGAAAAGGGTCAAGGTCTGATGTTTGGTTCCAAACTTAGGGTTGTGAGTCTATTTTCAAACTCAAGTGTCGGATTTATAAACGGGATTGTTTAGAATAGTCAAAATGGTTGTATGAGTCGGTAACGTAAAACTGTCCGGTTTTTGTAGTTTAAAGATGTGTCGGGCAGGGAACTTTAAAAGTAAAATCTTCTGATGGGCTTTTAACATGTCTTTCTATATATAGTAAGTGAAATCTCTGATTAGTATCATAAGTATTTGACGTGTTTAAGTGGGGTAAATGAGCTCGTACACTTGATATGTACCGGCAGATTTTTATCGAAGGAATAGACTAATAGAGTAAACATATAAAAGGAAGTAATAGTATCACTTGTATTGTTTTCTTTCGGGGTTGTCGTAATATTATGATTTTGAGTTTGATGTTATTAAGTATGGATTTTATTCGAGTTTATTATTGATGAACGCACCTTATTTGATAGTTTGCGGTTTTTGTGTTTATCGGACATCAACAATCGTCAAAGGTCGTCTTGCTACTTCTATTACTCAAGGTGAGTCTATAGCCTCGCTTTTTATTATGTTGTAAATAATTCTAACCCGCGAGGGGGATACATGCTATTTGAAAGTAAAATGAGCACAAGTCATGAGTAATTGTTGGACCCAAATGTTGCCTTTGTTACATTTGTTGATTTGAATTGTATAAGTACCTATGTTGCAAAAGTCCCTAAATTCATGAGTCGTTAACTATCTTCTGACTTGATGTTGTGAGTTGGGAATAGCCGCTTATTCTAATAATAGTACTATTGGGCTGACGACCCTATCTGAGACCAGGGCTTTACGCTGAGTAACCTCTGGGAAGGATAATTTTAAGAGAATGAGAATGTGGTATACTTGCAACTGATACCCTAGTAGGGGTACTAGAATTCATCTAGTCATGTCGGCTTTAGGCGTGGGTGACTAAGTTAAGGGGTTGGTGTCATGAGCTTAATACAATTCTATAGCTATTGCTATACGCCAGAATGCCTGATCAATAGATTGTGACGAAAATTCTATTAAATATTTATGATTGATTTTTCTCTTGTGTTCAAATGATGATTTGGAAAACCTATAGACTCGCTCAACCGTTATGTTGATGATTTTAAGCATGTATTTCAGGTGATTGAATTTGATGAATTGCCGAGCTTGCTGGAGAAGGATTGCGGTTTGCTTTTGTGGTGATTGGTCTAAAACGAATTTCTTTCCCTTTTGTCATAAAAAAATAATAATGTACGGTCATGTACTTTGGTAAATTGTTTGTTGATTGAATGGAATCTTTGGGGGACCTAAATATTACTTTGATATTTCTAAAAATGTTTTACTTGGGATCGAAAGTTTTAGACAATGGTTAAATTATATCCTTTCATATTTCAAATGTATCATTTTTGAGATTATTTAAAGTGTTTTGTGAATTGTAGTTTGTGTTTAGCACCCCAAATATGTATTTCGGCTGCGCAATGTAGTTTGGGGGTGTTAAAGATTGGTAATCGGAGCTTTTTAGTTATAGCAAATTAGGTCGATTTTTAAAAAATGTCCTAAACTATAACTTTTGTGTCGAAAATATTTTACAAAAGCATGCAACTTCTCCGCAAGGCCTCCGGTAAGATTATTTATTTTGTATTGTTTTATAGATAGATGTATCCCATAAAATTAAAATGATTTTTAAAGTATTTATTAAGTAAATACTATGATGATGTATCGATGATGTATTGATGTTGTTGAAAGTACGTTGATTACTTGTTATCGTAATTTTCTTTATGTAATCCATATGTATATAATTTTAAATAATAACCTTATATACTGCCAAGGGTCTAGCACAGTAGACCAGATGTTAAACGATTTTACAGTTGATTTCTTGCGACATATATCGGGTAGGAGGAAGTTTGATTAGCTGAGGTATGATGGATATGCGGTTGAAACTGGTGTAATTAGAAGGTGGATGTGAAAGAAAAGTTGTTTTAAAGGTTGAATTTGGTATGTGGAGAATTGAGTTTGTAAGGACTTGGAAGATGGATGAGATTGCTAGTCTTGGGTCGATTGTGATGAATTTGTGTCCTTGAATTGAAAGGTTTAAAGAGAAGTAGGTAAGTTTTGAAAGTATGAGTGAGTGGGAGCCTCATGTGAGATCAATTCTGAGTCAAGCTTGGAAGTTTAGGAATGTTGAAAGTCGTATTGAGATTTGCCTTGTGATTAATCTGCCATGTATAAGTGAGTATTTGAATTTTGAGAGTGAGCTTCCATCATGTTAGGGATTCGACTTTGAAGTGCGAAAAGGGGAAATAGACGAGTGTGATGAAGCTGACAACAATGATAAGGAGAATGAGGAACTGGTGTCTAAGGAACTAATCGCGTAATGGATTTCTTTGTATCTTATTTTCTTTTTGTGATCGAACTTATTTAAACCTTGTGTCGTAGATGGAACTTATTATCTTCTAAGTTTGTTCGGTAGATGATTGTAGTGACAAACATTACCACTATCTTGTTGAATCCTCAACACAATCTAAATTACCCTCATGATCTATGATGTGCCTTTATTAACTTTTTTTAGTTTTGGTTGATGAACCATTGTAGTTATGTTGTTCGTGCATGTAGTATCCATGAGATGTCCTGATAAAGAATTCTTCTTTTATCTTGATATGTATACTTATCATGTTTCTTTCTTCTGTGATGATGGAAGAAGGAGTATGGAAATCATATTTCTATCATTAGTGGATCGCTACGTGACTAAATTTCTTGAAATATGTCGCCAAAGCTAACAACTACTACTGTTAACACTATGATCGAAGAAGTTATCGCTAGAGCACATGAAGCTGATCGTGCTGCAAGGAATTAAGATAATGGAGTTAGTTGTGCTAGAGATAATGGTGCTGCAGTTGATGCTGCTGAGAATAATGATGATGCTGCCGAGAATAATGAGGATGCTGCTGATTCTGATGGGAGTGTTGCTGCTGTTCTACAAGTTCAAGAGAATGTACTTATGTTAGTTTTTGGAAGTGTGGTTCTACGCAGTTTTGTGGTATTAGTGGTGCTTTAGAATTGCATAGTTGGATTGATAAGACAGAGAGTACTTTGAGATTATTGGGTGATTAAAAATTAATAAGGTGAAATTTGCTGCTGCTATATTTCAGGATGGTACACTAAGATGGTGGAATAACCAGTTGACTACTTTAGGATTGGTTGTGGCTAATAGTAAGGCATGGACCGTGATGAAAGGACTATTGACTGCTAGGTTTTGTCCTGAGGAGGAACTAGGATAGTTGGTATCTGAGTTGAGGAAGTTTGTGCTAAGGAACGATGTTATTACTGCTTACTGGGAAATCTTCTCAGCTTTGTTTGTTATGTTCTGATGCTTTTGTGAATGACTGTAAGGCAAGGAAGCAGTACATTAGAGGATTGTCTAGTGATATCAAGGATGAGACTATTTCTTCAAAACCTGAATCTTTCGATGAAGCTATTCAGATGGCGCATGATTTAATGGACGTGAAAGTGCAAGAGAGGAAAGATAGTATTGTTGAAAATAATAAGAGAAAGTGGAATCTGCTCAGTTTAACCAGAATCAAGGTCAGAATTGTGAGGACTACAATAATAACAATAACCAAAGACAGAACCGAAATCAGTATTTAAACCATTAAGGGAACGATGGGATTCGTGCTGACACTGTGTCTGGAAATAACAAAATAAGTCTCAAGCGTGTTTGTTGTACTCTATACCATGTAGGTAATTTTCCACATTTGCGACTAGCATTAGGAAAACCTGGTCATAAAGCTGCTAAGAGTAGGACAAGAGGATTAGTCACTGGAATTAGTACCCTGGAGTAGAGATATGATTTAGCCATGGCGAGAAATGACACAAGCAAGGGAATTGTCCAAGGAAAGGAAATTGACAAGGTAGGAATGTTGCCGCTCCAGCTTAAGATTGAGTGATGCTGACAAACCTTATGGTCTGAACGTTGTAAATGGTATATTCTTATTTGATGATCATTATGTTAGTATGTTGTTTGATGTCAGATCTGATAGAAACTGTAGAAATGTAAAGATTCAGTTGTTTTATCAATTGAAAGTTAATAAGATGGCAACTAATTATGATGTGGAGTTAACCGATGGAAAGGTTGCTAGTGTTAGTTTTATACTAAGAGTGTGTTCCTTGAAATTAGGAAGGTAGGTGTTTAGTATCGACTTGATGCTCAAAGAATTGGGATCTTTGGATGTGGATTTTTGGTATAAATTGGTTAGTTGTGCGTAGTGCCGATGCTTGAGATTGAACCAATCTTCGCCATAAATTGACAGCTGCTGGTTTGGATTTTGCTGAGAAAGCTGAGTGTTGACTGTGAAAGGTGATGAGTGAACTTTCCGTTTGAGAAGTATCTTGTTTGGAAACAAGGAAGTATGTGGAAGAGGGATATGATGTATTTCTGGCTCAGGTAATTAGTGATAGGGTAGTTGAGGAGAAGTTGGGAGATCTGTTAATGATTCGAGAGTATTCTAAGGTTTTCCTGAAGTTTTGCAGAGTTGCTTCCGTCTTATGAAGTGGAGTTCATTTCGATTGAGTGTTGTAAGAGATAGGTGTAGTGTTTATGCGTTTCGTTGAGTAGTATTTGTATGCCTTATCATTTGGCACCATCAGAATGGAATGAGTTATTCGGTCAACTGCGAGAACTGATGGATAAGGGATGTATTAGATTAAGTTTCGTTACAATGGCAATCACCTGTGTTGTTTGTCAAGAAGGATGGATCGTTTCGGATGTGTATTGATTATCGAGAGCTTAACAAATTGATAGCCAAGAATCGGTATCCATTACCGAGGATTGATGATTCGTTTGATCTTTGCAACTTGTCTGGATCCAGTGTGTACTCAAAGATCGCTTTGAGTTCTGGTTATCACTAACTGAGAGTTAGAGAAGAAGATGTTCCTATAGTTGTTTTTCGTACTTGATGTGGGTACTTTAAGTTTCAAGTGATGTTTCTGGAATTGACAAACGCGTCTCCCGTATTCATGGGTTGGGTGGATCTTGTGTGTAAAATGTACTAGGATGAGTTAGTCATTATATCTATTGAAGATATTCTATTTTATTCCAAGAGGAAAGGAGGAACATAAGTAGCATATGAGGGTAATTTTTGGAATGGTTGGAAAAAGAGAAACTGTATGTAAAGTTTCCTATGTGTGAATGTTGGTTGAAATAATTGCGTTTTTAAGACAGTTGTTTGACAACAAAGGTATTCGTTAAGATCTTGCTAAGATTGAAACGATTAAAGATTGGTTGGTACCAACAACACTGACGTAAATCTGTTAATTCCTTGGTCTAAGCTGGGAATAATTGGAGGTTTATCAAAAGGTTTTCACTGATTGTTAAACCATTGATTAAAGCTGACTAAGAAGAATTGGATGTGTGAGTCCCACTATACATCTAAATTGTAAGTTTTGAGATCTGATCCTTATCAGATGGGGAAGTTGTATTCTGAACACTGAAGGGTAGGTTGTGTTCTACACCAATGTTGTCGTTGTTGAAAGGATCTGAAGTATTTATAGTTTGTAGTTTGTTGTGATGCGTCTCATAAGGGTTATGTAGTTGTGGTGTTTGCTTTGAGATTGTAGAAATATTACTTGTATGGAATCAAGTATGTAGTAATCAAGGATCATAAGAGTTTGCTTCATAATTAACTTCTTGGGAAGATAAAGGAGATGAGTAGAGGAATACCAGTTATATATTTCGAGTACTTGAATATGTTGGTAGTTATGACTGTGAGTGATTATGACTACGAGATTCGCTGCCATCCGGGAAAGGCGAATGTGGTAGCTGATGCACTTATCAAGAAGAAAAAGGAAAAATCTTCTAAGGTTTGAGCTTTGGTAATGATTAGAAGTGTGGAATTGATAGAAAGGATACTGAAAGTTTAAGCTGATGGTCTGATTTGAGAAAAATGTCAAGGTAATTGGTTTTAACAATTTGTCAAACTTATGAAAAGGATTTTGTTGTAAAAGTCAAATGAGACGTGGTGTATTGAGCACTCCTAACATATCTAATTTGAGAGTGTAAGACTTAGTGATGAAGGAATCTCACAAGTCAAGTAATCTATATATTCTGATTTGAGTAAAAGTGAAGGTTGAGTTGAGTATTGTGTGTCATACAGAGAATGGTGTACAGAGTGAAAGGACGATTCGAACATTGGACGATATGCTTGTGCGTGTGTGATTGACATAGGAATTGTTGGAATTTTTATATAAATATGATTATCATGCTAGTAATGAGGCTGTACTATTGATGGTACATAAAGAACTTCCACTTGTGAAGGTTAAAGATCGTGAGTTATGGGCGTAAGTTAGGTTTTCGATGTATTGCAGAAATGTAGGTGGAATTGAATGTCTGAACTAGAACTGATGTTGGCAAATATTGGTAAGATTGTATAGGTTAAGGATCGTTTATAATAACAAGGAGTTGTCAGAAGAGTTATGTCGGCAATCGAAGGAAATCAATGAAGTTTGAAGTTGGGAAACGTGGTTATGCTTAAGGTGTCGTTATGAAGGGTGAAATTTGTTTGGGAACAACAAGGAAAGAATTCAACTTGAAGATAAGTTGCATTTCATAGACGAGAACTGTGATGAGTTCTTAAGAGGTTGAAACATAGTAAGAATTATATTGTGAAGATACAAGAATTCCAGGAGTGGAATCTGAAATTGTGAAGGAAGCATGAGGATTTCTTAAAGGAAAATAGTTCTCTTTTGTTCTGGAGGTATGAAATGTGAGTATAAGAGGGGTCGAGCGCCGGGACGTCGCTCTCTTTTAGGAGGGTAGGATGTGATAACCCGAACGTGGCCATTATTTAATATTATATAATATTATTTTATGAATGATTTTGAAATTTTTTATGAGTTAAATGATATGACGGTTGATGTATTTATTTAAAACCGACGTTGGAAGTCTTATTTTTATCTTTTTACTAATAGCGAGGATTATTAGTGACCACGATATCGACGGATCTAAAACCCGCATGCTTTTACCATGAATAGTACCCTTAAGATCGTACGTACAAGATTAAAACTTTCCTTTTATAGTACGATTACGTTTACGTGTTAGGATTTTACGTATTACGTACGTGTTAGAACACGATAAGTATTTATTACGCACGAACACGCAATAATTATTTAAACAATAATTAATCACGAACATGCGATCATGAAATCATGAACGTAATTAAATCACAAGCTAATATTAATTACGTATATATATTTATTACGAACACGAATAAATATATTAAGTCACGATCGATAACTAATTAAAACACGTAAATTACGAACACGAGAACACACTATAATATTTAGACTCAGGAAATATATGGGTTACCCCATGTGGGCCCCATACCACGAAATTAGGGAGGGAAGATGGGCTTAGCCCATCAATTTTTACTAAAACAAGGAATTAGGAAAGATTTTGGTCATTTTTCACTTTACAGGAAAACACCAAAAACCCTAAAAAGTTTTCTCCTTCTCCTCTTCTTCTTCTTTTTGGCCGCCACACATAAACACACCAAGGAGGGTGTTTATTTGATTTTGATCTTGGTTTTTGGTGCAAGTGTTCGTGTTTGTTCATCTCGTTTAGATCCACGCATTCGGTATATTCTTTTTACCCTTTTTCTTTTTGATTTGATCTAATAATTAATTAAGAACATGATGTTTTTAAAACCTAATTAAAAACATAGATCTAACATGAAAAGGGTTATTGGGTAAATCAAAAAGGGTGTTTTAGGGGTGTTTGTTTTGGCCGGCGCCTAAACCGAACCCCAGGAGGGGTCTCGGTTTGGCTACTCGACCCCCACCGAGACCATATGGTCCCAGTTGGGTGGGGTGGGTCCCACGGCAGCAGCAAGACAAGGGGAACCCCGAAGTAGTTCGGGGTATGGTGTCGATTTCATGTCCGGTTCAAGGGTTCTAGTCAAGATCCGGTTCACGGTTTATGTTAAGATTATATTTTTTTATATAATCATATGTTAAAATTAAATTAATAAATATGACATGATTAATTTAATAACATGACTTAGATTATATTAATTATTAAAATCATGAAATTATTAACCTAAGTATTTTATATTTTTAGACTTATAATTAATTAATTATTTAAAAACCATGGTTAAAATTAATTAATTAACATGACTTAGGTTATATTATTAATAAATAATAATACATGTTTTAACCTAAGTATTTAACTTTATTTAATTAAAAACATGATATACTTTAATTAAATATTTTAACCTATAGTTTATTTTAATTACATGAAATAATTAATAAACTATACATTATATCATTATGACTTAGAAAATAATCATGAAAACACTTAGGCTTATATACTTAGCTTATTTAACCAGCTTATATCTAATTATGGAAACTTTCTATTTTTAGAAACTTATTTATTTCAGGCAGCTAACTTATTTATGGAAACTTATTTAAATAAGGCAGCTAATCTATTTATGGAAACTTTCTATTTTTAGAAACTTATCTATTTTAAGAAGTAAATCTATTTTTGGAAACTTTCTATTTTTAGAATTTTTCTATTTTTGGAAACTTTCTATTTTTGGAAACTTTCTATTTTTGGTAACTTTCTATTTTTGGAAACTTTCTATTTTTGGAAACTTTCTATTTTAAGAAACCTGCTATTTTTGGAAAGTTACTTATTATTACACAGTAAGTATAATAATACATGAAATACCAGAAACACTTAATCAGAGTAAACAGAATATAAGATAAACACAGTTTAAGGGTTAAAACAATAAAACATGATAAGAACATATAAAATAAGCTAAGACATGACATAAAATCAGTTACGTATTAGTAAGCAGATACTTATTCATGTATGTATTTATGTAGCATTAGTGATACGGAAGTAGGATTCCTCTCAGTTCGTCTTCTTCGTTCACTGGACATAAGGTACGGATTCCCGTCCTTTCAGTGTGGACATTCTTTCCTTATTAGGATTTCCCGTATGCAGCCAAATGTTTTCCCGTAGTATAAGTTATGTGTTTGAATTGCTTATGTTTAATTTAGAATACCTATAGCCATATACATGCATGACCAGTTTCACCTAGTTATGGAGGTACCATAACCATAACATTAGAGGCACTGATGTTATGACTTCACCAAGGCGGAGTGATTGCTCGTGGCGTCCCTTCAGCTTTTGGCCATTTATATTATATTTATCATGTGGGACGTATGGGTGCATCCTAGTTACATGTTTCAGTCAGGATTTCATGGTGAATGTGGTGTGTGCCTTGCATCCTTCACAAGGAGCTGATCCCTCCTACCCAAAACTAGTATATTAAATTAGAGGTAGCCCCTCTAATTTGCATGATGAGGTCACCCCTCCAAGTATTCATGCACGGTGGATTTTCATGACCTATATTAGCTAATGGTAAAATATGTTAAACAGTTTTCATAAGATAAACATAAGGCTTTTCAAACTATAAAACCAGTTTTATGAACATGTTCCAGGTTTTCCAGAACTTATACATTTCTGCTGCTATTAAGTCGTTATTATGTTTAGTCATTCATACTATGTCTATATCCGTGCACTGAGCGTTTTGCTCAGCCGTTACTTTCCTTTCCATGTCCCAAAAATGGCAGGTACCCTAGGAAAGACTCGAGCATTTGGAGGACGTGCATAGGATGGAAGCTGCTAGAGACTTCTTTTCCTTTTTACCTTCATATACTCATGCTTGTTTAGTCTTTCATTCATTTCTTTTGCTTTATTATGTTTTGGGCTTATGTTTGGGAACCGATGTTTGATTCCGGTTATCCCTATGGTCATGTAATGTTTTAGACATTTATCCTTGTATGCTTTGATGACACGCCATAATTACGCGTGACATTCCATTATAAAATGGGGTGTTACAATTATGGTATCAGAGCCAAGGCTTCGACCTGTAGGCTCTAAAACTCGACCTGTGACTAGTGGGTAGTCACCAGGAGCTTCCTAAGCCAACGTTTGTTATTCCACGTATTGATGTTTTCAGCGCATTATTGTTTTAACCATGATGTTTTCAGCACCTTGAGGTTTTAACCTTGATGTTTTCATCGATATTGTTTTACTAATATGGATGGACAACCGTCATTCATATTTAGTTATGTGTCATTGTTTCATGCATAAGGTTCCTCGTGAACTGTGTCTATGTGGACTGAACCCCGGTAGTTCATAATTAGTCACATAAAAAAAAAAATTCTGATAAGTTTTGACAGATGAGTTGCATTTATTTATGTTTCATGTATCATTGTTGCAGGGATTATGACTAAGTAATGGTTGGTACAGGACTGGCCCTATTTAGTCGCATGTGCTTTTATCGAAACTTTTAACTTTGGGACCGACCCATAGGCGTCCCCTCGCCATGTCTTTTGTTTTGGGACAGACCCATAGGCGTCCCCTCGCACATATAAAGCTTTTTATAAACTACATTACGCATTCATGCACTGTTTTTCATGCATAAAATTTTTCTCATGATTTATTGGCATAAATTTTTTTTGTCCCCTCATAAGATAATATGTTTTTATGTCAAGTATGTTTTCATACTGTCATGGTTAACTTCAGTTCATGCTTATTATGTTATACACTCCTTCATGTTGAATTGTTCATGTTTCTTCATGATAACTCCGTCTTCTGTTGATTACGTCTTACGCCTCTTTTTTATTTATGTCTTCATGCAAGACATAGTTGGATTTCATTGAATTCTGCTTTCATGATGGTCATGGTTGGTTTTCATTGATCATGCTGTCAGGCAAATCATCGTTGAATTTTCTGTAACCACACTTTATTGTTTCTCGATTTAACCAAATGATGTCTATGCTAATACTGCCAGGTTATCATGATGGTTTTCCTAACCGTTTAACCGATACACTTTCCTTAAATCATGATAAATGATCGACCCATACCGATCATTTCATATGCATTCCACGTGTATTCCACGTACCGTATTTCATGTGTATTACACGTACCTTAATCCATGTGTATACACTTGTAATACTTCACGAGTATTCGCTAGTCGATTCTGAATCATCTCAGGCTTATTTTTAGTTGCTGATATTCTACTAGATTGCTGATGCCGCTCATAACTTGGAGATGTTACTAAAGGTTGATGCTGCTGACGTTCGGAGACGCTACGAGATGCGGATGCTGTTCACAACCTGAAGATCCTACGAGACGAAGACAAAGGCGTCAGAGAAAAGCTTTTGGACGAGAAGATGCTTCACCATCAGACGATTTTCATCAATCATTGTCCCTAATTCTTAGTTACATGTCACACGTCATTCAGCTGTCAATTCAGCCATATGAGTGCAAACCGGTACCAGCCGGCCACTCAGCTGAATAGTTACATGAATCACGGTCATGAGAATGACCATCATGGAACTGACAGACAGGACGATAGTAACCACTACTATGACAGCAACTATCCTAGAAAACGAAACCAAGGCTCCGACCGCGGACGTGATCAGACATACAAAGGATCAGTAGTCCAACCGACCCGCCAAGTCTGGCATAATAATCTAATATTATAGTTCTATTGTTTTACGTCTCGTGACACATGTCAAGACATCAGTCAAGTCACATGTCTCACATATACTTCCTAAAGACACATGTCAAGACACCAGTCAAGACATATGTCATGCTTATAGTTCCAAGACACGAGTCAAGACACATGACTCACGTCCAACTATGGTACATTTCTAAGAAATTCAGGGTACCCTCCAAGGGTATATCCATTTTGTTGTGCCATGTATTAATCAGGCCACAAGAATTTCAATACCATTATCGGCGCATCAGTGAAAACTGTCGCGTTGCTGATGTCACTTTTATTTCTTTCACCATATTTCTTATGATTCATGACCATGAAGGACGCATTCGTATTCCCACGTATACGAAGGTTTTCCTTCAGCTTAATGATGAGATCCAAGCTGCTAACCCATTTCCTCGGACAGACACGAGATGAATTTTATCCTAATTATGGACTATGATCAGCACACCATGCTATGATTCATAATTATGTACAGTAATGTTCAGGCTCCTGAATACATTTAGCTTGATTTTCCATCAGGAAAATCTGTACAAATTATCTATGCTTACAAGCATGTGCGTCGTTAGCCATGGTCGCTAAAATTTTCTACCTATCAGTAAGACACGACTACTTAAGTCCTTTTACGCATAGCCAGTTGATTATTCCAAAATCTTCACATATATTCCAGAAGAACCTTCAAGGAGAAGGACAGTACCATGAGATTATGTGTCGACTACCGTCGGCTTAAACAAATCACCATTCATGACCGTTATTCTCCTCCACGTATTGACAACATGTCCAATCAACCTTATAGTGTTAATCACTTTTCCAAGATTGAACTCATGACCATGCTGCCAACAGTGACGAGGAAAAGAGCAGGACATGTCCATGACTGGTATTCGTACACGACTCGGTCACGCTAGATTTATGATTTTGAATTAGTCTCATCAATGCTCCAAAGTCATTATAAGAATGAGTTTCCATGAACTCATAGCAAATTCATCAGTGTTTTCATTGAGGATAAGCTGATTTCCTTTAAGCCTAGAATAAGAACATGAAGACCATATCTGCACTATGTTGCAAATTCTATGACAAAAGGAATTCCACCCTGAAAACTTCCTATATCAGTTCTGGTTGATCACAGTGACATGATGGATCACATAGATTTGCATGGTTAATCTTACCATGACTTAGCTTATGCGTAAAGGAGATAACCCTACATTACATGAAGTGTTATAGAAGATCCTACGCTAAGAGAAGTTTAGATTCATGGACTTAGAGTTTCTCAAACTCCTATGTATCAAGTTCGATGAAGCAAGATACAGTTACGTTCATATCTTCATACCTGTCATACAAACAGGTTAAGACAGGACACCAACAGACTGGGATGTTTTCATCATCTGAAATTGTGAATCGAAAAGGGATAAGATCTCCATGGGGTTTGGTTACCAGATTAACGCAAACTCAGAAGAAGCATGATGCTATCTGGGTGATTGCAAACAGTTTGATCAAGTTTGCAGAATCCTTACATCCGCAAGGATTGCAGAACCAACAGATTGATCGGACATGTTCCAGCCAAGGCTCATCCGACCACTTGGTAATCCCTCAGCTATTGGGTCAGACAAAGATTCGTAATTGTACTCCTAAATTACTTCACGTCTTCATTCTGATTCCACGACTTGCTTTCGCGCTCGCGTTCATGACACTATTCACGTTCATGATCGTATCTGGGCTTACGATTTTACGTTCATTTCATTCTGGGAAGTTTTGCAAGAACTTGAGAGACGTTACCCAAGTTTAGTATAACTCTCCATCATTAGATAGACGTTTCACGGCATATTCCACGTCTCACCTTGTAGCGTTTAGCGTACCGCCTTTATATTTTATGATCACGATATGTTTCACATGTCATGTTCATTCCACGTTCCTCATATCATGATCAAGATATGTTACACGTATCATGGATCACGATATGTTTACTCATACTACACTCGCCATATCTCCATGTAGCACGTTTAAAAATTTTCACGTATCATGTTTAAAATTTTTCACGTACTACGTTTCTTTATGTCTCACGCATCGTTTCTAATTATCAGTTAAGTCAGTTTGTCTTGCACCGTAATGTTTCAGTTACCCTAGTACGTTAACTCTTATTTTCCTTGATCGAATTTAGGGGATCTACCTTCCGTTGATAACAAAGAATTTCTTCGTATTCCAAGTCAAGGTCAGGAGGACCAAGATTTATCATTAGTGTCAAGATCTTCTGAAGGAACCGTTCCAAGAGGGAGGCCACTTAGAAACGGACAAGTTCATCCAGACTTTTATCCGTTTTCTCTCATCAATTAGATATGTCCTTTCAGTCACGTCACGTTCCATGTCCTTTCAAGACATGTCACGTTCCACGTTCCTTCTACCATGTCACCTGTATGTTCATTAATCTTACATACCCTCTCAGTTTGATTCGGGTATGTTTCTCTTTCAGTTACGTTATCTATAATTCGGGGACGAATTATTCTTTTTAGGGAGGAAGAGTTGTAAAACCCGCATGCTTTTACCATGAATAGTACCCTTAAGATCGTACCTACAAGATTAAAACTTTACTTTTATAGTACGATTACGTTTACGTGTTAGGATTTTACGTATTACGTACGTGTTAGAACACGATAAGTATTTATTACGCACGAACACGCAATAATTATTTAAACAATAATTAATCACGAACATGCGATCATGAAATCATGAACGTAATTAAATCACGAGCTAATATTAATTACGTAAATATATTTATTACGAACACGAATAAATATATTAAGTCACGATCGATAACTAATTAAAACACGTAAATTACGAACACGAGAACACACTATAATATTTAGACTCAGGAAATGTATGGGTTACCCCATGTGGGCCCCATACCACGAAATTAGGGAGGGAAGATGGGCTTAGCCCATCAATTTTTACTAAAACAAGGAATTAGGAAAGATTTTGGTCATTTTTCACTTTACAGGAAAACACCAAAAACCCTAAAAAGTTTTCTCCTTCTCCACTTCTTCTTCTTTTTGGCCGCCACACATAAACACACCAAGGAGGGTGTTTATTTGATTTTGATCTTGGTTTTTGGTGCAAGTGTTCGTGTTTGTTCATCCTCGTTTAGATCCGTGCATTCGGTATATTCTTTTTACCCTTTTTCTTTTTGATTTGATATAATAATTAATTAAGAACATGATGTTTTTAAAACCTAATTAAAAACATAGATCTATCATGAAAAGGGTTATCGGGTAAATCAAAAAGGGTGTTTTAGGGGTGTTTGTTTTGGCCGGCGCCTGAACCTAACCCCAAGGGGGGGGGGGGGGTCTCGGTTTGGCTACTCGACCCCCACCGAGACCATATGGTCCCGGTTGGGTGGTGTGGGTCCCACGGCAGCAGCAAGACAAGGGGAACCCCGAAGTGGTTCGGGGTATGGTGTCGATTTCATGTCCGGTTCAAGGTTTCTAGTCAAGATCCGGTTCACGGTTTATGTTAAGATTATATTTTTTATATAATCATATGTTAAAATTAAATTAATAAATATCACATGATTAATTTAATAACATGACTTAGGTTATATTAATTATTAAAATCATGAAATTATTAACCTAAGTATTTTATATTTTTAGACTTATAATTAATTAATTATTTAAAAACCATGGTTATAATTAATTAAATGACATGACTTAGGTTATATTATTAATAAATAATAATACATGTTTTAACCTAAGTATTTAACTTTATTTAATTAAAAAGCATGATATACTTTAATTAAATATTTTAACCTATAGTTTATTTTAATTACATGAAATAATTAATAAACTATACATTATATCATTGTGACTTAGAAAATAATCATGAAAACACTTAGGCTTATATACTTAGCTTATTTAACCAGCTTATATCTAATTATGGAAACTTTCTATTTTTAGAAACTTATTTATTTCAGACAGCTAATCTATTTATGGAAACTTATTTAAATAAGGTAGCTAATCTATTTATGGAAACTTTCTATTTTTAGAAACTTATCTATTTTAAGCAGTAATCCTATTTTTGGAAACTTTCTATTTTTGGAATTTTTCTATTTTTGGAAACTTTCTATTTTTGGAAACTTTCTATTTTTGGTAACTTTCTATTTTTGGAAACTTTCTATTTTAAGAAACCAGCTATTTTTGGAAAGTTACTTATTATTACACAGTAAGTATAATAATACATGAAATACCAGAAACACTTAATCAGAGTAAACATAATATAAGATAAACACAATTTAAGGCTTAAAACAGTAAAACATGATAAGAACATATAAAATAAGCTAAGACATGACATAAAATCAGTTACGTATTAGTAAGCAGATACTTATTCATGTATGTATTTATGTAGCATTAGTGATACGGAAGTAGGATTCCTCTCAGTTCGTCTTCTTCGTTCACTGGACATAAGGTACGGATTCCCGTCCTTTCAGTGTGGACATTCTTTCCTTATTAGGATTTCCCGTATGCAGCCAAATGTTTTCCCGTAGTATAAGTTATGTGTTTGAATTGCATCTATTTAATTTAGAATACCTATAGCCATATACATGCATGACCAGTTTCACCTAGTTATGGAGGTACCATAACCATAACATTAGAGGCACTGATGTTATGACTTCACCAAGGCGGAGTGATAGCTCGTGGCTTCCCTTCAGCTTTTGGCCATTTATATTATATTTATCTTATGGGGCGTATGGGTGCATCCTAGTTACATGTTTCAGTCAGGATTTCATGGTGAATGTGGTGTGTGCCTTGCATCCTTCACAAGGAGTTGATCCCTCCTCCCCAAAACCAGTATATTAAATTAGAGGCAGCCCCTCTAATTTGTATGATGAGGTCACCCCTCCAAGTATTCATGCACAGTGGATTTTCATGACCTATATTGGCTAATGGTAAAATATGTTAAACAGTTTTCATAAGATAAACAAAAGGCTTTTCAAACTATAAAACCAGTTTTATGAACATGTTTCAGGTTTTCCAGGACTTATATATTTCCGCTTCTATTAAGTCTTTATTATGTTTAGTCATTCATACTATGTCTATATCCGTGCACTGAGCGTTTTGCTCAGCCGTTACTTTCCTTTCCATGTCCCAAAAACGGCAGGTACCCTAGGAAAGACTCGAGCATTTGGAGGACGTGCATAGGATGGAAGCTGCTAGAGACTTCTTTTCCTTTTTGCCTTCATATACTCATGCTTGTTTAGTCTTTCATTCATTTCTTTTGCTTTATTATGTTTTGGGCTTATGTTTGGGAACCGATGTTTGATTCCGGTTATCCCTATGGTCATGTAATGTTTTAGACATTTATCCTTGTATGCTTTGATGACACGCCATAATTACGCGTGACATTCCATTATCAAAATGGGGTGTTACAACGGATGCCCAACATTTTATGTTTTATCATTTGTTGTCTCGATGTTTATATTTATGACGTTTTTATTTTAAGTTCGTATTAAGTCAAACCGAGATCATATTATTATCATATTTTGAGTGCGTTTATCTTTTGAATAGTATTTTTACGAAACCCGAGCCTCGTAAATATATTCAAAATTGACAATTTACATTTTCAACCTTGTAAACTATTCAATTGTATTTTAGACCAAAACTATCACAAATTGGCAAAACTAGTCCCTCTACCCACCATATATAAACAATTCTCACCTAATTCTTCCACTAAAAACACATAGTAATCAAAATTACATCTCTCCTCTCTCTCTTTAAAAGATGCCGTCCACCCCTCCCACACAAAACCCATTTGATTTTGATTTTCTACTTTGAATCCATAAAAACTAATTGAAGTCCCATCTCTAAAATTTGATGGTGATCATTTTGATGTAAAAATTTACAACATGCAAGAACTTTCAATTTTTGATGATGATCCAAGGTGGTTTGATCTAATTTCTTATTATATAATTGTTGTTAGTGCTATTTTATATATATTTTAAGTCTTGCATGTTTGAAATTTTGAGTGGGTAAATTTTTGAATGATTATACAAGGGTGTTATGGGTTAGATTAGTTGTTTGTGATAATATTTGGGTAATATTAGGAGTATGAGATTGAGTAAAATGGGTTGAAAATTTGATTTAGCATGATTTTTAAAGAGGTGTTTTACATCAGTATGCTCAAGGCCAATTTTGGGTACCTTACGTTTGAAAATAGTTTAACTAATAGCATAGGGTTGTATAGAATTTCGTTAGCTTCGATTTGATATAAGGTAGAGCTTCTAGCTCCAAACGAGCGAGAAGTTATGATGATTTAATTATTCGTGTACCGGGAGACGAGTATCGACACAATCCGAAGTTGTTGTCGATATTTGGATCTAATCTTGGGGACTATAAAATGTGTTGTGAAAATGTTCAAGGTCTGATGTTTGGTTCCAAACTTAGGGTTGTGAGTCTATTTTCAGACTCAAGTGCCTGATTTGTAAACGGGATTGTTTAGAATGGTCAAAATGGTTGTATAAGTCGGTGACGTAAAACAGTCTGGTTTTTGTAGTTTAAAGATGTGTCAGGCAGGGAACTTTAAAAGTAAAATCTTTTAATGGGATTTTAACAGGTCTTTCTATATATAGTAAGTAAAATCTCTGATTAGTATCATAAGTATTTGACGTGTTTAAGTGGGATAAATGAGCTCGTACATTTGATATGTACCGGCAGATTTTTATCGAAGGAATAGACTAATAGAGTAAACATATAAAAGGAAGTAATAGTATCACTTGTATTGTTTTCTTTCGGGTCTGTCGTAATATTATGATTTTGAGTTTGATGTTATTAAGTATGGATTTAATTCGAGTTTATTATTGATGAACGCGCCTTATATGATAGGTTGCGGTTTTTGTGTTTATCGGGCATCAATAATCGTCGAAGGTCGTCTTTCTACTGCTATTACTCAAGGTGAGTCTATAGCCTCGCTTTTTATTATGTTGTAAATGATTTTAACCCGCGAGGGGGATACATGCTATTTGAAAGTAAAATGAACACAAGTCATGAGTAATTGTTGGACCCGAATGTTGCCTTTGTTGATTTGAATTGTATAAGTACCTATGTTGCAAAAGTCCCTAAGTTCATGAGCCGTTAACTATCTTCTGACTTGATGTTGTGAGTTGGGAATAGCCGCTTACTCTAATAATAGTACTATTTGGCTGACGACCCTATCTGAGACCAGGGCTTTACGCTGAGTAACCTCTAGGAAGGATAATTTTACGAGAATGAGAATGTGGTATACTTGCAACTGATATCCTACTAGGGGCACTGGAATTCATCTAGTCATGCCGGCTTTAGGCGTGGGTGACTAAGTTAAGGGGTCGGTGTCATGAGCTTAATACAATTCTATAGCTATTGATATACGCCAGAATGCCTGATCAATAGATTGTGATGACAATTCTATTAAATAATTACGATTGATTTTTATCTTATGTTCAAATGATGATTTGGAAAACCTATAGACTCGCTCAATCGTTGTGTTGATGATTTTAAGCATGTATTTCGGGTGATTGAAGTTGATGAATTGCGGAGCTTGCTGGAGAAGGATTGCGGGTTGCTTTTGTGGTGATTGGTCTAAAACGAATTTCTTTCCCTTTTGTCATAAAAAAATAATAATGTACGGTCATGTACTTTGGTAAATTGTTTGTTTATTGAATGGAATCTTTGGGGGACCAAAATGTTACTCTGATATTTCTAAAATTGTTTTACTTGGGATCAAAAGTTTTAGACAATGGTTAAATTATATCCTTTTATATTTCAAATGTATCATTTTTGAGATTGTTTAAAGTGTTTTGTAAATTGTAGTTTGTGCTTAGCACCCAAATGTATTTTTCTGCTGCGCAATGTAGTTTGGGGGTGTTAAAATATGTCAAAGGGTAAAAAGCTTAGAATTTTTGGAATCACCCAAGAAAATTCAAGATTTAACCAAAATCCTCTCAAAAGGTTAAAAACTTAGAATTGTTGGAATCACCTAATCCAATTGTAAATTTTAACCACAATCAACTCTCAACAATGAGAAAGACAAAAAATCTCAACTCGAAGACATTTTTTACCTTAAAAATAATTCCTTTAGAAAGCTCCAAAAGCTTTAAGTCGGGAATCAAGGTACAAAAATAAAGAAAAACCAAAAGCGAGGATAAATCGACGCTTAAGAAAAATACTAGATATAAGACATTATAGGCAAGGATGCTTACGAATGTCGACACCAAAAAGATGACTCAATGATATAGAGAAAGAGATAAAATAAGTCAAAGAATAGAAAAACCAAGATGGATGGTGTTTATCATACGATAAACTACATGCTCAAAGTTTTGTAGCTCTTCTCAATCATTATGAATGTACAAAGAACAATTACATGACGAGGAAAGGGTGAGGCTCGACTTGACTTAGTTTAGAAAGGATAGAAGAGAGAAACTCAACTTAGAGAGCCATGATTAAAATAAATCGAAAAAGACTCAACAAACAAGTAAAGAAGGAATCTTCAAGAAAACTCGTCAAAGAGAGAGATAGACCAAAAACAAACTAAAGGGACTCACTGGCCGCATCTCGTTAAATAGGTCCGCGATTCATTATCAATAACGAGCCGCTAGGTTAATTGAGGAACCGTGGACAGTGGATGTCCAAAAACGATTATCGACTCAAAAGAAAATCACTTGGTCAAACAATTTAACATGAGTTGCTAAATGGATTGAAAGTCAATGCTTCGGATATGACTTTTAACAATTGCAATTGCTAGTTAAAATTACTTGAATATTTCAAAATAAATATTTAAGTTGTCAATCTTACTAGGAGAGAAATTAGATTTAAATCTAACATTTCTTGACAACCGAGTGAGAAAAATAAAGAAGAAAAGAAAGATCACAAGGACAACGAGATCCAAGACCCAAAGACAAATCATGTTGAAAAACATGAAAGAAAATACAATAAAATAAAGATCATACAAAGATGTATGAAACACAAGTCTAAAACTTAAGCATAATTTTAATCTTAGTTACACTAGAAATCTAAGATTTGCTTAAATTGGATGTCTTAGCAATAAGCAATCCACATGCTTAAATGAAAGACAAGGTGGTGGCGGAATTTGGTGGAGAAGGCTTGGTGATAATCTTGTAATTCAACTCATCATAGATATAAGACATGACAAGATGTTGATATTTACAACAAAGACAATATGTTCCATGATGCATGACATAATCATGTGATGGAGGAAGAACACAAAAGGGAAGTGGTGGAAAATGAGAGTTTCCAAAATCAGTTTTCTTAAAATGAGAAAAGATTTGATAAGGTGTGTTCTTTGGTAAATTTGGGTTGAAAGAGATTTGAGAAAATTGTAGATAATCAAGGTTTTCATTTGTGAAAAATACATTTTGCTTTGGTGTGAAAGAGATTTCAAAATGATGTGGGTTACGAAGAGAAAGCACAAGATATTTTAGGAGTGACTAAAGGTTTGAATCAAAGATTCCAAAGGGTGTCGGAACAATTGGGAACTTTTGGAAAACCCGTTTTTAGTTGCTTCTGCCCGCGGTTCCTTATTTCCACCAGCGGTTCCATAATGATATGGGGTCGCGGTCTCTATAAAGAACCGCCCACAGAGGGTGTGTTTAGGAGGATAAGGGAATTTTTACAATTCGGAAAATCCTAATGTTCTAGTCTAACTTATCATAAAGTTATGCTAAAGAGCAAGAAAAACTAGAACACACACAAAGGAAAGACACATAGGTTCAATTAGCACGTAAGAAGAAGGCTAAGAAAAACCTAATGGCTACAAAAGAAAAAGAATCCTAATGACATATAAATTTCATCAAAGTAAACTATCATTAGTCATATTTAGGAAGAGCCATTTAGCCAATTTAGAGAATGAGTATGAGACTATCACTAGAGGTGCTCAATTAAGGCTAAGTACGACCGCTTTTACGAGTTATAAAATAACCCATCTTCCCACATGGATGTAATTAAACCGTTAGGTCAAATTAAGATTCTAGTGCATAAATTCTCTAGTAGTCATTCTCAAGTTAGACAAAATGTAATTCCTACATTTGTCTAATAAAGTGTAGCAAGGATGAAAAGTGTATGACGACACAATGCACAACCTAATAAGGGTAAAGAATGCACCATTTCATATCTTGTCAAACAAGTCTAGCTAAGGTTATTTACCTTAATAGAACATGAGGCCAATAACTTTGAAGTGTATAAACAATGTTTACACAAAACAAAGGAACACTTTTGATTGGTCTTTCGGAAATGACACATTTACAAATTGCATTGCAATGTAAATTACTTGAGTATTTCGGATGAAACATCCAAGTTGTCAAACCGACTTCATTGTGCATTATAAGCAATTATTAAAAAAAAAATATGTCTAATAATTTGAACAAGTATGTTGATACAAAAGTTGGGTGATCCTTGCTAGACCCAAATTAGGCTTAATTCAGGTTGGCTGGACTCCAGCTCCTGCACCAAGTGAATTATTTGGTTGGGATCCTGCACACTAAAACAACACGTGTTAGGCTTACCGTGGGAATGTTTCCCACGATTAGACTCCGGCATGAGAGTAAGTAATCGGTTAGGGTTATGAGAATCGGATGAGATGTGAGTGTGTAGAATGTCATACCTTTGTGGAACCCTTGGGGGTTCCTTATATAGGCAGTGAAACCCTAATGGGCTGTCACTGATGCTTCGGCCCCAAGGAAAGGATAAATACCAGAATTAGATTGATTGTTATCTTCTAATTATAGCGAGTGAATATCCTCTCCTTTGGGATAAATCCTACTCATAGTAGGAGTATGATTCTGTCTAACCCTGTACCGGCCATGCCAGGCCGTGGGGCCGCACACGTGTGTGCGATTACTGTTCATCTAAGACCATAAGCTCAAATAACATTATTCCCACCCATTCGTGATGGGACGGATACGGGTAGTACCCGTGGGCCGATTTCATGACCCGGCTGGGGACTATACGTCATCATGTCCCCCCATTCTAGTTGTTACAGCCGTAGGCGTAACCTCTAGACTATCAAGATACTCCACGGACGTACCAAGAAAGACCTTTAAGAAATGATAAATTTTCAAAATTTTGTTTTGGCCGCACGTGGAAACCTTACATGGATCTTACTCCAATTACCTCAGCCGCACGTGACGACCGAGACAAATTAAATGAAGCATTGAATATGGTCTTACGTATGATCGTATATCCCGACATAAATGATTGTTCACCTGCCACTTGACTGACAAAGTGTCACACCCCACCATGACGGAATATGGTGCGCAACGTATGGATATCATCACAACAATAGCGTGTCTATAGAGATAACTACATGAATTGGAAATATCATAAATGATGACACAATGTCATGAAGATATCACAAACAATGCAGGCGTCTAGGTAAGTAGGTAACAGGTCTACCTCTTACCAAAGACATACAATTAACAAATAACAAACATATAGGTGTCTACAAAGTATCACTTATTCAAACATAAGTGAATACTAAGAGGAAAGGGGGTTCCTCCAATGCAATCCTAAGCCTCCCAACTAGCCACTCCTATTCTCACGCTTAACCACATTATCACCTGAAAGAGACACTAAAACACGTCAACATAAAGTTGGTGAGGGTCACAGGTTTAGACTCCAACCCCAAAATAGTTATAAGCTGTGAATAACAACTATCAATAAAAGAACATATGGACAATGTGTTACAATTATGCATTAACAACTACCATTCAAGATTAACCATACAATCACAATTCCAAGGCATCAAGCCTTACCAATAACGACAATTTCCAAGGCTCCCAGCCTTACCAATAACCATGGTCCCATAGGCGCCCATACACCTATGAACCAATCCCAAGGCCCCGCCTTGTCAACATCCCCTTGGTACCAAGTCAAACCACAATAACAATCAAGAATCACATAGCAGTTAATCACATAAATGTACACACAAGTCCATCACAAACCATAAAACATTCACAACACTAGTTACAAAACTACACAGTGTCTCTTCCATCCCATCTGGAATTCAAAACATTTATAAATCATAGAAACATGGGATTATGAAACTCACCTGAACAAGCTTCTCCAAGTACCCGCACTCTAGAAAAATCTAAACACACAAACGTATACAATCAAGACATGAACCACATACCAAAATGGCTCATCAATCTATGATAGATATCTAACCTTGTCCTACAACTTAACCCCATTTATATGCCATATCCATCTCATGACACCCCTCTATAAAGCCCTTAACTTAGTTTAGTTCCTAACTCGCCCGTTAACATTTAACCCAAAACAGTCCTGTTTTTCATACCTTAAACTATAGGTCGAACACCCCCTTAACCAAATCAACTTCCTCTGTAAAAGAAACCCTATTCCCTTACATGTGTTAGCTAACTCTCCCCTTTGGTCGTAACCCTGAAGACACTGTTAAGGCCTCCATATATATATATATATATATATATATATATATATATATATATATATATATATATATATATATATATATATATATATATATATATATATATATATATATATATATATATATATATATATATATATATATATATATATATATATATATATATATATATTATATATATATATATATATATATATATATATATATATATATATATATATATATATATATATATATATATATATATATATATATATATATATATATATATATATATATATATATATATATATATATATATATATATATATATATATATATATATATATATATATATATATATATATATATATATATATATATATATATATATATATATATATATATATATATATATATATATATATATATATATATATATATATATATATATGTATATATATATATATACTTTTACCTATCAAGAATTTACTGATTTTGAACATATGAAAAGTTTGTTATGATCAGAGGGTCTTACCCTAACCCATTTATTTAGACCTCCTCCAGATCTTTTATTTAATATATAATCTAAGTCTCATGTTCGTTTGAAGGTTCCAATATAACCCTAAGTACCCCAAACAATTCAAAACATAAAAATAAAACAGGCTGATCCAAAAATTGTTTTGATACCCGACTGATATAACCTGTTTTTGACCCACTTCCAGACCTCCAATTTAGTTCTCGTTTCTTGCATTTGAAAGCCAACTCAATTACCTTTCCAGGGATATAAGTTCGAAAATTAAAAGTGTGTAAAACTCTACATATGATCAAAACAATGACCCAAAAATTCTGTCCAGTTTTTAAAAACGAATTTAACATAATTAACCAAATTAATTACCCTCATGATGTTTAATCATTAACCCTAATTATTCTAATCATGTCTATATCATTGTGATAACATTAAATTACAGATTTTCGAATAAACACTAACCTAGATCCATCATATAATGATTAAGAAAGAATTAAAAACAATTTAATTAAAAGGGTTTGAAGAGTTTACCTTAGATTTTTAGAAAACAAGATTTTTGATGAAGAAACCTAATTTTTTCCATGGATTTCGAATCACTCATGATCTCCAGGGATTTTATGATGTGTTTTTATTAATAAATTTTTTTTGTATATTTTCCTAACAAGTCCTTGGCCCAATACAAAAGCCCGGTTCCCCTTTTTCCCTTTTTTTCCCTTTTCTTTTTCTTTCTTGCATCCCAAAACCGACTATACCCCTTTAATTTCTTTTTTTTTCTTTTTATTATTAATAATTGTATTAATAATATTACCTTAATTTTCCTTAATTTATTTCAGCTCTTAAAGCCTCCAAAACCTCAAAACCGTAAAACTAGTCAAATTTACGCATATACCGTAAAAGACGTAAAAATATACAGTTTTATAAAAAATCTTGAAATATGAAATAAACTAATTAACTAAGTCCTAAATGATCTAAAACCATCCCAAAAAATACTCACGTGACTAAATACCTCTTCCGAGACCCCTAAATGCAAAATCCTAAACCGTAAAAATACGATTTTCTATAATACATATACGTATATGTAAAACCACTAAATAACACTATCTCATTTCATAGTCACTACCATGCGGGTTCATGAACATGAAATAACTGTTCCGTGATTTACTTATGAGTACCATATACCCATAAACGATATCCAAACCTCACTCCAAACACACAAAATAAACACATAAGCACATAAAAGCACATATTTGCACAAAACACCTTAAACTATAGTCTAAGTGACGAACCCCAAAAACCATGGTTGTCACATCACTACCCCCTAATAGAAATCTCGTCCTGAGATTTACTTCTTAGGATCAAACACACAAACAATAAATCACATGAGGATACTTGTTCTAAATGAACTCCTCTCATTTCCATGTGTACTTTAGTTCAAGACTCAAAATACCACATATACAAACAAACAATATTTAAATTCATTCCTAAACTCTTGACCTCACAGCCAATAAATCTAAAAAATGACTCTTTTTAACACAAATCCCTAATAACCGCACATGCAAATATGCATTCTCAAACCACATTTCCCAAATCTCAATACATGAAATATATCATGTACACCACTCAATTCCTTAGGTAATTATATACCCATAAACTATTGGTCTAATCTTTCAAAAGATCACAAATAGACCTACAAAACTCGACATCAACTTTTCCCTTTTTCCTAAACATGGCACCCGTTACTATGGGTGAAACTTCATACATAACTTTGTCACTAAACTGTAGTGGTTTCCTCCTTTTTAACATATCATCTCTTGTTTCTCTCGTCCTTTCCACAAACACCATTATTATATTAGCAGCCTCTTTCACCAATTTTAGTAATAGGGGAAACTCACCCTTTCCTTCCATATAGTGCCTCAAATGGCATTCATTGACATCTAGTATGATAACTATCATTATATGAAAACTCAGACATTGCTAACGAGTTTCCCACCTCCCTCTAAATCAGTCACCCAAGCTCTCAACACGACTCCTATACTTGTAGCAATTTCTCACTTCGTCCATCCATTTCCAATCATGTTCATCAATCCCTTTAGTCCTTAACCCAAACCACTTAAAAACTCTAATTTCCTTACAAAAGTGACCTATGACGGTATTTCATATATTCATTAGTTAGTCCTTTCAACTGTCATCAAACCCATGTTACAACTACTTCCATCAGATTTGGATAGCTCATTAGTAGCACCCATACACTTCTTTTCTCACTTTCCTCAATGAAAATTTTTTTTTATACCCAACACTTCCTTTATACCTACACAATGTCTTACCTTCAAGGTCATAGTGCTCCTCATCTTGTCTCAGTTAGACCAAACCCTTCGTCTCTCATGACACATCACATCTATAACTCCTCATCCACTCGATTATCGATACTAAGCCTTCCAATAAAATAATATAGGTCAGTGCCATTTCCTTTTCCACACTACAACAATATCAACATGCTTTGTGTTTTAGTCTACTCATTAGGCTATACCAACTTTTTACCTTCGATTCCTATCTCGACCTATTTCATTCATTATTCGCATATATCCACACTTCCTTCTTCTTCCTCGGCTAATGGCATACATGACGAGGTTATGCTTCTCGTCTTTCAAGTCATCTATACGTTAAAATTTTCCACGTAGCTTCACTTGTTTTCCTCGCGACTAGTTCTCCTACTCCATCCTAATAGGGACAGGCTAGAGTTTTATGTGATCCCATGCGGATCACACTCTAATCTTATACCCATATTAGTTTCTATTTGTCTAAACTAGGCCATATTTTAAATTCTTATTCAAATCTCATACTTCTATTTTGATTGCACCCAACATGAGGTACTTTCAATCATCATCTTCTAGGAATACTTGGTCCTCTCCTTCCATGGTTCTACCTAATTCCTACACTATCCCATCCAACCGAAATTCCATACTTCATTCATCAAATCTATGGAAATAGTTAGTGTGACAATCCGTCAATTTATGGTTTATATTTTATTCTCAATATTTATTTGAAAACATTATTTTAATGTTATAATATGAACTCACTTATTTTTAGGAAGAAATTTGGATTTACGTCTTGAAGTAGCATCTACTACGTCTAAACCGGAGGATTCTACGTTACGAGCTTACGTTTACATACACCGTTTTGGTGACAGTCCGACATTTCAGAAAATAAATTTATCCGCGAATACTATTTTGGAGTTTTAAATTTGTGTTGGTTCATAAACTCACAAATTTACGAGAAGAGATTAGGACTTACGATTTTAATTTAACGTCCTTTACGACTAAACCGGAAACCTTAGGATTACGTATTTACGTTTTCGAACTCCGTTTTTGATGAGACAGTTTTTATTAGATTCGTTTTGTGCCATTGATTCATAATTTATAAAAACGTTTTTCGTAAAACGACCCGAGGACACGCAAATCGAGGAAACTAGAATCGAGGAGTACCCGTAAATAAATGGGAATGAGACAAGTGGGACACTTGTCCCACCCCCACTATAACCGGCCATATTAAGCTACACAACTCACTTATGTGTCAAGCTTACAAAGTAAGCTAAGACACATGTCTTAGACACTTTATAAACTAGCAAAAGGGCCAAAACCACTTGCAACAAACCATTATACACATTCAACACATGCAAACCACCTCAAAATCCTCTCATCTCTCTCTCTTAGTTGGTCCCATATCACCCCAAAAACACCCATTTTGATCAAAATTTAACCACAAACATTTGTTATAATTAACATATGTTAATCTCCATTCAAAGAGATGAAGATTGGTGCAAGTTTTAACATCCAAGGAGGAGTTTCTATGGAGTCTTAGGGCTGATTTTTCACAAGGTGTTCATGAAGAATAGTGGTCTTGAAGATGGTCTTGGTTATTCACAAGTTTCTCCATCAAAATCCATGTTTTGATCACAACCTACATCATCATGGTGGTATAAAGATTGTCCTGCTCATCCTCTTGTTATCTTTGATTATGTAATCTTGTATTTATTTTACTTATGTATATGTATATGATGATGAATGATGATTAAAAATATTGTGTGGGGATTTGATGTTGATAAACATGCTTAAAAAGATGAAAAACTATAAGAAACAAGGCTAAAATCTTGTTTAGATTGTTGGCTGTATAAAACAGTAAAGACTCATATGATAAACTGATAAAATGGATTAAATAGATTAATATACAGTAATATATATGTCTTCTACACATGTGAGAGTTGTCCATGCAATGGAATCATTAGGATGAGTGAGATATGATCAAAACAAGTTTAAAGTACAAATCTGAGTTTACTGTTTTGGACGATTTTTAGAAAATACTTAGAGGCTGATTCAACAGTAGCTATAGTAGAGTTAAATGGAGCACATATCATTTAGTTTATGTCATAAAAAGTTGAGCTTCTATCTACATATAGAACTCTAGATATGGCAGTTTTGGTGAACATGAAAATAAAAATCAGATTTTGGGAAATTAATGTATAATAGTATTATATAAGCACTCAAATAAAAATAGTATAAAATGTGAATTAAAACCCACTAACTTATATAATACATTTATATAAATATGTATAAGGATAAATAAATGGACATTTTATAAAAATGGTAGTTTGATAAGTTTTATAAGTTATAAAACTATAAACATGATTTTTACGACTTTTTCGGCTATTACCGTAAAATTAACGTTTTTGTTAAATAAAACTTAAACAGTTGGACCCGTCTAATGTGAACTTTATAAAACTCACATACTGATATATAAACATATATAACAAGTAAAAACCGATAAAACCCGAACTATATAACATACGGATATTAACGGGCTAAATTAACGTTATTGGACTAATAAAACAACAAAATGGACTAAAACACTTATTAACTTATTTATTGGGCTTAACCCATTTGGGCCCAACATGTAAAGTATAAATACTGATAATACAAGTATGAAATGGATTAATACAAGTTAATAAACTTATAATAAGCTTATTGGACCTAAAGCACGTAAATAGGTAAAACTAGAAAACTAGTATAAAAGTTATCGACACATAACACAAAAATGAGTAAATGAGAATATGTAAACCCACTTGATCATCATATGTATAAAATCATCATATGTATACATAATTGTTATTTTTATAAAGTCATTGGACATGAGTCTAAGACGAGTATTATTTGTCTAGGTTTCCGTGATTGAAGCACGTACCGTACGTCCGAATTGCCGATAACCCGCTTTCCCACATCAACGTGAGTTCATAGCCTCACACTCTTTTAAATGTTTTTATGAAATGTTTTATAAACCCGCGAGGGAGATAACATGTTAGTTTTTTATAAAATAGGACACCATTTGTCCCGATTGTTTGTTTATTGATTTGGACCCGGATGATTTTATGACCCTATGAATGATTAAAGGACCCGATAGATGAAATAAAATGGATTATTAAAGTTAGGTTATGTCACTAAAAGTCCCATTAGCATGAATTGTGAACTACCGGGATTTGGTAGACGCTTATGCATATAATAGTACTATTTGGGGACGATCACCCCAGTTCGCGCCTTGACGGTTGATCCCCGTCGTGCCACATTGATTGGTAAGCGAATTTATGTATGAGAAGATTTCCATAGCGTGACCTTTGTGACGACACGCTAATTTAGATGGTCAAATTGAGTTTCGGGCTAGCTACCCGTTGTTTGTTTTATTAAGGTAACAATGTCATGCGGCTTATAATAATCCAATTAACGAAATACTGCTATACGCTCCGAATTACGATGTATTGCCTGACTAGCAATACGGGGTCATACTATTGATATTATGTTCGTGTTTTGGTTTTATATAACCATATCCATATAACGGTTTTTATTTAATCTATACAACGTTATAAAACGTATTGTATGATGTTTTTACGACATTGGCTCGTATAATGATTTTAAGGCAAATGCCTATATTATGATTTTCGATAAGGATTTGTATAAAAATGACTTTGGCTATTTTATGGCCTATTAAAATGATTTGTACGAAATGATTTTTGGTAATAATTTTATACCAACGTTATATTGATGGAATTTATTAAACTCTATGAATTCACTCGGCATTATCGCTGACCTTTTCTTTTAACATGTTTTATCTCAGGTACTTGAAGGTAATTCTCGGGAAGACAACAAGAATTCATGGCCCGCACCTAAACACTTATTTCCATTCAAATGCTTTGTAAAACTTTGTATGAAATAATATGACTTGGGACCTATGTAAATTGGATATTTATGAATGGAAATGCTTTATTAATAAACGACGCGATTTTTAAGCATTGTCTATGATGTGAGTAATGTGCTATCCCGTAACACCAACGAGTCTTCTGCTGTATTGAGTTGTATAAATTTGGGGGTGTTACAGTTTGGTACCAGAGCTCTCGTTATAGAGAACGAAAGATTTTTAAAACCAAGGTTTTGAATAAAACATTTCAAAATCTTTTAACTATAAACATTTTTCTCAAAATGTCTAAAAATCTTTTGACTATAACGGTGCCGAAGAATTCCCGAGTTACCGACAAGGCCAGACTGAGAAGTGTTATTTTAATATATATATATATATATATATATATATATATATATATATATATATATATATATATATATATATATATAACTTGGATTATATATATATGATGTAATTTTATTACATGATTGTTTGATGATTATTTTGATTTTTATACGAGGTATTTATACGACGTAGATTGTCACAAGGAACCCTAAATCCCCTAGTAAATTAATCGAAGCTATTCTCGTAGGAATTCTTGCTATCCTAGATCTAAACCAAGTTGTGGATATTTATGATCCCAAAAAATGGTTGATATTCATAGAAATGTAGATATTAGTTGATTGTTATATTGAAAAAGAATTGGCGAGATTAAATCTGATATCGATGTCATGACGATCTTTCCATATAGAGTGGAGTTTGACAAAACGTTACCACCTAGAATGATGTCACCTGATTCGTTGTCACCCAATTCTTAAATTTGAAAATCGAAAGGGTGAATGTTTCACTTGAGGCTGTCAATGGAATCATTACCCAAAAGCCTCATGCCACTAGTACCTTTCCGAGAAGTCTAATTGAATGATCGAGTCATCTCATGCTAGTGACTCATTTGATAATTGTTGTTGTAAGAGCTATAGGATTGGAAATTAAGTGTTGATCATATCGAGCTTTTATTGCCCTATTAAGGTTTATAAATAAGGTTGAAAGTATTGGAAAATGAGGTAGGATATCGAATTGAGTATAAATTGGTTAAAACTTGAATAAAGTAAAATTTAACGTGTATGGAATATGAGATTGTTAAGAGGAATCATTAAGTCCTATGATTGAATTATAAGGTTTTAAATGATTGTTAGATCGTGTTAAGTGTTGTTCCTAGGCCATTGTCCAATGATGAGGATGCCTAGTGTCCAATAAATAAATTGAAGAAATCTTCTTCTGAATTGGGACCGACGGATCTTCCGGGACATGTGGAACACCTAATGACTCTTGTAGATTAGTATTCATTGTGGTATCTTTTAAAAATCCCTAACTTAACTGAGATATCAGTTGGTAGGATGAGTTATGAAAATTGTATGACATAGTGACACGTAATGTGTTACGGTACAATTTTGACTTGTTTGTGATTAATGAAAAAGACTACCTTTGATTGCTAAATCCTACATGTATCGATGTTATCTATATTTTATTGCTTCATCCTAATGTTCGCATTAGTGATGCAACCATTGATCAAGTACTCATCTCGAATTGAGTTACGTTGTGGGTTATTCTCTTTGAAGTGCCATCAAGGTCATGAACCTCATGATTATTTGGCTAAATCTCATTTCCTATCATATCGTAGTTAGTTCTTGGTGAACAAGCTTTCATCACTCTTTTTCAGATCACTCATTGTTTTTATAAGATAAAACAGTATCCCTTGAGAAAAACTGATTTTTCATCACTATAAGGATTATTCAAAGTAAGATTTATAAGTGACTGTTATCGAAATGAGGTTGTTTATAAAGTATCTTGGAAACTTAACTGTTTTCATAACAAAGAAAATATTTGTAAATTTATTTTTGATTCTTATTTAAGAATTAAGCATGAAAATGTTTTTATTATAAACATGATGATAAAATTTTGACGAACTGAGTATTGCATCGTTAATCTTGAAATTGTATATAGTTGCGCGCCTACACACAATTTTGAATGGACCATGCAAGGCTGATTAGTAGTCACCATAAAACTAATGAATAAACACTACATTTTCTATGAAGATTGTGAAAGATTAAATTTTATGAGATCTGCAAAAAGTGCGAAATAGGGACATATTATTAGGGACACCTACATATGTGCCTGTAGCATCTATTCTTCTGAGTCGAATTTACTCATATGTGGAAATTGTCTTATTTGACAATTGACAATTCTTTCTTGTCCAATTCTCCGTAGTGAGATTCTTAGGAAAAGTATCCGATTACCGAGTGTTGATACCCGACTGGATGTATCAACGTTCCTATCATTTCTTTTGATTTGTTTTCATTTGAATGACCTAGGTAACGATCCGAGGAGCTTTCGAATGCGTACTCGAGTCATGAAAACATGGGATATATTCATATTCGTTAAATGTTTTCGTCTGTATCTGATTTGAAATTCTCTCGCATAGATTATGCGTTAACCTTACTCTTTAATTGTAGTTGTGACTCCATATATCCTAGAACCTGTGAAGGATTATGAGTTATTATTAGTCCTTTGAGAAGTTCACATCTTATCGACGGCAATGAAACTAGAAAGTTGATAGTGCCAGTAGAATGGATTAATTGATTATGACATGACGACATTGTCTTAATTAATGGGAACTCGAGTAGAATTCCCCAAAATGATAAGATGTTGATTATCAAAAGTTATCCAAATAATTATTGATGGATGACTTGAAATTATACCATGAATAGTTGTGAATCAGTCATAGATATTATAATCTATAAAAGAACCTAATATTAATTTATTAAAGATGTTTATGTTATCTGAAACTTTAGGAGGTATTTGCTGGTGAATTACCTAGACTTTCGCCATTAAGGCAAGTTGAAATTGGTACTGATTATATTCCCGGTGCTGCACCTGTGGCTTGTGCATTGTACGTCAGCACCATCTAAATTAATAGAATTACCGTACAACTGAGAGACTTGTCGGAGTAAGATTTTATTCTATCGAGCTCGTCATCATGAAGAGCTATGGTGTTATCATTCCTTATATTTATAGATTATTGTGAACTGAGTAAATTGACAATCGAAAACGATATCCATAACTAGAAATGGAAGATTTGTTCGATCATTTACAAGGTTCTAGCATATGTTTTAAAGATTTGATCCACGGCATGGTTATTATCAACTTCGTGTCCGCGAAGAGGATTATCTATTCCAATCACTACATCTGGTACATGTAATTAACATTATGAGTTTCACGTGATGTCGTTTGGATTGACTAATGCACATGTAGTATTCATAAATTTGGTGAATCATGTGTGTAGGCTGTAATTTGATAAATTCATGCTCGTGATCATTAAGGACCATTTGTTTGTTTATAAGAATAAGAATGAGTTAATAATTGGTTATAGACTGCCCTAAATTGGCCGAACAACGAAAACCTGTACCTTGAATATACAACATGTGATTTAAGACTTAATCCCTTATATTAATTAACCATGTGATTAATAGATAATGGAATATAAATTGACTCTTTAAAAATTAAGAGCCCTTTTAAGACTTTGGGTTTTACTAAAAAGAAAAATAGAAATATGTTTTGACAGATATTTTATCAAAGAACTTTTGAGGGATTATTATCTTATACCCAAAACATTTAACTAAACTCCTGTTTAGGGGTAAATGTTTTTGCATACCTTAAGACAACTTAAGAAGGATTGAGGAAACCATTTAAACCCTGACTCGAAATTTGAAACGATAATTTACGCTTTTCAAACTAAGAAAATTTTGACCAAAGTATAACCAAAGATTTTTCGAACATTTACGGATCTTATTAATTATTTTAATTATTTTTTATAAATCAACAAAAATCGTGTTAATTAAATTAAAAATTATTTTAAACATTTTCATATAATTGGACGGACTAAGAAATTTAAAATCTTTACGTTTACGTTTCATAAAGATTTAATATTTAATATTTAACTAGTCGTAATAATTATCGACGCTTTAGACGTCGGATTGAGTAAAACGGATAAAAATGATAGTTGAGAAGAAACTAAAACAGAGAAAATGTGAAGAAATAATTTTTGAATAAATACGGACATGATAACTATTCCATCTAGGAAAGTGAATGTAGATATCGACACATAATATAGAAAGGATAAAGAACCAATTGGGATGTGTTCCTTAGTAATGATAGTACAAAATAAAATTGCCAAACAATTTAAATATGAACGATGTTTGTAAAAAGGATAATATAGATAATAAAAGGGGGTTCGCGGCTAATGTGAACCATTAGAATTGAGAAGCCGATGGCGTTAAATGTATAAAAGGCCAATTGTGGTTGCCTAAATATGGAGATTTAGAAATGTAGTCATATTAAAATCTTGTAAGTATAAGTATTTTATTCATGACATTTATGATTTAATGTATTTTTATCTGAAGAAGTTGTACTAATGAAAAATTAGGAAGGCAGACATTGCCTCATACATTATTAAACGTCTAGCTATCGCAAAGGTCATCATCTGAATTTGATTCGATTTGGGTCATTGTCGACAGACTGACCAAATCTGCTAATATCATTCTCGTTAATGATAAATTCTTGATGAAGAAATTGACTCTTTTGTATTTAAAGGAGTTATGTAAACATAGTGTACCGTATCAATCATCTCTATCAAGATCCTCGCTTTGCATCGAATTTCTAGAGATTTGCTCAGAAGTCGTTGAGAACGAATCTTGATGAGAATACTGTGTACCACCCCAATCGAAGGGATGAGGTAAAGTAACGATACAAAATACTATAAGTGTTGTTTAATGTTTGAACGATTGACCTTTGGTAATAAACCGTATAATCGTTTTCTTTTGGAGAGATTATCATTGATAATTATCATGTTAGGATCGAGATCGAATCTTGTTGAGATTTAGAAATTAGAGCATCTGTAAGCAAGAGTTGAGATGAAGACACCCGACATACACCCACTGTGAGTTGGACATGTCTTTTAGGTTTAAGTTTCCTATGATGGAAAACCTAACCTTGCAAAATACTCGACCCGCGAGACCTGAAATGATTGTTGAAATTAGGATTTGATTATTGACTGTCGATAGTGGGCAGGAGGTTATGTGAATATGAAATGTAGATCTTGAAGTGCCAGATGGGTAGCGAAGTTATGCCAAAAATTTTAACTATGGAAAAATGAATTAATGATCTGAAAGATCATGGGATATAAGTCCCCGTTATATGGGACCATTGAGATGATGAAAAAGATTGGTTTGAAAGGTATATAAGCTGGATCTACCCTAGGACTTCGAGAGCTGCGTGAATTATGTTTCGTAAATCGAAATTGATAAATAACTATCAAGTGAAAATCTGAATTCTTCTTGATAAAGTTTAGATCAGCGTAAAATTGCATTCATCAGAAACCCGTGAACATCATGGATAGAGAAAGTAAGTCAACATTTAGCCTGATCTTATTCCCGTGGTTATGTTTGATGAAACTCGCGTATTGTAATGAATTACACTTGTGAGAAAAGACCGAATGTGGAGGAAATATGTAAAACCCAGTATAGTCGTATCTTTAATTCGGGGACGAATTATTGTTTTTAGAGGGGAATAATTATAAAACCCGTATTTAAAATCAGAATATTTAAATACGCGGTTTAATTTTAATGAACTATATAAGTACTAATTGTTAGACAGAGATATAAACGCAGAAATTAAATACGCTATCCCAGTTTATTTAAATATTACAGATAATATTTATTCAGATAATAAGTATTTAGTCTCAGAAAATATTACAGAGGAATTAATTATTTTACAGGAATAATTAAACGTTAATATTAAATACGAGTAGTCTCAGTTTATTTAAATATTACAAATGAATTAGTATTCAGAAAATAATTATTGAGCTTCATAATATATTACGTATGTATTATTACACGAAAAATAATTATCGCGTTTTAGAAACAAAAACGCGAGGAAATAAAGTATACAAGTATTTAAAAAAAATATAAAAGTAAATAAAATGAGGAAAGGCCGGTTATAAAAAAAAGATAGGAAATAATGGGCTTTAGCCCATTTGGTTAAAAGAGAAAAGAAGTTTGGGCCAAGCCCATGTGAAGAAAATAAACACGGGGGGTTTTCTCTTTTCCCCATCCCACGACAAAAAAAAAAGAAAAGAAGAAAAACTAGGGTTTTATCCCCATGGTGGCTGCCGACAGATTCGGGAGGTTTCATTCATGTTCGTGTGTTTTGTCATCCCGTCATCAAAGCTCACAGCGGTAATAAGATTCCTTCCCTAAATTTCAGTTTATAACACGATTGAGATTTAAAAGGATTTTTTAAAAACAAACGAATTATAGAAATAAACGAGAAAAGGTGTCGGGTTACGATGGATTCAGGGAAAAACCGAGACCAGCAGGTCTCGGTATGGTGTGTGTTTTGTTTGGCCAGCCGCGACCCAAAAAAGGGACGGCAGTGGTGGTTCGTTGGTGTAGAGCCGAGACTTCAACGTCTCGGTGGTCTCTTTTGTTGCCCAACCTCGAACCGCTAGTCCATCAAGGGTGTTCGGTTTGAAAACAAAAACAAACAGGGTGCGTTTGGGTCTGCAGAAAAATAAGGGTGCGTTTGGGTCTGCATAAACTTAAAGGTGCGTTTGGTTTTGTCACAGTGAAAACGGTGGGAAATATAGACTAACAGTGGGAATTTAATGTAGGCAGTAGGAACTCTAATATAATGAAAACAGTGGGAACTGTGTATAACTAGCAGGGGGAATTTAGTAAGGAAAACAGTGGGAACTGTGTATAACTAGCAGGGGGAAGTTATTAAGGAAAACAGTAGGAATTATTTTAGTTTGGTTAAAGCACTTTATAAATAAGTTTTTATATTTTAAAAATAAAGTTAAATATATTTATTATTTTGTTTATTTAATTAGTAAGACTAAATCGATTTTAGCTTTGTCCTTTTAAAAGTCGGATTTAATTTATGATTTAATTAATGACTTATTTCAGAAAAACTAAATATGGGAATCTTTCTAATTCATGAAACTTTCTATTTTTAACAGATTTCTATTTTTAGTAATATCATAAATTCAGAAGACCTGTTATCAGTAATCGACAATACAGGAATACACTTATCAGTAACATTTGAACTGTCAGAATTATCAGATTATATACCTATAGTATTATAAGTATAAAATAAATCGAGCCAAGAATAGTTAAAATCATTAATAATAAATGGATATCAGTCAACTTATTTTCGCGTCCATTATTTATGTAGTATCCGTGAAGTCAGATTCGATCCGTCAGCTTTCAGTCTTATTTCAGTACTGGACACGAGGTACGGATTTCCCGTCCTTTCAGTAAGGACTTCTTTTCTATGCATGATTAGGATTCCCCATATTCAGCCAAATGCTTTCCCCAGTATATGTTTAAACTTATCAGTAATCAGTTTAAAAATAAAATAAATTGCCTGAGCATTATATACAAGCATGATTAGTTTATGTACTAGTTACGGAGGTACCGTAACCACGGCACTAGAGGCACCGGTGTCGTGACTCACATGCAGGAGAGTGATATCCTGCATCGTCCCACTCAGCTCAGCTTGGCCATTTTATCAGTATTTTTAGTGGGGCGTATGGATGCATCCTAGGCTTATATGTGTTACAAGTTATCAGGGTGAATGTGGTGTGTGCTCTACATCCTTCACATTGGAGCTGATCCCTCCACCCAGCACAGTTATTTAGAGGTCACCCCTCTACAGCATGACGAGGTCACCCCTCCAGTTATTCATGCACGGTTGTTACAGCACGTGACCTATATAAGCTCTGGCAAATAAAATACACTAAATGCATGTTTTCAGAATTAATAGTTATATTTCAGTATCAGTATATATGAACCAGGTTGCTCAGATTTTATGCAGAGTTCTACCACATGTTACATATCAGTCTTACAGCTTCTGTATTCTATCGCCTGTTTCATTCAGTATATTCTTATCATGCTTTATATCCGTTCACTGAGCGTAATGCTCAGCCGTAGTTCCTTTCATGTTCTAACGGCAGGTACACCAGGACGCTTTTAGGATTCTAAGAGCATTTGCATTTGGATGGAAGCTATCCAGACTTCTTACTTTATGCATTCTTACATTATTCTGCTTATTTGGACATTGTTTAGTCCTTTCATTCAGTATTTTATTTTTCATGTTTTGGGCTTATGTTTGGATTGCCGATGTTTGATTCCAGTATTTCCTTTTTGGTCAGTTAATGTTTTAGGACATTTACCTTATGCTTTGATGACACGCCATAAATACACGTAACGGTCCACTTATCCAAGTGGGGTGTTACAATTATGGTATCAGAGCGCAAGGTTCGACCTGTAGGCTCTAAAACTTGACCTGTGACTAGTGGGTAGTCACCAGGAACTTCCTAGATTTTGGCGTTGTTATCTTTCATGTTTCTCATGGATGATTCAGTCTGTTTTCTTCATTTATCAGTCAGCTTTCTTAAAGTTTTGACTAAGTAAATGGTTGGTACATAACTAGCCATATTTAGTCGCATGTGTTTTTAGCGAATTTTCGTTTTGGTGAGCTGACCATAGGCGCTCACCCTTGCCGTTCAGATTTTGTGTTGATAAACCGACCATAGGCGTTTACCCTTACTCATGACAGATTCATATTTTCAGTCAAATATTACTTGGTGAACCAGCCATAAACGTTCACAATTTCCCAAGTCAAATTTCATGCCTTTCAGTGAAATGATGTTTTGTGAACCAATCCACAGTGGTTCACCTTTGTCATATCAGGACATTTCATAGGTTTTGACAAGTATGGATTGGACTACAGCCATTCATATTTAGTCCGAGATTATAAATTTCTATACATGACAGTTCTCCGAAAATTTTGACCAATATGGATCGAACCTAAATAGCCATACTTAGTCACATGTTTCTTTTTGAATTATGTGGATTGAACCATAGCTGTCCACATCAGTTGATTTTACACCTCAGTTGATTTGACTTTTTATGTTCCTTATAACAGTCAAATTTTCATACCCTCACGCGGATGTCGTCTTCATTATGATTCAGTTTCATGTCTCCTTACGAGGATTATGTTTTCAGCAAAGTAATGATGTTTTCATGTTAAGATACACAAGAACTTCAGAAAAACCCGTTTTCATGATAAATCATGATTGACCTTCATTTATCATGCTTCATGCGGACCACTGTTGGGACTTCGATTATATCATACTTTTCAACCGTGATACAATCAGCATTAAGTCTACGCAGAAATTATCAGCCTATCATGTTAACCGTTTCAATTCAGTTTACTACCGTTTAAATCAATTTATTTTCTTTGATAATGTCAAACAAGCGACACCAGTATCGATCATCCCACAAAATTTCCACCAGGTCCATGTACAGTATTCCGTATGTACTTCAGGTACCCTACTCCATGGATATTGCTAATCGATCTTCAATCATCTCAGGCGTCCCCACTTGTCGACATTCTACCAGATGCTGATGCTGCTCGTGAGTTGAAGATTTTGCCAGATACTGATGCTGCTAACACTTGAAGACCTCACAAATGCTGATTGATGCTGATGCTTTGGAGATTTTCCAAGATGCTGCTTCTGTTCATACTATGAAGACTCTGTAGAACAAGGACGAAAACTATAAATTTGAAATTTCTGACGAGAATAAACTTCTACCATCTGACACTACCATTCCATTCCAGGCTTTTACCTTCTCAGCTAGATGTCACACTTCACTCAAATAACCGTTCATTCAGAAGAGTGGGAACCGGAACCCAGCCGGCCACTCAGCTGAAATAATTACATGAATCACGGTTATGATAACGACCGTCAGGAAATTGACAGACAAGCAGTAGAGACAACCATCGTACTTATAATTAATCAGCCAGTAACCATCGGAACTCCGGCACGGACGTGACCAGAAATGCAGAGGTCAGCAGTCTAACCGGTCCGCCAATCCTAGCAGTTACCAAAATTTTTCAGCCTTGTTCATATTCATCTATTAAAATACATGTCAAGACATCAGTCAAGACACGGGTCTCAAGTATCATTTCGGAAAACACATATCAGGACACCAGTCATGGTACACGTCATACGAATCTTTTCTCAAAATATGAGTCAGAACCCATAACTCCAGTATGTTTCTAAATCAGGCCCTCAGAAATTCAGAGTACCCTTCAGAAAGGAGTATACCCGTTCTATTATGCCACGCATGAATTAGACCATTAAAATTCAGTCACCATCACTATATTATTATTCAGATTAAACACACGGTAATCATTATGTGAGGTTACAGATGAACCCACTCAGTGGAAGTCGCCATGTTTACTTCACGTATTCCTATGTCAGCTTTATCTTAAATCATGTAGTACCTACCTCTCAGCCAGAAAGACTCCACCATACCACCCAGATTTATTAAGTTTTCCTTTCAGTTAACGATGACATTCGTCTTACTAGATCCCAAATATTGTCATTTTAGTTCTGCCAGAAAATCAGTACAAGTTATACTTTACAGCAAGTGAATTATTATTCTGAAGCTACGAAGACCTTTCAGCTACCAGTTATAAATTCACTTTTGAAATTCCTTAAATTCATGATCAGCAGATCATTCCAGAATTCCAGATATAATTTCAGAAAGTTTTTCAGAAATTCATTCCTGACTACAAGACATAATTTAACATCGAGCTTGTCTCATGAACGGAACCTGTCTTCAAAAATCTTATTTGCAGGGCTTTAGCTACGTTAAAAGAGTTGCAGCAATTGCTGCAAGAGTTACCAAAACTAGGCTTTATTCGCCCTAGCGCACCATCGAAAAATTTATCAGATCACCATTCCAAATCGATATTCATTCCACGAATAGAAAGGTTAATTGACCTACTACGAGGTGTCTTAAACATTATTCCAGAAAAATTCAAGATCATGCTACCATCAAGTGGTGAGGGAAGAACATGATGTTCTTCAGACCGTTGTTGCACATATTATAGCCACTCTAAAAAAAATTTAAATTTTACTCCTGAGCTCCCTAATGCTCCAGCTATAGTATGAAAATTTATGAATAAAATTTTTCTATGATTCTCAGACAAAATCGTCAGCGTATTCATTGATCACATTTTGGTCTGCTAAATTTTAAAGAAGAACACGAGAATCATCTTCTCACAGTTGTATAGAATCTTCGATAGGAGGAAACTTTATATACAGCTTTCCAGATATGAATTTAAATTGAACAAGGTGGAATTTCTGAGCATTCTACCTTAGCAGAAAGAAATTTCAGATAATCCTGCGAAGGTGAAGGCCATCACCAGATGGTCCCGACCGACGACTGTGAGCGAAGTACAAAATTTTCTAGAACTCAATTGACTGCTACCGCAGAAATTGCTGACAGTTCTCACTAAAAATTCTTCCATGACTATCCAACCAGATTTCTACCAGGATGTTCTGTAATCCCAGGCATAATTTTGATAGAAGCAGTATCACACATTGATGCAGTTATGTTCATACCTAGATGCCTGACATAGCGCATGTTCAAGATAAAACGCCGTCATGTCAGTGAGTTACTACAATCCTTAGAAATTTCTGAGCAGAAATGAGACGAAATTCCACAAAATTTTTATCAGTTATCACAGACTCAGGAAAAGTATAATACTATCTATGTCATCGTCAACCATGTAATAAACCTGCGTGTTTTCTTTCATCCGAAAGGATTACGCATTAGTGAACCTGCAGAAAATTTACCAGTAAATTGTACAAATCACACCATCATATCAAAAAGAATTCATGTTCACGATCACGTGTATGTTTACGTTCACTTACGTTCACGTTTATTTTCACGTTCACGTTTACGTCTCATTCACAGTAAAATGCTGTTTCAGTTCATGTTTTGTGATATCTCGTGATTTAAGTTCACGATTAGCGTTCATAACATTGTCCATGTTCAGGTTCGTGTTCCATCTCGCAATACGCGTTTCACAGTTATTACCGAATACGGTTATAGGCAGGTTGAGAAACTAGACCCAAGTATAGCACAGCTATTCCATAACCAGGCAGACGTTGTACGTATCAGGCTGTATCGTTTGGCATTCTTTCCTTAGTCAGCATATGTCATGGTATGTCCTAACATCACGTTCACAGAATGTTTCATGTATTATCGTGCACGATATATTCCATGCCAGCATTCCTCATATAATCGTGAATCACGTTCACAATTGCTCACGTAGCACGTTCACAATTGTTCACGTAGTTCGTCCCTATATATTGTCAGCAGTTTGCTCAGAGATATAAATGTTAGCTTTTCAGGAATACTACACATATCGTTTCATGTATCATACATGCTATAGTTATTCAGTCTATCAGATTCAGAAAATCCATCTTAAATATGGAACCAGAAACTATTCAGCATCATCAGGACAGGGTCATCAGGACCAAGATTTTATTTATTATGTTAGACCTTTGAAGAAATCGTTTCGAGCGGGAGGCCACTCGAAACGGAGGAGTCCATCCGGACCTCTCATCCTTTCTTCAATAAATCCAGGTAAGTCCTTTCAGTCAGGTTACGTCTATGTCCTCTTCAGCCATGTCACGTTGCATGATCATTTCAGTCATGTCAGGTTTACACCTATCAGCAACATTATGTCTTAATTAGAAGACAATTTATCCTTCAACTTAATGGTCTTTTCGGTCTACGTGTTCTTTCAGTTCTTATAAATTCCTTAGCTTATTACCTTTAATTCGAGGACGAATTTCTCCTTTTTAGAGGGGAAGAATTGTAAAACCCAGTATAGTCGTATCTTTAATTCGGGGACGAATTATTGTTTTTAGAGGGGAAGAATTATAAAACCCGTATTTAAAATCAGAATATTTAAATACGCGGTTTAATTTTAATGAACTATATAAGTACTAATTATTAGACAGAGATATAAACGCAGAAATTAAATACGCTATCCCAGTTTATTTAAATATTACAGATAATATTTATTCAGATAATAAGTATTTAGTCTCAGAAAATATTACAGAGGAATTAATTATTTTACAGGAATAATTAAACGTTAATATTAAATACGAGTAGTCTCAGTTTATTTAAATATTACAAATGAATTAGTATTCAGAAAATAATTATTGAGCTTCATAATATATTACGTATGTATTATTACACGAAAAATAATTATCGCGTTTCAGAAACAAAAACGCGAGGAAATAAAGTATACAATTATTTAAAAAAAAATATAAAAGTAAATAAAATGAGGAAAGGCCGGTTATAAAAAAAAAGAAAGGAAATAATGGGCTTTAGCCCATTTGATTAAAAGAGAAAAGAAGTTTGGGCCAAGCCCATGTGAAGAAAATAAACACGGGGGGTTTTCCCTTTTCCCCATCCCACGACAAAAAAAAAAGAAAAGAAGAAAAACTAGGGTTTTATCCCCATGGTGGCTGCCGACAGATTCGGGAGGTTTCATTCATGTTCGTGTGTTTTGTCATCCCGTCATCAAAGCTCACAGCGGTAATAAGATTCCTTCCCTAAATTTCAGTTTATAACACGGTTGAGATTTAAAAGGATTTTTTAAAAACAAACGAATTATAGAAATAAACGAGAAAAGGTGTCGGGTTACGATGGATTCAGGGAAAAACCAAGACCAGCAGGTCTCGGTATGGTGTGTGTTTTGTTTGGCCAGCCGCGACCCAAAAAAGGGACGGCAGTGGTGGTTCGTTGGTGTAGAGCCGAGACTTCAACGTCTCGGTGGTCTCTTTTGTTGCCCAACCTCGAACCGCTAGTCCATCAAGGGTGTTCGGTTTGAAAACAAAAACAAACAGCGTGCGTTTGGGTCTGCAGAAAAATAAGGGTGCGTTTGGGTCTGCATAAACTTAAAGGTGCGTTTGGTTTTGTCACAGTGAAAACGGTGGGAAATATAGACTAACAGTGGGAATTTAATGTAGGCAGTGGGAACTCTAATATAATGAAAACAGTGGGAACTGTGTATAACTAGCAGGGGGAATTTAGTAAGGAAAACAGTGGGAACTGTGTATAACTAGCAGGGGGAAGTTATTAAGGAAAACAATGGGAATTATTTTAGTTTGGTTAAAGCACTTTATAAATAAGTTTTTATATTTTAAAAATAAAGTTAAATATATTTATTATTTTGTTTATTTAATTAGTAAGACTAAATCGATTTTAGCTTTGTCCTTTTAAAAGTCGGATTTAATTTATGATTTAATTAATGACTTATTCCAGAAAAACTAAATTTGGGAATCTTTCTAATTTATGAAACTTTCTATTTTTAACAGATTTCTATTTTTAGTAATATCATAAATTCAGAAGACCTGTTATCAGTAATCGACAATACAGGAATACACTTATCAGTAACATTTGAACTGTCAGAATTATCAGATTATATACCTATAGTATTATAAGTATAAAATAAATCGAGCCAAGAATAGTTAAAATCATTAATAATAAATGGATATCAGTCAACTTATTTTCGCGTCCATTATTTATGTAGTATCCGTGAAGTCAGATTCGATCCGTCAGCTTTCAGTCTTATTTCAGTACTGGACACGAGGTACGGATTTCCCGTCCTTTCAGTAAGGACTTCTTTTCTATGCATGATTAGGATTCCCCATATTCAGCCAAATGCTTTCCCCAATATATGTTTAAACTTATCAGTAATCAGTTTAAAAATAAAATAAATTGCCTGAGCATTATATACAAGCATGATTAGTTTATGTACTAGTTACGGAGGTACCGTAACCACGGCACTAGAGGCACCGGTGTCGTGACTCACATGCAGGAGAGTGATATCCTGCATCATCCCACTCAGCTCAGCTTGGCCATTTTATCAGTATTTTTAGTGGGGCGTATGGATGCATCCTAGGCTTATATGTGTTACAAGTTATCAGGGTGAATGTGGTGTGTGCTCTACATCCTTCACATTGGAGCTGATCCCTCCAACCAGCACAGTTATTTAGAGGTCACCCCTCTACAGCATGACGAGGTCACCCCTCCAGTTATTCATGCACGGTTGTTACAGCACGTGACCTATATAAGCTCTGGCAAATAAAATACAGTAAATGCATGTTTTCAGAATTAATAGTTATATTTCAGTATCAGTATATATGAACCAGGTTGCTCAGATTTTATGCAGAGTTCTACCACATGTTACATATCAGTCTTACAGCTTCTGTATTCTATCGCCTGTTTCATTCAGTATATTCTTATCATGCTTTATATCCGTTCACTGAGCGTTATGCTCAGCCGTAGTTCCTTTCATGTTCTAACGGCAGGTACACCAGGACGCTTTTAGGATTCTAAGAGCATTTGCATTTGGATGGAAGCTATCCAGACTTCTTACTTTATGCATTCTTACATTATTCTGCTTATTTGGACATTGTTTAGTCCTTTCATTCAGTATTTTATTTTTCATGTTTTGGGCTTATGTTTGGATTGCCGATGTTTGATTCCGGTATTTCCTTTTTGGTCAGTCAATGTTTTAGGACATTTACCTTATGCTTTGATGACACGCCATAAATACACGTAACGGTCCACTTATCCAAGTGGGGTGTTACAATTATGGTATCAGAGCGCAAGGTTCGACCTGTAGGCTCTAAAACTTGACCTGTGACTAGTGGGTAGTCACCAGGAACTTCCTAGATTTTGGCGTTGTTGTCTTTCATGTTTCTCATGGATGATTCAGTCTGTTTTCTTCATTTATCAGTCAGCTTTCTTAAAGTTTTGACTAAGTAAAAGGTTGGTACATAACTAGCCATATTTAGTCGCATGTGTTTTTAGCGAATTTTCGTTTTGGTGAGCTGACCATAGGCGCTCACCCTTGCCGTTCAGATTTTGTGTTGATGAACCGACCATAGGCGTTTACCCTTACTCATGTCAGATTCATATTTTCAGTCAAATATTACTTGGTGAACCAGCCATAAACGTTCACAATTTCCCAAGTCAAATTTCATGCCTTTCAGTGAAATGATGTTTTGTGAACCAATCCACAGTGGTTCACCTTTGTCATATCAGGACATTTCATAAGTTTTGACAAGTATGGATTGGACTACAGCCATTCATATTTAGTCCGAGATTATAAATTTCTATACATGACAGTTCTCCGAAAATTTTGACCAATATGGATCGAACCTAAATAGCCATACTTAGTCACATGTTTCTTTTTGAATTATGTGGATTGAACCATAGCTGTCCACATCAGTTGATTTTACACCTCAGTTGATTTGACTTTTTATGTTCCTTATAACAGTCAAATTTTCATACCCTCACGCGGATGTCGTCTTCATTATGATTCAGTTTCATGTCTCCTTACGAGGATTATGTTTTCAGCAAAGTAATGATGTTTTCATGTTAAGATACACAAGAACTTCAGAAAAACCCGTTTTCATGATAAATCATGATTGACCTTCATTTATCATGCTTCATGCGGACCACTGTTGGGACTTCGATTATATCATACTTTTCAACCGTGATACAATCAGCATTAAGTCTACGCAGAAATTATCAGCCTATCATGTTAACCGTTTCAATTCAGTTTACTACCGTTTAAATCAATTTATTTTCTTTGATAATGTCAAACAAGCGACACCAGTATCGATCATCCCACAAAATTTCCACCAGCTCCATGTACAGTATTCCGTATGTACTTCAGGTACCCTACTCCATGGATATTGCTAATCGATCTTCAATCATCTCAGGCGTCCCCACTTGTCGACATTCTACCAGATGCTGATGCTGCTCGTGAGTTGAAGATTTTGCCAGATACTGATGCTGCTAACACTTGAAGACCTCACAAATGCTGATTGATGCTGATGCTTTGGAGATTTTCCAAGATGCTGCTTCTGTTCATACTATGAAGACTCTGTAGAACAAGGACGAAAACTATAAATTTGAAATTTCTTACGAGAATAAACTTCTACCATCTGACACTACCATTCCATTCCAGGCTTTTACCTTCTCAGCTAGATGTCACACTTCACTCAAATAACCGTTCATTCAGAAGAGTGGGAACCGGAACCCAGCCGGCCACTCAGCAGAAATAATTACATGAATCACGGTTATGATAACGACCGTCAGGAAATTGACAGACAAGCAGTAGAGACAACCATCGTACTTATAATTAATCAGCCAGTAACCATCGGAACTCCGGCACGGACGTGACCAGAAATGCAGAGGTCAGCAGTCTAACCGGTCCGCCAATCCTAGCAGTTACCAAAATTTTTCTGCCTTGTTCATATTCATCTATTAAACTCTATGGTTTCACTCGGCGTTATTGCTGACCTTTTGTTTTAACATGTTTTATCTCAGGTACTTGAAGGTAATTCTCGGGAAGACAACAAGAATTCATGGCCCGCACCTAAACACTTATTTACATTCAATGCTTTGTAATACTTTGTATGAAATAATATGACTTGGGACCTATGTAAATTGGATATTTATGAATGGAAATGCTTTATTAATAAACGACGCGATTTTTAAGCGTTGTCTATGATGTGAGTAATGTGCTATCCCGTAACACCAACGAGTCTTCCGCTGTATTGAGTTGTATAAATTTGGGGGTGTTACAGTTAGTGCATTGGATAATATAATTGTCTCTTCCAAAGATCTTTCATAACACCTTCATAAAACCGACTCTCTAATCACTTCTCCACGAACTTATTCAGTTCAGCTTCACTACTCATCCCTCAATATTGTTTGCCACAAAATTCTATCTGCGTAGTCACTCGACTCCCCTTGTTATTTCCACGAGTTCTTAATCCCCCATATTATGTATTCACTTCATCACGATCCACTGGTTCAGCTATTTGTAGCTCCACTCCGGTACTCGATCTGTCCTTCTTCGTCACGAACCATACGAAGATTCCCATCATAGTGCTTGTCACCTTTCCAGTCCTTGCAACTTCTGTGACTCCTTCGAAATCTCTTGCATCCTTCTAGCAGCCGACACATATTCCTTTCAGCTCCTTGCTTCACGATGTAGCTCTTCACGCACTCCTTCTCGTCTCTATGATGTTACCTAGGAACTTCACACTGCCCAGTAGCTTCTAACTTCAACTTATCTACCATAATATTTCTAAAGGTACTTCAACCCCTCAATGGCTCACTCTTCCTTACTTGTTGTACTTCACCATTAATCAGCCACCTACCAATCATTCTTTCACATCCATGTTTTCCTACACGTGTCTACTACTACCTTGCCTCCATAACTATACCAATTCCCTTGCGTGTTATTTTCCCCATATTTCCTATAGTAGAAACTTTCTACTCTACCCTCACATCCGCTAGTAAGTTCATCAATCTCCTAATGGTACTTTAACCAACTTCTCATAGCATGACATCTCGTTCCCACGACTAGTCAACTAACTTTACTTACTCCCTTATTCCCGTAACGAATCTAAGTTTCAAAACTACACAAATCTTAATCATTCCTTAAACACAACCTTTAAAGCAAAATACATCTCTCCATTCTAATATCTATCCATAAGTAATACTACCTCTCATCCTAACGTTTCCACAACCGCATAACTAAATCAACCATGACGTGGACCAAAAGAATTCCAAATGGTCGCGTCTCATAATAAATATAGGGTAAACTGAAATATCAACCATAACGAACCCTAGCCAAAACAACTGAAAACGAAAGAATGTAATCTGAAAGATTCAATGGAGTGTGCCAACAACGAAAAATTAGACTTGTCACGACGTATTACCAAATTTCAATATCTTAGAAAATTTTAAATTTTCATCTCAATTAGTTACTTCGCATTAGGACCATATTTTAACACCAATAAATGAAATCATAGTCATATCTTACCATCTTCGTTACTATCAAAGGGCATAACTCAGTTAGTGTACTAAAACTCACTTTATATATCATCTCCTTTAACAATAAACTCATCTTTTATCTTAATTATTTTATCAAAGGTATCCACTAGTTAGTATAGTATAACGTTATTCTAACCATTATCTTGTTTACTCACATTAAACTAATTTCACTTGTTATTATGAAACCAATACGTGTTTATAAAATATGGTGTTTTTATTAAGTTTATTCTATATTATAAATATTTTATATAATCCATTTAGGCTTGTTATAACGAACTATTACACGTTTACAAGGTGTGGTGTTATTATTATCATTATTATAATAAAATCTTCCTTTTTACTATTTTCGTCTATTTAAATACTTCTAAAATTTTAACTCCACTTTTAAGAAAATTATCGTAAAATTTCTTTACCCTTCATATGTATTATCACATGTTACCTAGAAAACTAATCCATTCATTGTCAATATATTTTTTTAACTTACTACCAATAAACTTAAAGAAAAGATATGTAAGTCAGGATATCATACCGTACACTTACAAAGTATTTTCAAAAGCATTTTCCTTTAATTAGCTAGACTCCTTTGCAAGAAAATTTGGTAGTTCTATTCAATTCAAATACATACCCGAATGTAGACACACTTCAAAATATTCAAAACGTCGTTGGAACTTCATCAAACTCCAGCACTAACAAACTATTTAAACACGAGAGAACACTAGGTACGTTCAAGTTTTAATAACTATTGAACGACCGTATATCATAACATAACATCTACTAGTATATATACCTCCGCATATATATATATATATACCTATTAAATCTCCCAAAGCATACTCGTTATCATACATGTCAAGTCAATCGATCGCGTCATACACTCGTTTTTCCATACGATTAATCACCATCTCACCATCTCACCATGCCACAACAAGGCATAAAACCCATCACCAAAACCAACCCATATCGTGTGACCCTATAATCACACAACACGACTATAACCCAAAACATATAACATAAAAACCATAGCCATATTACAGGCAACCATTACATAAACCCCTATTGTACAAATACCCAAAATACAGATTTGATCATATACAAGCATGTACTAACTCCTTTTTCATGCAACCATACTTGGAAGTCCATCGATGTTGTGGCACGTATATAATTACGTAGGCCTCCCTAATTATATATGGCCCCTTTCACCCATGTACTCCCTCCTATGACGAAACTTATAAGAATTAGTACTACACGGAACACATATATCTACCACTTATATACCACATAAAATACACTCTATGTGACAATCCGTCAATTTATGGTTGATATTTTATTCTCAATATTTATTTGAAAATATTATTTTAATGTTATAATATGAACTCACTTATTTTTGGGAAGAAATTTGGATTTACGTCTTGAAGTAGCATCGACTACGTCTAAACCGGAGGATTGAACGTTACGTGCTTACGTTTACATACACCGTCTTTGGTGACAGTCTGACATTTTAGAAAAATAAATTTGTCCGTGAATATTATTTTGAGGTTTTAAATTTGTGTTGGTTCATAAACTCACAAATTTACGAGAAGAGATTAGGACTTACGATTTTAATTTAACGTCCTTTACGACTAAACCGGAAACCTTAGGATTACGTATTTACGTTTTCGAACTCCGTTTTTGATGAGACAATATTTATTAGATTCGTTTTGTGCCGTTGATTCATAATTTATAAAAATGTTTTTCGTAAAACGACCCGAGAGCACGCAAATCAAGGAAACTAGAATCGAGGAGTACCCGTAAAATAATAGAGGTGAGACAAGTACACACTTGTCCCACCCCTTCACCATGTGGCGGCAAGAGTAAGCTACACAAACACACTTGTCCTAAAGCTTAATAAACAAGCTAACATGTAACTAAAACCACCAAAACAAAACACCTAGTTTCATTTGTTACATGCAAAACAACTTCATTCTTCTCTCTTCCTCTCATTCTTGCCGTCCCATCTCAACCAAAACACCCCATTCATACAAAATTTTAACCACAAACATTTGTTATAATTAACATATATTAATCTCCATTCAAAGAGATGAAGATTGGTGCAAGTTATAACATCCAAGGAGGAGTTTCTATGGATTCTTGGGGCTGATTTTCCACAAGATATTCATGAAGAATGGTGGTCTTGAAGATGGTCTTGGTTTATCACAAGTTTCTCCATCAAAATCCATGTCTTGATCATAACGTACATCATCATGGTGGTATAAAGATTGTCCTCCCCATCCTTTTGTTAATTTTGATTATGTAATCATGTATTTTCTTCTTAAATGTATATATGTATGATGATATATGATGATAAAAATATTATGTGGGGATTTGGTGTTGATAATCATAGGTAAAAAGATGAAAAACTATATGTAAAAGTGGTTAATCTTGCTTAATTTAGTAGGCTGTATAAAAACAGTAAATAACCATGTCATGAACTGATAAAATGGCATAGATTAATGGATATACAGTAATTAATATTTCTTGTACACATGTGAGAGTTGGCCATGCAATGGAATCATTAGGATGAGTGAGATATGATCAAAACAAGTTTAGAGTACAAATCTGAGTACACTGTTTTGGACGATTTTTATAAAATACTTAGAGGCTGATTCAACAGTAGCCATAGTAGAGTTAAATGGAACACATATCATGTAGTTTATTTCATAAAAATATGGGCTTCTATATCCATATAGAACTCTAGATATGGCTGTTTTGGTGAACATGAAAGTGTAAATCAGATTTTGGGAAATTAAAGTATAATAGTATTATATAAGCACTCAAATAAAAATAGTATAAAATGTGAATTAAAACTCACTAACTTATATAATACATTTATATAAATATGTATAAGGATAAATAAATGGAAATTTTATAAAAATGGTAGTTTGATAAGTTTTATAAGTTATAAAACTATAAACACGATTTTTACGACTTTTTCGGCTATTACCGTAAAATTAACGTTTTTGTTAAATAAAACTTAGACGGTTGGACCCGTCTAATGTAAACTTTTATAAACTCATATACTGATATATAAACATATATAACAAGTAAAAACCGATAAAACCCGAACTATATAACATACGGACATTAACGGGCTAAGTTAACGTTATTGGACTAATAATACAACAAAATGGACTAAAACACTTATAAACTTATTTATTGGGCTTAACCCATTTGGGACCAACATGTAAAGTATAAATACTGATAATACAAGTATGAAATGGATTAATATAAGTTAATGAACTTATAATAGGTTTATTGGACTTAAAACATGTAAATAGGTAAAACTAGTAAACTAGTATAAAAGTTATCAACACATGACACTAAAATGAGTAAATGAGAATATATAAACCCACTTGATCATCATATATATATAAAATCATCATATGTATACATAATTTTTATTTTTAAAAAGTCATTGGACATGAGTCTAAGACGAGTATTATTTGTCTAGGTTTCCGTGATTGAAGCACGTACCGTACATCCAAATCGCCGATAACCGCCATCCCACATCAACGTGAGTTCATAGCCTCGCACTCTTTTAAATGTTTTTATAAATGTTTTATAAACCCGCGAGGGAGATAACATGTTAGTTTTTATAAAATAGGACACCATTTGTCCCGATTGCTTGTTTATTGATTTGGACCCGAATGATTATATGACCCGATGAATGATTAAATGACCCGATAGATGAAATAAAATGGATTATTAAAGTTAGGTTATGTCACTAAAAGTCCCATTAGCATGAATTGTGAACTACCGGGATTTGGTAGACGCTTATGCATATAATAGTACTATTTGGGGAAGATCACCCCAGTTCGCGCCTTGACGGTTGATCCCTGTCGTGCCACATTGATTGGTAAGCGAATTTATGTATGAGAAGATTACACAAGCGTGATTATTGTGACGACACGCTAATTTAGATGGGCAAATTGAGTTTCGGGCTAGCTACCCGTTGTTTGGTTTAGTAAGGTAACAATGTCATGCGGCTTGTAATATTCCAATTAACGAAATACTGCTATACGCACAATTACGATATATTGCCTGACTAGCAATACTGGGTCTTATTATTGATTTTAGGTTTGTGTTTTGTTTTATATAACCATATTCATATAACGGTTTTTATTTAATCTATACCATGTTATAAAACGTATTGTATGATGTTTTTAACGACAATGGTTCATATAATGATTTTGAAGGCGAAAGCCTAGATTATGATTTTGATAAGGATTTGTATAAAATGACTTTGGCTATTTTATGGCCTATTACAATGATTTGTACAAATTGATTGATTGTAGTAAAATACACCCTTTAGGAAAAGAGCGTAAATAGCGGTAAGTATCGAGTGATGATTTTAGGAAAAATCAACACTAATGACCCTTAATGGAGAGAAAGTTCGTTTCCCAAGGAGGTATATGTGTGTGTTCTAACTTGTATTTGTTTGAGATTAATATTAAGAGGATGGGGATGAGAGGATGAAAAGACGGTTACGTTAAAATTACACTACGACGTAGAAAACGTAAACGTAAAGTCGTGAAAAACTACCCAAATTAAAAATGATACTAAAACCAAAAACAAAATAAATAAAAGATTAAAAAGGCTAAAAAGAAGTCTAAAATAATATAAATAAAGATAAAAATCCAACAAAGATATTTTAAAACCTTTTATTAATTAAATATTTAATTTTAAATGCTAATTAAAGCCCTAAAATTAAATACAACTAATAAAAATGTCTAAAATATGATTTTATTGAATAATTACTTAACTTATATTATTAGAAGACTAAAAAGTAATTTTCTAAAAATTAAAAGCTATTAAAACTATTTTTAAAACTCTAAAAATGATTTAAAATGATTAAAAACTACTTAAACTTAAAATAATTATAAAAATTAATCTAAAAGCTATGAAAATATTCTAAAAATGATAAAAGTCTTAATTTATGCTAAAGAACCTAAGAAAAATGAAAAAGAAATAAAAATAAAACTTTTAATTTTTAATAATAAAATAATATTAAAATAATAGGAAAAATAAAAAGTTTATAAAATTAATTCTAAAAAAAATTTCTAAAATCTTAAAATAATCTAACTAAGAGAAAAATACAAATTAAAGTTCCTAAACCCTTTTTTATAATTTTATAAAAATTATTAAAGTTTATAAAAAACCTTAAAATAATATAAAATTAAAAATTAAAGTTTATAAAACCAAAACTAGATGTAAACCTCAAAAATATTATTTAAAAACTAAAAATTATTTTTCCTAAATTAAAAACTACTTTTTACTATTTTTTAATCAATTTCTAAAAAACGGCTAAAGAAAAATGCATAAAAAATAAACAAATAATGTGAAAAATATGAAACTAGGCTAGAAAAGTCTTAAATACTATAAAGATTCTAGGATAAATAAAAAGAAATCAAGAAGCTGGAAAAATAAGCTAGAATCAAGCCAATAAGCTACGGCTTTTTATTATTAAGCTAATCCTACAACGTGTTAAATAGAGAGTGAAATGAGAGTATAACGTAAAAAGTCATCTAGATCAACGGTAAGCACGTTACTCCTCCTTCGAGAGGTCGCGTGTTCGAGTCCGTTGCGGGTGAACTTTTTGCTATTATTTTTTTTTTTTTTTTACTTTTTAACACAAATCAGTGACCCTATTAAGCTATAAAAACACAAACCAATTCCTTCTTTGCCAAATTTAACTAAGATTAAGATAAAAAACGTGGCCTGTTTCAATTTTTTGAAAACAAGCAGGTTTGCTTGTGTTCTTTGTTTTCTTCACAAGGGATGAAACACCAAGAGGACTTGGCTATGGCTTATTTGGTGTGGATTTTGGGACACAATGGGCACCCTTGTGCTCTTTGAAGCACAAGGAGTCAAAAACAAGTAGAAAGCAATCACCTTGCACACAAAATGTTCACAAACCAAGCATACTCAGGCAAATCAAGTTGCTGTGACAATTTGACTAAGTCTGGTGGTATTTATACTCACTATTTGCACACCAATGAGCTTCAAAGCCTCAAATTTTGCATTCAAACTCACAAACCAGTTAAGAAACAAACTCAAGTCCTAGAACTACCTCTATTCTACCAGTATGTAAGGTTCAAGTACACATTCAAGCAAAATTAAGCAGAAAGAGTGATATGCAGACTTTTGCTATGCTTTTTAACTTTTAAACACACAACTATGCTCAAACTTTGATCCAAACTGAAACACAACTAATACTCTTCCTATTTCAACCCAATTTAAACTATTTAACACCTTTTAAAAGCACAATCAAAGGTTTTCACCTCTGCTTAAACCTGAATCCAAACAACCCTTTTAAATCTTGTTTATCAAATTTCTCAAACCAAATCCTAGCAATTCTACTCCAAACTGATTCAAGACCTTCTAAACATGCATATCAATCTAAATGAACACAAATCCAACAGATTAACACACTGATAGCACCAAATCAAACAAATCACACTAACTTCACTTTTCTGAAAATTTCAAAAGGGAAAAGGGATTTACCTTAGAGCTTTACATCCAAGGCTCTAGTGGATGTAAATCCACCTCCTTATACACCCGGGTGTATGCAGAAACAAAGATCAACTCAAATCACCAACCTGTTTGAGAAAAATCAAAGAAAAAAAAACACAAATACAAGCAATATATGATTATTCTGTTTTCTTTTCTTCTTTCTTAAAACCTTTTCTAAAAAGCTTTCAAACCTTGAAAACACGTTTCAAAAACACTATATCACCAATTACTTTAAACCTCTTAACACAAATCCTATGAAACAATTTCTCACCAAAAGATCTCAAATTTTCAAAACCTTTTTATGAAAAACCTTTTTGAAAATCTTACACACAAATGATTAATGGAACTCAGAATCAGCAATCAAACACACCAACTTTTTAATAAACATAAAAGGAATTACAATTTCTTTTAGAAAACACCAAACTTTATATTAAATTTAAAAAGGAATTACACGGATGATTGCCAAAAACTGGAACAAGGGCTTTACACATGTTGTAAGCTCCTTTTATACTGCTAAAAGAACTCTCTAGAATGCTTAAAACACAAACCCTAATCTATGAAAATCCCAAATATGCCCTCTAGTCCTTCTAGACAATTTTGAGGTATGAGGTGTCCTATTTGATCTCCATCGTTCATTTATGCGTTGGGAGGAAGCAAAAGATCACAGCTGTTGATTGAGGACACGTCACAATGCTTGGAGCCCAAGTAGTATTTTGATTGGTGGAAAAGGAATTGGGGGTAGGGTCCACAGTGAATGGGATTGAGGTTTCTTGTGTGGGATAGGTTCCTGCGTGTGTGAATCAAACGTGTGCAAAAGCAATTGATTTTTAACCCATGTTTAAGTGAGGTAAAATCTGGGTGGTGAATAAGTGAACAGTAAATGGTTTGATCCGATTTTGGGGGAAAAAGATTGTTTGGCGCGTGTTTGTGTTTGAATGTTTGAAAGTGGCAACCTTGGTCCTTGTGTTTTTAGATTGTTGGTAAATAAGGTTTTCAGCCCTAAAAAACGTTTTTCCCTTGTTAATAAGTTTCACCACTTGACAGTTTTGGCACCAAACTTTGGAAAAAGTGTTTCAAGGGTTATATTTGCCATTTTTGAATATTGCAAGGGCTGATTTGGGACATTGTTGATCTTCAAAGGTCTTCAATGTTTCTTAATCTTCATGAGGGACCATTATTGGCAATTTTGATTTGTTGAGGGACTAATCTTGCCATTTCTTCAAAGTTGAAGGACCTTTTTGCAGTTTTGACAAACTTAAGGGACCAAACTTGTAATTATTAATATACAAGGGTTTTAAGTGTCATTTATTCATTCTTGGAGGATCAATCTTGTATGTCTTCAAGTCTTCAAGGGTATTTGTTGAATATTTCATGATTAGGGCCCGGTTCTTTGTACGGCTTCGTTTCTCGTGTTCGTTTTTCCTTGTATCTTGTGATCTTTTGTCTTTTTCACGATATCCATACCTAAAATACACATAAACACAAAAGCATGCATATACATGGTATTTTATGACATATTAGTGCATTAAAAGCCCGAAAAGAACGATGAGATCATGTATAAATGCCATCTCATCATTGATTTTCGGTAATAATTTTATACCGATGTTATATTGATGTAATTTATTACAATCTATGAATTCACTCGGCGTTATCCTGACCTTTTCTTTTAACATGTTTTATCTCAGGTACTTGAAGGTAATTCTCGGGAAGAAAACAAGAATTCATGGCCCGCACTTAAATTATAATTTCCATTCAAATGCTTTGTAAAACTTGTATAAAATACAATGACTTGGGACCTATGTAAAGTTGATATTTATGAATGTAAATGCTTTTATTATTAAACGACGCGATTTTTATGCGTTGTCTATGATGTGAGTAATGTGCTATCCCGTAACACCAACGAGTCTTCCGCTGTATTGAGTTGTATAAATTTGGGGGTGTTACAGTTTGGTACCAGAGCTCTCGTTATAGAGAACGAAAGATTTTTAAAACCAAGGTTTTGAATAAAACATTTCAAAATCTTTTATCTATAAACATTTTTATAAAAATGTCTAAAAATCTTTAGACTATAATGGTTGTAATACCAGTGAAAATGCCGTATGATGCTAAGTTATTGTCTCAAGAGTTGTTTAGTATGAGCATCTCTCTTAAGTTGTGGCTCACTAGTGGATGTGATATCCCGAGCCCAACGTCATTTATTTAATCCTATTTTACGAATATTTTTGAAATTTTAAGAAATTTCGTTTGCTATATATTTGACGGTTTAAGTTGAAACCAACGTTTACGGTCGTAATTTAACGTTTGACGATTTAAGAAGAACCGATGACGACTACGATACCGACGGATGCCCAAAATTTATCTTTTATTATCGATTGATCGATATTTGAGTTTTTCGAGATTTTATTTTTATTACGTGTTAAGTCGAGTCGGAACCATGTGTATATTCGTTTTGTGTGCGTTTAAACTATTTAAAAGCATTTTGAGGTAGCCGGGGCAAAACCCGACTCCCGTAAATTTTCAAAACAACTAGTGAGTCATTCCCGCAAACATTTGAGGTCGTTTTCAAACAAGGCCAAAAGATTAGCCAAATTGCACCAAAGGTCCCTCCATTTTTACAAAAGGGAAGAAGGAAAACACACAACACAAACATTTCAAAAAAAAAATTCTTCCTTCCCCTTTCTCTCCCATGGCCGCCGGCCACCCTAACCACCATCACCACTACCATCATTTTTTGGGGGTTTTTGACAAATCCAATCAAAGACCCATCCTCCTTTCATCTTTGTAAGTCTATCTATCCATTAAAATCACACATGCAACATCTTTAATTTTTCAAGAATCAATGATTTTTCAAAAACATGTTTTTAATCTAATTAAACCCATTTATTATTTAATTCATGTGTTTATAATGATAATTAATCCATAAAACATGATGGGATTAAGTTTTTGGTCTTCCACAGCCCCAAAAACCCACGGAATTGGGGGGGTGTTTGGGTGTTCATGGTGTTTGATGATTTTGTTGGTGGGTTTGTGTTTAGAAAGGTGTTTTTAGTGTTTTAAATTGTTTAAACCTATTGCATGTATGATTTAAGCTTTGGGTTTTGATGAGGATTCGATTCTCATGGTGTTATAGGGTGTTTGGGTGTTTGGGATTGATTATTAGATGTTAGAATAGGTCTAGGTAATGTTTGATTGGATTGAAATCAAGTGTTAGGGTGATTTTGAAAGGGTGATTTTAGACCAGATTGTTCAAGCATTTTTTTCGTGGGTTTAACTTTGTAAACAGGTCATAAACATAGGATGTAGTTGTAGAGCTTTGTTTTAGCTTCGTTTCGGTATAAAGTAGAGCTTACGACTCCAAACGAGTCAAAAGTTATGATATTTTAAAAGTTCGTGTACCGGGAGATGAGAATCAACACAATCCGAATTTGTGTTTGGTTTTGGGTCAAATCCCGGGGACCATAGATAGAGTTTGGTAAATGATTTAAAGTTAATTTTTGGTTTCAGACCTTCATTTGTGAGTCTATTCTTAGACTTAGGTGACAAATGGGTCAATGGTATATTTCAAATGGGTCAAATGAGTCAAACTTGGTCAACGTGCAAAATCAATCTGAAAAACGTAGGTTTAGTAATGTCTTGAGTAACGGGTCGTAAAAGCGAAAACTTTTAATGGGATCAAAAATGGGTTTTCTACAGGTCTTAAGGTATTTTTGAGAATTTTCCCAAATTTTATAAAAGGGTATAATTCTAGGAAAACAGCCCATACTTTTGGTAAGTATCGGCGAAACCGTAAAATGGATAGCAAATTTAATAACATTGATAAATGGTATAAGTCTAGTAACAACTACTTGTTTGGTTTTGGCGTGAGTTTTCATAAGCATTAAGTGTTTCGATTTGTGTGTGTTTAGTACAATTATGTACGCGGTGTATTGATTTGGTTTTCGTACTTTGACTTTTAGGTCAAGTGTTTGATTATCCCGGGCATCCACATCGTCGGTGACATTTCTCGTTACGTCTTCGCTAGAACCATTACTACTACGCACGGTGAGTCTATAGCCTCGCTCTTTACTTATTTCAAATGATTTTACCCGCGAGGGGGATACATGCTATTTAAATGGAAATGAACATAAGTCATGAATGATTGTTGGACCCGAATGTTGCCTCGAAATTGTGTTGAGTACCTAGTTGCAAAAGGCCCTAATTTCATGAACTATTAACTATTGTTTAATCCTAGTGTGGATTGAAAATAGCCGCTTATACAATTTGTAGTACTACGGGGCTAACGACCCAATGCTAGCCGAGAAGCTGTACGTTGAGTAAGTTCTGCGGTAGATTATCTTGTATGAGAGATAAGGTATAATTGCAACTGATGCCTTTAGAAGGGGCACTGGTTTCATCTGAATCACACCGGTAATTATTACGCGGGTGATTGAGTTAACGGATTAGTGTCATGAGCTTAAACACAATTGTCATAACCTTGAAAATAGATTGTGAGTACGACAATGCTATTGAATGATCATGATTGGTTTTTAATACTTATGTTCAAGTTATGATTTGATAAACCTATAGATTCCCTCAACCTTTGCGTTGACGATTTTAAGCATGTGTTTCAGGTAACCAAGATTGATAGCAGCGGAGGATGCGAGGATGGAAGTTGTTGTGGCTTGGCGTTCTACTTTGTTTTTCCTCCCTTATTTAACTTAAAACTCTTTTATATTATGTCATGTGAACGAAAGTGTACTTTTGGGTTGAGATTCAGTGGGGACCTAAACGCAACTCTGTTTTGCATTATCTTGGGATTTGGAAAACTGTAGACTTTGATGTTTTAATCAATCTTTAATTTATGTTTAAACTTTTATGTCTCTTTGAGTCGTTTAATATAGCTTATGTGTGATGATAACTACGTAGCACCCAAATGTTGTAGTTCCGCTGCGCATAGCATTTGTGGGGGTGTTATAGATTGGTATCAGAGCCATGAGTTAAAGAGAACTAGGTCGTTTTGAAAAATCCTAAACTATAACTTTTGGTGTCGTAAGAAATTGTCCAAGCACACAACTATCCTGCATGGCTCCGATAAGATTTCTTTACCATCGCTTTATATTTTAGATGTATCCCTCAAACTAACACGAATTCCCTAGTATTTAGTAAGTAAATACTTTGATATATATTGAGATATATTGTTGTGTACGTTGAGTACTTATTATCGTAATTTACAAATTCTCGTAAGATTATCTTATATGTTGCATGTATTTGGCATAACGGGCTACATTGCATTACATGACAACACTGCGTTGTAATCCTACGTGTATGTAGGAATGATTGTATGTATAAGTATGTATATACTATGGTATTTAAAGGCATTGCACGCGAAGCAATGGTCCTTGTGTGATTATCATACATTTAAAATGCGGTTTTGTTGAGAATTCAGCCTCACCGCCAATTATTAATCTTGATAATTAATTTATTATTCGAATAACCGAGTGTGAACCTCGTTTGATACTCTATATACGTAAATGATGCTTCGTAACATATTTTATATCGACTAGATCGATCTCGATTGTCGTTATCGCACCGTGATGTGTCATTTTGGACATTTTCTTTTGAAACCTAATTCACTTACGTATTACTTTATTTCCTTTATTCCTGATGGGTTTGATATGTTAGTTGGCGCAACTATAATATAGACGAAGTATAATCAATGATGCGTGCATCTTAGCGACGAATCATGTGTGTATATTATGAAATGTGGTTGAGGCGTGTTGCCATTTAATCGTTGTTTACTATTCTACTTGAATTTAAAAATGCATTTTAAAAAATAGACTAGCGTTGTGATCAAGCGTGATAGCTTGAAATTTGGTTGGTTTGTGTTAATTTTGTGGTGTACGATGTCGAGACTCATTCGAGGCCGATAACAACATTTAGTTGACATACATATTCTCGTTTCGTTTATTTCATTTCATTTTGTTGTTTCATTATTTTGAATTCGACATTATACATGACGAGGTCTGACAATTGTGCGAGTTAAATAAGCATTAAACTTTGTTGATCGAATGATTTAAACATAAAGTGTTTTACATATTAAATAAATGGTGAATGAAACTTTTGGATAAAAATGACTGATGATGTGTCTTGTAACAAGTAAAAATAAGTGTAGAGAAGAAATGGACAAAGTGAAATTATTTTTCCTTCAACCTTGGTTGGTAAATTGTAATAAGTAATCTATATTACTCGTAAAATCCTTATTTTTTATATATTAATAATTTGATACTAAAAGCTTGTGATGGAACTGTCAAAATTTGTTTCATATAATTTGAAAAAGGAGTTTATAATAAAATTTACGATATGACTGTTGAGTATATATAACTTGGATTTAGTATGAATTAATTTTCGGGTCAATGTAGCAAACTTTTGGCGTATCTTGTAATATAAAACACGAGTAGAAGAATTGGTCATGTATTTTGGAGCTAGAGACTTTGTAAAAATTAGTTTTATTTTAAACATAAGGTCATGTTATATGCATTGGTATAAACTAGAGCTCGTCACTCGTTGTAGTAAATAAACTGGGATAAAATCGGAATATACACTTTAAGTATGAAATTATACTGCTTGAAACAAATTACTAAATATTGATGGAACGTTATTTTATTCCGTTGTGAGATGTGTTAATTTTAAAATTGTTTGATAACGAGCTAAAGATTAAAGGTTAAATTTTATATATCATTGAATTATTGAAATAAACATCTTAATTATTTATTATTATTATTATTATCGAGATTCAAGTGTCGACTAAAATCAGTAATTATCCGAAATAATACTACGTGAAACTTCTTTAGCATTTGAGTCGAATCGCGCGAATATGAGTTAACAAAACAGTTTTAAGGAAAACATGTGTGTAATAAAAAGTCAAGGTTAATTTTAAGAGTCAATTGGACTAATTTGAGTTGTGTTGGTTACTTGTATATAGAGATTTTCAAACCTAATGATTTTACCAGTTATAATAACCGAGTCACCGAATCAACTGATGTTAGAAATTTTCTTGCAATTGTAACTTTTCTAGAAATAAAAACTTTGTATAGATTGAAAAAAAATGAAAGGTATAAATTCTTTAATGGGGTAACACAAATTAAAAATGTGCAAATGTTCGGTTTTACAATATACAAGGTAACAGTAACTAGAAAATGCAAATGGAGCACCCAACAAACGCATATTTGTATTATTTTCTTAAGACGTAATATTTTGAGTCACGATGGTTCGATCGTACGACATCTCTTCTTTGATTTTATGAGTCTGTATCTAAACTTGAGTAGTCATGTGATTGTTTATTTTAATATTTTCCATGATATGAAACCATTATTATTATATTTATTTTAAAACTACTATTTCGCTAGTACTTGATGATGAGGGTATGTCACCCGGTATATTTTGTCCTGTTCATGGACGTTGTGACTTTTCTTCTTTCGGTTAATGGAACCTAAAAATTATGTATTTACTTGAATGATGTTATGATTCTTCATTAAATTGGTTATTTATTAATATTGAACAAAAGCGAGGAGGCGAAGCCGCTTTACCGAATTGTAGAGGTGAAAGAACTCGATCTTCCTGGTGTAATTGTTTCTATTTGACCAAGTGATTATTCTCCTCTCCCCGTATACCCTTGGTGGGATGTGTGTGCAACTCGAGACGATGGGAATTATGATCGTTGTTTTATTTTTATTTTTTTTACGCTTGTGTTGATATTCGATTTTTACTCCATGTATTCGTAGATCGCTGCCGTTATCCTGAGACTTTTGTCATATATTTGAAGTATTTTCATTTCTAATGTAGTTAAATTTTAGTTGGAAATTATATTGCTCGTTTACCTTGTTCGATCTCATTGATTTTTGATTTTATTTCTTGTTGTGCTTGCAATGATCTTTAATCTTGAACCACCTTACTGTTATTTTGTGAATAGTCTATTTTGAAAATATGTGTGAGTGTGAAATGTTTCGTTTAACCAAATGTAAATGGTGTCGATTTATTTACTTAATTATTTATTTATTTTCTCATAAAAAGGCAAAGTAAAAGTATGTTTCCAAAGTGGACGAAAAATGTTTGATGTGTTTCCTAAAACGATAGTAACAATATTTTCCCATTTCAGATTCCATTTCAAATAATTTAATTATTTTGAATATTATGTCGAAAGCTTTTGTGGTCGTATTTGGTATGTAATAATAATGTTTGCGTCATCACTCGATCCTAAATTATGCACAGCTTAGCTAACTATGCATAATTCGGGAAGGTTCCTGTTTTGTTAATTGTCGTTGCTTGGTCCTCAAGTATGCATGATCTAGCTAATTATGCATAGTTTAGGAAGCGCAATGTAGTTTCAAATAAATTGGTCATCTTTAAAACCGGTAGTGTTTTTGATAAATGTTTGGATGAGAAAGTTTTAAAAATGGTGGTTCCTTATACAAGTAATCGTATTCTCTTTGATTCCTAAAGAAAATCCTGAATTTTATGTGTTCCTTGAAATCTTTTCTTTCGTTTGGCGTTGACTTGGTAAGTCACCTTGACCGAGTAATTTTGGAAAATGTTTTTATGTGTTGAATGTAACATGCGAATTTCATCGGAATCACGAGGGTGTTGATAAAATACCAAAGGGGCGCGAATCGACACTGAGAAGAGTTTTTAACAAAAATAGAAGACTTCCGAAGTAGAGGAAAACCGAGTTCAAATAACTCTGAGGGAAATGACGAAGACTTCTCCTACATCAAATGTATCGTACTTTATATATTTTCTTTTCTTGTTCTTTTGATATGTCAACGACACGAGATAAACTGTTGAAGTTTACCAACTGTGCATCGGTAGTTAGAAGACAATTCCATTTGCCGTCTTCGTTTATTTAAGTGAGGAATCCTCTTTGCTTGACTCAACCATCCTTGATTATCGATGGTTAAACGATAGATATCCATAGTTGATGTTTTTGTGGTAAACCCTTGCCTTTCATGTATTTATGTGGTAAGTGATCTGGTCGAGTGATCGTAAGTTGTGAGAACTTGAGACGACATTGTCCAATGAAGTCTGATCATGGAGAACACGTGCCATGTAATATATTTCTTTTTATATTTAACTGTGAACGGTGATGCTTGTTGAGGTTTTGACCACGTTTGGGACGAAAGTAAGATGGTGTTCTTGTAATATATATATATATATATATATATATATATATATATATATATATATATATATATATATATATATATATATATATATATATATATATATATATATATATATATATATATATATATATATATATATATATATATATATATATATATATATATATATATATATATTTTTGGTATGGATCCGTGTGTGAGCACCCTGCGATGGCATATGTTTGTATTTTATTTTTTTTTGAATATGCATCCATAGCTAGCAAGCTCGTAAACCTTCTTTAACTTACAATTTTTCTTTTGACTGGACTCATCCGGTATCCTGTCAATATTTCTTATTTTATCATGGCTTGGCTGATTAGCAAGCATGAGTTAACTTGATTGAACTGATTGATTTGGCATGGTTTGGCTATGTTGCAAACATGTCGTAATGTGATTGTATGTGTTTCATAATGGCTTTTGTGTTTGATTGGATTGTGATGTCTTCGAGAGAGTTATGTATACGTCGAATGATTACCGTATCGGTGAATTCGTTTTTGACGAACTAGGTTTGTATGTACATAATATTGCGATTAAGGTGATTTTGTATGACTAGTATTAATTACTTCGTATCGAATATTCTGAGCGTTTTCGATGGGGTTATGTGTGACCCGTGCGATTTTATTTTGTGAAGTAATTGTTTTTATGAGATGATGGACTAAGTGAAAGGACGATTCGAACGTTGGAAGATGTGCTCCGAGCGTGTGTGATTGATTTTGATAGTTGTTGAGACCGACACTTGCCGTGGTAGTACCTTTGTACAACGACTTTTACCATGTTAGCCTTGAAGCTATAGCATTTGAAGAATTACGTTGATGAAAATGTAGATCGCCAGTTGGATAGAATGAAGTAGGAAAAAGTAAGTTGAATGGACTTGAGAGGATTCGAGAGACTATGGAAGAGATGGTGCAGATTTAGAATCACTTGTTAACCGCGGGAAGCTGTGGTAAGAGGTGGGTTGATAACCGTAGGAAGAATTTGAGAAATTGAAGTGGAGATCATGGATCGAGATGTTGAGAGATTGAAGAAAGGTATAATCCTCATGGTGAAGGTGTGATGGAACCCGAGACGTGAACCGAAGTCCACATCGGAACGTAAAGACCTCTTTAGGAAGAAGTACCCTTATCTTTATAGTAGTACGAAATGCGAGTATAAGAACCGGAGAGCGCCGGGACGTCGCTCCCTTAAGGAGGGGAGGATGTAATACCAGTGAAAGTGTCGTATGATGCTAAGTTATTGTCTCAAGAGTTGTTCAGTATGAGCATCTCTCTTAAGTTGTGGCTCACTAGTGGATGTGATATCCCGAGCCCAACGTCATTTATTTAATCCTATTTTACGAATATTTTTTAAATTTTAAGAAATTTCGTTTGCTATATATTTGACGGTTTAAGTTGAAACCAACGTTTACGGTCATAATTTAACGTTTGACGATTTAAGAAGAACCGATGACGACTACGATACCGACGGATGCCCAATATTTATCTTTTATTATCGATGGATCGATATTTGAGTTTTTCGAGATTTTATTTTTATTACGTGTTAAGTCGAGTCGGAACCATGTGTATATTCGTTTTTTGTGCGTTTAAACCATTTAAAAGCATTTTGAGGTAGCCGGGGCGAAACCCGACTCCCGTAAATTTTCAAAACAACTAGTGAGTCATTCCCACAAACATTTTAGGTCGTTTTCAAACAAGGCCAAAAGATTAGCCAAATTGCACCAAAGGTCCCTCCATTTTTACAAAAGGGAAGAAGGAAAACACACAACACAAACATTTCAAAAAAAAAAAATTCTTCCTTCCACTTTCTCTCCCATGGCCGCCGGCCACCCTAACCACCATCACCACTACCATCATTTTTTGGGGGTTTTTCACAAATCCAATCAAAGACCCATCCTCCTTTCATCTTTGTAAGTCTATCTATCCATTAAAATCACACATGCAACATCTTCAATTTTTCAAGAATCAATGATTTTTCAAAAACATGTTTTTAATCTAATTAAACCCATTTATTGTTTAATTCATGTGTTTATAATGATAATTAATCCATAAAACATGATGGGGATTAAGTTTTTGGTCTTCCACAGCCCCAAAAACCCACAAAATTGGGGGGTGTTTGGGTGTTCATGGTGTTTGATGATTTTGTTGGTGGGGTTGTGTTTAGAAAGGTGTTTTTAGTGTTTTTAAATTGTTTAAACCTATTGCATGTATGATTTAAGCTTTGGGTTTTTATGGGGATTCGATTCTCATGGTGTTATAGGGTGTTTGGGTGTTTGGGATTGATTATTAGATGTTAGAATAGGTCTAGGTAATGTTGGATTGGATTGAAATCAAGTGTTAGGGTGATTTTGAAAGGGTGATTTTAGACCAGATTGTTCAAGCATGTTTTTCGTGGGCTTAACTTTGTAAACAGGTCATAAACATAGGATGTAGTTGTATAGCTTTGTTTTAGCTTCGTTTCGGTATAAAGTAGAGCTTACGACTCCAAACGAGTCAAAAGTTATGATATTTTGAAAGTTCGTGTACCGGGAGATGAGAATCAACACAATCCGAATTTGTGTTTGGTTTTGGTTCAAATCCCGGGGACCATAGATAGAGTTTGGTAAATGATTTAAAGTTAATTTTTGGTTTCAAACCTGCATTTGTGAGTCTATTTTTAGACTTAGGTGACAAATGGGTCAATGGTATATTTCAAATGGGTCAAATGAGTCAAACTTGGTCAATGTGCAAAATCAATCCGAAAAACGTAGGTTTAGTAATGTGTTGAGTAACGGGTCGTGAAAGCGAAAAATTTTAATGGGATTAAAAATGGGTTTTCTACAGGTCTTAAGGTATTTTTGAGAATTTTCCCAAATTTTATAAAAGGGTATAAGTCTAGGAAAACAGCCCATACTTTTGGTAAGTATCGGCGAAACCGTAAAATGGATAGTAACTTTAATAACATTGATAAATGGTATAAGTCTAGTAACAACTACTTGTTTAGTTTTGGCGTGAGTTTTCATAAGCATTAAGTGTTTTGATTTGCGTGTGTTTAGTACAATTATGTACGCGGTGTATTGATTTGGTTTTCGTACTTTGACTTTTAGGTCAAGTGTTTGATTATCCCGGGCATCCACATCGTCGGTGACATTTCTCGTTACGTCTTCGCTAGAACTACTACTACTACGCAAGGTGAGTCTATATCCTCACTCTTTACTTATTTCAAATGATTTTACCCGCGAGGGGGATACATGCTATTTAAATGGAAATGAACATAAGTCATGAATGATTGTTGGACCCCAATGTTGCCTCGAAATTGTGTTGAGTACCTAGTTGCAAAAGGCCCTAATTTCATGAACTATTAACTATTGTTTAATCCTAGTGTGGATTGAAAATAGCCGCTTATACAATTTGTAGTACTACGGGGCTAACGACCCAATGCTAGCCGAGAAGCTGTACGTTGAGTAAGTTCTGCGGTAGATTATCTTGTATGAGAGATAAGGTATAATTGCAACTGATGCCTTTAGAAGGGGCACCGGTTTCATCTGAATCACGCCGGTAATTATTACGCGGGTGATTGAGTTAACGGATTAGTGTCATGAGCTTAAACACAATTGTCATAACCTTGAAAATAGATTGTGAGTACGATAATGCTATTGAATGATCATGATTGGTTTTTAATACTTATGTTCAACTTATGATTTGATAAACCTATAGATTCGCTCAACCTTTGCGTTGACGATTTTAAGCATGTGTTTCAGGTAACCAAGATTGATAGCAGCGGAGCATGCGAGGATGGAAGTTGTTGTGGCTTGGCGATCTACTTTGTTTTTCCTCCCTTATTTAACTTAAAACTCTTTTATATTATGTCCTGTGAACGAAAGTGTACTTTTGGGTTGAGATTCAGTGGGGACCTAAACGCAACTCTGTTTTGCGTTATCTTGGGATTTGGAAAACTGTAGACTTTGATGTTTTAATCAATCTTTAATTTATGTTTAAACTTTTACGTCTCTTTGAGTCGTTTAATATAGCTTATGTGTGATGATAACTACGTAGCACCCAAATGTTGTAGTTCCGCTGCGCATAGCATTTGTGGGGGTGTTATAATGGTGCCGAAGAATTCCCGAGTTACCGACAAGGCCTGACTGAGAAGTGTTATTTTAATATATATATAACTTGGATTATATATATATATATATATATATATATATATATATATATATATATACATATATATATATATATATATATATATATGATGTAATTTTATTACATGATTATTTGGTGATTATTTTGATATTTATACGACATAGATTGTCACAAGGAACCTTAAATCCCCTAGTAAATTAATCGAAGCTATTCTCGTAGGAAGTCTAGCTATCCTAGATCTAAACCAAGTTGTGGATATTTATGATCCCAACAATTGGTTGATATTCGTAGAAATGTAGATATTAGTTGATTGTGATATTGAAAAAGAATTGGCGAGATTAAATTTGATATCGATGTCATGACGATCTTTCCTTATAGAGTGGAGTTTGACAAAACGTTACCACCTAGAAAGATGTCATCTGATTCGTTGTCACCCACTTCTTAATTTGAAATCAAAAAGGGTGAATGTTGCACTTGAGGCTGTCAATGGAACCATTACCCAAAAGCCTCATGCCACAAGTACCTTTCTGAGAAGTCTAATTGAATGAGTCAGTCATCTCATGCTAGTGACTCATTTGATAACTATTGATGAAGAAGTTATAGAATCAGAAATTAAGTGTTGATCATATCGAGCTTTTATTGCCCTATTAAGGTTTATAAATAAGGTTGAAAATATTGGAGAACGAGGTAGGATATCAAATTGAGTATAAAATTTGTCGAAACTTGAATAAAGTAAAATTTAACTTGTATGGAATATGAAATTGTTAAGAGAAAGTCGTTAAGTTCTTTGATTGAATTATAAGGTTTTAAATGATTGTTAGTTTGTGTTAACGGTTGTTCCTAGGCCATTGTCCACTAATGAGGATGCCCAGTGTCCAATAAATAAAGTGAAGAAATCTTCTTCTGAATTGGGACCGATGGATCTTCTGGGACAGGTGGAACCCCCATAACTCTTGTAGATTAGTATTCAATGTGGTATCTTTTAAAAATAATCCCTAACTTAACTGTGACATCAGTTGGTAGGATGAGTTCTTGGAATTGTATGACATAGTGACACATAATGTGTTACGGTACAATTTTGACTTGTTTGTGATTAATGAAAAGACTACCATTGATTGCTAAATTCTACATGTATCGATGTTATCTTTCTTTTATTGCTTCATCCTGATGTTCGCATTAGTGATGCAACCGTTGAACAGGTACTCATCTCAAATTGAGTTACGTTGTGAATTATTCTTTTTGAGTGCCACCGAGGTCATGAACCTCATGATTAATTGGCTAAGCTCATTTCCTATCGTATTGTAGTTAATTCTTGGTGAACAAGCTTTCATCACTCTTTTGCAGATCACTAATTGTTTTTATAAGATAAAACAGTATCCTTTGAGAAAAATGAATTTTCATCACTATATGGATTATTTAAAGTGAGATTTATAAGTGATCATTATTGAAATAAAGTTGATTATGAAATACCTTGGAAAACTTAATTGTTTTCATAACAAGGAAAATCTTTGTAAATTTAGTTTGATTCTTATTTAAGAATTAAGCATGAAAATGTTTTTATTATAAACATGATGATAAAATTTTGACGAACTGAGTATTGCATCGTTTATCTTTAAATTGTATATAGTTGCGTGCCTACATACAATTTGGAATAGACTATGCAAGGCTGATTAGTAGTCACCATAAAACTGATTAATAAACACTAAATTTTCTTTAAAGATTGTGAAAGATTAAAATTTATGAGATCTGCAAGAAGTGAAAAATAAGGACATAGTGTTAGGGACACCTACATATGTACCTATAGCATTTATTCTTCTGAGTCGAATTTACTCATCTGTGGAAATTTTCTTATTTGACGATTGACAATTCTTCCTTGTCCAATTCTCCCGTAGTGAGATTCTTAGGAAAAGTATCTGATTACCGAGTGTTGATACCCGACTGGATGTATCGACGTTCCTACCATTTCTTTTGATTAGATTTCATTTGAATGACCTGGCTAACGATCCGAGGAGCTTTCGAATGCGTACTCAAATTATGAAAACATGGGATATATTCATATTCGTTAATGTTTTCGTCTGTATCTGATTTGAAATCTCCCGCATAGATTATGCGTTGACCTTGCTTATTTAAGGTTAGTTATGTCTCCAGATATCCTTGAACTTGTGAAGGATTATGAGTTATTATTAGTCTTTTGAGAAGTTCACATCTTATCGACGGCAATAAAACTGAAAAGTTAATAGTGCCAGTAGAATGGATTGATTGATTATGACACGACGACATTGTCTTAATTGATGGGAACTCAAATAGAATTCCCCTAAATGATAAGATGTTGATTATCAAAAGTGATCTAAATAATTCTTGATGGATGACCATATCCTACATCCATACTTGAAATTTTACCATGAATGGTTGTAAATTAGTCATAGATATTATAATCTAGAAAGAACTTAAAATAAATGTATTAAAAGATGTTTATGTTATCTGAAACTTTAGTAAGTATTTGTTGATGAATTAACTGGACTTTTGCCATTAAGGCAAATTTAAATTGGTATTGATTATATTCTCGGTGCTGCACCTGTGGCTTGTGCACTGTACGTCAGCACCATCTAAATTAAAAGAATCAGCGTACAACTGAAAGAGTTGTCGGAGAAAGCTTTTATTCTACCAAGCTCGTCATTATGAAGAGCTATGGTGTTATCATTCCTAATATATATTGATTACCGTGAACTAGGTAAATTGACGATTAAAAATCTATATCCACTACCCAAGATGATAGATTTGTTCTATCATTTACAAGGTTCTAGCGTATATTCGAAGATTTGATCCATGGCATGGTTATCATCAACTTCGTATCCGCGAAAAAGATTATCTATTCCAATCACTACATTCAGAACTCGTAATGAACATTACGAGTTTCATATTATGTTGTTTGGATTGACCAATGCACATGTAGCATTCATAAATTTGGTGAATCTCGTGTGTAAGCTGTAATCTGATAAATTCATGCTCATGATCATTAAGGACCATTTGTTTGTTTATAAGAATAAGAAGAAGTTAATAATTAATTATAGATTGCCCTGAATTGGCCGAACAATGAAAACCTGTACCTTGAATATTTAACAAAAGATTTAAGGCTTGATCCTTTACATTATTTTACCATGTGATTAATAAGATAATGGAATCTATAATGACTTTTCAAAGATTAGAACCATTAAGACTTTGGGTTTTACCAAAAAGAAAGCGCAAATGTGTTTTGACAAAGGTTTTATCGAAAAGAACTTTTGAGGGATTATTCCCTTATACCCAGAACATTTAACTAAACTCATGTTTAGGGGTAAATGTTTGTGTATACCTCAAGACAACCTAACAGGATTGAGGAAACCATTTAAACCATGACTTAAAATTTGAAACGACAATTTTTGCTTTTCAACTAAGAAAATTTTGACCAAAGTATAACCAAAGATTTTTCGAACATTTATAAATCTTATTAATTATTTTCGATAAATCAACAAAAATCTTGTTAATTAAATTCAAATTTATTTTTGAACATTTTATATAATTGGTCGAACTAAGAAATTTAAAATTTTTACGTTTACGCTTCATAAAAATTAACTAATTATTATTTAATTACTTGTAGTAATTATCGACGCTTTAAACGTCGGATTGAGCAAAACTGATAAAAATAATAGTTAAGATAGAACTAAGACTTAGAAAATGTGAAGAAAGAATTTTCGAATAAATACGGTCATAATAATTATTCCATCTAGGAAAGTGAACGTAATTACTGACACATTATGTATAAAAGATAAAGAACCAATTAGGACATGTTCCTTAGAAATGAAGGTGCAAAATAAATTGCCGAACAATATAAAAATAACTAATATTTGTAAGAAGGATAATATAGATAATAGAAGGGGTTCACGGCTAATGTGAACCATTAGAATTGAGAAGCCGATGGCGTTAAATGTTTTGAAGACCACTTGTGATTGTCTAAATATGGAGATTTTGAGATTTAGTTATGTTGGAATTTTATATGTTTAAGTATTCTATTCATGTCATTTCTGATTAAGTATATCTTTGTCTAAAGAAGTTGTACTGATGGCAAATTATGAAGGCATACACCGCCTCATACATTAGTAAACGTCTAGCTATTGTAAAGGTCATCATCTGAATTTGATTCGATTTGGGTCATCGTCAACAGACCGACCAAATCTACGAATATCATTCCTGTTAATGATAGATTCTTGATGTAGAAATTGACTCTTTTGTATTTAAAATAGTTGTGTAAACATGGTGTGCCTGTATCGATCATCTCTATCAAGATCCTCGCTTCGCATTGAATTTCTAGAGATTTGCTCAGAAGTCATTAAGAACGAATCTTGATGAGAGTACTGTGTACCACCCCAATCGAAGGGACGAGGTAAAGTAACGATACAAAATACTATAAGCGTTGTTCTATGTTTGAATGATTGACCTTTGGTAATAGACCGTCTAATCGTTTTCCTTTGGAGAGATTATCATTGATAATTATCGTGTTAGTATCGAGATCGACTCTTGTTAGGATCTATATTAGAGCATCTGTAAGCAGGAGTTGGGATGAAGACACCCGACATACACCCATTGTGAGTTGGACATGTCTTTTAGGTTTAAGGTTTCCTATGATGGCGAACCTAACCTTACAAAATACTCGACCCGCGAGACCTGAAATGATTGTTGAAATTAGGATCTGATTATTGACTGCCGGTAGTGGGCAGGAGGTTATGTGAATATGAAATGTAGATCTTGAAGTGCCAGATGGGTAGCGAAGTTATGCCAAATATTTTAACCATGGAAAATGAATTGATGATCTGAAAGATCATGGGATATAAGTCCCCGTTGTATGAAACCATTTAAATGATGTAAAAAGTTGGTTTGAAAGTCATATAAGCTGGATCTACCCTAGGACTTCAAGAGCTGCGTGAATTATGTTTCGTATATCAAACTTGATAAAATGTCTATCAAGTGAAAATCTGATTGTTTCTTAGTAATGTTTAGATCGGCGAAAAGTTGCATTCATCAGAAACCCGTGAACATCATGGATAGAGTAAGTAAGTCAACATTTAGCCTGATCTTATTCCCGTAGTTATGTTTGATGAAACTCGCGTTTTGTAATGGATTGCACTTGTGAGAAAAGACCGAATGTGGAGGAAATACCCACATGGCTTTAACTCTATAAGAAGCGAGTAGTAAGATAAGATGATCTTTGAGGACAAAGATCCTGTTTAGGGGTAAATGCTGTGACAATCCATCAATTTATGGTTGATATTTTATTCTAAATATTTATTTGAAAACATTATTTTAATGTTATAATATGAACTCACTTATTTTTGGGAAGAAATTTGGATTTACGTCTTGAAGTAGCATCGACTACGTCTAAACCGGAGGATTCAACGTTACGTGCTTACGTTTACAGACACCGCCTTTGGTGACAGTCCGACATTTCAGAAAAATAACTTTGTCCGTGAATATTATTTTGAGGTTTTAAATTTGTGTTGGTTCATAAACTCACAAATTTACGAGAAGAGATTCGGACTTACGATTTTAATTTAACGTCCTTTACGACTAAACCGGAAACCTTAGGATTACGTATTTACGTTTTCGAACTCCGTTTTTGATGAGACAATTTTTATTAGATTCGTTTTGTGCCGTTGATTCATAATTTATAAAAACGTTTTTCGTAAAACGACCCGAGGGCACGCAAATCGAGGAAACTAGAATCGAGGAGTACCCGTAAAATAATAGAGGTGAGACAAGTACACACTTGTCCCACCCCTTCACCATGTGGCGGCAAGATTAAGCTACACAAACACACTTGTCCTAAAGCTTAATAAACAAGCTAACATGTAACTAAAACCACCAAAACAAAACACCTAGTTTCATTTGTTACATGCAAAACAACTTCATTCTTCTCTCTTCCTCTCCTTCTTGCCGTCCCATCTCAACCAGAACACCCCATTCATACAAAAATTTTACCACAAACATTTGTTATAATTAACATATGTTAATCTCCATTCAAAGAGATGAAGATTGGTGCAAGTTATAACATCCAAGGAGGAGTTTCTATGGAGTCTTGGGGCTGATTTTCCACAAGATATTAATGAAGAATGGTGGTCTTGAAGATGGTCTTGGTTTATCACAAGTTTCTCCATCAAAATCCATGTCTTGATCATAACCTACATCATCATGGTGGTATAAAGATTGTCCTCCCCATCTTTTTGTTAATTTTGATTATGTAATCATGTATTTCTTCTTAAATGTATATATGTATGATGATATATGATGATAAAAATATTATGTGGGGATTTGGTGTTGATAATCATGGGTAAAAAGATGAAAAACTATATGTAAAAGTGGTTAATCTTGCTTAATTTAGTAGGCTGTATAAAAACAGTAAATAACCATGTCATGAACTGATAAAATGGCATAGATTAATGGATATACAGTAAATAATATGTCTTGCACACATGTGAGAGTTGGCCATGCAATGGAATCATTAGGATGAGTGAGATATGATCAAAACAAGTTTAGAGTACAAATCTGAGTACACTGTTTTGGACGATTTTTATAAAATACTTAGAGGCTGATTCAACAGTAGCCATAGAAGAGTTAAATGGAACACATATCATGTAGTTTATTCCATAACAATTTGGGCTTATATCTCCATATAGAACTCTAGATATGGCTGTTTTGTTAAACATGAAAGTAAAAATCAGATTTTGGGAAATTAAAGTATAATAGTATTATATAAGCACTCAAATAAAAATAGTATAAAATGTGAATTAAAACCCACTAACTTATATAATACATTTATATAAATATTTATAAGGATAAATAAATGGACATTTTATAAAAATGGTAGTTTGATAAGTTTTATAAGTTATAAAACTATAAACACGATTTTTATGACTTTTTCGGCTATTACCGTAAAATTAACGTTTTTGTTAAATAAAACTTAGACGGTTGGACCCGTCTAATGTAAACTTTTATAAACTCATATAATGATATATAAACATATATAACAAGTAAAAACCGATAAAACCCGAACTATATAACATACGGACATTAAAGGGCTAAGTTAACGTTATTGGACTAATAATACAACAAAATGGACTAAAACACTTATAAACTTATTTATTGGGCTTAACTCAATTGGGCCCAACATGTAAAGTATAATTACTGATAATAAAAGTATGAAATGGATTAATATAAGTTAATGAACTTATAATTGGTTTATTGGACTTAAAACATGTAAATAGGTATAACTAATAAGCTAGTATAAAAGTTATCAACACATAACACTAAAATGAGTAAATGAGAATATATAAACCCACTTGATCATCATATATATATAAAACCATCATATGTATACATAATTGTTATTTTTATAAAGTCATTGGACATGAGTCTAAGACGAGTATTATTTGTCTAGGTTTCCGTGATTGAAGCACGTACCGTACATCCAAATCGCCGATAACCGCCATCCCACATCAACGTGAGTTCATAGCCTTGCACTCTTTTAAATGTTTTTATAAATTTTTTATAAACCCGCGAGGGAGATAACATGTTAGTTTTTATAAAATTGGACACCATTTGTCCCGGTTGCTTGTTTATTGATTTGGACCCGAATGATTATATGACCCGATGAATGATTAAATGACCCGATAGATGAAATAAAATGGATTATTAAAGTTAGGTTATGTCACTAAAAGTCCCATTAGCATGAATTGTGAACCACCGGGATTTGGTAGACGCTTATGCATATAATAGTACTATTTGGGGAACATCACCCCAGTTCGCGCCTTGACGGTTGATCCATGTCGTGCCACATTGATTGGTAAGCGAATTTATGTATGAGAAGATTACACAAGTGTGATTATTGTGACGACACGCTAATTTAGATGGGCAAATTGAGTTTCGGGCTAGCTACCCGTTGTTTGGTTTAGTAAGGTAACAATGTCATGCGGCTTGTAATAATCCAATTAACGAAATACTGCTATACGCACAATTACGATATATTGCCTGACTAGCAATACGGGGTCTTATTATTGATTTTAGGTTTGTGTTTTGGTTTTATATAACCATATTCATATAACGGTTTTTATTTAATCTATACCACGTTATAAAACGTATTGTATGATGTTTTTAACGACAATGGTTCGTATAATGATTTTGAAGGCGAAAGCCTATATTATGATTTTGATAAGGATTTGTATAAAATGACTTTGGCTATTTTATGTCCTATTACAATGATTTTTACAAATTGATTTTCGATAATAATTTTATACCGATGTTATATTGATGGAATTTATTAAACTCTATGAATTCACGCGGCGTTATCACTGACCTTTTCTTTTAACATGTTTTATCTCAGGTACTTGAAGGTAATTCTCGGGAAGACAACAAGAATTCATGGCCCGCACTTAAATTATAATTTCCATTCAAATTCTTTGTAAAACTTGTATAAAATACAATGACTTGGGACATATGTAAAGTTGATATTTATGAATGGAAATGCTTTTATTATTAAATGACGCGATTTTTATGCGTTGTCTATGATGTGAGAAATGTGCTATCCCGTAAGACCAACGAGTCTTCCGCTGTATTGAGTTGTATAAATTTGGGGGTGTTACACTCTATATATATACCGTATAGGTAAAATAAGAACATCTCACCCTAAATTCATTCATAACTCGAGGCTCAAACGCCAAACCAAATCAATAACAACAAAATATCCAACATTAAAAAAAAATGATCATAACCATTTAAGCGGAAATTCGAATCTACTACTAGTCGCAGACTCAACATCGGTACTATCCTATTATTACCTAGCGCACCTATTCTTCTACGCGACATGGGTAACACTAAATAGATTCCTACACTTCCGGTTCATACGTCGCATCACTAGAAAATAAATGAATGTACTTAAATATATTATATCTCAATAAGTAAGTATGAAGGTAAATAAATATCCAAAACGAAATTAACACTTATGCACTCCATATACTATAATGCACACATACCCCTACGACACCTACATGCATGGACCCTTAAGCTATAGACTAGGATACTAGACTAGGCAACCTAATTCTCTATAACCATTGTCTCTGATACCATTCTGTCACACCCCACCATGACGGAATATGGGGCGTAACGTATGGATATCATCACAACAATAGCGTGTCTACAGAGATAACTAAATGAATTGGAAATATCATAAATGATGACACAATGTCATGAAGATATCACAAAAAATGCATGCATCTAGGTAAGTAGGTAATAGGTCTACCTCTTACCAAAGACATACAATTAACAAATACAAACATATAGGTGTCTACAAAGTATCACTTATTCAAACATAAGTAAATACTAAGAGGAAAGGGGGTTCCTCCAATGCAATCCTAAGCCTCCCAGCTAGCAACTCCTATTCTCACGGTTAACCACATTATCACCTGAAAGAGACACTAAAACACGTCAACATAAAGTTGGTTAGGTTTAGACTCTAACCCCAAAATAGTTATAAGCTGTGAATAACAACTATCAATAAAAGAACATATGGACAATGTGTTACAATTTTGCATTAACAACTACCATTCAAGATTAACCATACAATCACAATTCCAAGGCATCAAGCCTTACCAATAACCACAATTTCCAAGGCTCCCAGCCTTACCAATAACCATGGTCCCATAGGCGCCCATACACCTATGAACCAATCCCAAGGCCCCGCCTTGTCAACATCCCCTTGGTACCAAGTCAAACCACAATAACAATCAAGAATCACATAGCGGTTAATCACATAAATGTACACACAAGTCCATCACAAACCATAAAAACATTCACAACACTAGTTACAAAACCACACAGTGTCTCTTCCATCCCATCTGGAATTCAAAACATTTATAAATCATAGAAACATGGGACTATGAAACTCACCTGAACAAGCTTCTCCAAGTACCCGCACTCTAGCAAAATCTAAACACACAAACGTATACAATCAAGACATGAACCACATACCAAAATGGCTCATCAATCTATGATGGAGATCTAACCTTGTCCTACAACTTAACCCCATATATATGCCATATGCATCTCATGACACCCCTCTATAAAGCCCTTAAGTTAGTTTAGTTCATAACTCGCCCCGTTAACATTTAACCCAAAACAGTCTCGTTTTTCATACCTTAAACTATAGGTCGAACACCCCCTTAACCAAATCAACTTCCTCTGTAAAAGAAACCCTATTCCCTTACATGTGTTAGCTAACTCTCCCCTTTGTCCGTAACCTTGAAGACACTGTTAAGGCCTCCATATATATATATATATATATATATATATATATAGAGATGGGATCAATAGAAAACTTTATCTCAATAGAAAACCTAGAAAACCTCATCTCAACCGTTGGATCAAGCTCTTTCCCTTGTTTTTTTTCTTCTTAAGTCTAAGGACCTTTTTGTCACTTTCTTTATAATCTAAGGGGTGATTTTGTATATTTTTTTAATTTTTTATTTGATAGCGTTTTTTGCTTTCTCTTGTTGGTGCTTTTGTTTTTCCTTTTTTGAATTGTGTCTTTGGTTGCTATTGTCCGTGTTTTTACTCGTATTTTATTTTCTTAGCTGCCAACGCTTTTTAATACTTTCCAATGACTCCTTTTTTCGTTTAAAATTCTATAGATAATTATATTATCTGTACAGCTGCAACTTACGAGAACTATATTGCAAGAAAGGTTAATCCAACATTTTTCAGAGATGTTAATCCAACATTTTTCAGAGGTTTGTACTATCAACAACATAAGTTACATACTCCACACTGATCGCTATACACATACACGTTTTATTAACTGCATTCACCAATAACAAGATAAAGTATGCAAGACCAATCACTAAGCCTAAGCTTTAAAAGAAAAAAGCAAAAATCTGGTCACAGCTCACGAACTTATGATCCTGACATTGTGGCAGCAGCGGTCACATCTAGCTATAATCCCTTCATCTTTGGATGCTTCTGTAGCGTCTTGTTTTGATCCTGACATTGTGGCAGCAATGGCCACATCAGCTGCAACAACACCCAGTGTTTCACTACCTATATCTTTAGAAGCTCATCTATCTTAGCAAATGTGGCTATACCTCCAACTAGTAGAGCCCTTAAGGCGAGTGTCGGTTTTACACTCATGTTTGATGTACCCTGCAATATACCAATACTATAGTTTAGTACCAAAATAGATATGTTATGGTACATAGGAAATGTGAGCACTCAAAACAGATTAATAAGAACGAAAGAGTCACGCAAAAGTTCATCATAAAATCAAAGTAATACAGTAATATTAGGATCCTTACAATAACATTGCAAATGGAAACGCAAATCAATATCATAACTAATTGATGCCTTAAATAGATAAAAACCACAACATCAAAAGTAGTAGTAAAGTACCATACTTGACGCCTACATCAATATGATGCTCTAATTTTCACTAGCAGATGGCTTAAAATGCACTTTAAAACTTATGCAGTGCTTTACATCTACAAACAGGACCCTGGATATTAAATTTACGAGACCCGCATTTAAGAATATAAATTAGAATCATATACTAACAAAATCTTAAATAGTTGATAAAAAATACGGTGTAATCGAGTGAGCCAGCATACCTCCTACATGATATAATCGTTCCCCTTCAAAAATATCTTAACATTCTATCGAAAATAAAGTGAACAAATTAGCAACGTATAAAGGATTACGAGAGAAATTGCAAGTACAGACCCTCTAATTCTATCCATTCTATTACCTCGTACATATTATAAGTTTGTCATTTAAGCTAATTAAAGCCCACGGAGAAGACTGAAAAGTGCACAAGTAAAACAAGTATGGAATGTTCTCGCTTATATACCTCAGTTTTGTTTTTAAGTTGATTTATGTCGTTTTGTTCTCGCTCAGTTGGTGATTTACTAGCCGTTGCTTGGGATTAACTTGGCCTATTTGCATTAGATGTCACAATTTTGGCCCATTACAGATTAAAGCACAAATATTGGTTAAAATTTTGCATGTAAAGCTTCAAATGCTAGTGGGAACAAGTAGAGGATGCCAACAGGTCAACGTTTCAAACATATCAAAATTCGTCCAAAGTGTATTATATACTCATTGATGCCCTAACATACTCATCGATGCACTAAATATACAAAGAGATGCCGAAAAGTACCCAAAATGATGCACTAAAGTATCTCAATGGATGCACTAAACCTTTTTTCTTACACAAACTCGCATCCCACTTAGTCTCTAACAAATTATTCTTTTACAATAATACATTTTTTTCTCTCATCTTGCTTTATTTTAAATCTGTACACTCAGTCCACATCCTATTTCCAAACCGAACAGACCTAATCTGTAATCCCGAATCACACCTTAACTTACACACGCACGGTTATTAGATTATTAACTGGATTTAACACATTTTTCTTACTCAAAAGTTAATGCAGGCAAACAAGTGCTGTAATCGAAACTGTATTAAGTGGAGAATATACAACTTTTAAATGCCAAGAAGAGAATGTGAGGTTGCAACATAGCGAGTAAATTAAGCTATTTGTTTAGTCAAAATAGAATGCTTGCCTGGTTTGACACATACAACACACTTCAAAAACTGTTGTAATCAGGCCTAGTCACCTCCACATCCCAATGCATAATCTCTTTCACCCATTGTGCAAACATGAACTCCAAATCTTTTACGGCCTTTTGCAATCAAATAAATTCTCAATTCCTCCCAGTCAGGGGTGCGATATCTGAAGATGACAAGTGTGGAGACAAAAAAATGCCTTAATTATAAACAAACAAATGCCTTAAGTTTAACATATAGATGCCTTAATTTTAACATATAGATGCCTTAGTTTTAACAAACATATGCAAAGCGAACAAATGTCCTCACTTTAATAAACCTACGATACATCTATTTTAACAGTCATGGGTATATAAGGTAAGGGGTACATGAATATTACCATTTTTTTTCCTAAAGGTTCAGGCTCCCCAATCTCCATGAAATGTGTGACTCTCAGATCCTAAAAAACCATCAGTTGTTCCATTCTGTAATCGATGAACTTGGATGAAAAGTTGTATATTATGAGGCATACATACCTCTGCTAGTTCTTCGGCTGTTACTGAATTGCAATAGTTCTTCCTCTGTCCATTGTATGTTTAGGGAATCTCATAGAATATGTCTATGATTGGTTGGTGAACTGTGCATACAACAATTCTACTATAAAAGCACACTTATAATCAAACTACGACGCATAAAAATTCTACTATAAAAGCATACAACCATTAACAGATAGAGGGTTCCCCTATAAAGATATGATCCACATCTTATGGTGCATTTCACAGAGATCAATTCCGTTCCATACTCAAGAGAGCCATTACTAAAAATTCTCTACTGTTGACGTCCATAAGTTATAGTAGTCATAATTTCTACACCAAGTCCAAGCGGTAGCCAAAAATTACTAGTTTTGCATTCCTACCCGCCCATTTTGCGTCCCCTAGATGCTATTTTTCAAATATGAAACTATCATTCTACAGACACCTTACATACTGCATATTTTACCCTAAAAAGGCATATAATCACATCCAACAATCAAATTAGACAACTGGCTGACCTTTCTTCTTTGTATGGCTAGATGATATGGTGGTAAACTTTAAACAATAATTCAAATATTATTACATCATAATATATATTTTGAACAACACAATTCTGAATCTACACAAGTGCCTTAATATTACACATTTTAACAAAAATACTAAATATCATACCTGGTGTCGTATGTATTTCCAGCGACTGTCACACATATTAATAAAAATTGAGGTGGAAAATCTTGCCCATTTTGATAAATATAGGCACTTTTTGCCCAGTTTTAAAAAAAATGGGCCACTTTTTGCCCATTTTTTATTATTAATGGGCTAAACGGGCGCATATGTAAAAAAACTTATGGCCTTAATGGGCGCACATGTAAAACACTAATTAGGCTACTCGGCGGATATTTTATATTTAGTTTTTATCCCCGGCTTTTAAACAAGTGTTTTTATTTTTTTAATTCTACGTTTTTATATGTCTTTTTCTCATTTTAGCTTGCGCCCGTTTAGCCCGTCCGTTTCGCCCGCCCGTTTTGCCCGTGCCCGTTTGGCCCGCGCCCGTTTGACCCGTCGCCCGTTTAGCCCGCCCATTTTACCACATCTAAATAAAAAAATTAGGAATATCGTCATTCTTTGCCTTTCTATTGACACCACAATCAACACATTTCTTCACCAACCACTTGAATCAGCTACTTAATGTTTAACACACAAATTATAAGTACAATGAATCATAGTTCTAAGAACCAACCAATTTTCAAATCTAGAAATAAACATCTTCCGTACAATATTTAGTATTTAAACTCAATAGTTTTTTAATAATCGTATAGCTGTATACTTTGATAGACGACAATGTTATCCATATCTGACCCTATGGTAAGGATTACCATTTGACAAACAAAAATCAAATTTCACACTTGTTGTGAGTAGAGATAACGAAATTTATAAATTCCTAGTATCAGACTTCACATCACGTTTTCGAAAAACTTCACATTAACCAGCATTTAACTATCCATATCTAAAAATTAAGTGTCACACGAATTCGATCCCATAACAACATAGGTAACCAGCAATTACATTCGAGACACTTACTTTATCTAATCCAAACCAATTTGATACTCCAAATCATTCTCTTGAGCACAATTAGGTTTCTGCTTTCAATAAACGACATCATTTCGATCTAGTAAAGCGCATAAAACCATAAATCAGCAACAATAAACATACATACCCTAATACGAGCAAGTAGCATCTTGACCAGATCGAAGCATTTGAGCAATATCATGCCTTATTTGTCTCACCACAACTTGCCTCTTGTTCTTCAAAAGTTTTATTCGCGCGACTGCTAGCTTCGCAGCCGTTTTACTGTAACAAAAAAAACAACATTTCTTCAAATTAAATAAAAATCAAACCCTAATCTAAATTATCAAAACAGACATCAAATTTATTAATTTAAAAAGAATACTACCATTGAGAAGCGTTAAATCGTGTGAAGAAGAGTGACGGTGTGATGATCTTAACAGCTTTCTTCAAATAGCGTCCTCCTGCCATGTGAATGATCTAATGGGAGGTCGGGTGTTTTATATTGAAGGAGGATAACGAACTCATTGTGAGAAACGGTAGATAACGATGGCCGGTGGTGATCGATAGATAACGACAATCGGTGGTGTTCGATGGAAAACGACGGCGAATGTGGTGGTGGGTGATGTGTTCTGGATGAAAAAAGCGAAGTGGGTTAGGAGGAAATAGATTTGTGTTAATAAGAATTTGAAATTGACAATTATAACCCTCCCACGTTTTATAATTATTGTTTTTTACCCTCCGCTTTTAGATGTTGCAAAAGCCACCTTGAACATTTGTTTTCTAAGTTTTCTACGAAAATAAGGTTTTCTCTAGAACTCATCCCTATATATATATATATATATATATATATATATATATATATACTTTTACCTATCAAGAATTTACTGATTTTGAACATATGAAAAGTTTGTTATGATCAGAGGGTCTTACCCTAACCCATTTGTTTAGAACTCCTTCAAATCTTTTATTTAATATATAATCTAAGTTTCATGTTCGTTTGAAGGTTCCAATATAAACCTAAGTACCCCAAACAATTCAAAACATAAAAAGAAAACAGGCTGATCCAAAAACTGTTTTGACACCCGACTGATGTAACCTGTTTTTGACCCACTACCAGACCACCAATTTAGTTCTCGTTTCTTGCATTTGAAAGCCAACTCAGTTACCTTTCCAGAGGATATAAGATTCGAAAATTAAAAGTTTGTAAAACTCTATATATGATCAAAGCAATGACCCAAAAATTCTGCCCAGTTTTTAAAAACGAATTTAACATAATTAACCAAATTAATTACCCTCATCATGTTTAAACATTAACCCTAATTATTCTAATCATGTATATATCATTGTGATAAACATTAAATTACAGATTTTCGAATAAACACTAACCTAGATCCATCATATAATGATTAAGAAAGAATTAAAAACAATTTAATTATAAGGGTTTGAAGAGTTACCTTAGATTTTTGGAAAACAAGATTTTTGATGAAGAACCCTAATTTTTTCCATGGATTTCGAATCACTCATGATCTTCAGGGATTTTATGATGTGTTTTTATTAATAAAAAGTTTTTGTATATTTTCCTAACAAGTCCTTGGCCTAATACAAAAGCCCGGTTCCCCTTTTTCCCTTTTTTTTCCTTTTCTTTTTCTTTCTTGCATCCCAAAACCGACTATACCCCTTTAATTTCGTTTTTTTTTCTTATTATTATTAACAATATTACCTTAATTTTACTTAATTTATTTCAGCTCTTAAAGCCTCCAAAACCTCAAAACCGTAAAACTAGTCAAATTTACGCGTATACCGTAAAAGACGTAAAAATATACAGTTTTATAAAAACTCTTGAAATATGAAATAAACTAATTAACTAAGTCCTAAATGACCTAAAACCATCCCAAAAAATACTCACGTGACTAAATACCTCTTTCGAGACCCCTAAATGCAAAATCCTAAACCGTAAAAATACGATTTTCTATAATACATATACGTATACGTAAAACCCACTAAATAACACTATCTCATTTCATAGTCACTACCATGTGGGTTCATGAACATGAAATAACCGTTCCTTGATTTACTTATGAGTACCATATACCCGTAAACGATATCCAAACCTCACTCCAAACACACAAAATAAACACATAAGCACATAAAAGCACATATTTGCACAAAACACCTTAAACTATAGTCTAAGTGACGAACCCCAAAAACCATGGTTGTCACACAAAGTGCAAACAGTCAGAACCTTGAGCGACGTAAACCTCTGAGTCAGAAGTAACCCGTGGGTCTTACCTGATTGTTCACTTGCCACTTACATCCCAACCACATGATCTAGGATGGTGGCAAACACGTGTCATGTATCCAAAAACCCATGACTATCAAGGAAACCCTATAAATAAGTCGCCCCTACGGCTGTGTGTAACACACAGTCTTTTCCTTTATTTCTGCCATTAAAGCTTTCCTCATTAGCACCACCTTCTCACGCACGGATCCCTTCCCACGCAGGTTAGAATACCACGCCTTTATCTCATTTATTTAGTAATGGCTCAAAGAAACAACCCCTCTATTGGATCTGTGCTCAACGTAATGACCCAGGAGAAATTGGAGCAATTTTGCTCTGATTTCTTCATTCCTAGCAACCTACATCCTTCTCTCCCTGGTGCAGGGGACCTCATAACTGAGGCGCCCCAGGAAAAAATTGGCCTATGCACTCGTCTGTTCGATGCGGCCAACTACCGCATTCCTTTCACTCGTTTCCTTGTAGATCTCCTAAGATATTATGACGTACATATCACCCAACTACACTGTATAGGCACATGTAAGATTAGTCAGTTTGAAATCCTTTGTCGCGCAAGAAGAATCCCTCCTACCGTTGAGTTATTCAGGCTATTTTATACCCCTAGTGTGACAACCGTGGTTTTGAGGTTCGTTACATGGTTTTAAGTCATTTAGGACTTAGTTAATTAGTTTATTTCATATTTCAAGAGTTTTTATAAAACTATATATTTTACGTCTTTTACGGTATACGCGTAAATTTGACTAGTTTTACGGTTTTGAGGTTCGGGAGGCTTTAGGAGCTGAAATAAATTAAGGTTATTTAAGGTAATAATAATTAATAGTTAATTTACAGTAATATAGTTAAAAAGTCGGCCATCGGGTGTTGGGCTTGGTTTTGGGCCAAATTTTGCTTAAGGAAAGGAAGGAGAGCCCAGTTTAAGTACTATTAGGCTTCCTGATTAGTTTTAATTACCCATATTACTCTCTTTAGCCCCCAAAACGATTTTTATTTCTCCCAAACCTAATATGAGTCGTGATTAGCAAGGCTGGATGAAGAAAACCCAATTATTCAATTATGGTTTAAGGTATGCGCTAAAACTATGCTTAATTAACGTTTAATTTACGTATGTAACCTAATATGATGGATTAGGGTTTGACATTCATAATTTTTAATTAGATTTTGTTAATAATCTGTAATTAATGATGTAATTAATAGGTTTTTATCCTTGGAAATTGTTTTTAGATTTTAATTAGGTTTAGGTATAATTAATTAGACTAATTATGTTAAAATCGTTTTTTAAAAACTGGGCAGAATTTTAGGTCAATTGTTTTGACCATATATAGAGTTCTACAAACTCTTATTTTACGATCCAAGTATCCTTATAAAGGTAATTGAGTTGGATTTCAAATGCAAGAAACGAGAACTAAACTGGAGGTTGGGAAGTTGGTCAAAAACAGGTTACAACAGTCGGAGGTCAAAACAGTTTTGAAATCAGCGGGTTTTCAATTAATGTTTTAGGGTGATTGGGGTACTTAGGAGTACACTTGAGCCCTATAATGAGCATGGGATTTTGTTTATATATTAAATAAGAGACCTGAAGGGTGGCTAAGCAAATGCGTTAGGGTAAGACCCCCTAATCATAACAAACTTTTTGTATGTTCAAAATTAGTAAAATCTGGATAGACAAAAGTATATATATATATATATATATATATATATATATATATATATATATATATATATATATATATATATATATATATATATATATATATATATATATATTTATATATATATATATATATATATATATATATATATATATATATATATATATATATATATATATATATATATATATATATATATATATATATATATATCGGGGCCTTAACAGTAGCTTTAAGGTTGGGGAAAAGGGTAGGTGCTAGCTAAGATATGTAAGGGCATAGGGTTTCTGTTAATGCAATAATGACTAAAACGTTACTTGCATTTTTCGGTCTCGCTTAGTTTTGATTACAACAATATGTAAAAACAAGCATTTACAAAAACAACGAAAAACGAATTCTTGAGTTCAAGTATTTTTCATTTTACCCATTTTCACTTAAGGTATGGATAAACAAGTACTAACCTTAATCAAGTGATCAAGTGATTTAATCTTTTCTTAAAACTCACTTTTTATTAAATGTGACAAGTTTTTATTAAACTTTATTTTTAAGAAAATGTTTTATAAAGTTAATTATTTGAAATTTGAAAATGGCATATTCTTATTCTGTTAAGAATATCCTTTCAGGATATTTTTTATACCCAGATAAGACCTCCACCACCAAAGGACAAAAAGGAGCGGAGTCTAGTCCGGCGGTACCTTAGCGCCTAGGCGGTACCTTATCGATAAGGTACCGCGGGCTGTGATAAGGTACCGCGGGCGGATATAGCCGTTGGCTCCTTTATCCTTTATATAGTGGACCATTCTCAGCTTTTCACCTCACCTCTTTTGCACATTCATTTCCAGATTCAAACCCCTTCTTTAATCACTCAAATCTTTGATCATTTGTTTGATTATTACTTGTTTAAGAAGTGAATCTTGTTCTTCCATCCCTTCCTCTCCAAGTGCAAAGTGAAGAACACTATCCTAGTGAAGTGTTGAGTCCACCACCAAAGATCCATTGAAGATCAATTTTTATATACTTGTAGTTGTGTCATAGTTGTGAAGGTCCAAGTAGTTGTGTCTATTTGGAAGTTGTGTATGTACTAAGTATAGTTGTGTAGATTGGTCCTAGCTACAATTAGGGCTCGACTATTAGCTTAGAGTCGGAAATTGGTTAAGCGACGTGTACGGTTTTCTCCACCATAAGGAGCTTGTGGTGTAGTGAACTCTCGAGTAAGGAGTACTCGAGGAGTGGAGTAGGAACGAGGAGTGAGCTTCGTTGGCGAACCACTATAAATCTTTGGTGTTCGGTTTGATCTTTTTTTACCCTTAACTCTTTACATTCTTTATTCTTTTTGCATATACATGTGTTAGTATTAGATTAGCTACACTATCATCCTTTATTCTTTGTGGATATATTTTTGCTAGTATTACTTTAGCTACACTATCATTGTTCATATTGTGCATAAGAAGATTTCACATATTTCCTCAAGCCTAAGTTTTTGAAAAAGGATTTTTTGGAAACCATATTTTAACAAGTAAATATAAGAAACTATTCAACCCTCCCCTTCTAGTTTCTACAATTGGTATCAGAGCGGGTTGCTCAAGAATTTTTAAAGTATATTGTATTTTAAAACTTGAATCGATCTATGGATTCCAACAAGTACCTAGAAGGGCAATCTATGCAAAAACCACCACTTTTTGAAACCGATAGTTTTATTTATTGGAAAAATAGATTTGAAACTTATGTGAAATCAAAAGATTTAGATCTTTGGCATGTTATTACCAATGGTGATTTTTTACCCTTTCAATTCAATGAAGTTTCTAAAACAAAAGAATTAGTCACTTTTGACAAAGCTAATGATGATACTAAAAAGAAACTTTCAAAAAATAATGAGGCTAAAATGGTGATTTATAATGCTTTGCCTAAGAAAGAGTATGAAAGAATTTTTATGTGTGAAACCGCTTAAGATATTTGGAACACTCTTTTAGTAACCCACCAAGATAATAGCCAAGTCAAAGAAAGTAAAATCGATCTTCTTGTCCAACAATATGAACAATTTGTCATCTTAGAAGATAAAACCATTGATAGTGCATTTGCTAGGTTTAACACCATTATTACTAGTCTAAAAGCACTTGATGAAGGTTTTTCTAGCAAGAACAATGTTAGGAAGTTTCTAAGGGCCTTACATCCAAAGTGGAGAGCAAAAGTCACGGCTATTGAAGAGTCGAAAGATCTCTCAACTTTATCACTCGATGAACTCATAGGAAACTTGAAGGTTCATGAGATGATAATTTTGAAGGACTCAGAATTAGTAAAAACCAAGAGTGAAAGGAAATCTCTTGCACTTAAAGCCAAGAAGGCACAAAGTGACCATGATAGTTCCTCGAAAAGTGATGACGAGGAGTATGCATTGGAGGTGAGAGATTTCAAGAAGTTCTTCAAGAGACGAGGTCAACACGTTAGGCAACCAAACTATGACAAGAAACCATTGTCAAAGAATCGGTTTGTCAAGAACGAAAAAGGTGATAGGAGTTGCTTTAGATGTGGTGATCCAAATCACTTCATTCGTGATTGTCCAAAGCCCGCTCGTGATAAGAACCACACGGCATTCGTTAGTGGCGCTTGGAGCGATAGCGGTGAAGATGATGATGACAACCCCAAAGAGGAGAAATGTCTTATGGCTCACACTTCTAAAGAGGTACATTCCGAAACCGAATATTATAGCAATGATAGTTCCACTTTAGATGATACTGAATTTGAAGGCAAATATGATAGCTTACACAAACTTAGTCTTAAATTCATAGAAAAGAATAAAACCTTAAAATCAACCAAAACTAAGCTTGAAAATGAGATCAATGAACTTAGGGAGAAATTGGCTAAACTTGAGAAAAACAAAGAGGTTGATTTAGGTTGCTTAAGTTGTGAGAAACTTAGATTAGAGAATGATGATCTCAAGAGCACCTCCATTAAATTGGAAAAGTTCATGAAAGGTACTAGTGCTCTTGATGATATGTTAAACAAACAAGTTCATTCTAAGGAAAAACTTGGTCTAGGTTTTAACTCAAATGAAGCCTCAACTAGTGAACCAAAACAAGTCAGGATTTCACAGAAAACACCTTCTGGACGCGGTTCCACATCGTATGGCGCGGTTCCTTATCACTATGGAACCGCGGACATAGATAAGGTATCGCGGCCAGAAGTTGATATTTGTGAAAATTCTGAACATTCTGAAAAATCTAAGTTAAATGAAAAACCAAAGCATCTTACTGTTAATAAGGTTCAATTACCCATACTTGACGACAATGCTATAGGTAAGTTCTATAAGCCGTTAAGTAAACCTCTCATGGGGAATAGAAGTTTATCTAGACTATCTTCTACTCCACCTAGAGTACGGAATGAGTCTAAGCCGAGAAGTAGAACGACAACGCCTACAAGAGATAATCAAAACAACTCACGACCTAGAAGTAAAACTCCATCACCTAGAAGGAATAATAATAACTCTAAACCTAGATCAAACACACCTAGGAGAAGTAATGAACAACAAAATGGTTACATGAATTACTACCCTCCTCCATTCTGTTCTCCATGGGGAATCCCCACCTCATTCATGCATCCCAACCAAATGCAAGGGATGTTTGGAACTAACAATTTTGGACCCATGAGATATTGGGGACCAAATGTTTGATCTTGTGTGTTGTTACCTAGATATGCTTGGGAATTGATTTGGAGCCCGATGAGTGGATTAAGTATAGTGGATGTTCTAAACACATGACGGGTAATCGAAGTTTGTTCTCGCATTACAAAGCATATGATGGAGGTAACGTCACATTCGCTAGTAGTCTACGTGGTAATATCATTGGCAAAGGTACGGTTTCTCTTGACTCCATGACCATTGAAAATGTTGAGCACGTAGATAACTTAGGTTTTAACCTTTTAAGTATAGGTCAAATTTGTGATAATAAGTGTAAGGTCATCTTTTCGGAACATGACAGTGAAATCGTAAAAGATGGAAAAGTCATTGGAAAAGGTGTTAGAAAGCATGGCCTTTATGTCATGAAGGTTAATAAGAAGTCAAAAGACAACCTATGTCTTGCGACTATAGATGATAGTTCTACTCTTTGACATAGGAGATTAGGTCACGCTAATATGCGTCTAATTCAATCTTTAGTCTCTAAGGAGTTGGTAAGACACCTCCCCAAGATTAAGTTTGATAGTCACTTTTGTGATGCTTGCAAAGTTGGAAAGCAAGTTTACTCAAGTCACAAAGCCAAGAATTTGGTTTCGACCTCTCGGTGCTTAGAGCTCCTACATATGGATCTCTTTGGACCTTCCGCCATACGGAGTTATGGAGGTAACCTTTATACCCTAGTTATAGTTGATGAATATTCTAGATTCAATTGGACTAGATTTTTGGCATCTAAGAATGAAGCTTTCAATCACTTCGAAATCTTTAGTCGAAGAATTCAAAATCCACTAGGATGTTCAATCGTTTCTATTAGGACGGATCATGGTAGGGAATTTGATAATGAAGTGCAATTTGGTTCCTTTTGTGAAGCTCATGGTATTACCCATAACTTCTCGGCTCCTCGCACTCCACAATCAAATGGGTTAGTTGAAAGGAAGAATAGGACTCTCCAAGAGATGAGTAGGACGATGTTAAATGAGCAATCTTTGCCTCAAAAGTTTTGGTGCAATGTCGTGGATACATCGACTTATATTCTCAATCGAATTCTTATTCGACCTTTCCTAGGAAAGACCCCCTATGAGATTCTTAAAGGTAAGAAACCCTCATTAGAATACTTTAGGGTGTTTGGAAGCAAGTGATTTATCCTCAACACCAAAGACTACCTTACCAAGTTTGACCCAAAGTCTTACGAAGGTATCCTTTTAGGTTATTCCCAAACTAGTAAAGCCTACATAGTCCTAAATAGAACCTCAGGGGTTATTGAAGTATCACTCAACGTAACCTTTGATGAAACCCCTCCTTCACCCAAGACACCACCATTGGTTGATGATGACTTGGATGAATTAGAAGTAGTTAAAGCCAAAGAGGTTAGAAAAATAGGAGTTGAAGACCTTAGTGTTGAAAAGGAAGTAATCATTAAGGAGTCTAGGGATCATACTCTCAACAATGTCATTGGTGACTTAAATCAAAGGACCCTAAGATCTCAAGTCCAAAACCAAAGCAACTTCTTTTGTTTTGTCTCCTTGATTGAACCAAAGAATGTTAAAGAAGCTTTGACGGATGAGAGTTGGGTCATTGCGATGCAAGAAGAATTGAATCAATTCGTTTCCAATGATGTTTGGGAACTTGTTCCTCCACCTAGAAGTTCTACCATTATAGGAACAAAATGGGTATTTAGGAATAAGCTAGATGAGAATGGTGTTGTGTCTCGTAACAAGGCTAGACTTGTAGCTCAAGGCTATAATCAACAAGAAGGGATTGATTATGACGAGACATATGCACCGGTAGCTAGATTAGAATCAATTATAATCCTTTTAGCCTACGCTTGTGCCTTAGATATTAAGCTTCAACAAATGGATGTAAAGAGTGCATTTCTTAACGGTTTGATCAATGAGGAGGTATATGTGGCTCAACCTCCCGGCTTCATTGATTTTGAGAAACCGGACCATGTTTACAAGCTTAAGAAAGCACTTTTTGGACTCAAACAAGCACCCAAAGCTTGGTATGATAGACTTAAAGCGTTTCTTGTTAAACATGAGTATACCATGGGTATGGTAGACAATACACTCTTTACAAAGAAGAAAGTTCCTCACCTCATAATCGTACAAATGTATGTTGATGACATTATATTTGGCTCAACTTGTCAAGAATTGTGTGATGACTTTGCCAAAATCATGCATGATGAGTTTGAAATAAGTATGATGGGAGAACTTAACTTTTTTTAGGACTCCAAATTAAACAAATGGACGATTGTATTTTCTTTAGTCAATCTAAGTACGCTAAAGAAATTCTAAAGAAATTTGGATTAGAAGAATCTAGACCAATGAAGACCCCTATGGCCTCGGATACTAAACTCACCGTAGATGATGATTGTGAGTCGGTAGACAACACTAAATATAGAGGTATGATTGGTAGTTTGTTGTACCTAACGGCAAGTCGACCGGATATCATGTTTAGTGTTTGCCTTTGTGCTCGCTTCCAAGAGGCTCCCAAAACCTCTCACCTTGAAGCGGTTAAGCGTATCTTCCGATACATTAAAGGCACTATACATTTAGGATTATGGTATCCTAAAGGGACCGGCGTAGAAACCATTGTCTACGCGGACTCGGATCATGCGGGAGACTATGTGGACCGGAAAAGCACTAGTGGAGTTTGTACCTTCATGGGTTGTTGTTTAACCTCTTGGTTCTCCAAGAAACAAACCGCTCTTGCGATATCCACCACGGAAGCCGAGTATGTGAGTGCCGGTAAAGCATGCCAACAAGCTCTATGGATGAAGCAAGCTCTTGTTGATTACGGGATTTCTCTTAATGATGTTCCCATCATGTGCGATAATAAAGGCGCTATAGACCTAATCAAGAATCACGTGCAACATTCGCGAACCAAACACATAGAAATTAGACACCATTTCCTTAGGGATAATGTTCAAAAGGGGAACATTACTATTGAAAAGGTGCCCTCCGAGGACAACATAGCTGATATCTTCACTAAGCCACTTAAGAGGGAACCTTTTAATTACTTGCGTCTAGGTCTAGGATTAATGGAACTTCTTCCTTAAATTCTTTTCTTATTGTGTGTTTTCTCTTACCACTTTGAGTTCTTGAGTCTTCTAAAATTCTTTTGAAAAATCTTCTCATCTCCTTTTCAAAACTCTCAAAGTCTCTTTCGAAAATGGTTGAGAAATTCGTTTGACATTGTTAATTCAATCTAAAAACGATTTTTCATAGATTCTCGCTATTAATATAGAGCTTACATAATTCATATGTATGATTCTCTCAAACATAGCAAGAACAAGATTGAATCATGGATGATCATTGTGTCATGACTTAAGGTCTTGTCTTACACACCTCCTACACTGATTTTTTAATCCATGTATTTAGGTCAAATCTCTATTTGGTAAGTTTGCATATATTTTCTTTGTCAATCTTTGCTTTTAAGCACATCCCTATGATAAGTTAGACTAGAAAAATAAGATTTGCTGAAAAATCTTTCTCCAAACACCAAACCCTGCTTCTGCAGGCGGTTCCATAAGTGAGCCGCGGTACCTTATTGATAAGGTACCTCCACCATAGATAAGGAACCGCCTACAGTGGCCTTCCTTTTCGGGTTTTTGTCTGAAACTCCAGATTTGCTCCAACCTTTTTGAGAATCTTTGTTTCAAACCCTTTGACCACCCCAAAAATACCCTAAGCCTTCCTTATTTAAACCATAAGCATTTTGCATTACTTCACATCCAAAATGTCTTATTCTCCCAATGAAAGCCGTGAGTCTCCTCCATTTTCTCCAATTGCTTTCAATCCAAACCCACCCAAGAACACTCTTAATCACATTTCTCCTACCAAGAATGTTGATTGTGGAACTTCCTTTCTTCCACCACCACCCTTTAGTGTTCTTCCTCCTTCTCATGATAATGTCATGCACCATGGAACATATTGTCATTGTTGTAAATGTCAACATCTTGCTATGGCACACATCTATGAGGAGTTGAGCTACATCAAGAGTCTCTTAATCAAGCCTCCTCTTCACTTTGATTATGAGATCTCCAACAAGCCACCACCACCACCCTCTGCTATTACCTTGTCTTTCATATAAGCATTGATTGCTTATCCTCAAGACACCAAATTCAAGCAAATCTTAGAATTCTAGAATAACTAGGATTAGATTTATGCTTTTGGCTTGTTTCTTTTTCCATACTTCTTTGTATGATGTTTCTTTAGTAACCTATCTTGGATCTTTGTCTTTGTGTTTTCTTCTCTTTTAATTTTCTTTTTGTGACCTATTGCTATATATTGTTGGTTGTTTCTTTTGTTCAACTAACCCTTCTATGTAGCTAGTCACCATATCTCGATTCCTCGGTGCCCCAAGCTAGGGGGAGTAAGCACCAAGGGGGAGTCTTTGCAAAGTCCGTTTCTTCAACACCGGCTTACGCAACCTTTTTGCTTCGACAAAGGGGGAGAAATGAATAAACTCGTCTTTGAAAATCTTGTTTTTGTGTGATTGAGTTTATGTATTGTCGGAATCAAAAAGGGGGAAATTGTTAATGCAATAATGACTAAAAACGTTACTTGCATTTTTCGGTCTCGCTTAGTTTTGATTACGACAATATGTAAAAACAAGCATTCACGAAAACAACGAAAAACGAATTCTTGAGTTCAAATATTTTTCATTTTACCCATTTTCACTTAAGGTATGGATAAACAAGTACTAACCTTAATCAAGTGATCAAGTGATTTAATCTTTTCTTAAAACTCACTTTTTATTAAATGTGACAAGTTTTTATTAAACTTTATTTTTAAGAAAATGTTTTATTAAATTAATTATTTGAAATTTGAAAATGGCATATTCTTATTCTGTTAAGAATATCCTTTCAGGATATTTTTTATACCCAGATAAGACCTCCACCACTAAAGGACAAAAAGGAGCGGAGTCTAGTCCGGTGGTACCTTAGCGCCTAGGCGGTACCTTATCGATAAGGTACCGCGGGCAGTGATAAGGTACCGCGGGTAGATATAGCCGTTGTCTCCTTTATCCTTTATATAGTGGACCATTCTCAGCTTTTCACCTCACCTCTTTTGCACATTCATTTCCAGATTCAAACCCCTTCTTTAATCACTCAAATCTTTGATCATTTGTTTGATTATTACTTGTTTAAGAAGTAAATCTTGTTCTTCCATCCATTCCTCTCCAAGTGCAAAGAGAAGAACACTATCCTAGTGAAGTGTTGAGTCCACCACCAAAGATCCATTGAAGATCAATTTTTATATACTTGTAGTTGTGTCATAGTTGTGAAGATCCAAGTAGTTGTGTCTATATGGAAGTTGTTTATGTACTAAGTATAGTTGTGTAGATTGGTCCTAGCTATAATTAGGGCTCGACTTTTAGCTTAGAGTCGGAAATTGGTTAAGCGACGTGTACGGTTTTCTCCACCATAAGGAGCTTGTTGTGTAGTGAACTCTCGAGTAAGGAGTACTCGAGGAGTGGAGTAGGAACGAGGAGTGAGCTTCGTTGCCGAACCACTATAAATCCTTGGTGTTCGGTTTGATCTTTCTTTACCCTTAACTCTTTACATTCTTTATTCTTTTTGCATATACATGTGTTAGTATTAGATTAGCTACACTATCATTCTTTATTCTTTGTGGATATATTTTTGCTAGTATTAGTTTAGCTACTCTATCATTGTTCATATTGTGCATAAGAAGATTTCACATATTTCCTCAAGCCTAAGTTTTTGAAAAAGGATTTTTTGGAAACCATATTTTAACAAGTAAATATAAGAAACTATTCAACCCCTCCTTCTAGTTTCTACAGTTTCCTTTACAGAGATCATTGGTATGTTTAGGTGGGAGTTTGGCTTATAGTTTGGAGACCTAAAAACCAGGACTGTTTTTGGTAAAATGTTAACGGGATGGGTTATGAAGTAAACTGAGTTAAGGGTTTTATAGAGGGGTGTAATGAGATGCTTAGAGCATATACATGAGGTATATATATGGGAGAAGGTTAGATGTCTATCATAGGTTGATGAGCCATCTTAGTGTTTGGTTCATGTTTTGATTGTGTGCTTTTGTTTGTTAGCTTTTTGCTAGTGCGCGGACTTTTGGAGAAGCTCAATCAGGTGAGTTTCATAGTCCCATGTCTACTAATGATTTTGACTTCCAGATGGGATGGAAGAGACACTGTCTTGTTTTTATAAATTATGTTGTGAATGTTTCGTGTTTGGTGATGGACTTGTGCATACTTATGTGATTAACTGCTAGTTGATTCATGATTGTTTTATGTTTTGACTTGGTACCAAGGGGATGTTGACAAGGTGGGGCCTTGGGGAGGTACATAGATGTGTGAGCATCTATGGGACCAATGGATAATGACAAGGCGGGGCCTTGGGATTGGTACATAGGTGTATGGGCGCCTATGGTACCATGGTGTTTGGTAAGGCTGGGAGCCTTGGATTTGGTTTGGTTTGTTAAATCTTGAATATTAGTTGTTAATGCATGTTTGTATCACATTGTCCATATGCTCATTTGTTAGTGGTTGTTGTTCATAGCTTATGGTTTGATTTTGGCGTTGGAGTCTAAACCTATGACTCTCATCAACTTTATGTTGACGTGTTTTAGTGTCTCTTTCGGGTGATATTATGGTTAAGCGTGAGAACAAAAGTGGCTAGGATTTGGAGTTGCGTAGGAAAGCTTTTTGGAGGAGATCCCCGTTCCTTCTTAGTTTCTTTTGTTTGTTTAATAAGTGATACTGTTGACACCTATATGTTGATTTGTTTGTGTTATTTGTTTGTCTTGGGTAAGAGGTAGGACTGTTACCTACTTACCTAGACTCCTGCATTGATGAGATATTGTCATGACATTTGTGTCACCTTTTATGACATTTCTAATTCATATAGTTCTCTCTATGGACAGGCTATTGTTGTGATGATATCCATGCGTTGTGCCCCATATTCCGCCATGGTGGGGTGTGACATAATGGTATCAGAGACAATGGTTATAGAGAATTAGGTTGCCTAGTCTAGTAACCTAGTCTATAGCTTAAGGGTCCCTGCATATAGGCGTCACAAGAGTATGTGTGCATTTTATATTAATTAAAGTTTTCTGTATGTTATTGGTTTTTACTTGCGATGTTTGTTAAGTTTTGACTAGTATGGGTTGAACCATAGTAGTTCATACTTAGCCACACGTTATTTTTCTTTTCGGGGTGTGACTAGTGATGGTTAAACCATAATCATCCACGCTAGTCATTGTCGTATTTTGCTTATTATAATACATAATTTGGTACATGGTAGTTTCTATCTTTTGTTGGGTTATTTTATGTACCTGATGTATAGTATTTTTCTTTTGATGTTTAAGTCATGTTCCCTAAGAATCATGTGGTGGTTCGAGTTATTAGGAGTAGGTGGATATGAAGGATTTTATGTTGTTTCCACTCTTATGGGCGACATGACTTATAACTGATCATGTTTTCCTTTTGGATTTAGTCTATGCTATTTTAGCTAGACTATGGATTTATGTATTTCAAGAGTTTGACTAGGTTATTTTAATGGATGGAGTTTTGGACTTTTTTTTGTTATGTGGTTATGAGCTTATGTGAGTAGATGGATTTATGTGTTACATGTTGTATTGATTCTTATAAGTGTCATCATAGGAGGGAGTGCATTAGGGAAATGGTAATTGTATAAGTATGGTGGCCAACATAGTTATACAAGTACCACAACTTCAATGGGTTCTCAAGTATGGTTGCATGAAATAGGGTTAGTACATGCTTGTATATGATGAGATGTGGATTGTGGGTATATTTATAATATATGGGTTTATGTAACAACTGCCTATGATATGGCTATTTTTTAGTGTGTTATATGTTTTGGGTTATACTCATGTTGTGTGATTATGGGGTCACATGATATGGACTCGTTTTTAGTGATGGGTTTTATGCCTTGTGGTAAGATGGTGATTTTTCGTATGGAAAAACGAGTGTATGACGCGATTGATTGATCTGACATGTATGGTAACGAGTATGTTTTGGGTGATTTAATAGGTATATATATGCAGATTTATATATACTAGTATGTGTTAAGTTATGATATATGGTCGTTCAGTAGTTATTAAATTATAATAACTTGAACGTACCTTGTGTTTGCTCGTGTTTTATGGTGCTGGATTTTAATGGAGTTCAACGACGTTTTGAGTCTTTTAATGTGTGTCTACATTCGGGTATGTATTTAATTAAAGAGAACTACTAAAATTTCTTACAAATAAGTGTGGCTGATTATAGGAAAACGGTTTTGAAAAAAATTTGTAAGTGTATGGTATGATATCGTGACTTACATATTTTTTTAATGTTTGTGGTAGTAAGCTATAAAAAAATTTGTCTTGAAAATAATTGGATTAGTTTTCTATGTAACATGTGATAATACATTTTAAAGAGGTAAAGAAATTTTACAAAAATTTTCTTAAGTGTAGTTAAAATTTAAGAAGTATTTAACTAGACGGCAAGAGTAAAAAGGGAGATTTTATTATAGTAATGATAATAACAACACCACACCTTCTAAACGTGTAATAGTTAGTTATAACAAGCCTAAATGGATTATATAAAATAATTATAATATAGAATAAAATGAATAAAAACACCATATTTTATAAACACGTATTGGTTTGATAATAACAAGTGAAATTAGTTTAATGTGAGTAAACAAGATAATGGTTAGAATAACGTTATACTATACTAACTAGTGGATACCTTTAATAAAATAACGAAGATAAAAGATGAGTTTATTGATAAAGGAGATGATAGATAAAGTGAGTTTTAGTACACTAACTGAGTTGTGCTCTTTGATAGTAATGAAGATGGTAAAATATGACTATGATTTCATTTATTGGTGTTAAAATATGGTCCTATTGTGAAGTAACTAATTGAGATGAAAATTTAAAATTTTCTAAGATATTGAAATTTGGTAATACAAATCGTGATGAGTCTATCTTTTGTTGTTGGCACACTTCATTGATCTTTCGGATTACATTGTTTTGTTTTAAGTTGTTTTGGCTAGGTTTCGTTTTACCCTATATTTTATTTTCGGACACGATTGTTTGGAATTCTTTTGGTACACGACATGGATGATTTATTTATGCGGTTGTGGGAACGTTAGGACGAGAGGATAGAGTTGGGTAGTATTACTTATGGTTAGATACTATAATGGAGAGATGTGTTTTGGTTTAAAGGTTGTGTTGAAGGAATGATTAAGATTTTTGGAGTTTTGAAACTTATATTAGTTACACGAATAAGGGAGTAAGTAAAGTTAGTTGAGTGGTCATGGGAACGAGATGTCATATTATGAGAAGTTGGTTGAAGTACCATTAGGAGATTGATGAAAGTACTAGAGGATGTGACGGTAGAGTAGAAAGTTTATACTAATGGTAAGATTGGGAAACTAACACGCAAGGGAATTGGTATAGTTTTGGAGGCAAGGTAGTAGTAGACACGTGAAGGAAAACATGGATGTGAAAGAATGATTGGTAGGAAGCTGATTAATGGTGAAGTAAAACAAGTAAAGAAGAGTGAGCCATTGAGGGGTTGAAGTACCTTTAGAAATATTGTGATAAAGGAGTTGAAGTTAGAAGCTACTGCGTAGTGTGAAGTTCCTAGGTAACATCATGGAGATGAGAAGGAGTGCGTGACGAGCTAGATCGTGAAGCAAGAAGCTGCAAGGACTACGTGCCGGCTGCAAGAAGAATGCAAGAGATCTCGAAGGAGCCGCAGAAGTTGCTAGCACTGGATTAGTGACAAGTACAAGTATGGAAAAATTTCCTTACAGTTAGAGATGAAGAAGGAAAAAAATTCGGTGGCAGAGTGGAGCTACGAAGAGCTGGACCAATAGATCGCAATGGAGTGACTACACAAAATATGAGTTAAAGGACTTGTGGAGGTAACAAGAGGGAGTCGCGTGCTACACGAAGATCGAATTACTGGGTAGTCGATATCGAGGGACGAGTAGTGAAGCTGGAGCTGAATAAATTCGTGGACAAGTGAGTAGAGAGAGTCGGTTTTGTGAAGGTATTATGAAAGATTTGGAAGAAATAGATAGACTTAGTTAGTGGAGCTGGATTGTTATACCTGCCTAGAATGCTAGAGGCATTTGGTGTACGAGACGTAGAGAATGATCTATACAGATCATGAACGTCTCCAACACATATTTAATCATCTTGATTGAACATTTGGAAAAGGTGATGGGTGGAGTTAAGTGATGAAAGAAAATTGCAAGGCCAAGTACCATCTAGGAAAGGCAAGCATGGTTGATGAGACATGGAATAAGAAGAATGAAGTGAAGTTGAGACGAACTTGAACTATATGGATGACGTATTAAGGTGGTTTGGATGAAGGATGTAGGTTGTACGAGTTGAGTTGTCTAAAGCAGAGAGCGCGTCAACGTGTATGTTGCTTGGCTTGGACAATCATATGGAGAAAGGGACGTAGACTATACTTCCTACATAGATAGGAGTAGCTTAGAAAGGGCGATGTAAGGACGAAGTTGGTGAAAGGGATACACAATGGGGTGGAGGAATAAGTACGACGAGAGTTGGGTGATAGTCGATAGACTGACTAATTCATCTCATATTTCAAGAGGAATGAGAAGTCACGTAGTTGAGAGGTTGGAAGGATTGCGTACGGATGTGATGGAATAGAGGGTTTTGCGTAAAAGTTAGCCTAATATGTATGGAATGCCTTATGAAGGATTATGGCAAGGGAATAAACAATGGGAAGCAAGCCAAGTATACCGTTGATAGACTAATGTTTGGTATGAGCATACTATAGGGGTAAGAGAAAGATGCCTAGAGCATTGGTGTGAGATTTGGAGATAGTTGGAGAACGCTATATTAGGAATAATTCTCCTACAAAGAGAGAGTCACCGGTGAGAGGGGCATATTCACCATTGATGAGGATGTAAGGAATAAAGGAGGAAACACCTAAATTATAGGCTGAAGACGGGATATAAGATGGTATGGAAATTAAGATTGTGGAGAGACAAGCGAAAAGTAGTATGGAGGAAGAATGATTCGAGGGAGCAAGAGGTTGTGAAGATAGTAGGGTGATATTGAAGAGAAACCGCTAGAGAAAGAGGTTAGTAGTCACGAACAAAGGAACGTCCACCTAGAGAAAAGGTGTAACACATGTTAGTATGAAGGATGGTTAGTTACTTGGTGTCGAGCATGGGAAAGCAAGGATGAGGTGGTGGTTATGACATGTTTCTTGTGAATATTATGGGAAGCTTTTGGTTATGCAATCCTGCATATACCATTGGATGTGTTTAAGGTTGGGAGAACTTCTGAATGATGGAAAATCCGTAGAGGATAGAAGCCGTTAGGTATGGTGATAGGAATTGTAGTAGAAACTTCTGGAGTTAATTCATAGGAGATGAGGTGGATCACCGTTACAGTGGGATGAAGTTAGAAGCGGCCAACGTATTGGACCGGAGGTGGATCGGAAAACTATGGAGGTGGTGGCAGTGACTAAGTAGAGGTTGAAAATAGCAAAGAACCGACAAGAGAGCTATGTGGACAAGATGCGTAAGCTGTTGAGATTTGAGATTAAGTTATGCTAAAGGTTTCACCATGGAAAGGGGTGGTGTGGTTTGGAAAGAAAAGGGAAGTTAGCACCTAGATTTGTGGCTCCATTTGAAATCCTTGAAAGGATTGGGCTAGTGGCGTATAGGTTGAGATTACCGGAGGAATTGAGTAGTGTGCATGACGTATTTCATGTATCAAACTTGAGGAAATGCTTAGCAAGAACTGACTTGCAAGTACCGTTAGATGATATTAGTATGGATACGAGTCTTCGTTTTATCGAAGAGCCGATAGAGATTTTGGGTCGTGAAGCTAGGACGTTGGATAAAAAGGGTAATATACCGTAGTTATGGGTAGATGAAATTTGGAACGTGGACTAGAGTTCACGTGGGAATGGGAAGGATTTATGAGGAGCAAGTATCCTCAGCTAATTGATAATGACGATCCTAAGGAGTAAATCTCGGGACGAGATTTCTATTAGGAGGGAGTGATGTGACAACCGTGGTTTTGAGGTTCGTCACTTGGTCTTATTTTAAGGTTAATTTATGTGTGACTATGTGATTTGCGTGTTTACATGTTATTTTGTGTGAACGAGGTTGGTGTGGATATCGTTTATGGGTATAAAGTACTCATATATAAATCGAGGAAAGGTTATTTCATGTTCATGAGCTCACAAATTAGTGACTATGAAATGAAATGGTGTTCTTTTGGTATTTTACGTATACGTATAAGTATTATAGAAAATCGTATTTTTACTGTTTAGGGTTTTGCATTTAGGGGTCTCGGAAGAGGTATTTAGTCACGGGAGTATTTTTCGGGATGGTTTTAAGTCATTTAGGACTTAGTTAATTAGTTTATTTCATATTTCAAGAGTTTTTATAAAACTGTATATTTTACGTCTTTTACGGTATACGCGTAAATTTGACTAGTTTTACGGTTTTGAGGTTCGGGAGGCTTTAGGAGCTGAAATAAATTAAGGGAATTTAAGGTAATAATAATTAATAGTTAATTTACAGTAATATAGTTAAAAAAGTCGGCCATAGGGTGTTGGGCTTGGTTTTGGGCCAAATTTTGCTTAAGGAAAGGAAGGGGAGCCCAGTTTGAGTACTATTAGGCTTCCTGGTTAGTTTTAATTACCAATATTACTCTCTTTAGCCCCCAAAATGATTTTTATTTCTCCCAAACCTAATATGAGTCGTGATTAACAATGGTGGATGAAGAAAACCCAATTATTCAATTATGGTTTAAGGTATGCGCTAAAACTATGCTTAATTAACGTTTAATTTACGTATGTAACCTAATATGATGGATTAGGGTTTGACATTCATAACTTTTAATTAGATTTTGTTAATAATCTGTAACTAATGATGTAATTAATAGGTTTTTATCATTGGAAATTGTTTTTAGGTTTTAATTAGGGTTTATGTATAATTAATTAGACTAATTATGTTAAAATCGTTTTTTAAAAACTGGGCATAATTTTTGGTCAATTGTTTTGACCATATATAGAGTTCTACAAACTCTTATTTTACGATCCAAGTATCCCTAGAAAGGTAATTGAGTTGGATTCCAAATTCAAGAAACGAGAACTAAATTGGAGGTGGGAAGTGGGTCAAAAACAGGTTACAACAGTCGAAGGTCAAAAGAGTTTTGAAATCAGCGGGTTTTCAATTAATGTTTTAGGGTGATTGGGGTACTTAGGAGTACACTTGAGCCTTCTAATGAGCATGGAAGTTTGTTTATATATTAAATAAGAGACCTGAAGGGTGGATAAGCAAATGGGTTAGGGTAAGACCCCCTTATCATAACAAACTTTTTGTATGCTCAAAATCAGTAAAATCCGGATAGACAAAAGTATATGTATATATATCGGGGCCTTAACAGTAGCTTTTGAAGTTAGGGAAAGGGTAGGTGTTAGCTAACATATGTAAGGGCATAGGGTTTCCTTTACAGAGATCATGGGTATGTTTCGGTGGGAGTTTGGCTTATAATTTGGAGACCTAAAAACCGGGACTGTTTTGGGTAAAATGTTAACGGGACGGGTTATGAAGTAAACTGAGTTAAGGGCTTTATAGAGGGGTGTAATGAGATGCTTAGAGAATATAAATGAGGTATATATATGAGAGAAGGTTAGATGTCCATCATAGGTTGATGAGCCATCTTAGTGTTTGGTTCATGTTTTGATTGTGTGCTTTTGTTTGTTAGCTTTTTGCTAGTGCGCGGACTTTTGGAGTAGCTCAATCAGGTGAGTTTCATAGTCCCATGTCTACTAATGATTTTGACTTCCAGATGGGATGGAAGAGACACTGTCTCGTTTTTATAAATTATGTTGTGAATGTTTTGTGTTTGGTGATGGACTTGTGCATACTTATGTGATTAACTGCTAGTTGATTCATGATTGTTTTATGTTTTGACTTGGTACCAAGGGGATGTTGACAAGGCGGGGCCTTGGGGAGGTACATAGATGTGTGAGAATCTATGGGACCAATGGATAATGACAAGGCGGGGCCTTGGGATTGGTACATAGGTGTATGGGCGCCTATGGTACCATGGTGTTTGGTAAGGCTGGGAGCCTTGGATTTGGTTTGGTTTATTAAATCTTGAATATTAGTTGTTAATGCATGTTTGTATCACATTGTCCATATGCTCATTTGTTAGTGGTTGGTGTTCACAGCTTATGGTTTGATTTTGGCGTTGGAGTCTAAACCTATGAATCTCACCAACTTTATGTTGACATGTTTTAGTGTCTCTTTCAGGTGATATTATGGTTAAGCGTGAGAACATAAGTGGCTAGGATTTGAAGTTGCGTAGGAATGCTTTTAAAAGGAGATCCCCGTTCCTTCTTAGTTTCTTTTGTTTGTTTAATAAGTGATACTGTTGACACCTATATGTTGATTTGTTTGTGTTATTTGTTTGTCTTGGGTAAGAGGTAGGACTGTTACCTACTTACCTAGACTCCTGCATTGATGAGATATTGTCATGACATTTGTGTCACCTTTTATGATATTTCTAATTCATATAGTTCTCTCTATGGACACGCTATTGTTGTGATGATATCCATGCGTCGCGCCCCATATTCCGCCATGGTGGGGTGTGACACCTAGTTTAGTTAATGGTTGGATCTCCTTTAAGAAACGATCCCCCAACAGCCCCACAGCCCATAATAAGGCCATGGATTCGCTGAAAAATTGGTACGACCATTACTTTTTCATTGACTCAATAGTGTGGCCGGCTGATTTCGTTTTTAAACATAGATTATCTCCTGACCCTCCTCCGCGCGCTGGTACATATAATCCCCAACATTCCCAAGAAATAGATAGGAATAGGACAGGGTTCCATAGGAATCTACCCGAATCATTCCTTTGTTTGCTAGGGATTAGCCACAATTACTTCGGCTCATCCAACAGATATCATGTGTTTTGGAGGAGGCGTGGTGAAGGTAGGTATAGCATCCGCACATCAAAGACGTACATACACCTCTTGGCTATAACTAACATACTTTGTTTGTTTTGGCAGAAATGAACTTCTTTGGAATCCTTCGTCAAGGTGATCCAAAACTTATACCAGAGGGAGCCCGTCCTAGACGTGATAATGAGCTACCCCTCCTCGAGCATACCCGTAACGTGACAGTTGCCCTAGAAGCCGTACCAGGCCCCCATTCTGACGAAGAAGAAACAACACTTTTGAGAACCCCCGTGGATTTCGACAACGAAGACGGTGACAACATGATGCTGGAAGATGAAGTCGGGCCCTCCTCTCCGCCTAAGAATACTACCCCCGTACACGGGGAAGAGCAAGGTGACAACAATGAGAGGACCACCTCCAGTCTTCGCCAAATGTTGGGCGATGACGAGGAGGAAGTGCAACAAGTAGAGGAAGAGAAAGAAGAAGGGGAAGCCCAGCCCGCCCCCAAGGCTGAGGTCGGGGAACACAATGCCCCTCCGAAAAAACTGCGCGAGGACCACCCCCGCTATCAATCTGTTGAGAGCACCACCCAGGCCTCCGAGACGGCGCGGACTTCACCCGTGGATCCGGACGTGCCGTTAACCAATGCCGAGCCCGTCACTCAAGTTACCCCGACTACATCAGAACTAGAAAGAACCAATATGTAATTCTACCGCCTTTGTTTTGTCAAAATATCCATTATCCAAATAAGAGGTATAGACTTCTATAAACCATATTTTAATACTTATTCCAATTATTGTTTGCAGGGATGAACAAGCTGGTGTCGCACCTACCCAAGAGGCACGGAAGGATAAGGAGAAGGAGAAAGAGAAGGAAATGGAGAAGGAACCTGCCCTGCATACAGCCGCAACCAGATCTGGCTCTGCCTTTGAGGAAGGTACCTCAACAGCTTCTCAGGAGGTACCGGCGTCCGACCCTCCTACACAGTTCAACCCTGACTGGGCGATCACCATCGCTTCACGGATGAGACAGGCCGACGAATGCCGTGAATATCTGAATAACTGCATCCCTCCCGGTCTGGTCCGGGATGTGAATGCACTGAGCCATGTGGACCTAGTGGATGAGTACAATGGTGCCTTGGTTCATCAGATGGCCATGGGTACCTCCATGCAGGTAAGATTTGAGGCTGCCTTAGAGCATGTTGATTCCTTGAAGAGGAAGGTTGGTCGAAGAGAGAAGATAATTGAAGAAAATGAGGCCCAGATTGTCGCCCTCTAGTCCCAGCTTGCTACTGCCGAGGCTACTGTTAATGAACAATCAACACATGCCAATGCTCATGACCAACATGTAGCCGAGCTCGAGACTGAACTTGAGGCTGGAATAGCCAAGGTATGTATCCGCACCGCATCACGCCTACGACACAATATCCTTCATTTTAATACTTGGTTTATTACATATAGGTGACCGCGGTAGAAGATTCAGTTAAGTCCTCCTCCGACCAAGTATGCATTCTCACAAAGAAGCTTGAGGATGCTCATGCGTTGATCTAGGGTGAGGAGAAACTGAAAGAGGAGCTTACTCATGAGAGGGTCGTGGCCGAACAATTGAAGGAGGTGTCCACCCAAAAATATGTACTGGTTAATGCCCTTATCTCCGAGCGTGATGATGTGTTATACCGCCAACTACTAGCAGCCATTACCGGCCGCAAGTGGATGGTGGGTCATGGGACGCGTTTGGCCGTCACAAAGGTATTGGAGGCCCCACAATTTGTTCAACAGTTTGCAGACCTGGTGTCAGATGGCATCGACCATGGTCGTCATGAAGGAATGGTCATGGCCGCAGAGCTAATAAGGAAGAAACAAAACTTCACAAAGCATGCCTTCTTCAACACCGGAGCTGCTGAGAAGATGACTGCTTCTATGGCCGCAATGCGAGATCTCCATTACCCCTTCTTGGCCGAGCTGGAAGCCACAAAAGATGCATCTAACAATGAGATTATGGAGAAACTAAGTCTTGGTGCCTTTTCTTAGGACGAGGGACATTCCCGGGCTCCCTTTACTCCCTCACCCAGCCACCTCACTCTTCCTATTTATGAAGACGTTACCAAAATCGTAGTTGGTGAACAGCCATTAAGCGAGGTGCTGGAGATGAATGCAGCTCAAGCTCTGGAGCGTAAGGAACGTGGTGAGATATTTCCCCGTCTGGCTGAGGAGCAATGGGAGATAGGTAGGTTTCTCCCCCCCATGTAGGGTGCTCCTTAATTTGTTATAACTCCTGGATAATTTGGTTTGTAACCTAAATATTCGTCCATGGATGTCCACGACACTTTATCCTTTTTGTAACATTATTGTAAGCATTTAGCATAATATTTATAAGTCCGTGGTGGTTACGGCAATTTTGATAATTGGAAACTTGCTTATATTCTTTTTAGATATCATGTATCTGTGTCGCATGACGTGTCACGTCTTACCTAGAATAAAACTAAGTCTATATTTTACTAGACGTGCGGCGTGCGTCTTTACCATGCAAAGCACTATGTGAGCGCGACATATGGAAACTTATCACAACGTCTTGTGAGTAAGGTGTCTAGTAAGGATACATGATCCGCGTCACTGGGGTTGCATCCCTCTTATGTGACAAGTTGAATTATTAGGTTCACTTAACCCTCTTACCCCGCTTGGAGGCGTATAGTACATGTACGGTTATTGAATGAATGCATATGAATAAGAGATGGCACATTATAGTAATAACTACTAAATCTATACGACAATAATAGAATCTAAAGAATAAAACAATTTGCACAAGAACGAGTCGCAGAGCTATCTAGGCACCACGGCATTTTATTAGAACGTTTACGTTTTTTTTAACAAGAATGAGAAATCCTAAAAACAAAGGGAACCTAGAAAGCATAAAAAACAAAACAAAGAGAACACATGGATCTTCATTGAAGCCAGATATAGCGAAGTGTCCATGCGGAAGCCGTAGCTTTCAAAGATAGCACCTTTTAAGATTGCAGATATTCCATGTGCGTTCCAGGTCACGGCCATCCATGTCACGTAACTTGTACGCGCCCCGTCCTAAGGCTTATGTGACCTCATACGTTCCTTCCCACTTAGGGCCCAGCTTTCTTCTTTTCTCCGCACGACTTACCTCGTTAGCACGATAGACATAATCTCCCGGTCGAAAAGAAACACCTTTAACCTTGGCGTCATAATAAGCCTTCATCCGTGCCTTGGATTTGGCTTCATTGGTAGCCGCTATCTCCCTTTTTTCCTCCAACAAATCCAGATTGATCCGGAGCTGCTCGTCGTTTGTGACGACATTAACTTCCGTTGTGCGGATGGTAGGCATTCCTATTTCTGCTGGTATGACAGCTTCAGTGCCGTAGGGCAATGCGAATGGAGTGTCCCTGTTGGCTGTTTTGATCATAGTTCTATGTGCCCATAGAACATGTGGCAGTTCCTCCACCCATTTGGCACTTCGTTCATCCAGGCGTGCCTTGATGCCTTCACCCAAGCTTCTATTTGCTCGTTCCACAAGACCATTTGTCTGCGGATGTTTAACAGATACGAAGCGCCGTTTGATATTCAATGTTGCGCACCAGTCCTTGAATGGATTATCCGCGAACTGCTTCCCGTTGTCCGAGATGATTTCTCCTGGTAAGCCAAAACGGCACACGATGTTCTCCCAAACAAACTTTTTAACTTGTTTGCCTGTGATGGATTTGACTGCTTTGGCCTCTATTCAGCGTGTAAAGTAGTCCATTGCGACAATCAAGAACTTAACTCCCCCCGCAGCTACGAGAAAAGGTCCTGCAATATCGATCCCCCACTTATAGAATGGCCATGGGGATGTGATGGGTGTAAGTTCCTGCTGCGGATGTCTTGGTACTGGTCTGTGCACTTGGCAATCACTGCACTTGTGAATCATGTCACGTGCATCCCTATGCATAGTAGGGCAATAATATCATGTGCGTAGAGCTCGGGCTACTGCGGGTCGGGGACCCGCGTGCATGCCGCATAACCCTTCATGTATCTCACTGATCACATAAGTAGCCTGGCGTGGCCCAACACACCGCAACCACGGCTGTAAGAAAGAGCGCTTGTAAAGAATACCTTCTCGAAGCTCGAAATTCTGCGACTTCCTTCTGATGCGTCGTGCCGCCTTTTCCTCGTTTGGAAAGGTTTCATTAGTCAAATAGTTGATGATCGGGGTCATCCATGTAGGTCCATCTTCCTCAACTATAGCTGCGACTTCCCCTTCTGTTATAGACTTTTCCTTTAGTATTTCCACCAAGACTTGCTTGGATAAGTGGGCGAAACTTGTAGACGCGATCTTGCTAAGAGCGTCCGCCTTCTTGTTTTCACCTCTTGGTACCTGCTTGATAGAAAACTTGTTGAAAGTCGCGATGAGTGACTTGACTTTCTCCCAAGTATCGAACCATGTTATACTCCTTGGCTACGTATCCCCCCCAGAATGTGGTTCGCGATAAGCCGTGAGTCCACGTAGGCCTCAAGGTTGCGGACTCCCATTCTAGCGGCAATTTTTAAACCCACAATCAACGCTTCATATTTTGCCTCATTATTGGTGGCTGTGAACTCAAAGCGCAGGGCGTATGTGAACTCCATTCCTTCCGGATTCATAAGGATAAGACCACCTCTTGATCCATCCAACAAGAGATCTTCGGATCAGTCTAGACTTCGATAAAGAATTCAAGTCTAAGGAAGCTAGAAAAGAGAAGAGAAAGAAGCAAAGAACGACTGAGATCCCAACATCCCCTTCGGTTGCACCTCTCATTGAAGACGCATATCCTCGGACAGTTACAGGAACTCAAGAGAAGAGGATGGTTTCATGACACCAGTCAATGACCATCAGCGCACAAGCGTGAAGGACAGACTAGGGCCTAACCCTACTAGTAGACGAAGCGCCCTTAAAAGACTGGGCCCCTTGGAAGGAGATTCATCTCAGGATCTGCAAGTTCAGGAAAGGAATAAGAGCACTGAAAGGAAGCGCAAGAGGGACTCTTCAAGTGAAGATTCCTCGAACTCTAACGGTAACGACCGTCACCCCCGCCATAAAAGGGTCTCTCCTTCATCCACTGGGGACTCTGATTCCTTTGGCTATGACAGAAAACACCACAGGGCACCGAAAAGACCAAGGATACAAGGTGAAGATCAATGGACCTTTCCATGGCGTCGAGAGAAGGGAAGTGCGTTTTCATAACGCATAACTACTTTTAGGGATAACAAAAAAGACGCGTTCTATCCAACATCAAGACCTACGACGGTATGACGGATCCAGACGATCACCTAAAAGTGTTCGAATCTCAGGCAGGGATAGAGCAATGGCCAGAAGTCGTGTGGTGTCATATGTTCAACTAAACGCTCATCGGGAACGCTCGAACGTGGTTCGAACGTCTCCCGCGAAGAAGCATTCATGGGTTCAAAGTACTTCGGAGAGCGTTCCGAAGAAACTATGTGCAGCAGAAGAAGTATGACAAAAGCCCGGTTTCACTTGCGAGAGTGAAGCAGAGGCACAACGAAAGCCTAGAAGACTTCATGGAGCGCTTTAAGTCAGAATGCAACCAGATTAAGGATTGCCCGGAAATTCTAAAAATTTCTGGATTCCTCACAGGCATCACAAATCCGGACCTAATAAAAAAGTTGAACGACAGAACCACGACAACATTTGACAGGGTAATGAAAAAGGTCCGAGCGTTCATTCCAGGAGAGACCGCGGCAGCAGATAGCAGGCAGATGGCGTCAGGCTACAAGTACCAAGACAGGCCCAAGAAACAAACATATGGGCAAAACATCAGTCGCACGTTGGACTTCCAAGGAGCGGCAAAGCAAGGGCGCAACAACAACAACATCAAGTTCACCCCGCTGCAGAAAACCTCCAGGGAGATTTTCCTATTAGAAGGAGAAAGTTTTCCAAATCCTAGCCCAATGATGGGACCAGCAGATAAATGGGATAACACAAATCACTGCGAATACCATGATGATAAAAGGCACGCTACTAATGAGTGTATCCAATTGAAAAGGCACATTGAGAGCCTAGTAAAAGCAGGGAAGCTGAACCACCTGATAAGAGATTGGAGAAAGAGCACGGATACGAATAAGGTTGAAGTGAAGAAACAGAAGGATAAACCCATAACCATATACATGGTAGAAATGGAAAAATCTTTCATGCAAAGAAAGGTGGTCGCGGAATTTTCGCACGATAAAGAAATAGCATTCCCTATTCTTTCAAATATGGACTATAGAGTCGGGTCGCTGACAATTGACATAGCCCTTAGGGACCACACTATAGAAGGCATGTGTGTCGATGGGGGGGGGATCTGTAGCGAACATATTAAACGAACATTGTTTTGCACGGCTGGCATGGAAAATAGGGAAGGAGCTAGAGGAAACAACACAGATCCTCACAGGGTTTAGCGGTGATAAAACTCGACCACTATGACACCTCTGCACACAGGTGACCATTGCAATCGCGGAACACTCGACGACAGAGTGGATGAAATTCATGGTTGTACGGTCTCAATCATTATACAACGGGATAATTGGACAGCCGGTACTAAAGACATTGCGCGCAGTACCTTCCACGGCACATGGTATGTTCAAATTTCCAGTACAAGATGGGGTAGTTACCATTTGTAACATATACACGCTCGAAGGAGGTAATAGTACCTATAGCACCAGCGCCAAAAAGAAGCACCTAGACAGGTATCAACGCGATATGGAGCCCAACCTACAGATGAAAAGAAGGAGGTTTATCTCGGACGAGTCCCAGGCGAAAAGCACATTCGTATGCGAGGGCTCGCTGTCAGAGCTCCTGTTGGTCCTCTTCTCGACAGGTTTCGCAGGAAACGGAGGACCAGATGCAGGGTTCATCCTCACAAACAGGGCGACATAAAAATCACGTACGCATTGCTGTTTGACTTCCCTACAACTAGCATGGAAGCAGATTTCGAAGCCCTCATAGCAGGTCTCAGATTGGCACTTAGAATGGGCATGAAGAGCCTAGTGGCCTACACATGCAACCCCCTTGTAGCAAGTAGCGTCGACGGGTCATGCGAGCCACGAGGGCAGGTGCTAATCCAGTACACGAAAAAAATACGGGACATGACAGCACAGTTCGCAGAATTTGCTATACGAAGGGTTACAGAAAAGAAGGGCGAAATCAATGTGGACATGGACCAACTTTCAATTGTTGACATGGATAAGCCTCCTAGTCACATTCTAGTCGATTTTATCTTGCACAAAAATGTGAGTGCGGACATGGAGTGACCAACATGGATGACACCTATTAGAAAGTTTTTGTCACATAACAAGTTGCTAAGCAGTAGAAGGAGGCTAGGCAAATACAAGTAAGAGCTAGACACTTTAAAATTGTCAAAGGGACGTTGTACAGACAATCAGGAAACGGTCGGATGTTGCAATGCTTAGCACTAGATCGAGCGCGGGCAGTGGTGGAAGCCGTGCACAAAAGGGTATGCCATCGGGGCACGGTAGCTGTAGTTGAGGAAGTCACTCGCTCAGGGTACTTTTGGCCATTTATACATAAGGATGCTCATAAAAGAGTGGCGCGTTGCCAGAGATGCCAGGCAGACTCAAGACGTAGGACAAATTTTAACATGGTTGCTGGTCTACTCTCAACCAAAGGCGTAGAGGGAGGAGGAATGCTCTCAAAGCTGGGGCATACTATTGGTTCCCTAGCAACATCAATTGGAAATATGGCACGGCGTGCAGCAACACTACTCCCGTCCGAGGGTAACCACCAGCAACAACGCAGGGGAGCAGTCGCCCCCGCAGCCAGGATAACTACACGCACTATGCGGCAGCAGGATCATATGGGCATACTACCAGCAACACGAAGCACGCAATGGCGCGGTGAGGCAAGAAGAGGACCCTCATGGACTGGGAAGAGTGCGCGTAGTTATGCGGAGTCAGTATCCAGCCCTGCGAGAAGTGAATTGAGAGGCAGCCAGAATTCTGAACGATATTCTCCCTGAGATGTGGCATAGTTAGCATGAACCATTCTCTTGGCTACTGATAGCCCTAATAAAGATCCATGTATTTTTTCTTTATTATCGTTTTTAGGGTTTTTTCTTTTTGTTACTTGTTTCAGTATTGGCAAAAAAACATGAATAAAATGCTGCGGTTCCTAGCTAGCTCCGTAGCCTGAATAATCCTTCTCTTTTTTTTATCTTTTATGCATAAGAGTGTTGTTCCTTTACTGAAATATATATATAAATTTGGCCTTCCGGTGTACATGTACAATAAACATTTCCCAGTGAAATAAGAGGACTAAGTTTACCCTACTAATTAAACTTGTTGTGTAAGAGGGATGCACCCCTACCGGCTACGGATCAGGTATCCTTTGTTACGCAGCTTCCCACAAGACGTTGTGGTAAGTGCAACAATCCGCATACTTTATGACGGATCTGCACAAGACATAGTGTGCACGCCTAACAAACTTGTCATTCTTTATGACATTTGTTGGAAATATGTTTTGCGTATTTAGAAAGGTTCGGTCACTCCAACAATAAATAAGTTAGTAGCTCGTAGTCTAGAAACTTAATGTTAAACCAACAAGGCCAAGCCAAGCCTACAACTTGTGTAGGCCGGCGACCCATTCTAAGCCCAAGCCCATCTCATGGGCTTGGGTATATAAACCCTCTCCTTAGTTGGAGAGGGTGTTGGTTCACATATTTTACACATAGTTAAGTGTGTTTTTTTACACTTTCTCTCTCAAAGTGTGTGTGTGTTCTTGCCATCTTTCTATCTCTTTCTCTCTCTAAACATAAGCAATATTTAAAATATCTACAAATAGTATCAAGATCCATTGGATGATTGTATTCTTTATGTGTTTGTGTTCTTGATTTTTAGTGCCTAATTTGATCTATATCATTCGAACCAATTTTGTTTTTGTGTTTTTATGGTTTAATCTTGATACAAATCATCTACATACTTGTGTTAGTGATTTGGTATTCTTACTTTGGTTAAAAACACAAAATTTTTTATTTACACATAGTTAAGTGTGTTTTTCTACACTTTCTCTCTCAAAGTGTGTGTGTGTGTGTGTGTTCTTGCCATCTTTCTATCTCTCTCTCTCACTGTTCGATCAACGTTTGTAAATCTTAACTTATCAAAATGGAGTACATATCTCATACGGATAAGTCCGTCCTCTCGGGTACGGATAATCGCCCACCAATGTTGGAGAAAACCATGTACGAGGATTGGGCTTCCCGAATGTAACTTTATATGTTGAACAAAGAGAATGGGCATCTCATTTGGGAATCGGTGCTCAATGGACCATTGGTATATGGTACTGTGACGGAAGGCGCTGTTACTCGTCCTCGCACAACGGGTGAGTTAACTGGAGATTCTAAGATTCAAGACAAGTGTGAAAAACAAGCAACTAACATCATTCTCCAAGCCCTTCCTCCAGATGTCTACAAACTTGCGAGTAAACATAAACTTGCCAAAGAGTTATGGGATAGAATTCGTGTTTTGATGCAAGGTACCTCGTTAACTAAACAAGAACGAGAGTGTAAGCTATATGATACGTTTGATAAGTTTGCCAATGTCCCCGGGGAGACTCTCAATGATTACTATTTGAGATTCACTCTTTTGATGAATGAGCTTAACATCTATGGCCTGGCAATTCCTACGTTTCAATTAAACACCAAGTATTTGAACACTCTCCCTTCTGAATGGAGCAAGTACGTGACGGCTGTTAAATTAGCTAAGGATTTGCATCAAACCAACGCGGATCAACTTCAAGATTTTCTTCAACAACATGAATGCCATGTGATCGAGGCTCGGTTGTCTACACCACAAGTTCGTGATTCACTTGCCATGTATGCTTCTCAACAAATGACTCCCCAACAAAACATGGCTTACACTTTTCAACAACCATCATACTTGCAGCAGTCACCACCACACACCTATCAGCAATCACAACAACCACATCAACCATCTTATCAACCACTAATGATGCCACAACAAGCATTTTAACAAAGTGTTCTTCAACAGCCTTATCCATAGCAACCAACACATCAGTCATCACCATAACAAGCTATCACTTCTCCAATGGGCTATACTCCTCAGCAACTATATTTTTCAATTGAAGCATCACCAGCACCAGCCTTCTACTCCAATGAACTTCCACCAATTTCAGCACCGGTCTTTACTCCAAATAATACACCTACTGATGTCTTAAACCATCTCACTGCCTACTTGTCACAACTTGTTGAAACTAGAGGTTATCCACCAACGACCAATCAGCTCCGCACTTCTTCAAATCCTCGACAACAAGCCACTATTCAAAATGGTCAGGTGACAGTGCAAACCATTCAGGGAAGGTAAAATTCATATGGACCTCCTACAAGGACCGTGAATGCTCAAGCTGTGACTTCTCAAGCTAGTGGAAATGGAAGCACTATTGGTCCTCAAAAGGTTGTGACTTGCTATAATTGCCGAGGACAAGGTCATATGGCTAGGGAATGCACTCAGGCGAAAAAGAGAAGGGATGCAATGTGGTTTCGTGAGAGGAGGTATTTGGTCGATGCTCAATCTAAGGGAAAGATCTTGGATTTAGAGGAATTAGCATTTCTTGCAGACCCAGGGGCAGTAGATAATGAAGGCATTGCATTCGTTTCTACTTCTAATGCAGCATATCAAGCAGATGATCTTGACGCATACGATTCGGATTGTGATGACATTCACTCAGCCCAAGCTGCTCTCGTTGCTAATCTCTCTCACTACGGTTCTGATGTCGTCGGTGAGGTACCAACCACATCTAATAATGTTCATGATAATCCACATCATGTTGAGCATGAAAATGACAACCTCGAATATCATTCCGGAACTAGTAACTCAAATGATGTGGTATCCAATCCAACACATTTGAGTGAACCTTAACCAAATGCTACGACGGGTATGGAATCTTATGATCAACGTGATTTGGTAATGGTTCCTAAACATATCATTGATAACATGAATGCGGCTGTTCGACAAACCATAGATATGAATGCCAACCTAACCACTGAGATTGCGCTGTATAAGGAAAAGGTCAAAACTTTTGAAACTGTCTCTCAAGCAGAGAAAATAACTTATTCTGAATTTGAACAATTTTTTTTTGAAAATATTGAACACTTAAAAGAAATAGAATCATTAAAAGCTAATCTTTCCAATCAATTAAAAGAAAAAGAGTCGGTTGTAAATGATTTTCAGAAACATAAAATGGATTTCGAAACTCTCGAGTCTAAAAAGTTTGAATTAGAAATTAATGCTACCAAACTTCTTAAATTCAAGGAACAACAACTTTTAAAACAATACGCTTCCATAGAAAAGGTTCATCTTTTAACTAAATCGTTTAAAGAACTCGAACTTAAGCATCTTCAAGATTTACCACCCAATCCTGGTTATGCAAAACAAGCTCAGGAATATATTCCTTGTCTTTATGATGTGACCCTAATTGGCAAGTCGAAAGAAGCACCTTATGTTCGTAGTACTGAGGAGACACAGTCACTTGCGGAAGAAAATCAATCTAAAATTCTTTCCAAATTCCATAAGCTTGATTATGTTCAACATAACAAAGATCATTTTAATAAAAAGACACGTATTCGATTACAAATGGAATTAGCTCAACTATCAGTTGTTGTGCCCCGAAGTTTGTCAAATGAAAACCTTCCTAGTACGTCTCCTACATTTGTCAAAAAGGATTTAACTAAGTTAATTCCACCGACAAGTAAGGTGTCAGACAGCTTAAATGCGTTGCACCAACACTTTTCCGATTATGACAAGGTCATTTAGGAACGTACGACGGCTTCGGCCATAACGGAAGGTGAATGGAATTTTGAGCACACTAGAGCTGCGTTTCGAGATGAAATTGTTCCGTTGTAAACAATATTAAAGCTTTTTTAGCAATATTGATCGAGATTTGGTTTTGGAAATAAATGAAGTTAAACGTGTTTTCAATGAAATGGATGATGCTTATGAAAACAGTTTAATTGAAATAGAACGAATTTCACGTCAAAATGATCAGCTTCTGAAGCAAGTAATGCCGCATGATATTGTTTCCGTCTGTGTGAATAAAAGTGTTGATAATGATTCTATTGTGCATAATGTTGAATCTGTGGATAATGTGGTAGATAGTAATTGTCACAAATCTGACGCTGAATTTTTAAAGCTTCAAGATTCGTATTGTTCGCTTTCAAAACGTTTTGATGAGATTCAAACACATTGTATTTCGCTTGAATGCAAGCAACAATTTATTCAAGAAATATTTGAAACGTCATGTTGATCCCTAACTTAGATCGATTTAGGTTGTGTAAACGAGATTAGATCAAGTAATACACGTAGAGAAACTTTGTTTATGTATAAAGTAATTCAAGTGTTATGCGGAATTAAGACTTAAACAAGAACACACAAAGATGTAAAACAAACTTTCACTTGATTGAGAATAACCAACTTGCTTACAATGAAAGTGTTTAACGTATGAAAACTTATTATGAAACATAACCTAAAGGTCTTCTTTTATAGACATAAGAAGCCTTGTACAAGAGTCTACGTATCAACTATTCTAGGTAAAGATAATTATAGAAAATACAATGTTGATCCTATCTTTACTAGAAACAAACTAGAAACATAATACGCGTAGACCATATCTTTCTATCAGTGCTTGTCTTCAACCTATCAACGCTTGACTTCTTCCGGTAAACGCTTGATCTGTCAGCGTTTGTTTTCTTCTTATCAACGCTTGTTTTCTTCTTGTCAGCGCTCAAGTGGACTGGCTACATTTTATTCCCAACAATCCTCCCCTAAACTTGATATCTACTCTAGTAATCAAGTTTCTGAATAAAAATTAAGAACTAGGAGGAATCTTACAAATCTTATCATATTGTTAATAAACATGCCTAATCAAATCTTTGGCCACGTCACTTGAATAGTCAATCTCCAGCTGTGTTGTCTTCATTTTTTCTAAAATTGATTTGGACATGGGATACTGACCATCTACAAGAAGATACTCAGCAAACTTTGTAGAGCTCAAGTAGTACACACCAGTAGCTTAATATAAACGCCATTGAAGACCACTGACATCATCCTCAAGATCCTTCCAAACAGTAGGATCTTCTTCTTTTGGTCCACACATTCTCTTGAATGTTGACCAAAGTTTTATTCCATTGACTGAAGTAGGAGCTTCAGTCTCATACTTGGCCTCCAACAACCTCCAAAGGTCTACCAAGTCTTCTCTATCCACACTTGCAAAGAGAGACACAAGAGTAGTAAATGTGTGTACCTCTTTCCCATACCTTCCAATCTTCCAAAACCCACTTGCATCTTCTTCATAGCTTATGATAGGGTTTCTGGCATCAAGAGGTAACACTTGTACCATATCTGAAGCTTCCATGGGTGAGAGCTTGATGCTCCTTCTTATAACAGCTTCACTGGGTTTCAATTTATCCATATATTTAGGGAACTCAAGTGGAACTCCCTTCTTCATAGGCCTTGGAACAATCATTGCCTTCTGAATCTCCATCTCTTCTGCAAGTTCTTCCTTCCTTTCATTTGAAAGAAGTCTTAGAGTGTTCATTTCCTGCACTTTTGCCCAAATGGGATAAGCCTTGTACTCCAATTCTTGAAAAGAGAACCCCTGTAATTTCTTGAAGGTCCATCCAGTTCTATGACATCTGAGTAACATGTAGTAGAGCTCTGTTCTATTCCTTTTCATCAGTGAGAAAACATTGCTAGCCTTGTGTTTCAGAATTACCTTGAAGTCATTTTGAACTCTTAAAAGAATCTCCATCCCCAAATTTGGTCTGAAATAGTCAAATCTGGATTCTCCATAATCCTATTCTCCCAAGCATGGTACATTTGAACTACTTCTGGCATATCAAAGTCTACTTGCAATTTCAACTCTCTAAGCTTCTCCCTTGCCAAGTCATCACCATATTCAAGTCTTTCTGGTTGTTCAATTATCATCACACTTGAATCTGAACTTTCTTTATCACTTCCTTCTTCTTCCTCAAAAGTGACAACAAATGGTGATTCACCAACCTTCTTTATTTCTTGTTCCACAAGTTGTGCAGCCAACCTTCTATCAAACTCTACCTGTGTTGCACTCTTTGGAACTTCTACTTCTACCATAATTCCTTTACCCTTATCTAATGGATCTATGATGGGTAAGGATGATGGTAATACCTGTGATGACACGTCTTTGATGATAGCTGATGACTGGAATACATCAACCATATCTGCAGGTCTGTCAACGCTCAAATTCCTTGTGTCAGCGCCCAAATTACTCTTGTCAGTGCTAGGTGTGTCAGCGTTCAAATTTTGCTTGTCAACGCCCAACTTACTTGTCTCAGCGTCTCTTGTAAATTGCTCCAACATAGCTGTAAAAGACAAGTTTAAATTTGTAGGAGTTACCAGAGATCTATCAAAACCTGGTTGCTTCTTCAATTCAGTGAGGGCCTCAGTAATACCCAAAGATTCTCCATCATGTGAGCCTTTATCACTCACATTAATCTGCTCATCCTCCCCTTTGGAAGATTCCTCCATCCCATGCCTAGTGCTAGCATTCTCCAAAATGACAATCCTCTCCCTCAATTGCATGAGTTCAGGCCTTGTGTGCTGACAATTTGTACCAAGTCTGCATTTTGCTTTTGCAAGCTAATGCAGACAGCCGTCAATTCCATCAATGTATATGGTTCCAATCTGTCCTCCTCTAAAATGGGTATTTAACCTCCCAAGTTAGAGTCATGTGGCATGGATGAGGTCTTAAAGATGTTAGGATTGTCTTGGCATGCATCTAAGCCAGAACCGATAGTCCCAGCCTCATCCATATCACCAACCACACTTGTGGTGGTGGTCCTCTCTACTATATGACTAGGACCACTAGAGGAGAACACTCCAGTAGTCCTTTGCCATTTTTGCAACCTATATTGTGGTGGGGTAGAAGATGATGTGGATTGGGTGGATGTGGGAAGGTTAAGGGGTGTTTGGGTCTATGAAGGAAAGGTGTCAACGTCTGGATTACTTGTGTCAACGCCAACATTTAAAGTGTCAGCGTTGAAGGGTTCTTGGTCAATTTCCATGTGATGAGGTGAAGGCAAAGGTTCTGGTATTGGGTCAAGTTGTGGTTGTGGGTCTGGTTGGGGTTGTGCTGCTGCAATAACAGCAAGCATAGCTGGGGTGAGGGGTAATTCACGGTGAGGGGGTGAATTCATCTTGGTAAAAATAGCTTTCTTTAGCACAGGGATCTCATAAAAGTCATCATGATCCCTTGTGCAGTAATTTTGCACATCAAAAACCATTTGCAAAAATCTGGGATAAGCCAAAGTCATCTTATTCCTTTTGTTTTTACACATGCCATCGAAAATCATTTTGGAATAATTAAAATTTTGCCCATTTGCAATGCACACAATTGCACTAGCAATTGATCTATTAATTTCATTGTGTGCAGTACACTTGGGACTCAAACATTGTAGGATGACATGTATGAGGTACTTCCAGGCTGGGAGAAACTCCTGTTTATGATATTTGTTTAAATTGCCCTCATCAGGGAAAGGATAACCCAAAGCCTGAAGCCCTTGTTCAGTTTCATGAATGGGGAGGGTGGTTATACCATCTTCATCATCAAGATGCAAAGCCTGTCGAACCAAGGCTTCAGTAACCACCCATGTACGCCCATGAACAATAGATGATAATGTAGTCACATTATTAATTGTTGAGGAACTAACAGTGTTCCAAAACTGTTTAATATGTGTGACAAAGATGAGAGGAGCATGAGGAAGAGCATACCTAATGGGGGATGCATTCAAATACGCCACCATCTGGGTGTATTGTGGAAACAGAGTATCATCAGCGTCCAAGTAAGCAATCATGTTGTGTTGACTCCTGAATCCCAATACCAAGTCACTTGGTTTAAACTTTGTTGCCATTGTTGAAGAAAGCTGTTTGTGAGTTTTGAGAAAGATGAATTATAGGAGAAAATTGTTAGACAAGAATATGAGGTACCCTGTTTAAAAATAGGAGCCAAATATATAAGAGAGATAGGCACATGTGATTGGTCAAAGTTTAGGCAACTATTTTCAAAATATAATGATGAAAATATTGAAAAGAAAATAAGTTATCCTTGTGCATTAATTAAAAGTTATCTGCTCCAAAAATTACGGCCCCAAAATTCGTCAAAAATAACAACTAGGTAGGTCCCAATGAGTGTCAACGGTCAAAAATAACCCATCAATGCCCAACGGCTATATTCTTGTCAACGTTTGCCAAAGCCATGTCAGCGTCTAAATTGGTCATAACAACGCTTGGAAAAATACTTGTCAGCGTCCAAAAATAAAAGTAATAAAAATGAAAAAGGACCTTAACAAAGTAATTTATCCTAGTGAAGATAACCTATAAATTGATAATTATTATAGGGCGGCAAGCACTGTCCAGTTATGCACACTTGCTAACAAAAATTCTTAAAAATTAAGTTATCTCATAAAATTCCTTGTAACTCCCAGGTAAAAACCCATTATAAATCATTCCCAAGTCTCCCAACAGACCACAACCAATTCTAGGCCAAAAATTTCTTGGCAGCATGCATAGTATATCAACTTTGCATGCTACAGTGCCTCATGATTTAGTAAAACTAACTCATATTCACCTATGGACACAATCTAGAATTGTGATAAGAGTATTATACGAATACCCAAAAGTCCTAAAGGTTCCTAAAACCTCCCCTTAAACTGTGATACATATGTTGCCCAATAATATGCATGAATATAAAAATTTATGTCAAGATAGGAATATAAATATTCCAACCATCATCCATAAAATAAAACATGCTCAAATGATTCTCCAAGGATCCATAAGCAACTCTGTATCCAATGGTACAATGCTAACACCACCTGCACACTTAGATTAAAAACCACAAAACTAACATTGTTGCTGACAACGCCACGATAACACTTGTCAGTGTTAAGGTAACCTTTGTCAGCGTTAGAAAAATATAGTGGAAAATCTAACTTCAAAAAGACCAATAACAATGCATTATCCTGTACATACTTTTACAATAAGACCCCAAAACACATATTATGTGAGATTGATCATTCCAATACTTGTTACCAAGTATTGAAACCTTCCAGCATCAAAAGGTTTAGTTAATAAATCAGACACATTTTCTTCTGTGTCAATCCTATCTGGTTGTATTAAACCCTTTTCAAAACAATCTCATATAAAATGATGTCTAATTTCTATGTGTTTGTTTTAGAATGATGTACAAGATTTTTAATAATGCATAAAGTGCTTTTATTGTCAACAAAAATCTTGGTATGCATGAAATTATACCCATAATCCAACAGTTGGTTCTGATCCATAAGACTTGTCCACAACAAGCAGCTGCAGCTACGTACTCTGCTTCATTTGTAGAATTGGCCACCACTGTTTGTTTCTTGCATTTCCAATATATCAACCTACTCCCAAGAAACTGACATCCACCAGTTGTGGATTTTCTATCAAGCTTATCACCACCATAGTCACTGTCTGAATAGGCAATAAGCTCTAATGGTGAATCTTTTGGATACCATAATCCAAGATCTGGATAACATCTGAGGTACCTAAAGATTCTCTTGACAGCATAAAGGTGACACTCTTTGGGAGTCACTTGATGGCGTGCACATGCACACACAGCAAACATGATGTCAGGTCTTGAGGCTGTGATTTACATCAATGAACCAATCATTGATCTATAGTGCCTGACATCCACATCTTTTCCATCTCCAACTTTTCCCCAAGGGTGTTCTCTATCCATAGGAGTAGTAGCCCTCTTTTCATGTGGAGAAAAGCCAAACTTCTTCAAGATCTCTGCTACATACTTATCCTGAGAGATGAAGATACCATCTTCTTTCTGTTGAACTTGTAACCCTAGAAAGAAGTTCATCTCCCCCATTGCAATCATCTTGAATTTTTCTGTCATAAGCTTGGAAAAGTCTTCACTCAGCTTTGGATTTGTAGAACCAAAGATGATATCATCAACATAAACCTGAACAAGTAAGACATCCTTACCAGCCTTCTTTGTAAATAATGTCTGGTCTATGGTGCCCCTCTTGAATCCATTTTCCACCAGATAAGTGGACAATGTGCCATACCATTCTCTTGGGGCTTGATGAAGTCCATACATAGCTTTCTTGACTCTATACACATTGTCTGGATGCTCTGGATCTTCAAAACTAGGAGGTTGCATCACATATACCTCCTCAACAATTGTGCCATATAAGAAAGCACTCTTCACATCCATTTGATAGACAGTGAAGCCCATGCAGGAAGCATAGGCTAGAAATATCCTTATAGCCTCAATCCTTGCAACTGGTGCAAAGACCTCCCCATAGTCTATCCCTTCCTCTTGTGTATATCCCTGAGCTAACTAAACGTGCCTTGTTTCTGACCACAATGCATCTTTCATCTTTCTTGTTTCTTAGAACCCATCTTGTCCCAATAGGTCTGACATATCTGGGACAATCAACCAGCTCTCAAACATCCTGAATAGCAAATTGGTGAAGCTCATACTACATTGCTTCCACCCAACTTGGTTCTTTGAGAGCATCAAAAATCTTCTTGGGTTCCTGTTTCAACAGGAAACAAGCAAACAAACATGCTTAAACAAGAGGGGCATCAACCTTCTTGTGTAGACTGGTAATGAATCCTCCAAGACTCTGATGAGATCTTCTAGTCTGAACAGGAGACATCACATCTCCAATAATTTGAGAAGTGGGGTGATTCTTCATAGTAGAAGTGAGAACTCCTCCCTCAAAAAGTCTATTGTCTTCAATCTCATCATCCATGTTACTAATATCTTATTCAGATTCTCTTCCATCAATATTTGTATGAACCTATTCATTTCTACTTGAAGGTTCACCTTGTTCAAAATTGGAAGAGAAAATATGCTCAAAGGTGTTGTCAACGCCTGAACCAAGGTTGTCAATGTTTGATCCATCCACGCCTGAAATGGTGTTGTCAACGTTTGAGCTATCAACGCCTGAATTTGTCCTGTCAGCGCCAGATTTTCCTTTGTCAGCGCCTGAAGGACCATGCATGTTGTTAACTGGTGATACTTGGGGACCACCATTTTCCTTTCCAGTAGCAGCAGCAGCAGCAGCAAAAGCATTTGTCCATATGGAATAGTGACATACTCAGATATGGGAGATGTCTTATCTGCTTGTGATCCAACCTCTTTAGTAACCTGTGTATCTAAAACATCAACAACTGGTTCTTCCACAACATTTGAAGTTACCTTCACAATGTCTGGATTAGTAACAGGCATATAATTCAAAGTCCTAGATAGAGGTTCCAAGTCAAACAACCAATTTGGACCACTTTCAGGATCACTAGGTTTACTCTCTAAAAACCTAACATGTACTTTTTCAAGTATACGTTTTTCCTTCTTATGGTAAACCCTATATCCTTTGCTTTGCACTGAATAACCCATGAAGTAGCCTTCATTACCTTTAGCACTAAACTTACCTAAGGCATCACTAGTATCTAGTACAACTATATGACAACCAAAAGGTTTAAGAAAACCAATATTAGGTTTCCTTCCCCAAAGTAACTCATTAGGTGTTTTGTTATGTATCTTGTTGACCAATGCTCTATTCTAAACATAACAAGCTGTATTCACAGCCTCAGCCCAAAAAGCTATGGGAAAGTGAGAATCAGCCAACATAGTCCTGGCTGCTTCAATTAGGATTCTATTCTTTCTCTCAGCAACCCCATTTTGCTGTGGGGTTCTGGCAATACTAAACTGCCTAGTAATCCCTTTCTTGGCACAAAAACATCCAACAGTTTATTTCTAAACTCACCACCATTATCACTTCTAAGCATTTTAATTTCATTACAAGTTTTCTTCTCAATCTGAGTAATAAAGCTAATTAAAGTATCAGTAGTGTCACTTTTCATAGCTAAAAAGAAAGTCCAAGTAAACCTAGAAAAGTCATTTGTGATGAAAAAGCAGTATGATTTACCATTCAAACTCTCTATATTAGTTGGACCAAACAGGTCCATATGCAGCAAGTGAAGTGGTTTAGAACAAGAGTGCACCTATTTAGACTTAAATGAGACCTTGTGTTGTTTGCCTTTAAGGCATGCAACACAAGAGTGGTCATTGTGGGAAGCCTTTTCAGGGAAACCATCAACCAAACCAAGTCTCACAAGTCTGTTTATATTTTTAAAGTTAATGTGCCCTAGTCTCCTGTGCCATAGATTACTCTCATCAATCGAAGCTTTAGCATAAAAACATGACATATTATTATTCATCCTAATACCATTAAGATTCACATTATAAATGTCCTTATGCCTAGGTGTTCTATAGTCAATAAATTTCTCATCTGGTATTTTAAAATCCTTGCTCAACACCAAGCATTCAGTATCAGTAAAAAGAACCTTATTTTTGTTATCACAGACTTGTGATACACTAAAAAGATTATAATCAAGTTCTTTTACCAGAAACACGTTTTCAAAACGCATGTTCTTGGTGAGAAGAGTTCCTTTGCCTATGATAGTTCCATATCCGCCTCCAAAGTAAACATTTTCACCATCCTTAATGGGAGTGAAGTTAGTAAGATAATCTTCCTTCCTAGTCATGTGCCTAGAGCATCCACTATCCCAATAGCCATAATCATTCACCTGTTTTTGAATGCCCTGCACATAAAGAAAACAAATTAGTTTTCTTTGGGAATACATGCCTGAGCAGACTTGGATTCATCTGGTTGATCAACAAGAACATACTTAGTTCTCATAACAACCCCTTGTTCGTCCCTTTTTGGATGAAACACCCAGTTAACCCCAATTGGTTTTGTGATGACCTTTAAAATATAATTAAATCTGTTACAGGTCATAGAAATCCCATTAAAATTAGGGTTTTGATCTTGCTTAGGTCTCCATGTCAAGCTAGAAGTAGCTTTAGACCCCTTTCCCTGTGGTTGCAAATATTTAGGTCTGGCAACGTTTCTGTCAGCGTTTGATTTGGTCTTGTCAATGCTGAATTTACCCTTATCAGTGTTGAACCTAGGGTTTGCTACAGGAACCCATTGCCTATTAGACCATGTATTGGTCTTCTGAAAAGGTCTTTGTCCATGAGTGTTAGACCCTTTAGTGAAGAATAGGGCTGATCTAACAACTTGTGGACTTTGCTCCACAAAAGTTTTAGGTCTGACAGTGTTTGACCTTTTGTCAGCGTTGACCTTGGAAGCATTGACACACTTATATGCTAAATGTGAAAAGCTACCACAAGTGTAACGGGCTTTTCTAGACACAACTCTAGGTCTAGAAGAAAAGAAACCTGTTCCATTATCACTAACATGGCTTTTGGTGACCTAGTATTCCTATACATTTCTGCATACTTAATGCTAGGTTTCTTGATAGTGTTTGAGCAAAGGTCAACAGTCTTTCCAGTGATTGGGTTTGTTACTTTGATAGGGGTCGACTCATTTGGACTATCACAAAGCATGCCACCCTTGACAAACAAGGTAGGGTTGGCTTTCTTCCATTCATTCAAGTCAGTCAACTTTTGCCTATATTCCTCAACTGGGGTAAGGACTCTTGGTGGAGGAATAAATTCCTCTTCTTGGAGTTCTGGTAAACCAGTCCAAGATAGGTCCTTTCTTTGGACACCATAGAAGTCCTCAGCTGGTGGTGGAACACCAGAATAGTCTTTCACCCTAATCCAAGTCATGTCCCTAGGATCCCTCTGTTTATTAACACATTCTCCTAGGGTTTGTGAGGCCTTATCAAATCTCTAAATTTTAAGGTCTACATTATCCTTATTCTTGAGAGCCTCATCTAACTTAGCCTATAATTCAGCATTGACCCTTTCCATGGTGTTTCTAATATCATTACTAGCATTTAAATCATGTTTTAAGATATTTATTTTATCTTTTAGGTCAAGCTCAATTTTCTTATACTCAAAAATTTTCTTTTCAGTTTGAGTGAGAGCAATTTGATAGTTAGACAACTTGCATCTCTCAGTACTCACATCACTTAACAATCTTAAAACCTCTTTGTTAAGTCTTTCAGTATTTAAACGACAACCCTTAATACAAAACGCGTCATCATACACCTCATTGTTTGATGAAGATGAGGAGTGTGCCATGAGAGCATATTGAACATGCTCTTCTTCTTCTATCTCAGCAACCAAAGCTTTATCCTCCTCCTCATCCTTAGCTAAATAGCTCCAATCCCATCCAATGCCATCAATATCTTGCGCTGCCACCATGGCCTTAGGATCCTTAGCCTTAATAATTTGGCTTGAGGGTTTTCTAGCATCAGATCTTCTTAGAGATCTGCATTCTCTCATAAAGTGCCCCATACGATGACAATTGTAGCACTTAACCTTGGATTTATCAAATCCAGCAGTGTCCTTTGCATTAAAGGTCATCTTCTTCTTGAACCTTCTATTCCATCTATTTGCTCTTATACTTGCAAGAGCCATATTCCACTTTATATCCATCTCCTCTAAGTGCTCATCACTTATTTTCTCAAGGTCCTCATATGTAATCACTGAACCATTGGGCAATGAAGCAATGTATGTACACACAGTATCCAGATCCAAACCAGCAGGCTTAACTGTTGGTGAGTCAATTTTGTATGTGTCAGCGTCTGAATGTGAGGCATTGACAGGATATGATCCAGCGTTGACACATGTTGATCCAGTAACTGGGTGCATGTATAAATCCTTCTGATCAAATTAACCTTCACTATGTGAGAAGAAGGCCATGTTACTATTGGTAGACTTACTTCCATGCTCCAAAAGAGTTTCATTCTCCAACAGCCTCAGTTTGTTGTAGATATCATCAAAAGTAGAACTTTTATGAGTGTTATTGGCAATTATAGATCTTGCCTCAATCTTCCATGCATCACCAAGGTTTTTGTGACAACCCTGGTTTTGAGGTTCGTCACTTAGTTTTATTTTGTGCTAGTTACGTGTCTTTACGTGTTATGTGCTTATTGGTGGGTATAGTTTGTGGTTTGGATATCGTTTCCAGTACGGGGTACCTTGTGAGTGAAACGATGTGTGATGATTTCATGTTCATGAGTTCACATGGTAGTGACTATGAAGTGAGATGGTATTATTTAGTGGTTTTACGTATACGTATATGTATTATATAAAATAGTATTTTTACGATTTACGGTTTAGCATTTAGAGGTCTCGGATGAGGTAATTAGTCATATGGATATTTTTCAGGATGGTTTTAAGTCATTTAGGACTTAGTTATAAAGTTTATTTCAAAATTTGAGATTTTTTATAAAAGTGTATATTTTACGACTTTTACGGTAAAACACGTAAATTTGACTAGTTTTACGGTTTTGAAGTTTTGGAGGCTTTAGGAGCTGAAATAAATTAAGGTAAATGAAGGTAATATTAATAACATAATATTAAATAATAAAAATAAAAAACGAATTTGAGGGGGGTTAGGTCGGTTTTGGCCGATTAAAGAAAAGAAAAAAAGGAAAAAGGAGAAAAAGGAAAGTTCTATTGGGCTTGGACTGGTGCAGTGTATTAAAACAATATTAGTAAAAAAACATACGATTCATCATTAAAAAAAAGAAACGCAACCATGGTGGAAAGAAAAAGAGAAGAAGAAAAATTAGGGTTTTCAAAATCTTGATTTTTGATCAATTGAAGGTACAATCTTGTTTAATGTTTGTTCTTATTTAATTAAACATGTATACATCAACATATGGTGGATTTAGGTTAGGGTTTATATTAAAGTCTGTATTCTAATGATATATTAATCATTACATAAATTAGGGCTTGTAATTAGTGGGATTAGGGTTAATTAATTAAGTTAATTTGATTAAACCCGTTTTTAAAAACTGGGCAGAATTTTTGGGTTATTGTTATGATCATATAGGGAGTTATACAAACTCTTATTTTACGATCCAAGTATCCCTGAAAAGGTAGGTGAAGTGGCTTTCCAATGCAAGAAACTAGAACTAAATTGGAGGTCGGGAAGTGGGTCAAAAACAGGTTACAACAGTCGGAGGTCAAAACAGTTTTGTAATCAGCCTGTTTTCTTTATAAGTTTTGGGTTGTTTGGGGTACTTAGGGTTGCATTGGGATCTTCTCACGAACATGAGTGGTGGTTTATATATTGTAGTAAGTATCTGCACTTGGGATAAGGTTGTGGTTTAGGGTAAGACCCCTTAATGGTAACAAACGTCTCGTATGTTTAAAATTAGGAAATCTGGAATGACAAAAGTATATATATATATATATATATATATATATATATATATATATATATATATATATATATATATATATATATATATATATATATATATATATATATATATATATATATATATATATATATATATATATATATATATATATATATATATATATATATATATATATATATATATATATATATATATATATATATATATATATATATATATATATATATATATATATATATATATATATATATATATATGATGACGTATAGTCCCCAAACGGGTCATGATCCCGGCTCATGCGTACTACCCGTATCCGGCCCATCACAGATGGGTGGATAAATGTCATTCAGGCTTATGGGTTTGAGTGAACAGTACCCGCACATGTGTGCGGCCCACGGCCCAAGGCGGCCGACATAAGATTAGACAGAATAATATTCTGTCTAGGAATATCTTTATCCCAATAAGAGAGGATATTCACTACCAGAATTAGAAGATAACAATCATTCTAATTCTGGTGCTTATCTTTTCCTTGGGGCCGACGCATCAGTGAAAGCCCACTAGGGTTTCACTGCCTACAAAAGGAACCCCCAAGGGTTCCACAAAGGTATTACGACTTATGCTCTAAACTCATATAAAACCTTAAACCGATTACTTACTCTCACGCCGGAGTCTAATCGTGGGAAACATTCCCACGGTAAGCCTAACGCGTGCTGTTTAGTGTGCAGGATCCCAACCAAACGATTCACTTGGTGCAGGAGCCGGAGCCCAGCCAACCCGAATTAAGCCTAATTCGGGTCTAGCAAGGATCAACCAACTTTTGCATCAACAAGTTGGCGCCATCCGTGGGACCCATAACACTAAGCTAGAACAAAACCTCATCTCGAATCTCCAATGACGAAGGTGCATCCGCCAACTAACCCCAGGAATGTGAATCCTGGGAACCGGAAGTCCCAAGGGGAAGGGATTCTCATCCCCAACCAATCACCTAACCGCCTCGCAGGCGGGCTGGGTAGCCGTAGCGGTTTTCAACCCGCGGGGGTGACGAGCACGATCTCGGTGACACCCCCGCCTACTTCAACCCTGGACAACCCTGATCCAGGGAGTGCGCCAGACCCTCCTAACAAGGAACCGCGCAGACCCTCGACGGAGGAAGAAGTGGAAGCCCTACCACTCAGTGAGGAGGATCTTACTTGAGTTCTCACTCAGAACATCGAAAGGATCGTCCCAGGGATCGCATCAAGATTGAATCTAGGGAGGAACCTCCAAGCCAGACTCAACTTTGGTGACAGTGGACCAACCACCCCCTCCCAAAACCGGAGGAAAAGGAGAACTCGGCCTCAGGAGCAGGGAACCTTTGAGGAAACCCCTCAACCCCGGAATGTGTTTGAGCGCATAGGAGATCGCCTTATACAGGAATTAACGCAGTCTCAAGAAGGAGAAAGGTCGGATGGCTCACCCGAGCGGCCAGACCGAGAGCTGACCAGAACCACACGCCGCCCGAGTGTGTGGGACAGAATGAACACTGGGAAAAAGGCTCCTGGCTCATCCCAAAAAAGTGGTCCCTATGCAAAGAATGGGGCACCGCCGCCATCCCCGGATCCGTCCGAAGAGGATTCAGATGACCATCCGCCTAAGCGTCGCCGATCTAGGCGCACCCCTCCACCACCACCAAACAATGATAGGTATTACGATAGTCCTTACTATCGGGATACGGAGGCAGAAGATCTCTCGCATCCATGGTGTGAACCATGGGATGACCCTAGGCTCACCCGGCCATGGGCGGATCCCAGGGAAGACCCGTTCACCCTCCGCATACGGAACTATTCTGAGGACACCAAACGTCGCATGCTGGCGTGTATCAAGACTTATGATGGGTCCGGTGATCCTGTGGATCACCTCAAAATATTTGATACGCAGGCCAAAATTGAGCGATGGCCCATGCCCATATGGTGCCAAATGTTCAATTCGACCTTGATTGGAAACGCCCGTGACTGGTTCGAGGCACTCCCCCCACGGAGCATTGATAGTTTCACGGAACTACGCACTGCGTTTGAGAACAATTATACTCAAAGGAAGAAGTATAATAGGGATCCGGTCTCATTGGCAACCGTCAAGCAACGGCCGGGGGAGTCCACAGAAGCCTTCACTGAGCGCTTCAATGATGAGTGCACACGCACAAGAACCATGCCAGAGCTCTTGAAAATCTCTGACTACATGCACGCCATAACAGACAGAGAACTGATCAGGCGTCTCAACGACAAGCGTCCAGAGAGATATGATGACCTCATGGAAAGGGTCAGAAATTTCATAGAGGGAGAAACAGCTGTTGCCGCGGCCTACCCATCCCGAGGAAATGGGTACCGGTCAAATGACCAGTCCCGGAGACAGTCGGGCGGTCAAGGTAACCAGAACAATAACAAGGGCTCAGACTATAAGAGCCAAGGCAAGGGCGGACGGTCGGACGATAAGTTCACCCCCCCCTAAAGATGTCCTATCGGGAGATCTTGCTGACTGAAGGGGCGAACTTTCCGAGGCCTCCCCCAATGACCACTCCCCCGGAACGTCGGCAGGGAAGTCGCTTCTGCGAGTTCCATAACGACAAAGGACACGGCACGGAGGAGTGTATCCAGCTCAAGAAGCATATTTAGTCGCTGATTAAATCAGGCAAACTCAAGTACCTAGTTAAGGATTGGAAGGACGGAAAAGACAACAACAAGAAGTATGAAAAGAAGGATCCCCAAAAGCACAAGCCTTCGACCATATACATGATCCAATCCAGACAGCGCCGCACGAGGCAGAAAGTTGGCCAAAAATTTTCACGCGGCAGGGAAATCTCATTCCCTCCCATCACAGCAAGCGATGTGATTGATGCGCCTCTCACTATTGAGATAAGCATTGGAACACACAACGTTCGTCGCATGTATGTGGATGGAGGATCGTCAGCAGAGGTACTGTATGAACACTGTTTTGTGCAGTTATGCCCAGAAATAAGAAGCCAATTAGTACCGGCCACGTCGCCGCTTACTGGCTTTAGTGGAGACACTATCTGGCCGATAGGGCAATTGCGTTTGCTTGTCACCATTGGGAATGAGGATCATTCCACTACGACATGGATGAACTTCATGGTAATACGCTCACACTCTCCCTATAATGGGATCATAGGCAGACCAGGCATTTTGGCTATCCGGGCAGTACCCTCTACGGCGCATGGAATGATCAAATTACCCGTTGAAGGGGGAATCGTTACTATTTACAACACAGTCATACCGACATCCGAGTGTCATACCATGACAACACCGGCTCCACCTGTCCCACCCAAGGATGGATCACCACCTCCCAATTGGAAGGTAGCAATTCACCCTAACTATCCGGAACAGGAGATATCCGTAGGAGGGGCGCTCTCGGATGACGGCAAAAGGGCCATGTGCTCTCTCCTGAGTGCAAACCTAGATATATTCGCATGGGAGCCAAAGCATATGACAGGCGTGCCACGCGCGATAGCAGAGCATAAGCTCCAGATCCGCCAAGGTTACCAACCCGTTAAGCAAAAGAAGCGCGGCCAGGCGCCCGAGCGCAGCCAAGTGATACTGGAGGAAGTACGGAAACTAGTGGATGCAGGCATCATGCACGAGGTATAATACCACGAGTGGTTATCTAATCCGGTCATGGTCAAGAAACATGACGGAAGTTGGCGCATGTGTGTGGATTTCACGGATCTAAACAAGGCCTGCCCACAGGACTGTTACCCGTTACTAGAAATCGACTGGAAGGTGGAGTCCTTGTGTGGGTATCCTTTCAAATGCTTCTTGGATGCTTATAAAGGGTATCACCAAATCCAGATGGCGGAGGAGGATGCAGAAAAAACGGCGTTCCATACGATCCAGGGCGTATATTGCTATACGAAAATGCCGTTTGGATTGAAGAACGCCGGCGCTACATATCAGCGGTTGGTAGATAAAGCTTTTGAATCACAAATAGGACGCAACCTGGAAGTATATGTTGATGACTTGGTGATAAAAAGCCACACGGAGGAGGCACTTCTCCGGGATGTCCAGGAGACATTCGACACGCTGAGAAGGATTAACATGAAGTTAAATCCAAAGAAATGTACGTTTGGAGCAACTGAGGGAATGTTCCTGGTATATTTGATTGACCCAAACGGCATCAAACCTTGTCCAGAGAAGACGGACGCAGTGATACGGCTACCGTCCCCCAGACACGGAAGGAGGTGCAGTCCCTGAATGGGAAGTTAGCCGGGCTGAATAGATTCCTATCTAAATCCGCAGAGAAGTCACTACCTCTATTTAAGACACTCAAGAAGTGTATTAGAAAGGGAGACTTCCGCTAGACGAAGGAAGCCGAGGAAGCTTTCGGCCAACTCAAGCGACATCTCGCATCTCTCCCTATGCTAGTAGCTCCCCGGCCAAAGGAGGAACTCATTATGTATCTCTCAGCTACTCATGGCGCAATAAGCGCGGTACTTATGACGGATAGAGATACAATACAAACTCCGGTCTACTTTATAAGTAGAACACTACAAGGGGCGGAGTTGAATTATTCCTCCATGGAAAAATTGGTGTTAGCACTAGTATTTGCTACAAAGCGGTTGCGCCGGTACTTTCAGGCGCACCCAATTGTGGTGATTACGGATCAGCCAATCAAGCAGGTTATTTCTAGGCCGGATGTGGCAGGGAGGCTAGAGAAGTGGAGCATCCTATTGGGAGGGCATAATATATCTTACAGACCAAGGACGGCTGTTAAAGGCCAGATCTTGGCAGATTTCCTGATCGAGAAGCCGGATGAGGAAGAACCAATCATTAAACAAGACGAGGTCCCAACGGAACCTTGGGTGCTATTCACGGACGGATCCTCATGTACAGACGGGTCCGGGGCAGGTATCATCCTCACGAATCCAGAAGGAATGGAATTCACATATGCCCTCCATTTTGAGTTCACGGCCACCAACAACGAAGCGGAATATGAAGCATTAATTGCGGGTTTAAAAATCGCCGCTAGAATGGGGGTCCACAACCTTGAGGCCTACGTGGACTCACGGCTTGTCGCGAACCATATTCTAGGTAGGTATGTGGCTAAGGAGGACAACATGGTCAGGTACTTGGAAAAAGTCAAGTCGTTAATTGCGACTTTCAGTAAGTTTTCCATCAAGCATGTGCCAAGGGGCGAGAACAAGAAAGCGGACGCTCTTAGCAAGATCGCATCCACGAGCTTCGCTCACTTGTCTAAACAGGTTTTGGTGGAAATACTCAAGGAGAAATCTATCACGGAAGGGGAGGTAGCCGCTATAGTTGAGGAGGAGGGACCTACGTGGATGACCCCAATCATCAACTATTTGACTAATGAAACCCTTCCAGACGAGGAAAAAGCAGCAAGGCGCATTAAAAGGAAGTCACAACATTTTGAACTCCGAGAAGGCATCCTTTACAAGCGCTCTTTCTTGCAGCCGTGGCTGCGGTGTGTTGGATCACGCCAGGCGGCTTACGTCATCAGTGACATACACGAAGGGTTGTGCAGCATGCATGCATGCCCACGATCCGTGGTAGCCCGAGCCTTACGAACAGGATACTATTGGCCCACCATGCACAGAGACGCGCGCGACATGATTCGCAAGTGCAACGATTACCAAGTGCATAGGCCAGTACCACGGCACCCGCAGCAGGAGCTTACACCTATCACGTCCCCATGGCCATTTTACAAGTGGGGAATTGACATCGCAGGACCATTTCCTGTAGCTGCGGGGGGGGGGGGGGGGGTTAAATTCTTGATTGTTGCAATGGACTACTTCACACGATGGATAGAAGCCAAGGCAGTCAAGTCTATCACAGGTAAGCAGGTCAAGAAGTTTGTGTGGGAACACATTGTGTGCCGTTTTGGTCTACCAGGAGAAATCATCTCGGACAATGGCAAGCAGTTCACGGACAACCCATTCAAAGATTGGTGTGCATCATTGAACATCAAACGGCGCTTCGCGTCCGTTAAGCATCCACAAACGAACGACCTTGTCGAACGAGCAAATAGGAGCTTGGGGAATGGAATCAAGGCGCGTCTGGATGAGCGAAATGGCAAATGGGTCGATGAGTTATCACACGTGCTATGGGCGCATAGAACCATGATCAAAACAGCCAACGGAGATACTCCATTTGCATTGGCTTACGGCACTGAAGCCGTTATACCAGCAGAAATAGGGATGCCTACCATCCGCACGGCGGAGGTTAATGTCGTCACAAACGATGAACAACTGCGAATCAACCTGGATCTGTTGGAAGAAAAAAGGGAAATAGCAGCCATCAATGAGGCTAAGTCCAAGGCTAAGATGAAGGCTTATTATGATGCCAAGGTCAAGGGTGTTTCTTTTCGACCGGGAGACTACGTCTATCGTGCTAACGAAGCGAGTCGAGTGGAGAATACAGGAAAACTGGGCCCTAAATGGGAAGGACCGTATGAAGTCACTGAAACCTTGGGAAGAGGCGCGTACAAGTTACGTGACATGGATGGCCGCGACCTAGAGCGCACATGGAACATCTCCAATCTCAAAAGGTGCTATCTTTGAAAGCTACGGCTTCCGCATGGGTATTTCGCTATAAGCGGTCTTGATAAAGAACCATGCGGGTTACTTGTTTTGTTTGTTTTTCTTATGTTTGTTTAGTCTCCTTTATTGTTTTTTAGGACTTGTCGTCGTTATTCAAACAAAAGTGTAAACGTTCTAATAAAATGCCGTGGTGCCTAGCTAGCTCCACAGCCTGTTTCGTGCAAATCATTTTCCTTTCTTTGTTAGATTCTTTGTTAGCCGTATGAATTTTACTTGTATTATAATATGCCATGTTTCATTCGTATGCATTCTTTCACATTACCGTACATGTACTATACGCCTCCAGGGGGGGTAAGAGGATTAAGTGAACCTACTAATTCAACTTGCCGCGTAAGAGGGATGCAACCCCAGCCGCACGGATCATGTATCCTTACTAGACACCTTACTCACAAGACGTTGTGATAAGTTTTTTGTGCACCGTATCCACACGGTACTATGCATATTGAAGACGCACGCCGCATGTCTAGTAAAATTATAGACTTGTATGTATTTTCCTTTTTCTCTGTCTGTACGACGTGATATATCACGCGGCATTGAAATACAATGAAATACACAAGCTTCAGAATTAATAATAAACAAAATGGCCGTGGTGGTCACGGACTTCTACATAAAAGGACAAGTTATTACATGCATGTCTTGGCCGTATACATACACGGACGAATATAATCATAAGTGTTTACAACATATCAGTTACAAGGGGGGAATGAATTCTCCTAGATCCTTCTTCCCTTCCTCAATTAAAGCACAAAGGGCATCCCCACGAGCATCTCTCCCGCCCTGAACTTTGGCTGCAAGAGCATCTAGAGCTTCTCCAAGCAGCTTCTCACCTGACATGGCTTTGGATACGGAATCATAAGTAGCCAACGTCAAAGGAATCGGATCATCACTCAGCCGGGACATTATTGCTTCGTTTGGAGCATCTTTCATGGCTTCAAGCTCGTCCAGGAGGGGGTGTTGAAGGTCTGCCAAGGCATCCATGGACGCGGTCATCTTACCCGCTGCGGAGGGGTTGTGATACGGATGCTGTGTGATATCCTCACCTTTTGCGATCATCTCCGCAGCTTGGACCAGGCCTTCATGCCTACCACGGTCGATCCCATCAGATACAACCCCAGCAAATGCCTGCAGTAGGTGTGGAGCGTTCAGGGCCCCACTTACGGCAAGCCGCAGTCCTTGCCCGATAATCCACCTACGACCGGCTGTCGCGGTTAGTAGGGGGGGCATACTCTTTCCGCACAGCTGACAACCACCTTGCTCAACTCTTCATCAGCTAAGGCAACTTGATTTTCAAGGCTGGTTTGAGCCTGCGTCAATTTCTCCTTCAGTGAGTCACGCTCCTGGCCAATGCTGAATGATTGCGCGGTCACCGCCTTAGTAGCAGCCTCGGCCGCAGACACCTGCGTATGAAATTTGGAGTTACTACAAGAATACATATGTTTTATGGGCTACATGCATACAAGGAGTGGGAGTGTATGTACAATATTTCTGAAAATTTACCTTCTCGTTTGATGCGGCTACGAGGGCCTTCAACTCAGCAATACGCCTCTCTCTGGTATCGGCGTGGAGTGCCTGCTCCTTCACTGTCGCCTCGGCGGTCAGTAATGCCGCCTGTAAGGATGCGATGGTCTTCTCGTTCTTTACGACCAATGCCTCACGGCGGGCTATCCTTTTGTCGGCACGGCTCACATTGGTGAGGGCCTTGATCAGACGGCGTCTCAACGCGGCACCCACCGTCACCTGATGTGCGGATGATACATCAAACTGTTCAATCAAGGCCTCATGATCTAGTTCATCTAAATCCTGTGCGAGGGCAGGCGGGGTGATGTGTTCGATGAATTCTGAACACTCAGATTCGACCTCCAGCCGTGTCAAGCTCGATAAGTTCCATGCTAAGCGCAAGCTATCTTCTGGCCCCTCGGGGTGCGGTTCCCTGGCACGTGCGGTAACAGGTGATGGGGGATTGTTGGTAGCCACGGGGGATGGATTCCTCCCCACTTCTTCTTGTGCTCCGGCTGCCGGATTCACCCTGTTTTAAAAAAAATATTAGTTTATATACTTCATACAAAGGTATAAATCATAATTACGAGGGGTACTTACGGGGTGCCAACGTCAGGGTCTGGGCCGGTAGGAGCTACGACGCTCACAGGGGCGACTTGCAAGATGGGCCCTTCCATGGTCGGGGTGGGGTCGGCTTGACCAGTCATGGTGCTGCTTCCTTCTTGATATTGAGGATGGTCTTTCCGCAACTTCTTGGGAGGAGCATTTGCAACTCCGGCATCCTCCCCAGTCTTCTTCGCCACACGCCTGGTTGTTTTTCTCTTTTTTGAAGTAAGTGTGGTGGATCCGGAAGCTTGCGTAGTGTCTTCATTAGGATCGCGCTCTTCCTCCTGGTTGATGGTGCCTCCCTCCAGTAAGGGGTCGTCGCCATCTTCGTTATGAAAGTCCAATGGGGACTTCTCGATAACAGGCTCTTCTTCGTCCGACCTGGGTTCGGTTGTCTCTTCCAGCGGAATCGTACGGTCGGCTAAAGCTTCTAGCAAGGGGAGCTCATTCGGCTTTAACGGCCGGAATCCTTCCGCCACCTTCATGGGGTCGCCTTGACGAAGTAATCCGTGGAGGTTCATCTCTGCCAATGATTATAGAAGCATATGGGTTAGTAACATTTTACACATATGTGATAGATCAAATTTACAAGATATATATGACCTACCCTCGCCCTGTTCCGTTAAGAAGCACGGATATAAGTCATCCCTCCCAAAGTAACGGCGGCTTATCCCTACTAAGCACAGGAAGTGCTCCGGCAACCCTCTATGAAATTCCGTGCGATGGGTATCTAGTATTTTCAGGTCCTGGCTACTATAATCTTTGGATTTGGGCGGATAGTCTTTTGGGGCTTTGGTTTTAAGTACGAAGGGGGTGGGGAATACTTTCTCATCTACAAAGAAGTAATGGTCGTACCAATTCTTAAGGGAGTCAAGAGGTTTCCTATATGTCATCGGGGCATTCCCGGGTCGTTTCTTGAACGACAACCACCCGTTCACTAATTGTGGAAAGTAGAAAGCCCTAAAAAGGTTCACGGTGGGGGTTACCCTACAGGTATGGCATGTAATCTCAAACTGGTTGATTTTACACGCCCCTATACAGTGGAGCTGGGTGATATGAAAGTCATAATACAAATGAAGGTCTACTAAGAACTTAGACAACGGAATACGGTAGTTGGCTGAGTCAAACAGGCGTGTGTATATGCCTATTTTCCCTGCCGGTGCATCCGTAATAGCTTCACCATCACCCGGATAGGTGGGGTGTACGCTTTCGGGCACATAATACTTTGACAGGAAGTCGAGGTATTTCTCCGCCGACATCACATTCAGGACGTCCGTGATGAGGGGATTATCCTTGACCATATTTTATGAAAAGGTTTTTAAAGGCGTGGTAATCTAACCTGTGGTGACGGATATCCGTGGAAAAGAAGGCAAAAATTTTGGAGAGAAAAGCTTGAAGTTAACAATGGCGGAAGAATGAGTGAGTTGTGTGTGTAACATACACGCATACTCACTCTTATATAGGGTGGCCTCGGTTTCCGAGGTACCGTGGATCTTTGACACGTGTCAGTTACATTCCCTATCCAATGGATAGGGTTTCTGACATTTCTGCAACGTCAGTGGGGGACCCACGGGTCACTTCTTAAACAGTTTTGCGTGGCTCAAGGGTGGGCAGTAGTAATGCACTTTTTGCAGACATGCGACTGGATTATTGATTATCATTAATGCGACTGGATTCTTGTCGGGTTATGCGGCTCTTACGTAAGACCATATTTAATGTTGCATTTAAGTTGTCTCGGCCGTTACGTGCGGCTGAGGTAGTATTCATTAAAATATATTCCTACGACCGGTTGCCACGTGCGGCCGGAGCAAATTTTCTAGTATCATTTCCTAGGTCTTTCTTGGTATGTCCGGAGGGCAGCTTGATAGTCTAGAGGTTACACCTACGGCTGTAACAACTAGACTGGGGGGACATGATGACGTATAGTCCCCAACCGGGTCATGAGCCCGGCTCATGGGTACTACCCGTATCCGGCCCATCACAGATGGGTGGATAAATGTCATTCAGGCTTATGGGTTTGAGTGAACAGTACCCGCACATGTGTGTGGCCCACGGCCCAAGGCGGCCGACATAAGATTAGACAGAATATTATTCTGTCTAGGAATATCTTTATCCCAATAAGAGAGGATATTCACTACCAGAATTAGAAGATAACAATCATTCTAATTCTGGTGCTTATCTTTTCCTTGGGGCCGACGCATCAGTGAAAGCCCACTGGGGTTTCACTGCCTATAAAAGGAACCCCCAAGGGTTCCACAAAGGTATTACGACTTATGCTCTAAACTCATATAAAACCTTAAACCGATTACTTACTCTCACGCCGGAGTCTAATCGTGGGAAACATTCCCACGGTAAGCCTAACGCGTGCTGTTTAGTGTGCAGGATCCCAACCAAACGATTCACTTGGTGCAGGAGCCGGAGCCCAGCCAACCCGAATTAAGCCTAATTCGGGTCTAGCAAGGATCAACCAACTTTTGCATCAACAATATATATATATATATATATATATATATATATATATATATATATATATATATATATATATATATATATATATATATATATATATATATATATATATATATATATATATATATATATATATATATATATATATATATATATATATATATATATATATATGTATGTATATATATATATATATATATATATATATATATATATATATATATATATATATATATATATATATATATATATATATATATATATATATATATATATATATATATATATATATATATATATATATATATATATATATATATATATATATATATATATATATATATATATATATATATATATATATATATATATATATATATATATATATATATATATATATATATATATATATATATATATATATATATATATATATATATATATATATATATATATATATATATATATATATATCGGGGCCTTAACAGTAGCTTTAAGGTTAGGGCAAGTGGAAGGTGTTAGCTAACATATGTAAGAGTATGAATATTCCTTTTACAGAAACCATGGGTATGTTTAAGTGGACGTTTTACTTAAAGTTTGGAGACCTAAAATTGGGACTGTTTTGTGTAAAATATGAACGGGATAGTTATTAAACTTAACCAAGTTAAAGACTTGTTAGGGAAGGGTAATAGGGTGTTTAGAGCTTATCAATGAGGTATTTATATGGGAGTAGGCTAGATGTCCATCATAGGTTGATGAGCCATCTTAGTAGTTGGTTTATGTATTGAATCCGTGTTTTTGGTTTGTTAGCTTGTTGCTAGTGCGAGGACTTTTGGAGAAGCAATCAGGTGAGTTTCATAGTCCCATGTTTATTATTGATTTTGACTTCCAGATGGGATGGAAGAGACACTGTGATGAGTTATTTTCTAAATTGATGCTATGATTGTTTTTGTGATTTGAGATGGACTTGTGTGTACATTATGTGAATAACTGCTTGTGGTTCTTGTTTGTGTATGATTTGGATTGGGATAGGTACATAGCGTGATCGTCTATGGGACCAATGGTTAATGACAAGGTAGTGGCCTTGGGATAGGTACATAGCGTGATCGTCTATGGGACCAATGGTTAATGACAAGGTAGTCGCCTTGGGGTAGGTACATAGTGTGATCATCTATGGTACCATGATGTTTGATAAGGCTGAGGGCCTTGAATTTGGTTTGAAATGTTTGATCTTGAATTGTTAGTTGTTAATGCATACTTGTAACACATTGTCCATATGTTATTGTGTTGATGGTTTTTATTCACAGCATATAACAATTTTGGCGATAGAGTCTAAAGCTATGACTCTCACCAACATTATGTTGACGTGTTTTAGTGTCTCTTTCATGTGATATTATGGTTAAGCTTGAGAACATAAGTGGCTAGGATTTGGAGAGCGTAGGATATGCATTTAGAAGGAGATTCCCGTTCCTTCTTAGTTCATTTTATGTGTTTTGATTTAGTGATACTGTGGCACACATATGTTTGATTTGTTATGTTATTTGTTTGTCTTGGGTAAGAGGTAGGACTCTTACCTACTTACCTAGACTCATGCATTTGTTGAGATATTATCATGACTTTTGTGTCACCATTTTATGACATTTCTTATTTCATATAGTTATCTCTATAGACACGCCATGTTATGATGATATCCATCCGTCGCGCCCCATATTCCGCCATTGTGGGGTGTCACAGAATGGTATCAGAGACAATTGTTATAGAGATTTAGGTTGCCTAATCATGTAGCCTAGTCTATAGCTTAAGGGTCCCTGCATATAGGCGTCATAGGAGTATGTGTGCATTTTATAATAATTGATGTGTTTGGATGTTATTTATTGCGATGTTTTGACTAGTATGAATTGAACCGTATTAAGTTCATACTTAGTCACATGTTATTTTATTTTCGGGTTTGTGACTAGTGTGGGTTGAACCACAATCGTCCACGCTAGTCACTGTTGTATTTCGCATAAACTGTACATTATAGTACATAATTTAGTACAAAGTAGTTTCTATCTTTTGTCGAGTTATTTTACATACCTGGGGTATGTTATTTTTCTTTTGATGTTTAAGTCATGTTCCCTAAGAATCATGTGATGATTCGAGTTACTAGGAGTACATGGGTAGGAAGGATTTTAAGCTGTTTCCACTCTTACGGGCGACATGACTTATAACCGTTTATGTTTTCGTTTTGGATTTAGTCTAGGCTGTTTTAGCTAGACTATGGATTTATATATTTCAAGAGTTTTACTATGTTATTTTAATAGATGGAGTTTTGGACTTTATTGTTTATGTGGTTATGAGCTTATGTGAGTAGATGGATTTATGTGTTATATGTTGTATTAATTCTTATAAGTGTCATCATAGGAGGGAGTGCATTGGGGGAAGGGTAATTGTATAAGTATGGTGGCCAACATAGTTATACAAGTACCACAACTTCAATGGGTTCTCAAGTATGATTGCATGAAAGAGGGTTAGTACATGCTTGTATATGATGAGATGTATAATTTGGGTATACGTATAATATATGGGTTTTGTGCTTTGTTGTGGCATGGTGAGATGGTGAAAAGGTGATTACTCGTATAGAAAAACGAGTGTATGCCACGATCGACTTGATATGTATGATAACGAGTATGTTTTGGGAGATTTAATAGGTATATATATGCGGATGTATATATACTACTACGTGTTAGGTTATGGTATATGGTCGTTCACTAGTTATTATAACTTGAACGTACCTTGTGTTTGTTCGTGTTTTATGGTGCCGGAGTTTGTTGGAGTTCCAACGACGTTTTGAATCTTTTGAAGTGTGTCTTATAGCTTATTCTTTGAGTTTCGTATTTCACGTGTACGTTTTAAAATGGTTTTTTTGGTTTCAAGTCTATTGAAATAACTTGGGATTTCTTTTGAGATAATGAAATCTTTTGTGTTGGGTCTTGCATTTCTTTTGGTCGGTATATATTGAGTTAGATGGTTGGTTGTATTCGGTAAAATAAGGGTAGGGTGTTGGAGTCGTGTTTGAAACTAGGTGCAACATAAGATTTCTTTTTAATCAACACTTATATATTTCAAATTCTAAAAGACTTTCTTTGAAATAAAGCGAAGTAAAAATTTCTTTCTACCTACATAGTTTATATAATTGAGTTTGACCGATTTATGTCATTTATAATTATTTATACAAGGTTAAATTGAGTTTATGAAGATTACACATACAATTACATTTTTCATTTAAAAGGATTGCATTAATCCCTAAGTTTATTCTTTAGTTTAAAACAACTAGTATAAAATTGTTTTGGTCATAACTTGTTCGTTTTTAGAGCTTTTTGAGTGATTCAAAAGCCAAAAATTATGTACTCGGAACGTACTTTTCAAATATTCAGAAAGTATAGTCATGGGAGGTAAGTGGACTGGTCAGAATTGTTGTACAAGTGTCAGGTTCAAGGTTGAGTTGTGAATAGTAGTTTATTTTATTTGGGGTGCACGGGATACCTAGTCTTTGGGTTGAGTCTTGAGATAGCCTAAAAGGTTGTTTGTAGATGGTTTGAGTCACATAGATGTGGGGGGTAATAATAAATGGATAAAAAAAAGATATATATTCTTTTGGAAAAGTCGATCTTTTGCACGGTTTAAATAATATGTCGCGGGGCGTAATATGTTTTGGTTGCCATTGGGTGTTTCTTGGATTACTTTTCGTTGTCATGGGTTATTTTGAAATGATACACGTTTCGCGTTTGAGTTTTCTTTTGAGTCTCGTGGTTTTTGACTTGTTTTAACTGGTGCACGTGAAATGTCGTTAGTTATCCGTGGGTTGATTCGTTGATCGTATCTGATGGATTCAGGATGTAGTTTTGGTTTTGTATTGTTCGGGAGCGTTGAGGTAGTCATATGAAGACTTGGTAGCGCCTACACGCGTAAGTAGGTGACCATGAGAGAACGGTCGGAATACCCTAGTGGGGAGGAAAGAGGTTCGTCGACGAACTAATGTGGGTATGAGGTCTATTAGGAGTGCCAATGGAGATGAATAGAGATTTTTGAAAGGTATGGAAATTGGCACAAGTAACGTACCATAGAGAGTGTTGAATGGGGATATTGTTCGTAAGGAATATTTGTTTTCTAAAAACTTCCTGAAATCTAGTAGGTTTGCCTATTATTTTGAGGTAGAACCATAAATAGAGCAAGTAGGAGAAGTGAGAGGAGTTGCAGTTAGTGTCTTTCCAAGGCAAATAGTTGATGGAGTGATTTAAAAACAAGAGCTGTTAGAAATTGCAACGGATGCAAGGTAAAAGTTGAGTTGCTTAGTAGTAGATTGGATGTGGAAAGCGGTTGAGTAGTCTGATGAGAGGAAGATTGGTCTTTTAAAATGCTTGTAGAATTTTGCAAGTAGAACGAGGTAAGAACTTATTCGTATTGCCGCGGAGAGAGGGTGCAAGGAGGACATAGTTGAAACTGCTAAGGATGTTGTATGAACGCTTTGGGATTACGGCTATGCATTTGACTTCGCCAAAGCACTAGCGGTTTTCATAGTGTCAATGAACCAAGTGTGCATGAACGTGTATAAACGAGTTGTCATCGGGAGCATCGACGACATCTTGACCTACTCAAATCTGAGAAGGAGAGCGAGGCGAATTATGTTTTGGTTTTGGAGTGGAGTTATATGTGAGATTTTCAAGTGTGAGTTTTAGTATTAAATTTACTATGGTGAGTAGTTTGAGATGATGGCATGTCATGGAACCAGCAAGTGGCGAAGTGTAGAAGGATGAGGAAGCATTTTGGAGGCTGAAGAGGTGGATTGGATAATGAGGCGATCTTGGCATTATTAGAAGGACTGGATGAATTCGCGAAGCATGACGATACGTGGAGCAAGGATTTGGATGTGTACGAGAACGACAAGAAAGGCGATTGCTTATACGTTGCAGGAACTGATGATTTGGAAGAACTGGATAGACTTAGTTAGTGGAGCTGGACTGTTATATCTGCCTAGAATGCTAGAGGCATTTGGTGTACGAGACGTGGAGAATGATCTGTACGGATCATGAACGTCTCCAACACATATTCAATCATCTTGATTGAACTTTTGGCAAAGGTGGAGGGTGGAGTTAATTGATGAAAGAAAATTGCAAGGCTAAGTACCATCTGGGAAAGGCAAGCATGGTCGATGAGACATGGAATAAGAAGGATGAGGCGAAACTAAGACGAATTTGAACTATAGGGCTGACGTATTAGGGCGGTTTGGATAAAGGATATAGGTTGCACGAGTTGAGTAATCTAAAGCAGAGAACGCGTCAACATGTATGTTGCGTGGCTTGGACAATCATATGGAGAAAGGGACGTAGACTATACTTCCTACATAGTTAGGAGTAGCTTAGAAAGGGCGATGTAACGACGAAGTTGGTGGAAGGGATACATAATGCGGTGGAGGAATAAGTATGACGAGAGTTAGGTGATAGTCGATAGACAGGCTAATTCATCTCATATTTCAAGAGGAATGAGAAGTCACGTAGTTGAAAAGTTGGAAGGATTGCGTACGGATGTGATGTAATAGAGGGTTCTGCGTAAAAGTTAGCCTAATATGTATGGAATGTCTATTGAAGGATTAAGGAAAGGGAGATATTTATACAACCTTAGGAGTTACACTGAGGGCATGAGTGATTGATTTAGAGGGAGTTAGGAAACTCTTTAGCGATGGCTGAGTTTTCATAATGATAAGTTATCATACTAGAAGTCGATAAATGCCATTTGAGGCACTATGTGAAAGGATAGGGTGAGATGTCCCCATTGTGGACTAGAATTGGTAAAAGAGGCTACTAATGTGGTAGTGATGTTTGTGGAAAGGATGAGTGCAACAAGGGATGCTATATATAAAGGAGGAAACCACTAGAGTTAGTGACTGAGTTATGTATGAATTTTCACCCATGGTAACAGGTGGTACGTTTTGGTAAAATGGAAGAGTTGATGTAGAGTTTTGTAGGTCCATTTATGATCTTTGGAAAGATCGGACCATTAGCTTATGAGCATAGAATTACCTGGGGGAAATTGAGTGGTATACATGATATATTTCATGTATTAAGATTGGTAAATGTTGTTTGAGAATGCATATTTGCATGTTCGGTTATTCGGGATTTGTGCTAATAAGAGTCTTTGTTTTATCAAAGATTCATTTGTGAGATTTTTTGATTGTGAAGTAAAGAGTTTGGCAACAAATTTAAATATTGTTGGTTAGAATATGTGGTAATTTGAGACTTGAACTAAAGTTCACGTGGAAATGAGAGGAGTTCGTTTAGAACAAGTATCCTCATGTGATTTGTTGTTTGTGTGTTTGATCCTAAGGAGTAAATCTCGGGACGAGATTTCTATTAGGAGGGAGTGATGTGACAACCCTGGTTTTGAGGTTCGTCACTTAGATTTATTTTGTGCTAGTTACGTGTCTTTACGTGTTATGTGCTTATTGGTGGGTATAGTTTGTGGTTTGGATATTGTTTCCGGTACGGGGTACCTTGTGAGTGAAACGATGTGTGATGATTTCATGTTCATGAGTTCACATGGTAGTGACTATGAAGTGAGATGGTGTTATTTAGTGGTTTTACGTATACGTATATGTATTATAGAAAATCGTATTTTTACGATTTACGGTTTAGCATTTAGAGGTCTCGGATGAGGTAATTAGTCATATGGATATTTTTCGGGATGGTTTTAAGTCATTTAGGACTTAGTTATAAAGTTTATTTCAAAATTTGAGATTTTTTATAAAAGTGTATATTTTACGACTTTTACGGTAAAACACGTAAATTTGACTAGTTTTACGGTTTTGAGGTTTTAGAGGCTTTAGGAGCTGAAATAAATTAAGGTAAATGAAGGTAATATTAATAACATAATGTTAAATAATAAAAATAAAAAAAAAACGAATTTGAGGGGGGTTAGGTCGGTTTTGGCCGATTAAAGAAAAGAAAAAAAGGAAAAAGGAGAAAAAGGAAAGTTGTATTGGGCTTGGACTGGTGCAGTGTATTAAAACAATATTAGTAAAAAAAACATACGATTCATCATTAAAAAAAAGAAACGCAGCCATGGTGGAAAGAAAAAGAGAAGAAGAAAAATTAGGGTTTTCAAAATCTTGATTTTTGATCAATTGAAGGTACAATCTTGTTTAATGTTTGTTCTTATTTAATTAAACATGTATACATCAACATATGGTGGATTTAGGTTAGGGTTTATATTAAAGTCTGTATTCTAATGATATATTAATGATTACATAAATTAGGCCTTGTAAATAGGGGGATTAGGGTTAATTAATTAAGTTAATTTGATTAAACCCGTTTTTAAAAACTGGGCAGAATTTTTGGGTCATTGTTTTGATAATATAGGGAGTTCTACAAACTATTATTTTACGATCCAAGTATCTTTGAAAAGGTAGTTGATGTGGCTTTCCAATGCAAGAAACGAGAACTAAATTGGAGGTGGGAAGTGGGTCAAAAACAGGTTACAACAGTCGAAGGTCAAAACAGTTTTGTAATCAGCCTGTTTTCTTTTTAAGTTTTGGGTTGTTTGGGATAGTTAGTGTGACAATCTAACATTTCTAGGTAGTGAAATATTTTCTCGTATAATATTTTGAAACTTATTTTTGTGTTGGTTGACGAACTCACAATTTACGGATTTAAATTTGGGCTTACGTGCATAATTTGGCGTCCTTTACGACTAAACCGGAAACCTTAGGATTACGTATTTACGTTTTTGAACTCCGTTTTTGATGAGACAATTTTTATTGGATTCGTTTTGTGACGTTGATTCATAATTATAAAAACGTCTTTCGTGAAATGACCCAAGGGCACGCAAATCGAGAAAACTAGAATCGAGGAATACCCGTAAACTAGTGAGATGGGACAAAATACATTGTCCCACCCCACTAGCTTAAATGGGACGGCACATGACACCATATCTAAGGATGTGGTATCATGTTAGCTAACTAGTTACAAGTGTAACTAAGCTTACACCTTAAGCTTACTCTTTCCACTTCCACTAGCTAAAACCATCAACACTTCTCATTTCCATCTTTCCATACATGCAAACCAACACAAAACTCTCTCAAAACCTTCACCATTGCCGTCTACTTTTAAGCTACAAACATCCCTTTTGATCTTTTCTAGCCATGAAATACATGTTATCTAGCTCTATCATGGAGTTATCTTGAAGCCTTGATCATTTGGTGGCCATATTAACAACATAGGAGGTGATTTGCTTGTGTCCAAGGGCTGATTTCTCAACTATTGTTCTTGGTGTTTGATGATCTTGGAGTTACTTGTGGTGTTCATCAAGTTCTTTTCTTCCAAAAACAAGAAATACACTTGGTTGGTAAAGAAGATCATCCTCTCCATTTTCTCTTGTTATTTTTTTAAGAAAAAATGTATTTTCTTTCTTATTGTATATGTATATGATGTATATATGATGATAAAAATGTTGTGTGGGGATCAAGTGTTGATAAATATGCTTAAAATGGTTAATAACTATAAGAAATAAGGCTAAAATCTTGATTATTTAGTTGGCTGTATAAAAACAGTATATAACTAAAACTTGAACTGGTAAACTAGCATTCTATGATCCATTTACAGTAACTACAAGATGTTATACACATGTGAGAGTTGTCCATGCAATGGAATCAATATAATGAGTGAGATATGATCAAAACAAAATAAGAGTGCTAATCTGAATAAGCTGTTTTGTAAGGACTGTTAAGCATAGATAAACTTAAAATGAGAAGTAGCTATATCTAAGTTAAATGTAGCACATAATATGAAGATCATGCCACCCAAAAATGAGCTTCTAATTCATTATAGAACTTTAGATATGGTAAAAATGGTGAATATGAAAATAAAAATCAGATTTTGAGAATTAATGTTTATTATTATTATATAAGAACTCAAATTTTATTATATAAAATGTAAAATAAAAACCCACTAACTTATAGAATTTATTTATATAAATATGTAAAAGGTTAATTAAATGGATAAATTATATAAATGGTAGTGGAATAATACTTATAAGTAATAAAAACTATAAACTTGAGTTTTACGACTTTTTCGTCTATTACCGTAAAATTAACGTTTTTCGCCAATTAAAACTTAGACGATCAAACCCGTCTAATGTAAAGTTTTTAAAAGTCATATACTGATATATAAGTAACTAATACAAGTAAAAACCGATAAAACCCGAACTATAGGACATACGGACATTAACGAGCTAACTAAACATATTGGACTAATAATTGGACTAAATAAGATAAATACTTATAAAAAGAACTTATTGGGCTTAACCCATTTGGGCCCAACATGGAAAGTATATATACTGATAATATAGGTATAAAATGGATTAAAACAAGTTAAAGAACTTATACTAAGCTTATTGGACTTAAAATAGGTAAATAGATAAAACTAGTAAACTAGTAAAAAGTTACCAAAACGTAAACACTAAAATGAGTAAACAAGGATATATAAACCCACTTGATCATCATCATATGTACAAAAATCATCATATGTATATTGTTATTTTGATGAAAGTCATTGGACAAAGTCTAAGACCGATTATTATTTATATAGGTTTCCGTGACCGAAGCACGCCCGTAGCCGATAACCCGCCTTTCATTATCAACGTGAGTTCATAGCCTCGCACTCTTTTAAATGTTTTATAAAATGATTTGTAAACCCGCGAGGGAGATAACATGCTAGATTTTTGATAAAAATAGAACACAAGTAGTCCCGATGGTATGCTTAATGATATGGACCTGAATGATGCTATGACCCTATAAACGAGACAAAAAGGATTATTAGTAGTTAGGTTATGTCACTTAAAGTCCCATTAGCATGAATTGTGAACTACCGAGATTTGGTAGACGCTTATGCATTTGATAGTACTATTTGGGGACGATCACCCCAGTTCGCGCCTTGACGGTTGATCGCCGTCGTACCACATTGATTGGTAAGCGAATTTATGTATGAGAAGATTCCATAGCGTGATTTTTGTGACGAAACGCTAACTTAGATGGGCAAATTGTTTGTCGGGTTCGCGGCCCGCTGTTTTCATAGTAAGGTAACAATGTCATGCGGCTAATAATAATCCTAAAACCTATATACAAAACGATAAAGACGCTAATAACGATGAATATATTACCTATCATGGTAATATAGAGGCTACGGTCTCATGGACGGTTTAAGATGTATGCTTGATTTATATATTGCCTGACTAGCAATATGAGGACTTACTTCCGATATTATACTTGTGTTTTGATTTTAACGATTGTTTTATATAACGGTTTTTATTAAACTCTATGAATTTACTCGGCATTCGCTGATATGATTTTTGCATGTTTTTATCTCAGGTGCTTGAAGGTAATCCGGATGGAGATCGACTCTGATGGCCCACATATTATTAAAAATGTTCATTCGATCTATGTTTTGTAAACTTAATGACCTGTATAATTTGGGACATGTTGTACACTTTAAAACTTTTTATCGAATGAATGTTTGTTAAACCTTGTAGAACCATTTTTATGTGTTGTCTATGATTGGAGTTATTGTGCTATCCCGTAACACTCTGAAAGACCCTTCCGCTGTACCGATACGAAAAATGAGTGTGTTACAGTTTGGTACCAGAGCTCTCGTTATAGAGAACAAAAGATTTTAGAAACCAAGGTTTTGAACAAAACTTTTCAAAATCTTTTGACAATGAACATTTAAGAAAATATTTGAAAAATCTTTTGACTATAACGGTGCCAGAGATCTCCGACGTTACCAACAAGCCCTATTGAGAAGATATATATTTTGATATATATAATTTAATTTATATATATGTATATATCGTGATTTCATTATGTAATTGTTTAACTAGTATGTAATCCTAATACGAGATATATATATAAATGCAGATTGTCATGGCTGACCCTAATATTCCTATAGAAAACCATGTTATTCCCGAACCTAATGTAGATGATGATCCTTATTTAGACTTAGTAGATTATGATATGGATGATGAGGAGGAACCATTTGAGGATCCCGAGCCCGAGTTAGGACTAGGAGATCAGATTGCTCCTTAGGTTGAATTGGTAGAGAATGAGATTGAGAATGTTGATATAGAGAATGATGATGAGATTGGGTTAGACAATCTAGATGATGAGATTGACGACGAGGATGTCGAGGAGGATGTAGGTATAGATGTTGAGGTCGATGATGATGAGGAAGCCGAGCTTATTTATCCTTATGATGTTCCAGAGGGCGAGCCTTTGCCCCCACCAGTTTATTTGTCTGATTCTGAGGTTGAGCTACCTAGGGATGAAATGTCTGAATCGTCTGAATCTGATTCTGAATCAGAGGAGGATGAGGATGATAATGCACCTGACGGTACTGATGGTATTGCTACTCGTAGATGTGAGATTGGAGAGTCGTCTAGTGCTCGAGAGGCTACTCATATTGATGGTCTTGCACCATGGGCCTTGAGACGTGATCTAGATGCTTCCCGTGTTAAGAGTTGTATGACAGAGGTTGGATTAGGTGTTGTTCAGACTCAGGTTGCTTATTTGGAGTCGAAGACTAAGGTTGGCGAGAAAGAGCGAGAATTGCTTAGTTTGGATTTGACTGATGTAGAGCGTGGTTTGAATGAGGCTTTTAGGAGGTTAGCGGTGTTAGAAAGTGGTGAGTTTGCTGCTATGAAGAGAAAGGTTAATTCTATGGAGATTCAGTTGAATGTAGCTCGTGCGATGCGTGAGAAAGCTGAGAAGGAGTTGAATATATCTGTGGGCTGGAACAGTAGATTTTATGCTGACATGGTTGAAAGAGGAGTGATCCGTAAGCGCCCAGCTGAAGATGTGTCTAGTGATCGTCCGACGAAGATACAGAAGACGATGGATGATGGACCATCTGGCGGTTCTCAGTAGACCAATCTGTATTTAGTAGTGACCTTTATATCTTTTGTGCTTTTGTAGCTGTGACTGAACTGACTTGTTAGTAGTAGACTTGGCATGAATTTTGAGTGTATATAGTGCTAGAACTTTGATATGGGATATAACTAAGACAATACTTTTGTTTCAAATCGAATGAAATATGTATCTTGTCTTGAATTCCATATTTTGCCTTATTTGTATCTTGATTATGAATTCAATCCATATTATATGAATCCTTGTTGGGTGAATGCTTAATACTTTGAAATTGTGAAATTATAGAACTATGCCGCCCAAGAAGGCTGTGACTGAGGATGATGTACGTAGGATTATTACGGAGCAAGTTACCGCATCTATGACTGAATTTATGGCAAATGCTAGAAATGAAGCTGGCGGTAGTGAAGCTGGCGGTAGTGGAGCTGACGGTAATGGAGCTGGCGGTAGTGGAATTGGCGGTACTAATGTGAATGTGAATGCTAATAATGTGAATGCTAATGCTGGAGGAAATGTAGGAGGACTTGGAGCTAATGCACCTGAAGTTGGTGGCTGTACTTATGTGACGTTCATGAAGTGTGAACCTCTACCTTTTAATGGAACTGAAGGTGTTGTAGGATTAAGCAAGTGGATTGAGAAGATTGAGTCGGTGTTTCGGATTAGTAAGTGTAAGGAGGAAGATAAGGTGACTTTTGCTATGGCTACACTTAAAGGTCGTGCGTTGACTTGGTGGAACGGGAGAATTGCTTTCATGGGTCTTGATGCTGCTAATGCTACTCCTTGGGCTGAAATTAAGAAGTGGATGACTTTGGAGTTTTGTCCTCGTAGCGTGATCATTAGGTTAGAACAGGAGTTGATTCATTTGAGAAAGAAAGGTGTGGACATTGATAGTTACACAAACCGATTCCATGAGTTGGCCTTGCTATGTCCTCGATTGGTTGAAACCGAAGAGATCCGAATTGAACAATATATTAAAGGGTTGACCAGGAATATCCGGGGGGACGTGACATCATATAAACCACTGACCATTGATGATGCTGTTCGAATGGCTTACCAACTCATTGGACAGATAATTCAGGATAGGGAAGATGAAGCCCGTGTTGGTGAGAAAAGAAAGGGTGACGGTGATCGTGTAGATAGAGGTGATAATAGGAAGAATTTCAATCGCCGTCAGAACCAGAGAGAGGGGAATGCAAATGCTCTTACCAACAATACACCGCGCAACGATGATAGATGTCCTATGTGTGGCAACAAGAGGCATGCTGGCGATTACTGGAAGTGCCGAAATTGCGGAAAGCTTGGACACAAGGTTGAAAGGTGTAAGAAAGGAACCATTTGCTTCAACTGTAATGAAGAAGGTCATAGGAAATCAGAATGCCCCAAGTTGAAAGCGATTGTACCTGGAAGAAACCCCCAGGGTGGTATCTATCAACTTGGAACAATTGAGGTGAAGAAAGAGGATCTGAATGTCGTTACCGGTACGTTTTTACTCAACAATCATTATGTTGTTGCTTTATTCGATTCGGGTGCTGATAGGAGCTTTGTATCCACTAAATTTAGCGCCCTTATTGACATTGAACCTGTTGAGATAAGTACCAGTTACGAGGTGGAATTGGCTAATGGTAAATTAGTGAAAACTAATAAGCTATTAGAAGGATGCTCTCTAAATCTCTTAAACTATTCCTTTCCGATTGATTTGATGTTGATAGAATTAGGTAGTTTTGATATTATTATTGGTATGGATTGGTTGTCGTTGAATAATGCTACTATTTTATGTGGAGAGAAGAAGGTAAAGATTCCTCTTAGGAATAGGACGTTAGTAATTGATGGTAATCGAGGTGAATCCCGTTTGAAAATCGTTTCATGTGTTAAAGTCCAAAAGTACATCAGGAACGGTTGTGAGTTATTCTTAGCTCAAGTGACCGGGAATGAGTCTAGGGAGAAATGATTGGAAGATGTACCTATTATTCGTGAATTTCCTGAGGTATTTCCTAAAGATTTACCCGGACTTCCACCAATAAGGCAAGTAGAGTTTCGAATCGATTTAATTCCTGGTGCTGCACCGGTGGCACGTGCGCCTTACCGATTAGCCCCTACTGAATTAAAGGAGTTATCTGAGCAACTTAAGGAGTTGTTTGATAAAGGTTTTATTCGACCGAGCTCGTCTCCTTGGGGAGCTCCAGTCTTGTTCGTTAAGAAGAAGGATGGATCTTTCCGTATGTGCATTGATTATAGGGAACTGAAGAAGTTGACAATTAAAAATCGATATCCTTTACCTAGGATTGATGATTTGTTTGGTCAACTGCAAGGATAGTGTGTATTCTAAGATAGATTTGCGGTCAGGATATCACCAACTTCGCGTCCGTGAAGAAGATATTCCTATAACTGCATTTAGAACTCGTTATGGACACTATGAATTTCAAGTAATGCCATTTTGGTTAGCTAACGCACCTGCGGTTTTCATGGACTTAATGAATCGAGTGTGCAAGCCCTACTTGGATAAATTTGTGATTGTGGATATTCTGATCTATTCTAAGAATGAAGATGAACATAGAGAACATTTGAGGATTGTTTTGAAATTGTTGAAGGATGAAAAGTTGTATGCTAAGTTTTCGAAATGTGATTTCTGGTTAGATTCTGTGCAATTTCTTTGTCATGTGATTAACAAAGATGGAATTCATGTTGATCCTGCAAAGGTTGAAGCTATTAAGAATTGGTCTGCACCGACAACGCCAACGGAAGTGCGACAGTTCTTAGGATTGGCTGGCTATTATAGGCGATTCATTAAAGAATTTTCTTTGATAGCTAAACCCTTGACTAAGCTTACCCAGAAGAATAAACCTTTCATTTGGGGAAGTGATGAAGATGGAGCATTTCAGACATTGAAGCAAAAATTATGTAGTGCGCCAATCTTATCATTACCCGACCGGAGTGAGGATTTTGTAGTGTATTGTGATGCATCTCTTAGAGGCTATGGAGCTGTTTTGATGCAGAGAGAGAAAGTGATAGCTTATGCTTCTAGGCAATTAAGGAAGAGTGAGGAGAATTATACTACTCATGATCATGAGTTAGGAGCTGTAGTCTTTGCTCTTAGGTTGTGGAGACATTATCTGTATGGCACCAAGTGTACGGTATTCACCGATCACAAAAGCCTACAGTATATTCTCGACCAGAAGGAATTGAACATGAGGCAACGAAGATGGATAGAGTTGTTAAGTTATTATGATTGTGATATAAAATATCACCCACGAAAAGCCAATGTTGGTGCCGATGCGTTAAGTAGGAAAGATAGAGAGCCTATCAGGGTGCGTTCTCTAGTCTTGACCGTGCACAATAATTTGCCTGAGCAAATTAGAAATGCGCAAATAGAAGCTTGTAAGAAGGAAAATTTTGTTAATGAAGGGTTCCGAGGAGAAGGAGATCCTTTAGAGGTTAGAGCTGATGGAGTGAAATGCTTAAGAGGTCATATGTGGATACCTAAGTTTGGAGGCTTAAGAGACTTGATTATGTTAGAATCACATAAATCTAAGTATTCCATTCATCCGGGATCTGATAAGATGTACCATGATTTGAAGAAGTTGTACTGGTGGCCGAATATGAAAGCTGATATTGCTATGTATGTTCTTCAATGCTTGACTTGTGCTAGAGTTAAAGCCGAACATCAAAAGCCATCAGGACTACTTCAACAGCCAAAGATTCCTGAATGCAAGTGGGAGCGAATTACGATGGACTTTATCACCAAGCTTCCTAGAACATCATCTGGAAACAACTCGATTCGGGTTATTGTCGACAGACTGACAAAATCAGCACACTTCATTCCGGTTAAAGAGCAGTTCTCACTGGAGAAGTTGACTCGTATATACCTTGAGAATGTTGTATGCAAGCATGGAGTGCCTGTATCGATCATTTCAGATCGAGATCCTAGATTCGCATCGAATTTTTGGAAATCTCTCCAAAGATCTTTGGGAACGAATCTCGACATGAGCACTGCTTATCACCCCCATACTGATGGGCAGAGTGAAAGGACGATACAAACACTGGAAGATATGTTGAGAGCTTGTGTATTAGATTTTGGTAAGAATTGGGATAAACATTTGCCGTTAGCAGAGTTTTCGTATAACAATAGTTACCATTCTAGTATTAAGGCTGCACCGTTTGAAGCTTTGTATGGTAGGAAGTGTAGATCTCCTGTATGTTGGAGTGAAGTTGGGGATACCCAGCTCACGGGACCGGAATTGATCCGGGAGACTACGGAGATGATAGTTCAGATTAAGAATAGGTTATTGACTGCCCGTAGTAGACAGAAAAGTTACGCGGATGTGCGGCGGAAGCCAATGGAGTTTAAAGTGGGTGACCAAGTAATGTTAAAAGTATCGCCATGGAAAGGCGTTGTCAGATTTAGAAAGCGAGGGAAATTGAATCCCCGTTATATTGGACCTTTTAAGATTTTATCTAGAGTAGGTCCGGTGGCTTACAAACTAGAGTTACCCCAAGAACTTCATGGTGTTCACAACACATTCCATGTATCTAATCTGAAGAAATGTCTAGCAGTGAGTGATGAGAAAATTTCATTAGATAAGGTTCAAATAGATGGGAAGTTGCATTTTATCGAAGAGCCTGTAGAAGTTATGGACCGTGAGGTAAAACAACTGAAACAAAGTCGGATACCTATTGTCAAGATCCGATGGAATTCAAAGCATGGACCGGAGTATACTTGGGAACGAGAGGATGAAATGTGGAAGAAATATCCGCACCTCTTCGATTTCAATAAGAAACGGACATCCAAATGAAATGGATCACGAGGACGTTGATCCCTTTTAGGAGGAAAAGCTGTGACAATCTAACATTTAAACTAGTGAAATATTTTCTCGTATAATATTTTGAAACTTATTTTTGTGTTGGTTGACGAACTCACAATTTACGGATTTAAATTTGGGCTTACGTGCATAATTTGGTGTCCTTTAAGACTAAACCAGAAACCTTAGGATTACGTATTTACGTTTTTGAACTCCGTTTTTGATGAGACAATTTTTATTGGATTCGTTTTGTGACGTTGATTCATAATTTATAAAAACGTTTTTCGTGAAATTACCCGAGGGCACGCAAATCGAGAAAACTAGAATCGAGGAATACCCGTAAACTAGTGAGATGGGACAAAATACATTGTCCCACCCCACTAGCTTAAACGGGACGGCACATGACACCACATCTAAGGATGTGGCATCATGTTAGCTAACTAGTTACAAGTGTAACTAAGCTTACACCTTAAGCTTACTCTTTCCACTTCCACTAGCTAAAACCATCAACACTTCTCATTTCTATCTTTCCATACATGCAAACCAACACAAAAATCTCTCAAAACCTTCACCATTGTCGTCCACTTTTAAGCTACAAACACCCCTTTTGATCTTTTATAGCCATGAAATACATGTTATCTAGCTCTATCATGGAGTTATCTTGAAGCCTTGATCATTTGGTGGCCATATTAACAACATAGGAGGTGATTTGCTTGTGTCCTAGGGCTGATTTCTCAACTATTGTTCTTGGTGTTTGATGATCTTGAAGTTACTTGTGGTGTTCATCAAGTTCTTGTCTTCCAAAAACAAGAAATACACTTGGTTGGTAAAGAAGATCATCCTCTCCATTTTCTCTTGTTATTTTTGTAAAGAACAAATGTATTTTCTTTCTTATTTTATATGTATATGATGTATATATGATGATAAAAATGTTGTGTGGGGATCAAGTGTTGATAAATATGCTTAAAAAGGTTAATAACTATAAGAAATAAGGCTAAAATCTTGATTATTTAGTTGGCTGTATAAACAAAGTATATAACTAAAACTTGAACTGATAAACTTGCATGGTATGATCCATTTACAGTAAGTACAAGATGTTATACACATGTGAGAGTTGGTCATGCAATGGAATCAATATAATGAGTGAGATATGCTCAAAACAAAATAAGAGTGCTAATCTGAATAAGCTGTTTTGTAAGGACTGTTAAGCATAGATAAACTTAAAATGAGCAGTAGCTATAGCTAAGTTAAATGTAGCACATACTATGAAGATCATGCCACCCAAAAATGAGCTTCTAATTCATTATAGAACTCTAGATATGATAAAAATGGTAAATATGAAAATAAAAATCAGATTTTGAGAATTAATGTTTATTATTATTATATAAGCACTCAAATTTTATTATATAAAATGTAAAATAAAAACCCACTCACTTATAGAATTTATTTATATAAATATGTAAAAGGTTAATTAAATGGAATAATACTTATAAGTAATAAAAACTATAAACTTGATTTTTACGACTTTTTCGGCTATTACCGTAAAATTAACGTTTTTCGCCAATTAAATCTTAGACGATCAAACCCGTATAATGTAAAGTTTTTAAAAGTCATATACTGATATATAAGTAACTAATACAAGTAAAAGCCGATAAAACCCGAACTATAGGACATACGGACATTAACGAGCTAACTAAACATATTGGACTAATAATTGGACTAAATAAGATAAATACTTATAAAAAGAACTTATTGGGCTTAACCCATTTGGGCCCAACATGGAAAGTATATATACTGATAATATAGGTATAAAATGGATTAAAACAAGTTAAAGAACTTATACTAAGCTTATTGGACTTAAAATAGGTAAATAGGTAAAACTAGTAAACTAGTAAACAGTTACCAAAACGTAAACACTAAAATGAGTAAACAAGGATATATAAACCCACTTGATCATTATCATATGTACAAAAATCATCATATGTATATTGTTATTTTTATAAAGTCATTGGACAAAGTCTAAGACCGATTATTATTTATATAGGTTTCCGTGACCGAAGCACGCCCGTAGCCGATAATCCGCCTTTCATTATCAACGTGAGTTCATAGCCTTACACTCTTTTAAATGTTTTATAAAATGATTTGTAAACCCGCGAGGGAGATAACATGCTAGATTTTTTATAAAAATAGAACACAAGTGATAGTTGTAGAAATACGTCTTTTAGGAAAAAGAACGTAAATAGGGTAAGCGTGCACGACGATTTAGGAAAACCGTGTGTGAATGACCCTAAAAGTGAGTTCGTTCTCGAGGAGGTATAGGTGTTGTGAATTAACTTGTATTTCTTTGAGATTAATATTGAGAAGATGGAATGACGGTTTCTTGGAAATTACACTATGACGTAAAAAAAACGAAAACGTAAAACCGTAGAAAATTCACTAAAATTAAAAATTATTAAAACCAAAAACAAAATCAAGAAAAAGATTAAAAAGACTAAAACAAGTCTAAAATAATATAAATAAAGACAAAAATCCAATAAAGATATTTTTAAAACCTTTTATTAATTAAATAATTAATTTCAAATGCTAATTAAAGCCCTAAAATTAAATTTAACTAATTCAAATGTCAAAAATATGATTTTATTGAACAATTACTTAACTTATATTATTAGAAGACTAAAAAGTAATTTTCTAAAAATTAAAACCTATTAAAACTATTTTTAAAACTCTAAAAATGATTAAAAATGATTAAAACCTAATTAAACTTAAAATAATTATAAAAATAAATCTAAAAGTGATAAAAAATAATCTAAAAATGGAAATAGTCCTAATTAATGACAAAGAACCTAAGAAAAATGAAAAATAAAGAAAAAGAAAATTTTGAAAATTAAATAATAATAAAATAATACAAAAAAAATAAAAGTTACTTAGTTGCGCCGCAACGTTTTTTTCTTGCGCCGCAACTAGTGTTGCGAGATCACCAAGATCAGCAGCACCTTCAGTTGCGCCGCAATGCTTCTGTCTTGCGCACAAACTTGTATGACGGACTGGATGTTTTCTGATGAACCAAACAAGGGCACACTTGTGCACTTTTGATGCCAAGAGGAGCTTGGTAATGAGCTTGTTTGATGGTATTTTGGATCAATTGGGGCACCCTTGAGCTTGATGAAGCACAAGGAGTCAATAACACACAAATTAAACACCAAACACACCACAAAAATGATCAAATCAAGCACAAGATTTATGAAAATAAGCAACTTATGGCATTCACAGATTTTTGACAACCTTTTACCTTTTAAACCACACAAGTTTGTCACCAAATTGTCTAATAACACTTACCAACTAGTTAACAATTTGTCTCAATCCTTTTTAAACCATCTAACACCTAACTAAATGCCAATCTATGATTATCACCCTGCTAAAACCTATTGCCAAACACCACTTTAATTTCTGAAAACCAACTTTTAACATACCAACATGCTTACAAAAGCTACCAAATTGATTCCAAGTGCATCTAATCATGTAAACATACACACTAGAACACAAATCATGCAATATAAACACACTTAATCACCAAATCACTTAAGATCATATAAACTACTATTTTTTGAAAATTTCAAAGGAACAAGGAAGATACCTTAGGGCTTTAACATCCAAAGCCCTAGAGGGTGTATAACCCTCCTCCAATCCAACCCGGGTTGGAGCTGAACTAAATCAACAAGCCTTCAACCTATTTGAACACAAATCAAAGAAAACACAATTCAAGCTTACAATATTCTTTTTTTTTTCTTTTCTTTTTAAAACTTTACCAAAACTTATCAAACTTCTTAAAAACGTTTCTATTAACACTATAACACCAATTAATCAAAACCTCTTAACACCAAAAACCTTTTGAGAAGATTTTACCAAAATCTCTCAAAATCTCAAAACCTTAAACAACTTTGAAAATCAAAGTTGCTTAACCAAATAAAAGTGTGGAACTCAGAATTAAGCTTAACACAAAACTCAACTTTTAAAAACAATAAAAAAGGAATTACACTTGAATATTTCAAAAACCAAACTTTTTATTTCTTTAAAAAGGTATTACATGTGCAAGCTTAAAAACTGGAACAAAGGGATCACCACATCTTGGGTCTCCTTTTATAGAGCTTATAGAACATCCTAGAAGCATAAAAAACTAAACCCTAATCATAAGAAAATCCCAAATGTGCCCTTGAATGGTTTTGAGTGCATTTTGTCCTCTCATTTGATCTTGGCCTTTAAATTTTGCTTTGTGAGCAAGCATAGCATCTTGGACGTCCATTTTGCCACGTCATGATGCTTGGGGGCTAAGGAATGATGTGATTGGTGGATTGGGGAATTGGGGGTTTGGTGCACATGAGTGGGATGCAGGTTTTTAGGAGTGGGTTGAGTTTTGGCATGTGTGAATTAAGTGTGTGAGAGTTTAATTGAGATTTACCCAAGTTTAAGTGAAGGTAAATTCTGGGGAAGTAAAAATGATGAACAGTGGTCCATTGATCCGAAAATAGGGGAAGAGAACATGTTAGGCGCATTTTTTGTTCAAATGTTTCAGGTTTGTCACTTTTGGTCCTTGGTTTTTGGTTTTTTTGGCTTTTAAAGATTTCCAGCCCTAAAACTTGCATCCCTTTGATAATAACTTTCATCACTTGACAATTTTGGCACAAACTTTCCATAAAGATATTTCAAAGGCAATTTTTGTCATTTGGTGATTTTTCAAGGACTAATCTTGGACAATTTGATCTTCAAAGGTCTTCAATGAGTCTTCCACTTGTTGAGGGACCATTATTGGCAATTTGAATTGTTGAGGGACTAATCTTGCCATTTCTTCAAAGTTGAAGGACCTTTTTGCAATTTTGACAAACTTAAGGGACCAAACTTGTAATTATTAATATACAAGGGTTTTAAGTGTCATTTCTTCATTCATTGAGGATCAATCTTGTTTTGTCTTCAAGTCTTCAAGGGTATTTGATGAAAATTCCATGATTAGGGCCCGGTTCTTTGTACGGCTTCGTTTCTCGTGTTCGTTTTTCCTTGATTCTTGTGATCTTTTGTCTTTTTCACGATATCCATACCTAAAATACACAAGTAAACAAACACAAGCATATATATGGTATTTTATGACATTTTAGTGTATTTAAAGCCCGAAAAGAACGATGAGATCATGTATAAATGCCATCTCATCACTCCCCCATACTAAGCCATTGCCGTGCCCTCACGCAATGCTAAGAATAAAGTATCAAAGCATCACCAAAGTTCAATTTTATTAACCTTTATTGAAGAGTAAAAGACTTGCAACATACTACGAGAATGTGTAAAGACATAATGTATGATTTTCATCACCAAAAGTTGACTTTTAGGGTCAAAGAATAGAAACAAGTTAATGTCCCTTAGAGTAAATTTCGTCATCCTTGATTGTCGTACATTCCATGCTAAGTGCAAAAACAAGATCATTGTTGGTACAAGTCACAATGCTAACACTACTCATACGTTCAAATTGTGTAATACTTTTTCTCCCCGCAATCCTAGTTATTATAAAAGGAAATGGGTTACTAGCATTTTTTTATCTACTTGTCATGGATCACAAGTGATTCATATTGCCTTATTCAAGTAGTTATTAGTCCGAAAGCAAAGTAGCACGATTTGATCAATAGTTAGCCGAAGGACAAAATCTTTTAAAACGGCTTCTCGTGTATCTCCTTAAGTTCATATCTTGGCATAACTCGTTTCACGATTTGAGACCTTTCTCGGACCGATATTTGGCATGTACTTCATACTTCAAATCTTGGGAAGACGTTCTCGAAATTATGGTCTTCTCTTCATATATTTGGAATTTCTTCACTTGACGTTTTTGAGAGATTCTTCATATAGGACCACGACTTCATCATTTTTCTTCAATCTTTACTTTGGATTTTGATATACAACGATCCGCCTCCTTTTCGGACTTGGATATATTTATCCTCATACCTTGTTAGGGTCTTTTTGGATAGACTTTCTCCATTCTTTAGGGGAGTAATAGCTTCTCGTCGTGTGTCTCGATCCTTCATATTGATTTTGGAACAATGATACTTCACATCATCTTTGGATCTTTAGCAAAAATAGAGCTCCTCATGCCTTGTTAGGGCCTTTTTGGATGATCGCCAATCTTCGCGTCCCGTTTCAATAAGTTATGCCTTGGCTATGAACTCTATTCAACCCCGAGCAACTTTTAAACGATCTTGCGCTAGAGGCTAAGTAACCTTTCAAACCGTACGACCTTACTTATTGCAATTATGTTTTATTCCTAATGCATTGATCTTATGGGAAGAAAAAGCCACAATTAAAAACATATGAGTTTTTGAAAGAACACTTCCATGTTCTACGTTTAGCATGATCACTTGTCTAACTCTATCATTTCTCGTTCTTCACTATTTAAAGACCTCTAATTAAAGAGACTCGTGAATACTTAGCCATGCAAGTCAAAATTAAGCCAAATTTGGATTAGCTTTCATTAAGACTATATCAAATCAAAGTTTTGGGTTTTCAAGCCACCTATAGGATCTTGCACTTTCTTGGACTTTTTCAAGTTTAGAGAATGCGTTTTATAGTTCCCTTGATAAGTGACTTTCTAGAATCAATTATAGGAACTTGCGAAAAGTTCTTGTTCTTAACCCGAATGAATTAAGACTTTCGCGTTTTAAAGCTCCCTATATAAAAGTCTAGCAAAACTTGAATTGAGCGGGTTAAGGAATGTAAATGGCTCCAAATGCCCATCAAGTCAAAAATTAACTCTTATTCTACCCATCGGAAAATATACATTCGTGTCTTAAAAACACTTATGAAAACTACGAAAAATTTTAAAATTTGGCCATTTTTAGCCTTATTAGCAAAACAAAACATTGAAAATTGGAAAACGTGAGGGCGTAGCAAAGCAAGTACCTATTCACCCCCCCATACTAAAAGTAAACATTGTCCTCAATGTTTCGAGTCTAAAGGTGGAGCACCCCCATACTAGAGACGAAGAATCGAATGCTTAGGATCTAGCATGGAAAGGGTGATCAACAATATATCTAAAGCCGTTTATTAATTATGCTAAAAGATAATTGTTAGAACAATAAAGGATATGTCATGGATTCGTGAAAAACTTCTTCAAACGAACGATGGAGGCTCACGTAAACGAACACGAGAGTCTTCAATCGTAGATGATGATGATCTAGATAACACAATCACAAACAACCACGAGACAACGAGTTGGAAGGGTACAAGTCCCCTTATTAGTGAACATAAAAAGCATAAAGATAAGCATGGGATCTCCCCCACGAGGCACCTCGTTTTTGATTACCGAGTCATGAGCTCGACTCGATCCCCTCAAAATGTGAACATTTAGGGATATCATGGTGTGGTCAAAGGGGCTTACATGATAAACAAAGCCCAAAAAGCAACCGGTATAAAGGACTAAGTCCTTAAGTGATGCAAAATACCGGGGTCGAAGATGGCGTTCTCGTTTCCATTGGGAAAACAAATTAACACCACTCCAACATGTGCCAAAAACTCAAAGAGTTTGAAGAAAAGAGATGAGAAGTAGAAGGGTGAGACAATTGGTAAGACAAACGTTTGAGCTACTCGAGGTAGACTCGCACCAAGCAAATAGAAAGATTTTCCATTTATTGCATCGGTGGAAGACCGAGATTTCCCTTTACATGAAATTCCGGGATCGAATATCTCGTCCTCGGTGGACAAGGATGAGGGAACATAAGGGGCTTCCCCCATACTAGAACCACACAAAACATCGTCAAAAGGAGTAGACGAGTTTGTAGCACTCAAATCACGTGGTGATGACGGAGTTAGATTTGTAGAAAAATCAATTAAATCACATTTAAGATCATTTCCTTTTTTATCTTTTGAACTCTCCTTATGAAAACCCTTTTTAATTATGTCGAAAATGTTCGGTGTTTCTAAGACGATGTTAGTTACACTAAAAATTCTCACATTTTGAAACTGTTTTGGTTTTGGTGGTGGCAAGTTCTCAAAACGTTTATCGACGAAGAAAACCTCCCCATCGGGGTCAACATATTCATCATCCGAAAGATCTTCCGAAGAAACCGGCAACTTATCAACACTTTTCAAGAATGAATGGTCGAGATGAGGTGAAGGATTTTTCGATTCAAGTATTGATGGTTTCTTCTTTGTAGGCTTAGCACTCATAACCTCCACCGGCGGAGGAAATGGTAAATTGTTTTTGGAGACATTCCCTAAAATTCTTGGTGAAAATTCTTTGCAAATGACATTGGTCGAGTCACCATGGTTTAAAGTTGCAATAGAATATACATGAGAAAGATTGGAGTTTTGTGTTGCATTGATGACAAGTTCTTCTTCATTGAAACGAAGGGTGATTTTACGAGCATGAACATCGATAAGTGCTCTTGCTGTATCCAAAAATGAACGACCCAATATGAGAGGAACTTTTCGATCTATAGGAATGTCTACAACGATAAAGTCAACGGGATAGTAAAACTTTCCGACTTTAACAAAAACGTCCTCGGCTACTCCACATGCCATGATCGTAGAATGATCGGCCATCTCGATGGACATGTTCGAAGGAGTAAGAGCCGGAAGCGAAAGCGATTTGAAAATCTCGAGAGGCATTAAATTAATACTAGCGCCAAGATCGGCCAAGGCGTAGCATTCCTCCATATCTTGAATAGCACACGGAATCAAAAATTTACCGGGATCACCGACTTTTTGTGGTATGCGGCTTAGAAAAACCGATGAACAACTAGATGATTGTTGTAACTTCTCTTTGTTGTTAAGCATACTTTTGAAGTTTGCGGCGAATCGAGGCATCATGATTAGAGCATCGGCAAAACTTATGTTAAAATGCAAATCACGAAACATTTTCATAAATAGCTCAAATTGATAATTGTTCCTTTCTTGTGCTTTCTCTTTGTTTCGTCTCGAAGGGTAGGGTAAAGGTGGTGTGGGTTGGTCATTAGGCAACGGCCTTGGAATCTCGGGTTCCACAATTGGTATTGGTGTAACCGTAGGTGTGGTATGAGCGGTACTTCGTGGGATTGTAATGTGCTCCTTTTCGACCATCACCTCGGGTTCTTTCTCGATTTCCTTCTCCGTAGAAGTACTTGGACGAGAGATTGGTTCCTTGAAAGTTTTACCACTTCGTGTAGTAATAACCTTCATTTCTCCCTTCGGGTTTGCAATGGTATCACTAGGAAGACCACCCGAAGAAGAGGGCTTACACATGATTGCTTCGAACATCTTAGCCATTCGGTCCTCAAATTTTGATTGCCTAGCATCCGCTTTCAATAACTCTTGCTTAATCTCATGTTGTCCTAATTCCATCTTTTGTTGGTTTTGTTGAAGACGTTGGACATTTCCTTCCATTTTGTTTGCATGAGTTTTAAGTTCATTAGCAAGTTCATTTTTAAGCTCGTTTTTCAACTCGGACCTTAAGCTAATCATCTCACGTTGCATATTATCAAATTTAGCATCATTTGCTTTAGCATAATCTAAAAATTCTCCTTGCAAATTTTTCGTGTGAGCATTTTGAAAACCTTGTGTAGTGTTTTGAAAATCACGGTTTTGGTTTTGATTAGAGATTTGTCCATTCCCACTTTGATAATTCCCTTTGTTGTAATTGCGTGTGTTGCCTTGGTAATTACCTTGGTTGTTGTTTCGATAATTATTAGCATTTTGATTTGGTGGAGCTTGATTTTGGCGGGAACCTTGGCCGTTTTGGTTGTAAGTTCCCGTTGCTACGTAAGCACTCGAAGTGTTACCATCCGCGGTAATGCACTCGGATAAATCATGAGCTCCTCCACACGATAAACAACTCTTAGCAACCGCTTTAACCGAAGCGGAATTGGAAGCTTCTTGAGCCTTCCAATGGGACATTAGATTAGCAAATCTATCAAAAAACCGATTTTCCTCATTAGCTTCATCATGTAAGGCATTAATGCTACGAGACGATTGTGATGACGATGACGAACCCATATTGGCAACACTCGGTGTGTTACGAGGGCTATAAACCTTAGATCGATTCTCAATGATTTGTAAAGCCTCATTTGTCGTCTTGCACAAAAAATTACCACCCGCGGCGGCATTCAAATAATCTCGTTCATGATCATTAAGCCCATTATAAAATGTATCAATTTGATGCAATTCCGAAAAATCATGGTGAGGACATTCATGCAACATCTCCTTAAATCGTTCCCATGCCATAGAAAAACTTTCATTGTTACGTTGCACAAATCGTGAAATCTCATTTTTTAAGTGTGTTGTTTTTGATGGTGGAAAAAACTTGTTCACAAACTTAGAGACGAGATCGGCCCATGTCAAAATCGAATTTGGCGGTTCTTTCTCGAGCCAAATTTTTGCGGGTCCATCCAACGAATATGGAAACAACATCATCTTAATGGCGTCATGCGGAACATCTTTGAATTTGCTAGTGGCGGTGAGACGGTTGAAATTCCTAATGTGGTAATGCGGGTTGTCTTTCTCGTGACCTCGAAATTTGTTTGCTTGTAGCATCGACATTAAACCCGTCTTAATCTCGAAATTCTCCGCAAGGATGGCGGGAATAACAATTGCCTCTCCAAAACCCTCGGTGGGTGCTTGTAGCAACTCCATCATAGTACGATTAGCCATTACGACTTCTTGTTCTACAATAGGTTCAACAATTGGAGGTTCTTCAACAATCAACGATCCTTGATTTGCTTGCTTTTGAAGACGTTTACGAGCTCGTTTTGCTTGATTACGAGTGATCATAAACTTCACGAAGAATGGGAGGTGAGCAAAGAAGATTCTTTTTGGTTGTTTTGTGGATTTTTAATTTTTTTGTGTTTTTGATGATATTTAATTTTTTTGGATTTTGATGTATCTTCGTAGACAACAATCTACAAAATCTCTCCTCGAATCAAACTCTTGATTAAAGAAGCCTCAAAGGAATGAAAACGATCACGTGGAGTGAACGCCTTCGAATGACTTTAGAACTTTGGTGAAAACCAAATTGTTCACGAGGGTTTAATCACAAAGAAAACCAAGCAAATATAGTATACGTATTAATACTTTGGGCGGCAAAACCCTCGATTAGCCTTCAATCTCAAAATACTCACAAGCAAGCGGGGAAACGAGGCGGCGCGAAGCACTTAAGAGCCTTTTTCCTTAGGGTATATTTTATAATACCCGCCTTATACCCACCTTATAGTTCGTATCTTTCAAAATCGAGCTTCTCGAAAGTATTTATCTATTTTTGCCTTTTCTTTTTGTTTGAGATTCGAATACAATGATCGAGTGATGAAATCCCGAATCAAGGTTGTGTTTTCACACTTTTGGAGATATTGTATTTTGGTTGTGATACTTAATACAATATATTAATAATATTCACAAAGAAAAACCGAGAAAACCGATAATACGTGTTAAGGGAGTTCCACTTAACACAAATACTATTTATGGATAATATCAAAAACAAAATTTTCCAAATTAAGACACGACACACCTCCCCGGCAGCGGCGCCAAAATGATAGTTGTAGAAATACGTCTTTTAGGAAAAAGAACGTAAATAGGGTAAGCGTGCACGACGATTTAGGAAAACCGTGTGTGAATGACCCTAAAAGTGAGTTCGTTCTCGAGGAGGTATAGGTGTTGTGAATTAACTTGTATTTCTTTGAGATTAATATTGAGAAGATGGAATGACGGTTTCTTGGAAATTACACTATGACGTAAAAAAAAACGAAAACGTAAAACCGTAGAAAATTCACTAAAATTAAAAATTATTAAAACCAAAAACAAAATCAAGAAAAAGATTAAAAAGACTAAAACAAGTCTAAAATAATATAAATAAAGACAAAAATCCAATAAAGATATTTTTAAAACCTTTTATTAATTAAATAATTAATTTCAAATGCTAATTAAAGCCCTAAAATTAAATTTAACTAATTCAAATGTCAAAAATATGATTTTATTGAACAATTACTTAACTTATATTATTAGAAGACTAAAAAGTAATTTTCTAAAAATTAAAACCTATTAAAACTATTTTTAAAACTCTAAAAATGATTAAAAATGATTAAAACCTAATTAAACTTAAAATAATTATAAAAATAAATCTAAAAGTGATAAAAAATAATCTAAAAATGGAAATAGTCCTAATTAATGACAAAGAACCTAAGAAAAATGAAAAATAAAGAAAAAGAAAATTTTGAAAATTAAATAATAATAAAATAATACAAAAAAAATAAAAGTCACTTAGTTGCGCCGCAACGTTTTTTTCTTGCGCCGCAACTAGTGTTGCGAGATCACCAAGATCAGCAGCACCTTCAGTTGCGCCGCAATGCTTCTGTCTTGCGCCGCAACTTGTATGACGGACTGGATGTTTTCTGATGAACCAAACAAGGGCACACTTGTGCACTTTTGATGCCAAGAGGAGCTTGGTAATGAGCTTGTTTGATGGTATTTTGGATCAATTGGGGCACCCTTGAGCTTGATGAAGCACAAGGAGTCAATAACACACAAATTAAACACCAAACACACCACAAAAATGATCAAATCAAGCACAAGATTTATGAAAATAAGCAACTTATGGCATTCACAGATTTTTGACAACCTTTTACCTTTTAAACCACACAAGTTTGTCACCAAATTGTCTAATAACACTTACCAACTAGTTAACAATTTGTCTCAATCCTTTTTAAACCATCTAACACCTAACTAAATGCCAATCTATGATTATCACCCTGCTAAAACCTATTGCCAAACACCACTTTAATTTCTGAAAACCAACTTTTAACATACCAACATGCTTACTAAAGCTACCAAATTGATTCCAAGTGCATCTAATCATGTAAACATACACACTAGAACACAAATCATGCAATATAAACACACTTAATCACCAAATCACTTAAGATCATATAAACTACTATTTTTTGAAAATTTCAAAGGAACAAGGAAGATACCTTAGGGCTTTAACATCCAAAGCCCTAGAGGGTGTATAACCCTCCTCCAATCCAACCCGGGTTGGAGCTGAACTAAATCAACAAGCCTTCAACCTATTTGAACACAAATCAAAGAAAACACAATTCAAGCTTACAATATTCTTTTTTTTTTCTTTTCTTTTTAAAACTTTACCAAAACTTATCAAACTTCTTAAAAACGTTTCTATTAACACTATAACACCAATTAATCAAAACCTCTTAACACCAAAAACCTTTTGAGAAGATTTTACCAAAATCTCTCAAAATCTCAAAACCTTAAACAACTTTGAAAATCAAAGTTGCTTAACCAAATAAAAGTGTGGAACTCAGAATTAAGCTTAACACAACACTCAACTTTTAAAAACAATAAAAAAGGAATTACACTTGAATATTTCAAAAACCAAACTTTTTATTTCTTTAAAAAGGTATTACATGTGCAAGCTTAAAAACTGGAACAAAGGGATCACCACATCTTGGGTCTCCTTTTATAGAGCTTATAGAACATCCTAGAAGCATAAAAAACTAAACCCTAATCATAAGAAAATCCCAAATGTGCCCTTGAATGGTTTTGAGTGCATTTTGTCCTCTCATTTGATCTTGGCCTTTAAATTTTGCTTTGTGAGCAAGCATAGCATCTTGGACGTCCATTTTGCCACGTCATGATGCTTGGGGGCTAAGGAATGATGTGATTGGTGGATTGGGGAATTGGGGGTTTGGTGCACATGAGTGGGATGCAGGTTTTTAGGAGTGGGTTGAGTTTTGGCATGTGTGAATTAAGTGTGTGAGAGTTTAATTGAGATTTACCCAAGTTTAAGTGAAGGTAAATTCTGGGGAAGTAAAAATGATGAACAGTGGTCCATTGATCCGAAAATAGGGGAAGAGAACATGTTAGGCGCATTTTTTGTTCAAATGTTTCAGGTTTGTCACTTTTGGTCCTTGGTTTTTGGTTTTTTTGGCTTTTAAAGATTTCCAGCCCTAAAACTTGCATCCCTTTGATAATAACTTTCATCACTTGACAATTTTGGCACAAACTTTCCATAAAGATATTTCAAAGGCAATTTTTGTCATTTGGTGATTTTTCAAGGACTAATCTTGGACAATTTGATCTTCAAAGGTCTTCAATGAGTCTTCCACTTGTTGAGGGACCATTATTGGCAATTTGAATTGTTGAGGGACTAATCTTGCCATTTCTTCAAAGTTGAAGGACCTTTTTGCAATTTTGACAAACTTAAGGGACCAAACTTGTAATTATTAATATACAAGGGTTTTAAGTGTCATTTCTTCATTCATTGAGGATCAATCTTGTTTTGTCTTCAAGTCTTCAAGGGTATTTGATGAAAATTCCATGATTAGGGCCCGGTTCTTTGTACGGCTTCGTTTCTCGTGTTCGTTTTTCCTTGATTCTTGTGATCTTTTGTCTTTTTCACGATATCCATACCTAAAATACACAAGTAAACAAACACAAGCATATATATGGTATTTTATGACATTTTAGTGTATTTAAAGCCCGAAAAGAACGATGAGATCATGTATAAATGCCATCTCATCAACAAGTAGTCCCGATGGTATGCTTAATGATATGGACCCGAATGATGCTATGAACCTATAAACGAGACAAAAAGGATTATTAGTAGATAGGTTATGTCACTTAAAGTCCCATTAGCATGAATTGTGAACTACCGGGATTTGGTAGACGCTTATGCATTTGATAGTACTATTTGGGGACGATCACCCCAGTTCGCGCCTTGACGGTTGATCCTCGTCGTACCACATTGATTGGTAAGCGAATTTATGTATGAGAAGATTCCATAGCGTGATTTTTGTGACGACACGCTAACTTAGATGGGCAAATTGTTTGTCGGGTTCGCGGCCCCCTGTTTTCATAGTAAGGTAACAATGTCATGCGGCTAATAATAATCCTAAAACCTATATACAAAACGATAACGACGCTAATAACGATGAATATATTACCTATCATGGTAATATAGAGGCTACGGTCTCATGGACGGTTTAAGATGTATGCTTGATTTATATATTGCCTGACTAGCAATATGAGGACTTACTTCCGATATTATACTTGTGTTCTGATTTTAACGATTGTTTTATATAACGGTTTTTATTAAACTCTATGAATTCACTCGGCATTCGCTGATATGATTTTTGCATGTTTTTATCTCAGGTGCTTGAAGGTAATTCGGATGGAGATCGACTCTGATGGCCCACATATTATTAAAAATGTTCATTCGATCTATGTTTTGTAAACTTAATGACCTGTATAATTTGGGACCTGTTTTATCGAATGAATGTTTGTTAAACCTTGTACAACCATTTTTATGTGTTGTCTATGATTGGAGTTATTGTGCTATCCCGTAACACTCTAAAAGACCCTTCCGCTGTACCGATACGAAAAATTAGAGTGTTACACTTAGGGTTGCATTGGGATCTTCTCACGAACATGAGAGATGGTTTATATATTGTAGTAAGTATCTGAACTTGGGCTAAGGTTGTGGTTTAGGGTAAGACCCCTTAATGGTAACAAACTTTTCGTATGTTTAAAATCAGGAAATCTGGAATGACAAAAGTATATATATATATATATATATCGGGGCCTTAACAGTAGCTTTAAGGTTAGGGCAAGTGGGAGGTGTTAGCTAACATATGTAAGGGTATGAATATTCATTTTACAGAAACCATGGGTATGTTTAAGTGGACGTTTGACTTAACGTTTGGAGACCTAAAATTGGGACTGTTTTGTGTAAAATATGAACGGGATAGTTATTAAACTTAACCAAGTTAAGGAATTGTTAGGGAAGGGTAATGGGGTGTTTAGAGCTTATCAATGAGGTATTTATATGGGAGTAGGCTAGATTTCCATCATAGGTTGATGAGCCATCTTAGTGGTTGGTTAATGTATTGATTGCGTGTTTTTGGTTTGTTAGCTTGTTGCTAGTGCGAGGACTTTTGGAGAAGCAATCAGGTGAGTTTCATAGTCCCATGTTTATTATTGATTTTGACTTCCAGATGGGATGGAAGAGACACTGTGATGAGTTATTTTATTGATGTTGTGAATGTTTTTGTGATTTGAGATGGACTTGTGTGTACATTATGTGATTAACTGCTATGTGGTTCTTGTTTGTGTATGATTTGGATTGGGATAGGTACATAGCGTGATCGTCTATGGGACCAACGGTTAAGGACAAGGTAGTGGCCTTGGGATAGGTACATAGCGTGATCGTCTATGGGACCAATGGTTAATGACAAGGTAGTGGCCTTGGGGTAGGTACATAGTGTGATCATCTATGGTACCATGATGTTTGGTAAGGCTGAGGGCCTTGGATTTGGTTTGAAATGATTGATCTTGAATTGTTAGTTGTTAATGCATACTTGTAACACATTGTCCATATGTTATTGTGTTGATAGTTTTTATTCACAGCTTATAACTATTTTTGCGTTAGAGTCTAAAGCTATGACTCTCACCAACATTATGTTGACGTGTTTTAGTGTCTCTTTCAGGTGATATTATGGTTAAGCTTGAGAACATAAGTGGCTAGGATTTGGAGAGCGTAGGATATGCATTTAGAAGGAGATCCCCGTTCCTTCTTAGTTCATTTTATGTGTTTTGATTTAGTGATACTGTGGCACACATATGTTTGATTTGTTATGTTTTTTGTTTGTCTTGGGTAAGAGGTAGGACTGTTACCTACTTATCTAGACTCCTGCATTTTTTGAGATATTGTCATGACTTTTGTGTCACCATTTTATGACATTTCTTATTTCATATAGTTATCTCTATATACACGCCATGTTGTGATGATATCCATCCGTCACGCCCCATATTCCGCCATGGTGGGGTGTGACAGCTTTTAAGAAAATTGGCATTAATGTCAACATCACCAATTACTGTCCCCATGAAGGAAAACTTGCTTGTAATGTCAAATAGTTTGCTTCTCACACTACTAAGCTTCTCATTAGGTTGAGCCTTAAAAACAGCATACTCATGCAAGAGTTGCTTCTTCTTCTCTTCTTTAGTATCAGCATTACCACCATAGGCAACTTCAAGGGCTGCCCAAAGGTCTTTTGCAGACTCATAACCTCTGTATTTGTGCTGATTTTCTTGTCCCAAAGAAAGTTTGAGAATGCTTAGGGTTTTCATATCAACCCTTTTCTTTGCTATGTCATCAGCAGACACAGATCTAACATCGTCAGGTTTTTCTTTCTTATCTTCTTTAGAACATCCTTGAACAGCTGATCTTGTAGCAATGGAATATGCAATCTTTTGAGCTTTATTGAATGTGTTTAGTGTAGTCATGGATTTGCAGATATTGTTCAAAGTTGAACTTTCACAGCTCAAAATTATTTGCATCTAACATGGGAATCTTGATGTTGTGGTTTGAGGAGGAGGAGGTTACTTCTGGAGTGGACATGATGTTTTTAGGGTTTTGTGAAAATTAGGGTTCTTGTGTTCTTTTAGATCAAAGTTTCTCAACAAGCTCTGATACCACTTGATGATCCCAAACTTAGATCGATTTAGCTTGTGTAAACAAGATTAGATCAAGTTATACACGTAGAGAAACTTTGTTTATGTATAAAGTAATTCAAGTGTTATGCGGAATTAACATTTAAAAAAGAACACACAATGATGTAAAACAAACTTTCACTTGATTGAGAATAACGAACTTGCTTACAATGAAAGTGTTTAACGTATGAAAACTTATTATGAAACATAACCTAAAGGTCTTCTTTTATAGGCATAAGAAGCCTTGTACAAGAGTCTACGTATCAACTATTCTAGGTAAAGATAATTCTAGAAAATACAATGTTGATCCTATCTTTACTAGAAACAAACTAGAAACATAATACGCGTAGACCATATCTTTCTATCAGTGCTTGTCTTCAACCTATCAACGCTTGACTTCTTCCTGTCAACGCTTGATCTGTCAGTGTTTGTTTTCTTCTTATCAATGCTTGTTTTCTTCTTGTCGGCGCTCAAGTGGACTGGCTACATTTTATTCCCAACACGTTATTCGAAGGTGTTAATATCGCTGATGCGAATTTTCAAAAGAATTTTCCATTGAATTTACAATCAAAACAACTTCAGCCAAGTGACAAGGTTGCTAAATCATTTCCGATAGACATACAAAAATCTAAGGAGATTAACTGTGTGAACGTACTTGAGTCCGTTGATAATATTAAACTTGATCTAGATAATCGAGTCTCCAAGATTTTGTCCAAAGTTGATAACTTAAAATAGAAAAATACACAACTCTTCGATTCAGTAAAGCCCGCATGTGCTAATACCACTGCACAAAATCAATCATTAATTGAACATTGAATCAAAAGTCGGTGGAAATATCTGATTTGAGGGAACAAATTTGTGATAAAAATTTGGCTTTGACTGAGTTAAAGGAAACACTTCGTACCTTAAAAGGTAATATTGTGGATAACGCATCCACTGTCTCAGCATCGTCCTCTAGTGCAATTAAAAGGAACCTCATCACCGTCACACCACTTAACAAGGGCCCTAGGACTAAACCATCTCAAACATTAGTCATTAAAGCTAAGGCAAAATCAAAACCAACTACTAATATTATCGTGTTGCCTTCTACAAGAGTAAGCACCACTACTAAGGCCCAAAGATCTAAGCTTAAAAGAAACAAGAAGAATGATAGGATCTTGCCCTCATCTAGTAGTCAAGTGAAGAAGAAAGTAGAAGCCCACCCTAGGAATGTTATTTCTGCTTTGAATAAAAAGAATCATGTAGCTAAACTTAAAGGCTCTGTGGTTGTGCAGCGTTCTAAGCCTACTATGAATTCTAATTTGAAATGTTGGAATTGCAATGAATGTATGTTTTCTAGTCGTCATGATTCATGCCTTATTGACCATGTGAATGAGATGAATGCCCAGAAAAATGGCTTTGAATGGAAACCAACTGGGAAAGTGTTAACCCAAGTTGGTTGGATGTGGCGCCCCACTGGTAGAACTTTTACTATAGTAGGAAATGCGTGCCCTTTAACTAGGATCACTCCCACTAAAGCGAAGAAAGTGTACCCTTTAACTAGGAGTACCAAGGCAAACAAAACACAAGCGTGTCCTTTAACTACGAACACCGACACTACTGTAGGAACCAAGTGACCTTTAAATAGGTCTACACCCACTGTAGTGCCCGCTAATACTCCAAAACCTCATAAAGTTGGAACTATAAAACCTGTTAATGGTAAAACTCATATTAGAAAACGCAGGAAATCTAAGGACAACAAAAATGTTAGCAATTATGATAATATCATATATGTATCTTCTAACACTCCGGAACTAATAGTTTCCAATGCATTGTCTACTTTTGTTGTTGAAAACAGGTGGTCCAAATTGTTCTCTGGTATTTGGACTTTGGTTGCTCCAAGCATATGACCGGAGATCGCTCTCAGCTCAGAAATTTCATCAGTAAGTTTCTTGGTACGGTTCGATTTGGAAATGATCATATTGCAAAGATAATGGGTTACGGTGAATATCATATTGGGAATGTTATTATTTCTAGAGTGTATTATGGAAGGTCTCGGTCACAACTTATTTTCTTTGAGACAATTTTGTGATGCAAACCTAGAAGTTGTTTTTCGAGAGCATACCTGCTTCATTCGTAATTTGGAAGGGGTTGATTTATTGAAAGGTACTCGAGAGAATAATTTGTACACTTTGTCTCTAGAAGATATGATGGCCGCTTCTCCCGTATGTCTTCTCTCCAAAACATCAAAGACAAAGTCATGGTTATGGCATCGACGGTTATCTCATCTTAACTTTGATGCTATTAATCATTTGGCGAAAAACGAACTTGTTCGTGGTCTTCCTAAACTTACATTTCACAAGGACCATTTGTGTTTCTCGTGTACAATGGGGAAAAGTACTAAGAAATCATACAAACCCAAGAATGAAAACACCAACCAAGAGAAACTTTATTTGTTGCATATGGATCTTTGTGGGCCAATGCGTGTTGAAAGTCTTAGTGGTTAAAAGTACATCCTTGTCATTGTCGATGATTACTCTTGGTTTACATGGGTGAAATTTCTTACAACAAAAAATGAGGCACCTAAATTCGTCATCGGATTTCTCAAAATGATTCAAGTGCGTCTCAACACTACTGTCTGACGCATTCGTATAGATAATGGAACTAAATTTGTGAATCAAATCTTGCGTAATTATTATGAAGAAGTTGGCATATCTCATGAAACATCCGATGCTCGTACTCCACAACAAAACGGTGTCATTGAAAGGCGAAATCGCACACTTATGAAAGTTGCTCGAACTATGTTAATTTACGCAAAGGCTCCATTGTTTTTATGGGCAGAAGCTGTATCTACAGCAGTTTTCACCCAAAACCGGTCACTAATTCGTAAACGCCGTGGTAAAACACCTTATGAGCTTCTACATAGAAAAGTACCAGATTTATCATATCTTCATGTATTTGGCTCTCTTTGCTATCTAAATAATGATGGTGACAATTTGGGAAAACTTCAAACCAAGGCTGATATTGGTATTTTCATTGGTTATGCACCCACAAAGAAGGCATACCGAATCTAGAATAGTAATTCTCGTAAGATCCTCGAAACTATGAATGTTGATTTTGATGAGATGATGGCAATGGCTTCTGAGCAAAGCAGCTCTGAACCCGCACTTCATGAATGGGACCCAGTAACATTAGTTCTGGTCTTGTCCCAAACAACCCTAGTTGATCATCATTTATACCACCGTCTAGGAATGAATGGGATACGTTGTTTCAACCGTTCTTTGATGAATTCTTTACTCCTCCAAGTATTGTTTCTTTAGAACCTAAAGTAATAGCTCCGATTACCGATGTTGTAGCTCCAGCAACCGAAGCACAAGATACGTCTACACCTACAATTGGTCAAGATATACCTTCAACAAGTAATTCTCAACCAACACCTGAATCGACTACCCATGTCATGCATGTTGACGATGAAGAGGATGATGATGATCACGATTTGGAATTCGCTCAAATGCGTGAACTCCCATTCTTTGGCGTACCTATTCCCGACTCTAATCAAGTCGGGTCGTCCACCTTAGAGGAAGCTCCTACTACGGTCTACTCCAATCCACGGATTCGTGAACATGACAGCAAGTGGACAAAGGATCATCCTATCGATTCTATTATTGGTGACCCTAATCGTCCGGTATCCATACGAAGTCGGTTACACGAAAGTGCAATGTTTTGTCATTTTGATGCTTTTCTCAGTGAAGTTGAACCTAAGATGTGGCAACAAGAATTTACCCAATCTTGTTGGATAGAAGCTATGCAAGAAGAACCTAATGAATTTATACGTCTTGATGTATGGGAACTTGTCCCATGCCCGGATCAAGTGCTGTTACTCACTTTGAAATGGGTTTACAAGGTGAAACTCGACGAGCTAGGCGGAATATTGAAGAACAAAGCTCGACTAGTATCTCGTGGATACAAGCAATTATTGGGCATCGACTTTATGGAATCCTTTGCACCTATTTCCCGTTTGGAAGCTATTAGACTATTCCTTGCTTATGCAGCCCATATGAACATGATCGTATATCAGATGGATGTGAAGACGACATCTTCTTATGGTGAAATCAAGGAAGAGGTCTATGTTCAACAGCCGGATGGTTTTGTGAATTCTAAATATCCTAATCATGTGTACAAGCTAAAGAAGGCTCTCTGTAGGTTGAAGCAAGCTCCACGCGCATGGTATGATCTATTGTCACAGTTCTTCATTAAGCAAGGCTTCTCTAAAGGCAAGGTAGATCCCACGCTGTTCATTCAGAAACGAGGTAAAGATATTATTATGGTACAAATATATGTTGATGATATTATATTTTCTGCCTCGGCCCAAACCTTATCTGATGAGTTTGGGACACTCATGTCTTCCAAGTTTAAGATATCAATGATGGGCAAGGTATCATTCTTCTTAGGACTTCAGATATCTCAAAGTCCCAGAGGCATCTTTATCAATCAATCCAAGTATGCCCTTGAATCTCTTAAGAAATATAAGATGGAATCTTGCGACCCCATGGAAACTCCAATGGTGGAACAAACTAAGCTAGATGTAGATCCACATGGGATTGCTGTTGAACCGACACTTTATCGTGGAATGATTGGTACCATTCTATATATCACAGCCAGTCGACCTGATCTTCAGTTTGCTATCTGTATGTGTGCTCGGTATCAAACTCGGCCTACTGAGTTACACTTAGCAACTGTTAAACGAATCTTTCGGTATCTTAAAGGAACCATTAATCAGGGACTTTGGTATTCGAAGGACTCTTCGATTGCACTAATGGCATATGCAGATGCGGATCACGGGGGTTGTCAAGATACAAGGTGTAGCACGAGTGGAACTTTGCAACTACTAGGAGATCGACTAATCAGTTGGGCATCGAAAAGGCAGAAAAGCGTTGTAATTTCAAGTACGGAAGCAGAATACATAGCTATGTCTTGTTGTTGTGCTCAAATTCTTTGGATGAGATCGCAATTAACCGACCATGGTCTAGGTTTCAACAAAATTCCAATGTACTACGACAACAAAAGTGCAATTGCCTTATGCTGCAACAATGTTCAATTCTCCCGGTCAAAGCATATTCACATTCGCTACCACTTTATCAAGGAGCAAGTGGAAATGGAGTGATCAAGCTTTACTTTGTCCGATCTGAGTATCAATTGGCGGATATTTTCACGAAGGCTTTAGATCGCGCTCGAATGGAATTTTTGGCCAACAAGCTAGGTTTGAGAACTTTCTCGCCTGAGACTCTTAAGGAACTGGCAGATGAAGCGAAAGAATAGTGGTGGTAAACTATTATCCGTATCCTTGGTGATCATCTGTATATATTGTTTATATTTTTATCCACAAAAGCAAAATACAAAATTATAAAACCATATAAAAACCATAAAACTTGAAAATTTTCATAAAAATCCAAAAATATTTTTATTTATTTTTCAAAGGCATGTCTTTTGGGACGATAATATTTATGGCCTTAGAAATGTCGATTAATTTTGACACGGTGCCATAAATAGAGTTCGTACAAAAGTTGTAAATATTTCATAAAACATGCCCTCATGGATTGTAGTTATTTTAGACTACAACCCGTTTTTCATATTAAAGTCAAGTATTTCTAATGAAAGCTTTGCCTCTCAACGGGAATTAATTTTCACGGGCATGATTTACTTAATAACCATTTAAGGGATTGTGTTTACGTTATAACACAATCTAACACGGATATATATATGCATCCGTGCATTTATTTGTTAAAACATGAGAAATCTTGTTTTTATGAAGTTATCACAACCATAGCACTCTACAATTGGTATCTACATACTCGACGATGCGACCACTCAAACGACGACTACAGCTCTTTCAATAGAATGCGGGTCAACAATTTGAGAGGGAGCAATTGTCAAGCATTCAGAATCTTTGATGCCGAACGTGCCAAGTTCACAAATTGGTGTCAAGACAACAATACCAATCGTACACGTGGTGTCAAGAGATGACTTCAGACATGACGAGGTGACCAACATTTGCTGACAAGAACCATTTCATATTATCATATGATTTTCACATCAATCAGGTCCAACCTTGTCAATTCATTCTTATATGGTGAATATGTGATCATGTTACAATTCGATATCATATCTCTCACATTGGTATCATGAAGATTAAACGAACTTGCACTTTTCTTCCCAAAACCTTTGTTAAAACTTCATTAAATCAATTGATATTAAAAAACTCGATTGGGTTAACATTTTTAATATGGGGGAGAAAATATGATTTAATATGGGACATGGTTATTCAAAAATGGTTTGACTTAACGTGATGACTCATCCCGACATGTGCGAAATGTTTTCGAATATCGTGGCATATGTTAAGGGGGAGCAAAATGGATTTGCTATACCAAAATGGATTTCATGGTGACATATACTTACCTAAACCCATCTATTTCACGACGGTGAAGATTGTGGTGCCATAAGGATGGTAGGATAGGTTAAGTCCAATGATTCTTCTAGAACCGGAGGAATCTTCCCAAGGACATTCCTTAGCTAGAAATAGTAGTCCTTAGGAAAGGTGGAGAAAGATTGTGAATGTAGCTGAATGCCGACTAAGTACTCAAGTTAGCACTGGAACAATCACAACAAGGTGCTAGTTATGACGTATTGGTAAGCATTGAAGGGGTTGAAGAATGAAAAAGAATTGTAAAGATAAAGGGTCTAAAGAAAGAAGCCCTCCTTACAACCTTAGGTAGAAACCGGGTCAATACATATGCTATTGAGATCATTTTTTAATGAGTCTTGATATTGAAGATAGACATCATGGACCCAGTGATGCAATGCACAACCCATCCCAGCTAACTCAGATATCTCTTAAAAGATATTGTTTTAATCACACGGAGACAACGCATTATCTATTGATTTATTCACTCGGAATAAACTGTATTGAAATGGTGGCACTCCTCTCCAGCCTCCGATCACTAAAAATCCAAAATGCACGATCGAGTCTAGAGCCATTTGAGATCATCAAATATCTCATTAGGACACACTTCCATATTTCCTTGCTTCTTCACACACTATGAAAAGTAAGAAAGATCTTAAGAGTCCTACGCAAAATATTCATGATCTTGCTTGAACATTCGAGTAATACGAAAGTATTTACAATGAAGATGGAAATCCTTCTTGAGCGAATATCAAAAAGCTCATGGTAGGTGACTTGTGCGATTATTTATGAATGAAGCTTGTGATAACTGAAAAGCAACAGTGGTTTAATTCTTAACTGAATTTAAACATGTTCCAGGCCTCTACGCAATATCTTAATGATCTTGCCAAAACACTCAGAGTGACACTCTACAGTGTTCACAGTGATGAGTGTAAATCCTTCTAGTGTTAACCTCAAACAACACTTGGTAGGTAACTTGCAAGATTCAATATGAATCAAGCTCGTGAAATCTGGAAAGCAACGATGGTGCGATTCTTTAATGAATCAAACTTGTTCCAGGAATCGGAATTGACGGTTTCAATCATGCGGATAATTTTATCCAAATGATTCACTATTTACGTTCACAGTCAGCTTTGGATGGTCGAGTAAAGAGAACGGGTTTACCCGCGTAATCTTGTCAAGGAGGTTTTTAATTAAATCTACCTGCCACAAGTACGATATTTAATATCGTCCAACGGTCTTCACTGACCAGAGATAAAATGCTACCGAACTAGAATGAAATGTTCAAAGCCATTTTGTGTGTGTCTACTTATGTTACTACATTTAAAGACGGTGGCATTACGGTGTCCGAGAAGAATTCGTCCCCTCATGCTTATACTTTATGCACTTAATACTTCATCTAATTCAAGAAAGCCTAAAAGACAAGTCTTCCATTGTATCGAACTCTAAAGCTTTCAAGAATTACGAAGGTATAAGTATGTGGGACATGACGTTACGAAGAGGCGAATATCATAAGTGATGGATGCACAAGATCAAGGCAAGAGATTAATGCTCAAGATTGATATCTGTTAGGTCAATTCAGTACCTAATGACCTCCCTGAAGAATTTGAATAACAATCAGCCTAAGTGAATTATTAACCTTGAACATAATGAGGTCATTGAGTGAACAGTCACTCAGTGAGTTGCCTTCGAGTTCCTAGACTGAGTCTAAAAGGAAGACTCAAGCATTCAGAGAGGCGAAGCTCAACGAATGTCTTCTATGATGAAGAAGAAGGTGATGGGTTCAGTGAGTTGTGGCAATAGACTCACTGAACCCCATACGATCTCCCTGAAGAAAACTAGCATTCTCCAAGACTGAAGAAAAGGCGGGATAAGTTGAATTGTGAGAAGATGAAGTACATCACACAATTAGCGTGACTTACCCTTTTGGGATAGATGGGGTACTGACATGTGTAAAGGACTTACGTCTTACTACTTAGAATAGGGTAAGACAAGATACTACACTGTACCAATAAGACAAGAATTACACATGGGCAATTATTGTCTTTTACCCACTTTCCTTCTATAAATAGGATGCTTGTAACGGAGAGAAAATAAGTTTGTGCACTTAATTGTGACAACCGTGATTTTGAGGTTCGTCACTTGGTCTTATTTTAAGGTTAATTTATGTGTGACTATGTGATTTGCGTGTTTACATGTTTTTTTGCGTGAACGAGGTTGGTGTGGATATCGTTTATGGGTATAAAGTACTCATAAGTAAATCGAGGAACGGTTATTTCATGTTCATGAGCTCACAAATTAGTGACTATGAAATGAAATGGTGTTATTTTGGTGTTTTACGTATACGTATAAGTATTATAGAAAATCGTATTTTTACGGTTTAGGGTTTTGCATTTAGGGGTCTCGGAAGAGGTATTAAGTCACGGGAGTATTTTTCGGGATGGTTTTAAGTCATTTAGGACTTATTTAATTAGTTTATTTCATATTTCAAGAGTTTTTATAAAACTGTATATTTTACGTCTTTTACGGTATACGCGTAAATTTGACTAGTTTTACGGTTTTAAGGTTCGGGAGGCTTTAGGAGCTGAAATAAATTAAGGGAATTTAAGGTAATAATAATTAATAGTTAATTTACAGTAATATAGTTAAAAAAAGTCGGCCATAGGGTGTTGGGCTTGGTTTTGGGCCAAATTTTGCTTAAGGAAAGGAAGGGGAGCCCAGTTTGAGTACTATTAGGCTTCCTGGTTAGTTTTAATTACCCATATTACTCCCTTTAGCAGATAAAACGATTTTTCATTCTCCCAAGCCTAATATGAGTCGTGATTAACAATGGTGGATGAAGAAAACCCAATTATTCAATTATGGTTTAAGGTATGCGCTAAAACTATGCTTAATTAACGTTTAATTTACGTATGTAACCTAATATGATTGATTAGGGTTTGACATTCATAATTTTTAATTAGATTTTGTTAATAATATGTAATTAATGATGTAATTAATAGGTTTTTATCATTGGAAATTTTTTTTAGGTTTTACTTAGGGTTTATGTATAATTAATTAGACTAATTATGTTAAAATCGTTTTTTTAAAACTGGGCAGAATTTTAGGTCAACTATTTTGTCCATATATATAGTTATACAAACTCTTATTTTACGATCCAAGTATCCCTAGAAAGGTAATTGAGTTGGCTTTCAAATGCAAGAACCGAGAACTAAATTGGAGGTAGGGAAGTGGGTCAAAAAAAGGTTACAACAGTCGGAGGTCAAAACAGTTTTGAAATCAGCGGGTTTTCAATTAATGTTTTAGGGTGATTGGGGTACTTAGGAGTACACTTGAGCCCTCTAATGAGCATGGGAGTTTGTTTATATATTAAATAAGATACCTAAAGGGTGGCTAAGCAAATGGGTTAGGGTAAGACCCCCTAATCATAACAAACTTTTTGTATGTTCAAAATTAGTAAAATCCGGATAGACAAAAGTATATATATATATATATATATATATATATATATATATATATATATATATATATATATATATATATATATATATATATATATATATATATATATATATATATATATATATATATATATATATATATATATATATATATATGTATGTATGTATATATATATATATATATATATATATATATATATATATATATATATATATATATATATATATATATATATATATATATATATATATATATATATATATATATATATATGTATATATATATATATATATATATATTGGGGCCTTAACAGTAGCTTTAAGGTTAGGCCAAAAGGGAGGTGTTAGCTAACATATGTAAGGGCATAGCGTTTCCTTTCAGAGATCATGGGTATGTTTAGGTGGGCGTTTGGCTTATAGTTAGGAGACCTAAAAACCAGGATTGTTTTGGGTAAAATGTTAACGGGACGGGTTATGAAGTAAACTGAGTTAAGGGCTTTATAGAGGGGTGTAATGAGATTCTTAGAGAATATAAATGAGGTATATATATGGGAGAAGGTTAGAAGTCCATAATAGGTTGATGAGCCATCTTAGTGTTTGGTTCATGTTTTGATTGTGTGCTTTTGTTTGTTAGCTTTTTGCTAGTGCGCAGACTTTTGGAGAAGCTCAATCAGGTGAGTTTTATAGTCCCATGTCTACTAATGATTTTGACTTCTAGATGGGATGGAAGAGACACTGTATTGTTTTTATAAATTATGTTGTGAACGTTTTGTGTTTGGTGATGGACTTGTGCATACTTATGTGATTCACTGCTAGTTGATTCATGATTGTTTTATGTTTTGACTTGGTACCAAGGGGATGTTGACAAGGCGGAGCCTTGGGGAGGTACATAGATGTGTGAGCATCTATGGGACCAATGGATAATGACAAGGCGGGGCCTTGGGATTGGTACATAGGTGTATGGGCGCCTATGGTACCATGGTGTTTGGTAAGGTTGGGAGCCTTGGATTTGGTTTTGTTTGTTAAATCTTGAATATTAGTTGTTAATGCATGTTTGTATCACATTGTCCATATGTTCATTTGTTAGTGGTTTTTGTTCACAGCTTATGGTTTGATTTTGGCGTTGGAGTCTAAACCTATGACTCTAACCAACTTTATGTTGACGTGTTTTAGTGTCTCTTTTAGGTGATATTATGGTTAAGCATGAGAACATAAGTGGCTAGGATTTGGAGTTGCGTAGGAATGATTTTTGAAGGAGATCCCCGTTCCTTCTTAGTTTCTTTTGTTTTTCTTATAAGTGATACTGTTGACACCTATATGTTGATTTGTTTGTGTTATTTGTTTGTCTTGGGTAAGAGGTAGGACTGTTACCTACTTACCTAGACTCCTGAATTGATGAGATATTGTCATGACATTTGTGTCACCTTTTATGACATTTCTAATTCATATAGTTCTCTCTATGGACACGCTATTGTTGTGATGATATCCATGCGTCGCGCCCCATATTCCGCCATGGTGGGGTGTGACAGAATGGTATCAGAGACAATGGTTATAGAGAATTAGGTTGCCTAGTCTAGTAACCTAGTCTATAGCTTAAGGGTCCCTGCATATAGGCGTCATAGGAGTATGTGTGCATTTTATATTAACTAAAGTTTTCTTGATGTTATTGGTTTTTACTTGCGATGTTTGTTAAGTTTTGACTAGTATGGGTTGAACCATAGTAGTTCATACTTAGCCACTTGTTATTTTTCTTTTCGGGGTGTGACTAGTGCTGGTTGAACCATAATCATCCACGCTAGTCATTGTCGTATTTTGCTTAAATTGTACATTATAGTACATAATTTGGTACATGGTAGTTTCTATCTTTTGTTGGGTTATTTTATGTACCTAAGGTATAGTATTTTTCTTTTGATGTTTAAGTCATGTTCCCTAAGAATCATGTGGTGGTTCGAGTTATTAGGAGTAGGTGGATATGAAGGATTTTAAGCTGTTTCCACTCTTATGGGCGACATGACTTATAACTGATTATGTTTTCGTTTTGGATTTAGTCTATGCTGTTTTAGCTAGACTATGGATTTATGTATTCCAAGAGTTTGACTATGTTATTTTAATGGATGGAGTTTTGGACTTTTTATTGTTATGTGGTTATGAGCTTATGTGAGTAGATGGATTTATGTGTTATATGTTGTACTGATTGTTATAATTGTCATCATAGGAGGGAGTGCATAATTGTATAAGTATGGTGGCCAACATAGTTATACAAGCACCACAACTTCAATGGGTTCTCAAGTATGATTGCATGAAAGAGGGTTAGTACATGCTTGTATATGATGAGATGTGGATTATGGGTATATTTATAATATATGGGTTTATGTAACAGCTGCCTACGATATGGCTATTTTTTAGTGTGTTATATGTTTTGGGTTATACTCATGTTGTGTGATTATGGGTCACACGATATGGACTCGTTTTTAGTGATGGGTTTTATGCTTTGTGGTAAGATGGTGATTTCTCGTATGGAAAAACGAGTGTATGACGCGATTGATTGATCTGACATGTATGGTAACGAGTATGTTTTGGGTGATTTAATAGGTATATATATGCGGATGTATATATACTAGTATGTGTTAAGTTATGATATATGGTCGTTCAGTTGTTATTAACTTATTATAACTTGAACGTACCTTGTGTTTGCTCGTGTTTTATGGTGCTGGAGTTTAATGGAGTTCCAACGACGTTTTGAGTCTTTTGATGTGTGTCTACATTCGGGTATGTATTTACTTAATGAGAACTACTAAATTTTCTTACAAATAAGTGTGGCTGATTATAGGAAAACGGTTTTGAAAAACATTTGTAAGTGTATGGTATGATATCTTGACTTACATATTTTTTTAAGTTTGTGGTAGTAAGCTATAAAAAAAATTGTCTTGAAAATAATTGGATTAGTATTCTATGTAACATGTGATAATACATTTTAAAGGGGTAAAAAAATTTTACAAAATTTTTCTTAAGTGTAGTTAAAATTTTAGAAGTATTTAACTAGACGGCAAGAGTAAAAAGGGAGATTTTATTATAGTAATGATAATAATAACACCACGCCTTGTAAACGTGTAATAGTTAGTTATAACAAGCCTAAATGGATTATATAAAATAATTATAATATAGAATAAAATGAATAAAAACACCATATTTTATAAATACGTATTGGTTTCATAACTAGAAGTGAAATGAGTTTAATATGAGTAAACAAGATAATGGTTAGAATAACGTTATACTATACTGACTAGTGGATACCTTTGATAAAATAATGAAGATAAAAGATGAGTTTATTGTTAAAGGAGATGATAGAGAAAGTGAGTTTTAGTACACTAACTGAGTTGTGCTCTTTGATAGTAATGAAGATGATAAAATATGACTATAATTTCATTTATTGGTGTTAAAATATGGTCCTATTGTGAAGTAACTACTTGAGATGAAAATTTAAAATTTTCTAAGATATTGAAATTTGGTAATACAGATTGTGATGAGTCTATCTTTTGTTGTTGGCACACTCCATTGATCTTTCGGATTACATTGTTTTGTTTTCAGTTGTTTTGGCTAGGTTTCGTTTTACCCTATATTTTATTTTGGGACACGATTGTTTGGAATTCTTTTGGTACACGACATGGTTGATTTATTTATGCGGTTGTGGGAATGTTAGGATGAGAGGATAGAGTTGGGTAGTATTACTTATGGTTAGATACTATAATGGAGAGATGTGTTTTTGTTTAAAGGTTGTGTTGAAGGAATAATTAAGATTTGTGGAGTTTTGAAACTTAGATTAGTTACGGGAATAAGGGAGTAAGTAAAGTTAGTTGAGTGGTCATGGGAACGAGATGTCATATTATGAGAAGTTGGTTGAAGTACCATTAGGAGATTGATGAAAGTACTAGAGGATGTGACGGTAGAGTAGAAAGTTTATACTAATGGTAAGATTGGGAAAATAACACGCAAGGGAATTGGTATAGTTTTGGAGGCAAGGTAGTAGTAGACACGTGAAGGAAAACATGGATGTGAAAGAATGATTGGTAGGAAGCTGATTAATGGTGAAGTAAAACAAGTAAAGAAGAGTGAGCCATTGAGGGGTTGAAGTACCTTTAGAAATATTGTGATAAAGGAGTTGAAGTTAGAAGCTACTGCGTAGTGTGAAGTTCCTAGGTAACATCATGGAGATGAGAAGGAGTGCGTGAGGAGCTAGATCGTGAAGCAAGAAGCTGCAAGGACTACGTGTCGGCTGCAAAAAGAATGCAAGAGATCTCGGAGGAGCCGCAAAAGTTGCTAGTACTGAATTAGTGACAAGTACAAGTATGGAAAAATTTCCTTACAGTTAGAGATGAAGAAGGAAAAAAAATCAGGTGGCAGAGTAGAGCTACGAAGAGCTGGACCAATAGAACGCGATAGAGTGACTACACAAAATATGAGTTAAAGGACTTGTGGAGGTAACAAGAGGGATTCACGTGCTACACGAAGATTGAATCTCTGGGTAGTCGATATCGAGGGACGAGTAGTGAAGCTGGAGCTGAATAAATTCGTGGACAAGTGAGTAGAGAGAGTCGGTTTTGTGAATGTATTATGAAAGATTTGGAAGAACTAGATAGACTTAGTTAGTGGAGCTGGATTGTTATACCTGACTAGAATGCTAGAGGCATTTGGGGTACGAGACATAGAGAATGATCTATATAGATCATGAACATCTCCAACACATATTTAATCATCTTGATTGAACATTTGGAAAAGGTGATGGGTAGAGTTAAGTGATGAAAGAAAATTGCAAGGCCAAGTACCATCTGGGAAAGGCAAGCATGGTTGATGAGACATGGAATAGGAAGAATGAAGTGAAGCTGAGACGAACTTGAACTATATGGATGATTTATTAGGGTGGTTTGGATGAAGGATGTAGGTTGCACGAGTTGAGTTGTATAAAGCTGAGAACGCGTCAACATGTATGTTGCGTGGCTTGTACAATCATAAGGAGAAAAGGGACGTAGACAATACTTCCTACATAGATAGGAGTAGCTTAGAAAGGGCGATGTAAGGACGAAGTTGGTGAAAGGGATACATAATGCGGTGGAGGAATAAGTACGACGAGAGTTGGGTGATAGTCGATAGACTGACTAATTCATCTCATATTTCAAGACGAATGAGAAGTCACGTAGTTGAGAAGTTGGAAGGATTGCGTACGGATGTGATGGAATAGAGGGTTTTGCGTAAAAGTTAGCCTAATATGTATGGAATGCCTTATGAAGGACTATGGCAAGGGAAGAAACGATGGGAAGCAAGCGTAGTATACCGTTGACAGACTAATGTTTGGTATGAGCATACTATAGGGGTAATTGAGAAAGACGCCTAGAGCATTGGCGTGAGATTTGGAGATAGTTGTAGAACGCATTATATTAGGAAGAATGATTCGAGGGATCAAGAGGTTGTGAAGATAGTGGGGTGATATTGAAGAGAAACCGTTAGAGAAAGAGGTTAGTAGTCACGAACAAAGGAATGTCCACCTAGAGAAAAGGTGCAACACATGTTAGTATGAAGGATGGTTAGTTACTTGGTGCCAAGCATCGGAAAGCAAGGATGAGGTGGTGGTTATGACATGTTTCATGTGAATGTTATGGGAAGCTTTTGGTTATGCAATCCAACATATACTATTGGATGTGATAAAGGTTGGGAGAACTTTTGAATGATGGAAAATCCGTAGAGGATAGAAGCCGTTAGGTCTGGTGATAGGATTTGTAGTAGAAACTGTTGAAGTTAATTCATAGGAGATGAGGTGGATCACCGTTATAGTGGGATGAAGTAAGAAGCGGCCACGTATTGGACCAGAGGTGGATCGGAAAACTATGGAGGTGGTGGCAGTGCTTAAGTAGAGTTGAAAATGGCAAAGAACCGACAAGAGATCTGTGCGGACAAGAGGCATAAGCCGTTGGGATTTAAGATTGGAGGTAAGGTTATTCTAGAGGTTTCACCATGGAAAGGAGTGGTGCGGTTTGGAAAGAAAATGGAAGTTAGCACCTAGATTTGTGGGTCCATTTGAAATCCTTGAAAGGATTGGGCTAGTGGCGTATAGGTTGAGATCACCGGAGGAATTGAGTAGTGTGCATGACGTATTTCATGTATCAAACTTGAGGAAATGCTTAGCAAGAACTGACTTGCAAGTACCGTTAGATATATATTAGTATGGATACGAGTCTTCGTTTCATTGAAGAGCCGGTAGAGATTTTGGGTCGTGAAGCTAAGACGTTGGATAAAAATGGTAATATACCGTAGTTATGGGTAGATGGAATTTGGAACGTGGACTAGAGTTCACGTGGGAACGGGAAGGATTTATGAGGAGCAAGTATCCTCAGCTAATTGATAAAGACGATCCTAAGGAGTAAATCTCAGGACTAGATTTCTATTAGGAGGGAGTGATGTGACAACCGTGGTTTTGAGGTTCATCACTTGGTCTTATTTTAAGGTTAATTTATGTGTGACTATGTGATTTGCGTGTTTACATATTTTTTGCATGAACGAGGTTGGTGTGGATATCGTTTATGGTATAAAGTACTCATAAGTAAATAGAGGAACGGTTATTTCATGTTCATGAGCTCACAAATTAGTGACTATGAAATGAAATGGTGTTATTTTGGTGTTTTACGTATACGTATAAGTATTATAGAAAATCGTATTTTTACGGTTTAGGGTTTTGCATTTAGGGGTCTCGGAAGAGGTATTTAGTCACGGAGTATTTTTCGGGATGGTTTTAAGTCATTTAGGACTTAGTTAATTAGTTTATTTCATATTTCAAGAGTTTTTATAAAACTGTATATTTTACGTCTTTTACGGTATACGCGTAAATTTGACTAGTTTTACGGTTTTGAGGTTCGGGAGGCTTTAGGAGCTGAAATAAATTAAGGGAATTTAAGGTAATAATAATTAATAGTTAATTTACAGTAAGATAGTTAAAAAAAGTCGGCCATAGGGTGTTGGGCTTGGTTTTGGGCCAAATTTTGCTTAAGGAAAGGAAGGGGAGCCCAATTTGAGTACTATTAGGCTTCCTGGTTAGTTTTAATTACCCATATTACTCCCTTTAGCCCCCAAAACGATTTTTCATTCTCCCAAAACTAATATGAGTCGTGATTAACAATGGTGGATGAAGAAAACCCAATTATTCAATTATGGTTTAAGGTATGCGCTAAAACTATGCTTAATTAACGTTTAAGTTATGTATGTAACCTAATATGATGGATTATGGTTTGATATTCATAATTTTTAATTAGAGTTTGTTAATAATATTTAATTAATGATTTAATTAATAGGTTTTTATCATTGGAAATTGTTTTTAGGTTTTAATTAGGGTTTATGTATAATTAATTAGACTAATTATGTTAAAATCGTTTTTTAAAAACTGGGCAGAATTTTAGGTCAACTGTTTTGACCATATATAGAGTTCTGCAAACTCTTATTTTACGATCCAAGTATCCCTAGAAAGGTAATTGAGTTGGCATTCAAATGCAAGAAACGATAACTAAATTGGAGGTCGGTAAGTGGGTTAAAAATAGGTTACAACAGTCGGAGGTCAAAACAGTTTTGAAATCAGCAGGTTTTCAATTAATGTTTTAGGGTGATTGGGGTACTTAGGAGTACACTTGAGCCATCTAATGAGCATGGGAGTTTTTTATATATTAAAGAAGGGACCTGAAGGGTGGCTAAGCAAATGAGTTAGGGTAAGACCCCCTAATCATAACAAACGTTTTGTATGTTCAAAATCAGTAAAATCCGGATAGACAAAAGTATATATATATATATATATATATATATATATATATATATATATATATATATATATATATATATATATATATATATATATATATATATATATATATATATATATATATATATATATATATATATATATATATATATATATATATATATATATATATATATATATATATATATATATATATATATATATATATATATATATATATATCGGGGCCTTAACAGTAGCTTTAAGGTTGGGGCAAAAGGGAGGTGTTAGCTAACATATGTAAGGGCATAGGGTTTCCTTTCAGAGATCATGGTTATTTTTAGGTGGGCGTTTGGCTTATAGTTTGGAGACCTAAAAACTGGGACTGTTTTGTGTAAAATGTTAACGGGACGGGTTATGAAGTAAACTGAGTTAAGGGCTTTATAGAGGGGTGTAATGAGATGCTTAGAGCATATAAATGAGGTATATATATGGGAGAAGGTTAGATATCCATCATAGGTTGACGAGCCATCTTAATGTTTGGTTCATGTTTTGATTGTGTGCTTTTGTTTGTTAGCTTTTTGCTAGTGCGCGGACTTTTGGAGAAGCTCAATCAGGTGAGTTTTATAGTCCCATGTCTACTAATGAATTTGACTTCTAGATGGGATGGAAGAGACATTGTATTATTTTTATAAATTATGCTGTGAATGTTTGATAGGTGTGTAAACACCCATCCTTTTTACCACTTAATTACAATAATAACCGAGCCAAAACGTGTATTTTATGTCATTTATATCGGAATTATGCGTGGTTTGTGTTTTTGTTGTGATTTAGGACGAAAAGGTGAAAAGTGGAGAAAACACGGGTATTCACGGGCTTTTATCGAAGAAAAAGACGAAAGACGAAGTCGAGAAGTTAAGAGTGCAAAAAGAACGGAAGTCCAAGACCAATTCTGAAGATTTATCGAAGAAAAAGTCAAAAGACGGAAGTTTACTTAAAGCCGTAGAACTCAAGTCTAATTTATTGAAGAATTACAAGACGAGTTCAAAGAAATCCCGAGACAAAGTCGTTAAAGTCAAAGAATTAAGAAGATTAACAAAGAATTAAGAAGAGAAAGGACTTAATGACGCAATTAAGGAAAGAAGAAAGAGGGGAGGAAGCTTCCTAAGCACTCCCTAATCCTCCCCTATAAATAGATTAGATAGGATTTACATTTCTCTTGTTGGCTAATAGTGACAATTAGTTCTTCCACCTTTTAATTACCTTGTCATTTAATTTCATGTAAATTTAAATACATGTCTTACACCTTAAATTCCTTTAATTTCAAGTAAGTTTCCTTTTAATTATTGTCAATCTTTATTTTTATTTTTCATCTCCTATCTACCTTTCTTTAATCTTTGATCTTTATGTTTATGTTCATGTTTATGTTTTTGAGTTTTTATTGATTAAAGTGGGTTTTGATTGTTTTGATTAATATTGTTAGTTTTATTGTTTTGGTTGATTGTTTATGATTAGTAGATGTTAATTGATTAGTTTGATTTAATCTTGTGGTTGATTTTGATTATATTTGTTTAGATTCGTGTTATTTGTTTCTTGCGTGTTCGTCGTTTGTCTGTTACTGTTCTTTCCCAGGAAACATTCCGGATCAAGCCAAAAGTTCCGAATCATTGAAGATTGTTTGTTGATTATTCCGAATAAAGGGCGTTCATCCGGAATAAGTGACATATTCCGGATCAAGGGCATATTCTGGATCAGCAACATTCCGAGTGAAGGATTTAAGGGTTGTTCATTCGGAACATCAATTGTTCCGAATCAAAGAGTTCATTCGGAACTTATTCCGGATCAACTGAAAGTTCCAAACCAAGGAAATTATTCCGGATCAACTTGTTCATTCAGAATACTTTAATATTCCGGATCAAGGTTCATTCGGAATATATTCTGAATGAAGGGCCAAGGAATTATTCCGAATCAAGAGTTCTGAATCAAACATTCCGGATCAAGGCTTTATTCCGAGTCAAGACTTTATTCCGGATAAGTGACATATTCCGGATAAAGGATTTATTCCGAATTAAGGGTTTTGGTAAATATTCCGAGTAAAGAAGAATCATTCCGAACGAAGGAGAAATTCCGGATGAGTGATTATTCCAAACAAAGAATTATTCCGGATGAGCTGTTTTCAGGTTCTTTTTAGTTTCAATTCTTAACTTTCTGTTTTTAATTTTCAAGCTTTACTTTTCCCGCATTTTTTCTTAGTCGCACTTTAAGTTTATTTGCCTTAGATTTATTTTAGCCTTGCGTTAGTTTTCAGTTTTAGTTGCATTTTAAGTTTGCCTTAGATGGATTTAAGTTTGCGTTATTTACATTAATTTCCCTTTAATTTTAGTCACGCTTTTAAATACTAGTCATTTATTTTAAATTAGATTTATATTTACTTTAACGTCATTTTCTTTTACGTCTTTGCACAATTTAATTACTACAACGACACAACTATTTGTATCACCAAAGAACGACTGAGTCACATAGTTAACCAGGATCAATTCGATTAGACATACATCAACGAATCTTTCTTACTAGCCAAAAAGCTTGTATCAAATGGCGCCGTTGCCGGCTCTTTTTGTAAAGATTAACGGTTTTCTGTGATAGACGCGTTGCTTTTTGGGATCCGTTCACTCGTGAACGTTATTTTTCATGTCAAAATTTTTAAAAAAATCCCAAAAACATTTGAAAAATCATAAAAAGCATTTCTTTTTCAAAGTTTTGCACCAAACATATTCCTCTTTATCCTCTATTATGTTTAATTCCTTTCTTTACCCCTCTTATTTATAATTCTTCATGGATTCGTCTTGCGTACGGTGTGGGAGACCATGGCATGGTTTTCAAACATGTCAATGGTGTACTTGTGAGCGGTGTGGTTTTGATATCGACGATACACAATTTGGATTTTGTCCATTTTGCAATTCAACAAATTCATACTTCTCCTCTTACAATACTTTCTCACCTTCTCCCGTCTATGACAATCCTTATCCTCAAGATGCACCGGGCTTTTCTCCATACCCGTGGTGCTATATTTGTGGGGGCCCTCACGATGCTTCTTCTTGTGATCCGTCGAAGGTCTTTGAGAAAGTTCTGTGCTATCATCCCAGTGTGTATAACTTTGAGCCCCCACGTCACACCGTCAATCATCAACCCTTTTGTGCACTTCCTCCTGAGCAAATGGCCACACTTTTTGACAACTTTCAAAAAGTTCAAGAAGCTTGCAACAAGATCATGGAGAAATGTCAAGCGGATCAGCAACAAGAGCAAGTATCTAACCTTAATGCTTATACCCCTCCTCTTGTGCCTCCATATTATTATGATATTGATGATGATGAGAGTCCTATTTCTTGGAACGATGAGAATTCTATTCCTTCGCCCGACTTGCCGGCCCTGGAGCCTAAGGATTCACCCATCCTAGGGGATGAGGATCTTAGCACCATTCATGCAAAGGAATCCGACGAATTCATAAAGTCTAGTGCTGATAACCTTGTCCCAATTCCAAGTAAATCTGAGTTGACATCCGACAGTGACGATGAGTATGATGCACTTTCTTCTGATGATGTTCCTTCCACCAACACTTTGGGAGAGGATTCTTTGGCTTTCTCTAATCCTCTTTTTGACCAAGATGATGATTTTACTTCTAGTGATGACGAGTCACTATCTGATGAAGACGTTCTGAAGGAAACTTTCAAGATTTATTCTGTAAAACCCGCATGCTTTTATCATGAATAGTACCCTTAAGATCGTACGTACTAGATTAAAACTTTCCTATTATAGCATGATTACGATTACGTGTTAGGATTTTACGTATTACGTACGTGTTAGAACACGATAAGTATTTATTACGCACGAACACGCAATAATTATTTAAACAATAATTAATCACGAACATGCGATCATGAAATCACGAATTTAATTCAATCACGAACTATTATTAATTACATATATATATTTATTACGAGCGTAAATAAATATATTAGGTCACGGTAATTATTTAACAAGAACACACAAAACGCGAATACAAATAAACACGAACAAACACGTAAAACACGAACACGAGAACGCACTTAGTAATTAGACACGGAAAATGATCGGGTTACCCCATGTGGGTCCATATGCCACGAAATTAGAAGGAGGATGGGCCAAGCCCATCAAAATTTACTAAAGAAGGGGTTAAGGGAAAAACACTACTAATTTTCACTTTATAGAAGATTTTCACAAAAACCTAAAAAAAAGCTCTCCTCCTCCTTCTTTTGTTTCTTTTGGCCGCCACCTTCAAACACACCAAAGGGGTGTTTGATTGATCTTAGATCTTGGATTTATTGCTAGTGTTCGTGTTTGTTCATCGTTCTTTAGATCCACGCATTCGGTAATTCGTTTAAACCCTTTTCTTTTGATTTAATCTTTTAATAATTAAGAACATGATATGTTTTTCTTAAAAACATAATTAAATCATAGATCTAACATGAAATTGGTTTTGGTATAAATCAAAAAGGGATGTTTAAGGGGTGTTTGCTCTTAGCCGCTCCTAAACCGAACCCGAGAGGGTCTCGGTTTGGCCATTTGACCACCACCGAGACCATATGGCCCCGGTTGGTTGGTGTGGGTCCCACGGCAGCATCAAGACAAGGGTAACCCCGAATTGGTTCGGGGTATGGTGTCGATTTCATGTCCGGTTCATAGTTCTTAGTCAAGATCCGGTTCACGGTGTATGTTTAGATTTTTTTTTATGATCTTATGTTAAAATTAAATTAATAAACATGACATGATTAATTTAATAACATGACTTAGGTTAATTTAATTATTAAAAATCAGGAAATTATTAACCTAAGTATTTTATATTTTTAGACTTATAATTAATTAATTATTTAAAAACCATGGTTATAATTAATTAATTAACATGACTTAGGTTAATTATTAATAAATAATAATACATGTTTTAACCTAAGTATTTAACTTTACTTAATTAAAAACATGATATACTTTAATTAAATATTTTAACCTATAATTTATTTTAATTACATGAAATAATTAATAAACTATACATTATATCATATGACTTAGAAAATAATCATGAAAACACTTAGGCTTATATACTTAGCTTATTTAACCATCTTATATCTAATTATGGAAACGTTCTCTTTTTAGAAACTTATTTAAATAAGGCAGCTAATCTATTTATGGAAACTTTCTATTTTTAGAAACTTATTTATTTCAGGCAGCTAATCTATTTATGGAAACTTATTTAAATAAGGCAGCTAATCTATTTATGGAAACTTTCTATTTTTAGAAACTTATCTATTTTAAGCAGTAATTCTATTTTTGGAAACTTTCTATTTTTGGAAACTTTCTATTTTGGGAAACTTTCTATTTTTGGAAACTTATTTTTGGAAACTTTCTATTTTTAGAAACTTTCTATTTTTGGTAACTTTCTATTTTTGGAAACTTTCTATTTTTGGAAACTTTCTATTTTAGGAAACCTTCTATTTTTTGAAAGTTACTTATTATTACACAGTAAGTATAATAATACATGAAATACCAGAAATACTTAATCAGAGTAAACATAATATAAGATAAACACAGTTTAAGGTTTTAAACAGTGAAACATGATATGAACATATAAATAAGCTAAGACATGACATAAAACCGGTTACGTATTTAGTAGTCAGATACTTATTCATGTATGTATTCATGTAGCATTAGTGATATGGAAGTAGGATTCCGCTCAATTCGTCTTCTTCGTTCAATGGACATAAGGTACGGATTCCCGTCCTTTCAGTATGGACATTCTTTTCTTATTAGGATTCCCCGTATGCAGCCAACTGTTTTCCCAGTATTTGTTTTATATGTTTTTGAATTGCATATGTTTAATTAGAATACCTAAAGCCATATACACGCATGACCAGTTTCACCTAGTTATGGAGGTACCATAACCATAACATTGGAGGCACCAATGTTATGACTTCACCACGGCGGAGTGATTGCTCGTGGCGTCCCTTCAGCTTTTGGCCATATTATTATATTTATCATGTGGGGCGTATGGGTGCTTCCTAGTTACATGTTTCAGTCAGGATTTCATGGTGAATGTGGTGTGTGCCTTGCATCCTTCACAAGGAGCTAATCCCTCCTACCCAAAACCAGTATATTAAATTAGAGGAAGCCCCTCTAATTTGCATGATGAGGTCACCCCTCCAAGTATTCATGCACGGTGGATTTTCATGACCTATATTGGATAATAGTAATATATGTTAAACAGTTTTCATAAAATAAACATAAGGCTTTTCAAACTATAAAACCAGTATTATGAACATGTTCCAGGTTTTCCAGGACTTATACATTTCTGCTGCTATTAAGTCTTTATTATGTTTTAGTCATTCATACTATGTCTATATCCCTGCACTGAGCGTTTTCCTCAGCCGTTACATTCATTTCCATGTCCCAAAACGGCAGGTACCCTAGGGAAGACTCGAGCATTTGGAGGACGTGCATAGGATTGAAGCTGCTAGAGACTTCTTTTATTTTTTGCCCTCATATACTTATGCTTGTTTTGTCTTTCATTCACTTCTTTTGCTTTATTATGTTTTGGGCTTATGTTTGGGAACCGATGTTTGATTCCGGTTATCCCTATGGTCATGTAATGTTTTAGACTTTTATCCTTGTATGCTTTGATGACATGCCATAATTACGTGTGACATTCCATTATCAAAATGGGGTGTTACAATTATGGTATCAGAGACCAAGGCTTCGACCAGTAGGCTCTAAAACTAGACCTGTGACTAGTGGGTAGTCACCAGGAGCTTCCTAAGCCAACGTCTGTTATACCACGTATTGATGTTTTCAGCGCATTGTTGTTTTAACCAAGATGTTTTCAGCACCTTGAGGTTTTAACCTTGATGTTTTCATCGATATTGTTTTACTAATATGGATGGACAACTGTCATTCATATTTAGTTATGTGTCATTATTTCATGCATAATGTTCCTCGTGAACTGTGGCTATGTGGACTGAACCCCAGTAGTTCATAATTAGTCACATAAATTTTTTTCTGATAAGTTTTGACAGATGAGTTTCATTTATTTATGTTTCATGTATCATTGTTGCAGGGATTATGACTATGTAATGGTTGGTACAGGACTGGCCCTATTTAGTCGCATGTGCTTTTATCGAAACTTTTAACTTTGGGACCGACCCATAGGCGTCCCCTCGCCATGTCTTTTGTGTTGGGACCGACCCATAGGCGTCCCCTCGCACATATAAAGGTTTTTATAAACTATATTACGCATTCATGCATTGTTTTTCATGCATAAAATTTTTCTCATGATTTATTGGCATAAATTTTTTTTTATTTTTTTTTTTTATTTTTTTTTGTGTCCCCTCATAAGTTACTATGTTTTAATGTCAAGTATGTTTTCATACTGTCATGGTTAAACTCAGTTTCATGTTGATTATGTTATACACTCCTCCATGTTAAATCGTTTCGTGTTTTTTTATGATAATTCCGTCTTCATGTGGATTACGTCTTACGCCTCATTTGTTATTATGCCTTCATGCAAGACATAGTTGGATTTCATTGAATTCTTCTTCCATGATAGTCATGGTTGGTTTTCATTGATCATGTTGTCAGGAAAATCATCGTTGAATTTGGTGTAACCACACTTTAACGTTTCTTGATACAACCAGAATGATGTCTATGCTAATACTGCCAGGTTATCATGATGGTTTTTCCTAATCGTCTTACTGATACACCTTCCTTAAATCATGACAAATGATCGACCCCATACCGATCATTTCATGTGCATTCCGTGTGTACTCCATGTACCGTATTCCATGTGTATTTCACATACCTTAATCCGATTGTATTTCACTTACAATACTTCACGAGTATTCGCTAGTTGATTCTAAATCATCTCAGGCGTATCTTCAATTGCTGATATTCTACAAGGTTGCTGATACCGCTCATAACTTGGAGATGTGACTAAAGGTTGATGCTGCTGACGTTCGGAGACGCTACGAGATGCGGATGCTGTTCACAACCTGAAGATCCTACAAGACGAAGACAAAGGCGTCAGAGCAAAGAAATTGGACGAGAAGATGCTTCACCATCAGACGATTTCCATCAATCATTATACCTAATTCTTAGTTACATGTCACACGTCATTCGGCTGTCATTTCAGCCATATGAGTGCAAACAGGTACCAGTCGGCCACTCAGCTGAATAGTTACATGAATCACGGTCATGAGAATTATCGTCATGGAACTGAAAGACAGGACGATAGTAACCACTACTATGACAGAAACTATCCTAGAAATCGCAACCGAGGCTCCGGCCGCGGACGTGATCAGACATACAAAGGTTCAGTAGTCTAACCGATCCGCCAAGTTTGGCATAATAACCTAATATTCTAGTTCTATTGTTTTACGTCTCGAGACACATGTCAAGACATCAGTCAAGACACATGTCTCACGTATACTTTCTGAAGACACATGTCAATAGATTAGTCAAGACACATGTCTCACGTATACTTTCTGAAGACACATGTCAAGACACCAGTCAAGACATATGTCATGCTTATAGTTTCAAGACACGAGTCAAGACACATGACTCACGTCCAACTATGGAACATTTCTAAGAAATTCAGGGTACCCTCCAAGGGTATATCTATTTTGTTGTGCCATGTATTAATCAGGCCACAAGAATTTCAATACCATTATCGGCGCATCAGTGAGAACTGTCATGTTGTCGATGTAACTTTCATTTCTTTCACCATATTTCATATATTCATGACCATGAAGGACGCCTTTCGTATTCCCATGTATACAAAGGTTTTTCTTCGCCTTAATGATGAGATCCAAGCTGCTAACGCATTTCCTCGGACAGACACGAGATGAATTTTATCCTAATTTTGGACTATGAACAGCACACCATGCTACGATTCATAATTATGTACAGTAATGTTCAGGCTCCTGAATACATTAAGCTTGATTTTCCATCAGGAAAATCTGTACGAATTATCTATGCTTACAAGCATGTGCGTTGTTAGCCATGGTCGCTAATATTTTTAGCTGTCAGTTAAGACATGACCACCGAAGTCCTTTTACGCATAACCAGACGAGTATTCCAAAATCTTCCCATAAATTCCAGAAGAACCTACAAGGAGAAGGACGGTACCATGAGATTATGTGTCGACTACCGTCGATTTAAACAAATCACCATTCATAACCGTTATTCTCCTTCACGTATTGAAAACATGTCCAATCGACCTTATAGTGTTAATCACTTTTCCAAGATCGAACTCATGATCATGCTGCCAGCAGTGACGAGTGAAAGAGCAGGACATGTCCATGACTGCTATTCGTACACGACTCGTCATGCTAGCTTTATGATTTTGAATTAGTCTCATCAATGCTCCAACGACATTATAAGAATGAGTTTCCATGAACTCATAGCAAATTCATCAGTGTTTTCATTGAGGATAACCTGATTTCCTTTAAGAGTAGAAGAAGAACAGAAAGACCATATCTGCACTATGTTGCAAATTCTATGATAAGAGAAATTCCACCCTGAAAATTTCCTATATCAGTTCTGGTTGATCACAGTGACATGCTGGATCACATGGATTTGCATGGTTAATCTTACTATGACTCAGCTTATGCGTAAAGGAGATAACCCTACATTACATTAGGTGTTATAGAAGATCCTACGCTAAGAGAAGTTTAGATTCATGGACACAGAGTTTAGCAAACTCCTATGTATCAAGTTCGATGAAGTAAAATACAGTTACGTTCATATCTAAGTACTTGTCATACAAACAGGCTAAGATAGGACACCAACAGACTGGTATGTTTTCATCATCTGGAATTGTGAATTTAAATGGAACAAGATCTCCACGGATTTTGGTTACCAGATTAACGCAAACTCAGAAGAAGCATGATGCTATCTGGGTTATTGCAAACAGTTGATCAAGTCTACAAAATCCTTACATCCGCAAGGATTTCAGAACCAACAGATTGATCGGACATGTTCCAACAAAGGCTCATCCGATCACTTGGCAATTCCTCAGTTATCGGGTCAGACAAATATTCATAATTGTGCTCCTTATTTACTTCACGTCCTTGTCCTAATTTCACGAATTGCTTTCGCGCTCGCGTTCATGACACTATTAATGTTCATGATGGCATCTCGGCTTATGATTTTATGTTGTTTTTCTCATTCTGGGAAGTTTTGCAAGAACTTGAGAGAGCAGACCCAAGTTTAGTATAACTCTCTATCCTCAGTTAGACGTTTCTCGTCATATTCTATGTCTCACCTTGTAGAGTTTGGTGTTACCGCCATTATATTCTATGTTCACGATATGTTTCACATGTCATGTACATTCCACGTTCCTCATATCATGATCAAGATATGTTACACGTATCATGGATCATGATATGTTTACTCATATTACATTCATCATATTTCCACGTAGCACGTTCAAAATTTTTCACGTATCACGTTCAAAATTTTTCACGTACTACGTTTCTTTATGTCTCGTGCATCGTTTCTAATTATCAGTTACGTCAGATTGTCTTGCATCGTAACGTTTCAGTTACCCTTGCACGTTTACTCTTATTTTCCTCGATCGAATTTAGGGGATCCACCTTCCGTTGATAACCAAGAATTTCTTAGTACTCCAAGTCAAGGTCAGGAGGACCAAGATTTAGCATTAGTGTCAAGATCTTCTGAAGGAACCGTTCCAAGAGGGAGGCCACTTGGAAACGGACAAGTTCATCCGGACTTTTATCCGTTTTCTCTCATCAATTAGATATGTCCTTTCAGTCACGTCACGTTCCATGTTCTTTCAATACATGTCACGTTACACGTTCCTTCTACCATGTCACCTGTACGTTCATTAATCTTACATACCCTCTCAGTTTGATTCGGGTATGTTTCTCTTTCAGTTACGTTATCTATAATTCGGGGACGAATTATTCTTTTTAGGGGGAAGAGTTGTAAAACCCGCATGCTTTTATCATGAATAGTACCCTTAAGCTCGTACGTACTAGATTAAAACTTTCCTATTATAGCATGATTACGATTACGTGTTAGGATTTTACGTATTACGTACGTGTTAGAACACGATAAGTATTTATTACGCACGAACACGCAATAATTATTTAAACAATAATTAATCACGAACATGCGATCATGAAATCACGAATTTAATTCAATCTCGAACTATTAGTAATTACATATATATATTTATTACGAGCGTAAATAAATATATTAGGTCACGGTAATTATTTAACGAGAACACACAAAACGCGAACACAAATAAACACGAACAAACACGTAAAACACGAACACGAGAACGCACTTAGTAATTAGACACGGAAAATGATCGGGTTACCCCATGTGGGCCCATATGCCACGAAATTAGGAAGGAGGATGGACCAAGCCCATCAAAATTTACTATAGAAGGGGGTTAAGGGAAAAACATTACTCATTTTCACTTTACAGAAGATTTTCACAAAAACCTAAAAAAAAGCTCTCCTCCTTCTTTTGTTTCTTTGGCCGCCACCTTCAAATACACCAAAGGGGTGTTTGATTGATCTTGGATCTTGGATTTATTGCTAGTGTTCGTGTTTTTTCATTGTTCTTTAGATCCACGCATTCGGTAATTCGTTTAAACCCTTTTCTTTTGATTTAATCTTTTAATAATTAAGAACATGATATGTTTTTCTTAAAAACATAATTAAATCATAGATCTAACATGAAATTGGTTTTGGTATAAATCAAAAAGGGATGTTTAAGGGGTGTTTGTTCTTGGCCGCGCCAAACCGAACCCGAGAGGGTCTCGGTTTGGCCATTTGACCACCACCGAGACCATATGGCCCCTGTTGGTTGGTGTGGGTCCCATGGCAGAATCAAGACAAGGGTAACCCCGAATTGGTTCGGGGTATGGTGTCGATTTCATGTCCGGTTCATAGTTCTTAGTCAAGATCCGGTTCACGGTGTATGTTTAGATTTTTTTTTATGATCTTATGTTAAAATTAAATTAATAAACATGACATGATTAATTTAATAACATGACTTAGGTTAATTTAATTATTAAAAATCATGAAATTATTAACCTAAGTATTTTATATGTTTAGACTTATAATTAATTAATTATTTAAAAACCATGGTTATAATTAATTAATTAACATCACTTAGGTTATATTATTAATAAATAATAATACATGTTTTAACCTAAGTATTTAACTTTATTTAATTAAAAACATGATATACTTTAATTAAATATTTTAACCTATAGTTTATTTTAATTACATGAAATAATTAATAAACTATACATTATATCATATGACTTAGAAAATAATCATGAAAACACTTAGGCTTATATACTTAGCTTATTTAACCAGCTTATATCTAAATATGGAAACGTTCTATTTTTAGAAACTTATTTAAATAAGGTAGCTAATCTATTTATGGAAACTTTCTATTTTTAGAAACTTATTTATTTCAGGCAGCTAATCTATTTATGGAAACTTATTTAAATAAGGCAGCTAATCTATTTATGGAAACTTTTTATTTTTAGAAACTTATCTATTTTAAGCAGTAATTCTATTTTTGGAAACTTTCTATTTTTGGAAAATTTCTAATTTGGGAAACTTTCTATTTTTGGAGACTTTCTATTTTTGGAAACTTTCTATTTTTAGAAACTTTCTATTTTTGGTAACTTTCTACTTTTGGAAACATTCTATTTTTGGAAACTTTCTATTTTAGGAAACCTACTATTTTTGGAAAGTTACTTATTATTACACAGTAAGTATAATAATACATAAAATACCAGAAATACTTAATCAGAGTAAACAGAATATAAGATAAACACAGTTTAAGGCTTTAAACAGTGAAACATGATATGAACATATAAATAAGCTAAGACATGACATAAAACCGGTTACGTATTTAGTAGTCAGATACTTATTCATGTATGTATTCATGTAGCATTAGTGATACGGAAGTAGGATTCCGCTCAGTTCGTCTTCTTCGTTCACTGGACATAAGGTACGGATTCCCGTCCTTTCAGTATGGACATTCTTTTCTTATTAGGATTCCCCGTATGCAGCCAACTGTTTTCCCAGTATTTGTTTTATATGTTTTTGAATTGCTTATGTTTAATTAGAATACCTAAAGCCATATACACGCATGACCAGTTTCACCTAGTTATGGAGGTACCATAACCATAACATTAGAGGCACCAATGTTATGACTTCACCATGGCAGAGTGATTGCTCGTGGCGTCCCTAAAGCTTTTGGCCATATTATTATATTTATCATGTGGGGCATATGGGTGCATCCTAGTTACATGTTTCAGTCAGGATTTCATGGTGAATGTGGTGTGTGCCTTGCATCCTTCACAAGGAGCTGATCCCTCCTACCCAAAACCAGTATATTAAATTAGAGGCAGCCCCTCTAATTTGCATGATGAGGTCACGCCTCCAAGTATTCATGCACGGTGGATTTTCATGACCTATATTGGCTAATGGTAATATATGTTAAACAGTTTTCATAAGATAAACATAAGGCTTTTCAAATTATAAAACCAGTTTTATGAACATGTTCTAGGTTTTCCAAGACTTATACATTTCCGCTGCTATTAAGTCTTTATTATATTTTAGTCATTCATACTATGTCTATATCCGTGCATTGAGCGTTTTGCTCAACCGTTACTTTCCTTTCCATGTCCCAAAACGGCAGGTACCCTAGGGAAGACGCGAGCATTTAGAGGACGTGCATAGGATGGAAGCTTCTAGAGACTTCTTTTCCTTTTTTCCCTCATATACTTATGCTTGTTTAGTCTTTCATTCACTTCTTTTGCTTTATTATGTTTTGGGCTTATGTTTGGGAACCGATGTTTGATTCCGGTTATCCCTATGGTCATGTAATGTTTTAGACATTTATCCTTGTATGCTTTGATGACACGCCATAATTACGTGTGACATTCCATTATCAAAATGGGGTGATACATATTCGAACCCTTTATTTGATTTTGATGACACTTACATATCTAGTGAGGTGAATCCTCTCTTTGACGAAGGGATTGAGGACATTGATAGCTCTTATTCTCCTGCTATTACTGAACATACTTTGTTAGCCATGCCCCCTTCTATCGCAGAGGTGGAGAGTTCTGACTTTACTGGAAAGGTACCGCAGGTGGAAGGTAATTCTTCTCTTACTTCTCCTACTATATTGCCCCCTCATCCTACTGAATGCACGCCCAAGCGGGTGATGTATCAATTTCACTCTCCAGGAAATGAGGATGAGTGCTTTGACCCGGGAGGTGAAAATGACCATCCTATGATTAATAACCTTACGGTTTTGCCAATTGGTCAGCATCCATTGTCTTTGGAGGATGATAATGTGATTCCTTTACCCACCCCACCTCCCGTGGATCAAGATTTCACATACTTCTCGTATGTTGAAAGGACCTTCCTACCATTCAAGACTTATCCTCCTGCCTCTCCTTTGTTATATTCCTCCGGGAACGAGGACAAGGTCTTTGATCCCGGTATTACATTTGAGGCTTCCCCATAGACCATTTAATTCAGGGACGAGTCAGGCTCATGACTCGGTTAACAAAAACAAGCGCTTCTCGGGAGGCAACCCGACTATCTATCTATCTTTTTCTTTGTTTTTACCATAAGTGTAGGGGGGGGAGACCCGTTGGTGTTTGCTATTTCCTCTCCTCTCATATTCAGGGATTCGAGCGCTCAATGATCCACTCTTAATGATTTTTGACGACCCGTGATTCCGTGTTCCCATCTTCCCGGTTCTATCCTAATCTCTTTTCGATTCACTATTTTATATTTTTTAAAATAGGAATCTCTTTAGTTGTCTTTTCCTTAGCGAGATTTAAACAAAGTGCACAATGTCCTAAGTGTAGGGGAGTTTACTCCCACATGCTTAAACATTGAGGAAAATGTTTATATTAAGTGTGGGGGGGACTTCTATCGAAGTTAAGTGGCCTTTTCCTTGTATTTGTCATCATTTTAACCGGAAAATCAATTTTTCGACATTTTTCAAAATTTTTGATCTATTTTGGCCTATTAGTTTTTCCCTTTGTATAGTTATTTTCTTTCCTTGTTAGAATAAATCTTTAATAAAGTGGTTTTAATTTTCAAACGTTGTGAATCTTTTGACTCAACCCGAGTTTACTTGTCTAAGTTTACTCTAGCTAGTATCCTTAACGTGTTTAAGTCAAGTTTTGCTAGGCTTTTATATAGGGAGCTATTGATACACTCATTTTGTATGGGTTCAATTTTACTCTCGATATCCTCTCGAATTGATCTTGGTTCTAAGTGGAATGATTGTTCTTGGTTACTAAAAAAGGGGGTTTAGTTTTCTAATCTACTAAAAAGTTTAAATGTATTAAAATGAAAACTTAAATCAAAAACAATTAATTCAATGACAATTAATAAAAATATGAATTAAAATACTGGAATTAAAATTAAACTTAAACTTAGAATACAAAATGAAGAAACAATGAGAAATATTAAGACAGATTCAAAAGGAAACAGTAAGTAAGATTGAAAGAAAATTGATTCGGAACTTTGACCTTGATTCGGAACTATTGATCCGGAACTTTTCACCCGGAAGTCTTCATTCGGAACTTTTGGAAAATCCTTCACTCGGAACTGTCTTCGGAAGTTGATCCGGAACTTTCTTCGGAAGTTGATCCGGAACTTTCTTCGGAACTTTGAGTCGGAAGTTTATTCGGAAGATTTGGGAATAAAACTCATTCGGAACTTTTAAACTTAAATTGATTCGGAACTTTAAAAACAAACATTCATTCGGAACTTTAAAAACAAACATTCATTCGGAACTTTTTGAAAATAACATTCATCCGGAACTTTTGTTCATTCCGAAGATTGGGTTCATCCGGAACTTCAGTTCATTTGGAAGATTGGGTTCATCCGGAACTTTCAGTTCGTTCGAAAGTTTTCAACTGATTCGGAACTTTTAAAGGAAAACTCATTCGGAACTTTTCAAAAACATATTCATTCGGAACTTTGGTGTTCATCCGGAACTTTTGTTCATCCGGAAGTCTGGGAAACACTCAAGAACAGTAACTTACCCGAAGAACAGGGAGAACGATTTTAATGCCAAAAATCACCAAGTTTTTCACCAAATCTTAAATAAAGCTAAACACAAAGCATCTACTAACCATAAACTACAAATCCCATCAACAAAAACATAAATCCCAACAACTTTTAAAGATCAAATCAATCAAATAAGAACTTAAGAACTTGAAATAAAAGATGATGATGAACAAGATGAAATGGAAGGATTAAACAAGAACTTGTATTGATGATTAATGTTTTAACAATCACATAACAAAGATTAAAATTATAAGATTTGAAGAACAAAGATTAAAATCACCAAACACCCTAGTGGTGTTGGTGATGCTACGAACAAGAAGAGAGAAAAAAGTGGAGGAAAGAAAAACTAAAAACTAAAACTGAATCATAAGTGTGTGAGGGGAACCCTTTATATAGGTGTTCCCTTTGGTTGGTGAGTGGGCTTTCTCTCGTTCTTCTTGTCTTCTCGTCTTTTCAGAAAAGTTGACGTTTTCGATTCTGATTTGGGATTTGTCGTCGATTAAATTCAACTCGTCTTTTAATTAATTCGTTAAATAGACTTGAGTTTCTTCGACTTATGTAAATCTTCCATCTTTGGTCCTTTTCTTTGATAAATCTTTGAATAGGCCAAGTGACTTCAAATCTTTTGCATCTCTTGGACAATAGACTTCGTCTTGAGTCTTTTTCTTCCATAAATCCCGTGCAATCCCATGTTTTCTCCATTATCCATCCGGTTGGCTCTGAAAACACAATAAACACAAAAACCACGCATAATTCCAAACAAATGATATTAAATACGTGTTTTGGTCTTGTTTTACTCAAAATTAAGTGGTAAAAGGATGGGTGTTTACACACCTATCAGCTATAAAACACGAAAGTCTTAACTCTCACGGGTTAAGAACAAGAACTTTTCGCAAGTTCCTATAATTGATCCTAGAGGCTCGTCTATCAAGGGAACTTTAAAATGCGATTTCTAAAACTTGAAAAAGTCTAAGAGTTTGCAAGATCCTATAGACGACTCGAAAACCCAAAACATTGATTTAATAGGCTAAGCATCCACGAGTCTCATTCCTTGAGATTTTAAACTGTGGAGAACGAGAGATGATAGAGTCAATTATATGTTTGGTATTCTTTCGTGAATTTATGTGAGTTAATTATAAGCCTATTCTCCCATCGCTTGCTAATAAATTTATCTGCAATAAATAAGGTTGTACGATTTGAAAAGTTACCTAGCTTCTAGCCCAAGATCGTTTAAAAGTTGCTCGGTATGGATTAGAGTTCATAGCCAAGGCATAACTTATTGAAGCGGGATGTGAAGATTGGCGAGTCCGAAAAGGCCCTAACAAGGCATGAGGGCTACATTTTGTTACTAAAGATCCCAAGTGATGTGAACAATCATTTATCAAAGATCAATATGAAGGATCGAGACACACGACGAAAAGCAAAAACTCCCCAAAAGTCATGGAGAAGTCTATCCGAAAAGGCCCTAACAAGGTATGAGGATAAATAGATCCAAGTCCAAAAAGGAGGCGGATCGTTGTATATCAAAGTCCAAAATAAAGATTGGAGAAAAATGAAGAAGTCGTGGTCCAATGAAGAATCTCTCAAAACTTCAAGTGAAGAAATTCCTATTATGAAGAGAAGACCATAATTTCATGAACGTCTCTCAAGGTTTGAAGTATGAAGTCGCTGCCAAATATCGGTCCGAGAAAGGTCTCAAATCGCGAAGCGAGTTATGCCAAGATATAAACTTTTTGAGGTCCCGAGAAGCAATTTTAAAAGATTTTGTCCTTTAGCTAACTATTGATTAAATCGTCCCACTTTATTTTCAGCCTAATAAACTATCGAAATAAGTCAACAATGCATCCTCGTGATCATTCAAGACAACAATAAAATATAAGAGATACACCTAGGAATAAGGGAGTCTAAGTGAATAATTGGCCCACATGAGTTCGTGTTAGTTTGCAAACTTATAATAACAATGATCTCGTTTTTAAGCTTGGTTTGGAGAAAGTGAAAACTTGAGGATGATGATTATTCATAACATTTCCAAAACCCGAAGGTATGTTTTTGATTTCTTTACTTTGAATGTTTATAATTTTCTATCTCTTTAATAAAGGCCAACGTGGATTGATTATGATGAAAAATGTAAACGTGCTTTGTAACTAATGCATTGCATGAGGACATTGCAATGGTCAAGTGTAGGGGATTTGATAGGTGTGTAAACACCCATCCTTTTTACCACTTAATTACAATAATAACCGAGCCAAAACGTGTATTTTATGTCATTTATGTCGGAATTATGTGTGGTTTGTGTTTTTGTTGTGATCTAGGATGAAAAGGTGAAAAGTGGAGAAAACACGGGCATTCACGGGCTTTTATCGAAGAAAAAGTCGAAAGACGAAGTCGAGAAGTCAAGAGTGCAATAAGAACGGAAGTCCAAGACCAATTCTGAAGATTTATCGAAGAAAAAGTCAAAAGACAGAAGTTTACTTAAAGCCGAAGAACTCAAGTCTAATTTATTGAAGAATTACAAGACGAGTTCAAAGAAATCCCGAGACAAAGTCGTTAAAGTCAAAGAATTAAGAAGATTAACAAAGAATTAAGAAGAGAAAGGACTTAATGACGCAATTAAGGAAAGAAGAAAGAGGGGAGGAAGCTTCCTAAGCACTCCCTAATCCTCCCCTATAAATAGATTAGATAGGATTTACATTTCTCTTGTTGGCTAATAGTGACAATTAGTTCTTCCACCTTTTAATTACCTTGTCATTTAATTTCATGTAAATTTAAATACATGTCTTGCACCTTAAATTCCTTTAATTTCAAGTAAGTTTCCTTTTAATTCTTGTCAATCTTTATTTTTATTGTTCATCTCCTATCTACCTTTCTTTAATCTTTGATCTTTATGTGTATGTTCATGTTTATGTTTTTGAGTTTTTATTCATTAAAGTGGGTTTTGATTGTTTTGATTATTATTGTTAGTTTTATTGTTTTGGTTTGATTGTTTATGATTAGTAGATGTTAATTGATTAGTTTGATTTAATCTTGTGGTTGATTTTGATTATATTTGTTTAGATTCGTGTTATTTGTTTCTTGCGTGTTCGTCGTTTGTTTGTTACTGTTCTTTCCCAGGAAACATTCCGGATCAAGCCAAAAGTTCCGAATCAGTGAAGATTGTTTGTTAATTATTCCGAATAAAGGGCGTTCATCCGGAATAAGTGACATATTCTGGATCAAGGGCATATTCCGGATCGGCAACATTCCGAGTGAAGGATTTAAGGGTTGTTCATTCGGAACATCAATTGTTCCGAATCAAAGAGTTCATTCGGAACTTATTCCGGATCAACTGAAAGTTCCGAACCAAGGAAATTATTCCGGATCAACTTGTTCATTCGGAATACTTCAATATTCCGGATCAAGGTTCATTCGGAATATATTCCAAACGAAGGGCCAAGGAATTATTCCGAATCAAGAGTTCCGAATCAAACATTCCGGATCAAGGCTTTATTCCGAGTCAAGACTTTATTCCGGATAAGTGACATATTCCGGATAAAGGATTTATTCCGGATTAAGGGTTTTGGTAAATATTCCGAGTAAAGAAGAATCATTCCGAACGAAGGTGACATTCCGGATGAGTGATTATTCCATACAAATAATTATTCCGGATGAGCTGTTTTCAGGTTCTTTTAAGTTTCATTTCTTAACTTTCTGTTTTTAATTTTCAAGCTTTACTTTTCCCGCCTTTTTTCTTAGTCACACTTTAAGTTTATTTGCCTTAGATTTATTTTAACCTTGCCTTAGTTTTCAATTTTAGTTGCCTTTTAAGTTTGCCTTAGATATATTTAAGTTTGCGTTATTTACATTAATTTCCTTTTTATTTTAGTCACGCTTTTAAATACTAGTCATTTATTTTAAATTAGATTTAGATTTACTTTAACGTCATTTTCTTTTACGTCTTTGCACATTTTAATTACTACAACAACACAACTATTTGTATCACCAAAGAACAACTGAGTCACATAGTTAATCCATTTTTCAATTCGAAGAGACTGTGACGATAACTTTTTACATGCAAAATCATTTGTATCAATGTTTTGTGCTTGGTGATGGACTTGTGCATACTTATGTGATTAACTGCTAGTTGATTCATGATTGTTTTATGTTTTGACTTGGTACCAAGGGGATGTTGACAAGGCAGGGCCTTGGGGAGGTACATAGATGTGTGAGCATCTATGGGACCAATGGATAATGACAAGGCGGGGCCTTGGGATTTGTACATAGGTGTATGGGCGCCTATGGTACCATGGTGTTTGGTAAGGCTGGGAGCCTTGGATTTGGTTTGGTTTGTTAGATCTTGAATATTACTTGTTAATGCATGTTTGTATCACATTGTCCATATGTTCATTTGTTAGTGGTTTTTGTTCACAGCTTATGGTTTGATTTTGGCGTTGGAGTCTAAACCTATGACTCTCACCAACTTTATGTTGACGTGTTTTAGTGTCTCTTTCAGGTGATATTATGGTTAAGCGTGAGAACATAAGTGGCTAGGATTTGGAGTTGCGTAGGAATGCTTTTAGAAGCAGATCCCCGTTCCTTCTTAGTTTCTTGTGTTTTTTTGATAAGTGATACTGTTGACACCTATATGTTGATTTGTTTGTTTATTTGTTTGTCTTGGGTAAGCGGTAGGACTGTTACCTACTTACCTAGACTCCTGAATTGATGAGATATTGTCATGACATTTGTGTCACCTTTTATGACATTTCTAATTCATACAGTTCTCTCTATGGATACGCTATTGTTGTGATGATATCCATGCGTCGCACCCCATATTCCGCCATGGTGGGGTGTGACATAATGCTTTAGACATTCACAAATAAGTTTTCTCTCCTCCAAACACGATCACACACTTGAGTTCTAAACTCCTGTTGATAGAATTGTCAAGCTTAGCAATCGTTAGGATTGGACTAGCTTGTTAGTGAGGAGATCACAAAACCACACATTGTCTATTCAATCCCTATTGTAGCTTCGTATACAATAGGGTATAATTCTTTAATAAAGCTAAGAGTTAAACGTTGAAAACCTTTGTGTTATTTATTCACTTGTATTAAGTTTGTTGCATTACTTAACCATGGGTTAGGAATATACTTAGTATTCTTATGCATAGTACTAATTACAAGGGACCAACAAGTGGTATCAGAGCGGTAGGATTATAAAACTTTTAACCACCGTCTCAAAGTTTTTAAAACCTTGATCCATTATGGCTGAAAGTAATGTACCCCAACTTGTTAACAAAAAAGGAGCAAGTTATTCTGTTAACGCTCCTAAGTTAGAAGTTGAAAGATTAACAAATGGAAGAAAAGAATGCTATGTTATTTGATGGGAATAGAACCTTATTACATAACTTGTATTAAGAATGGTCCATTCAAACCAAAAACAGCAGCTGGTGATGACAAACCTGAAAACCAATGGTCTGACGATGAAAGGAGAGTGGTCAATCAAGGCCAACGTCTCAAAAGCATCATAATATCTTGTCTTCCTGACGATATTATGGAGGCTGTCATTGAGTGTGAGACGGCCAAAGAGACTTGGACAGATATTGTTCATAGTTTCGAAGGACCATCCGACACTAAGGAAAATAGGATTATGGACCTGAAGTTAGAATATAACACTTTCAGGGCCAAAACATCTGAAACACTTCCTCAGACTTACACCAGGTATAAAACCTTACTCAATGAGCTAACGAATGATGGGGTGAAACTGTCTAAGCATGAAATCAATGTTGGTTTTGTGAACAGTCTCCCTAAAAAATGGCTTGGTTTTTCTCAAGGATTGAGAAATGCTAATCACATATAGACTCAGGATCTTGCAGATATTTATAGGAGATTCATCTATGAAGATAATCTGATAAATAGAAGATATCCTGAGTCCAAGAAGGCCTTAATAACAGACACCTCAGCCAAACCTACCCAAATTGATCATGGCCCCATTACAACTGTTTTTTACTCAAATGCAATTGTTTAAGATTTTCAGGAAACCTCAGATGATGAGGTGGATGAAAGATCAAGTACTGAATACGTAAGGGATTTGAATAGGGAATATCATGAAAGGGCCATGTTGGCAAATACCAAACGTTATATCAAAAGAACTAGATTTGCTGGTAACCAATCCACTGAGGGAGTGGATTGCTATCGATGTGGTAAAACTGGGCATTTTTCTAAATATTGTCTTTCAAAAACCCCATTGGCCTCTTATAAAAATCAAAGTTTTTCATCAGGCAATGACAATTTTCAACCTAAGTTTACACCAAAACTAATTTAGGCTTCTCCAATTAACCAAAGTTTTCAGAATAGTAAGAAAATTGAGAAAGACTATAGGTCTGAGTATAAAAAGGTAAAAGCTAAACTTGCACTCTTGGAAGTTGAACCTACTATTGCTCAGACTCAAAAGTCTACTCAAAACAAAGCCAAAGGTCTAGTAGCTGAAACTTTTGATTGGGATGATGAAGATTTGTCCTCAGAAGAGGAGGAAGTCAGGAATCAACTGTTAATGGCTCTAGCTGATGATGAATTATCAGTTGGAAAGAATCATGCTCGAAATGGAGAATGGGTTGACATCACCATGAGAAAGGTAAACATGCATCTCTCTATGGATGAAGAATCTGATTGGCAAAAATTCCTTAAGTATGTTAACATTGACCTAGCGTTTGTTGAAGAGCAGATATTGAATCTTTTGTCAAAATATAATAAACTTGTTTTTGAATTAAACAAATGTAGAGAAGATTTATTATTTCTAAAACAAGCTAAACTTGAAGCAGTAAGTTGTCAACTTTAGAACACCGAACTTACTAAAATCAATCATGCTCTTCAAGAACAACTTAAGGAAGAAAAATGAATCAATGAGAAATGGACAAATAGCTCTACCTTAGCTTCTCAGTGTATAAACAGTCAAATACCTGCCCAAAAGAAGAAAATTCTTGTGGCATGACAACTCACTAAAAAGGCACCAACTAAGAAAATGAGTGAAAAGGCATTTCTCCCTGCCTCAGTTGGGTTTGATCATGAAATGATTCCTAAGTCAAAAGACTGGGTTGAGAGATCAAACCCTGAGAGTGTTTTGCCTAACTTTGACACTAGAAAAATATTAATTCCTTAATCTCAGGCTATTAATGAAAACTTGGTCTGAATGAAGAGACTGATAAAGTCAGTAACACTGGAACATCTAGTGTTGCTGAAAACATTCAGACTCCTCTACCTCCTTTGAAAAACCTTCAAGGAGCAAGTCCATGTTCTGAACTAATCCTATTGTCTTATCAAGAACACTTACCTAGAGGAAGAGCTGGGTTAAGTTGTATTGAACAAACAAAGCCTGACTCAAAAATGATACCAGATCACACTGAGTCAGGAACTGTCACTAAAAAGACAACCAAACCTATATCTCCCTCAGGGACTCCTAAACATTCAGTCAAGTCTACTCCTATAGTAAATCAAGAGGAGTTAAGTAGATTGTTCCAACTTTTCATGGAAGAGAAGCTGAACTCAGCCTCTAAAACTCAGGGTGAAACATTTGTGTCCTCACAGCCTGAATCATCAACAAGTAACAAAACTGAACATGAGTCTTCTAATAAAGTTAAAACAAAGAAACCCACCTGTGAGCTATGTCACTATACAAATCACAACACTGACGACTGCTATAGAGTTCTCTATTGCATGAAATGTAAAAGTGAATATTACAGGATAGCAGATCATGAGATACACATTGCTTCTATTATAAATGCTAAAAGATACAATGCTTAGCCTTACAACTATGGGCCCACCTCAGAACAAACCAGAAAATCCAAGGCTAAGCCTTACCCACCTTGTACACATTGTGGGATTCCCGATCACAGACCTAATGATTGTGTATATTATCCTGAGTGTGAGATTTGTGGAAGCAATGATCACACTACCTCAGGACACAATAGAATTATCATGGTCAGAAGAGGAATGCTAGCTGAGTCATCTCAAAGTACTGAATCCTCAGTCGGACTAAGCTGCAAAACATGTGGAAGCAATGTTCATTCTAACTCAGACCATGCTAAGTTTGAGTACTTCAAACGAGGTGAAAGACGTCAGGCTCTTCGAGCCAAAGGGCCTACTAAAAGGTGGGCTCATAAGAGAAACTAATCCACCTCGTTATTTGTGCAGAAACACTTCAAGGAGCTTGTCTGTTACTTAGACAGTGGGTGTTCAAGAAGTATGACAAGGGTCAAAAGTTATCTGCACAAATACGTGGAGCAACCAGGTCCTAAGGTAGTATTCGGTGATAATTCATCTTGTGTTACTAAGGGATATGGTTCAATTAAATGTGGTGGAATAGTTTTCTCAAAACTGGTGTTTGTAAACGGTCTGAAGTACAATCTCATCAGTATCAGCCAACTGTGTGATGCTAAGTACATCGTTCAGTTTGATGATAAGCAAGGTACAATCTTCAATGCAAACAAAGAAATTGTGTTGACTGCTCCAAGAAGAAATGATGTATATGTCTAGACATGTCATCTGTAACAAATTCAGGAGCATGTTTCTTTGCTAAAGCCTCAGACTCTGTTAATTGGCTTTGGCATAAGAGACTGTCACGTTTAAATTTCAAAGATATGAACAAACTTGCAAAACAAAACAAAGTTCTTGGCTTACCTTCTCTTGTGTATTCAAAAGACAAGCCTTGTTCAGCCTGTGAAAAAGGTAAACACAAGAGAGCTTCTTTCAACCCAAAACAAAACTTTTCTATCAGGAAGTGTCTTCATCTTCTTCATATGGACTTTTTTGGACCAGTCAGTCCGATGTCTATAAATCATGAGAAATACACTCTTGTGATTGTTGATGAATACTCTAGACACACTTGGGTATACTTCCTGAAAAAGAAGAGTCAAACTCCTGAATTCATAATGTCTTTCATCAGGCCAGTAGAAAATCAAAATGATACTAAAGTTAAACAAATACGAACTGATAATGGAATAGAATTCAGGAACCAATAGCTTGATAGTTTTTGTGATAAGAAAGGAATTTCTCAGAACTTCTCTTCTCCTTACACACCTAAACAAAATGGTGTGGCTGAAAGGAAGAATAGAACTCTCATTGAAGCTGCTCGAACCATGCTTAATGGATCCAATCTTTCAAAACACTTCTGGACTGAGGCTGTAAAAATAGCTTGCTATACTCATAACAGATGTATTATTGTCAAAAGACATGATAAGACTCTTTATGAAATATTCAGGGAAAGGATTCCAGATATCAGCTACTTTCATGTGTTTGGATGTCCTGTGTTCATTCACAATCAAAAGGACCATCTTGGTAAATTTGATGCGAAAGCTGATGGTGGATACTTTCTTGGATACTCTTTTGTCTCCAAAGCCTTCAAGGTCTTTAACACAAGGAGACAACAGATTGAGGAGTCATTTCATGTCACCTTTGATGAAAGTATGGATGCCATTAACTTCACAAATCAATCAATGGAAGAGATAGGGATCAATGACTCATCAAGATATCCTCCTGACGAGTATGAACATTGTCCCTCAAAGTATCAAACTGACGCTGATATATCCCTCCATATATCACCTCATAGTAGGTCAATTGATAATTTAATCACACCTCAACATGTCCCTGAAGTTATCACTTCTCAAGCTAATGAATCAAACGATTCACCCATCTATGAGAACACTAAAGGGACAAGTGATGAAAATATCGAATACCCTATTACTGAAAATCCTTCAGAAGGAGGTGATGTCCTAGTACAATGTATTGAATCTCTGGTCCATGATAATCACCAACCATCGACAAGCTCTAATCCAAGTCCTCAGGACAGATGGTCAAGACAACAACACATAGAGCTTGTAAACATAATTGGTGATGTATCTGAGGGGATGCTCACACGCAGTCAGGCTGCTAAACTCTGTGTTGCCTTAGCCCATGAATGTGTGTTTACAGACTTTCTCTCTGAAATTGAACCAAAGAAGATTTCAGAGGCCGTGACACATCCAGGATGGGTTGAGGCCATGCAAGATGAGCTCAACCAATTCCTCAGGAACAAAATGTGGAACTAGTTCCTCTCCCCAAAGGGAAATCAGCTCTTGGTACAAAATGGGTATTTAAAAACAAGACTGATGAAGATGGAATTGTCATCAAAAACAAAGCTAGGCTGGTTGTTCAGGGGTGTGGTCAACTTGAAGGGATCGACTAAGAGGAAACCTTCGCCCCTGTAGCAAGAATGGAAGCCATCAGGATCTTCCTTGCCTATGCTACTTACATGAACTTCAAAGTTTTCCAAATGGATGTGAAAAGTGCCTTCCTGAATGGAAAGATCACTGAAGAAGTTTATGTTGCTCAGCCTCCTGGTTTTGAGATTTCGGAGTTCCTAAACCATGTTTGTAAACTTGACAAAGCCCTTTATGGACTGAAACAAGCACCAAGGGCATGGTATGAAACTCTCTCTACATTCCTGATAATGAACAAATTTATCAAGGGGAAGATAGACAACTCCTTGTTTATCTTCAGAACCAAGGAGGATGTTATACTAGTTCAGATATATGTTGATGACATCATATTCGGATCTACTAACTATGATGTTTGTAGAAAGTTTGAAAAACTTATGTCTAAGAAATTTGAAATGAGTATGATTGGTGAATTAACATATTTTCTTGGACTACAAATCAAATAGGGGGACAAGGGGATCTCAGTCTGTCAAGAAAAATACACCAGAGAAATACTTAAGAAATATGATATCTCTGAGTGTGCTTCAGTAAAGACTCCCATGGTTCCCCCCCCCCCAACAACTTAGGTCCTGATCTTGCTGGTAAACCAGTCAATCAAACCTTATTCAGGGGAATGATTGGATCATTAATGTACCTAACTGCAACCAGGCCTGATATTCAGTTCTCAACAATCTTATGTGTAAGATACCAGGCGGATCCCAAAGAATCACATCTTACTGCTGTTAAACAAATCTTCAGGTACCTGAAGGGTACTCCCTCACTAGGTCTATGGTATCCTCATTGTTCAGGCTTCGATCTTAAAGGATACTCAGACTCAGACTATGCTGGCTGCAACATGGATAGAAAAAGTACCTCAGGTGCATGTCAATTCCTTGGTGGCAAGCTAGTATGTTGGAGTGCAAAGAAACAGTAGTCAGTCGAAATGTCCTCTGCTGAGGCTGAATACGTGGCAGCTGCTGGTTATTGTGCAAACATCCTTTGGATGAAAAGTCAACTCAGGGACTATAATGTGGAATACAAAGTAGTCCCTATCTTTTGTGACAACACCAGTACAATTGGCAATAATCCAATCCTACATTCAAGGAATAAACACATTGACATAAGATATCACTTCCTCAGGGATCACATCTTAAAAGGAGATATTGAATTACATTTCATCCCCACTGAATATCAGCTAGCTGATATCTTCACCAAACCTTTGGATGAACCAACGTTCACTAGACTGAAAGCTGAACTTGGTATGCTGAATATTGATTAATCAGTCTCCCTGATGACATTGGATTCAGTATAATGTATATTCTTTATCTTCTCTCTGGGTAAATATATCTTATTGTCCTCCCTTTGACACTAAGGTACATTAAATGATGTAACTAAATGCTCTAAGGATTTAGTTACTTAATGTCCTAGGTTGGTGTGTCACAATATTAAATAAGGAACATATATTCCTTCAATAAATTGTCATAAACCAGTCAAAGGGTCACTCATGACAAGTATCCCACTAAGCATTAAATGCTTACCCTTTTTCTAGCAAAATCCGTTGTAAAAACGTCCTTTCAAATGCACGTGACCCCACGTCATCTCTGGAAAAAGCTTTATATTTTCAGTAATGGAACAGTTGCCAAGAAAATAGGGGGACCACTTGTACGCTTTCATTAAATGCGGATGTGAAAAGAAATTATAGCAAATAAAAAACCTTCTTCACATCCGAGCCTATAAATACCCCACAATCACAACAAACACACACACAAAGAACTTGCATTTTTACTCTGCCAAAATTTTCTCTCAAAGAAAAAGTGTGTGTGTTCAAACTAATTTCCAGAAATGTTTCTTGTAAACAAGGTGATCACATTGATTACTCGTTTTATTGTTATGTAGCACAAACAATTAAAGTTACCTATTGTTTATAACTCTTGATCCTTTTTATAAGGAAAAACTTCTCATTAGGTCACTTGGTGAATCTGGTTGTATTATAACAAGAAACAAGTCTTGATTTTATTTCCAAAAATTGCCATTGTCCTTTTTGAAATCTTTAAAAGTTATCTTTAATGGCAATGTCCAAGGCTATCAAATATGCCCTTCAGGCTGAACATCTCACCAATGAGGGTGTCCATTTTGCAGGAAACAACTATGAGGGAAATTTCAATTACCCTAATAGTGTATCAGCCTACAAACCAATTTGAAAATTTTTGAAAAACTGTGATTGGGCTGATGCGTTTACAAAAACCCCCTCAGTCTTCTACCATGAATATCTCAGGGAATTCTGTTTTACGGCTGTGGTTGTAACCCCTACCCAAGGGCCTGATGGATCTCAGGGGTCTGAGATCAAGTCACATAAGAACTGTGTCATCATGTTCACTACAAACAATGGAAAGACACCATTGATTTTAGACTTCAAAACGTTTTGTCAAAGCAGTGGACTTGATTATAACAATGGAAAGTATGTTGCACATCCTGATATGGAGTCAGTTAAAAAAGGACTAAAAGAACTCGGGGTCCCTGATTTACTTGTGACTAAAACCTGATTGATCAAAACTGCTTTCCCCATGGCTTGGAGGATCCTGGTCACTTTTGTGATTCAGGTGATCGATGGGAACTACTCGTCTACTGAGCAAGTTAATTCTACTCAGCAGATGCTAATCTACAGTGTTATTAATGGACTGAAGATTGACATAGGAGAGATTGTTTATAATGATCTCGTAACCAGGCTCTTGAAGGAGTCTAGGCAAAAATTTGTTTTTACCCAAGATTCATATCATGCGCCTTAGAACGGTTACTGGGTTCCCTTTACACTTAGGAAAAATTCAATGTTTTTTCTACTCCAATCCTGAGTTCCACAAAATTTTCAAAGAACCCATCTGAAGTCAACCCCATTGCATTGACGGCTCACATGACTGAGGTGATCAGTCGTGAATCATCTGTGTCTCCCATTCCCTTCTTACCAAAGAAGGGGAACAAGAAGACTCAGATTGTGCCAAAGACCAAACCAACAAAGGCACAGGGCCCAGAGGCTTCCGAGGTACGACCCAAAAAGGACAAGGCTAAAAAGACTACCCTTGTTTAGACCACGCTTCAAATACCCCAAGGGAAAGAGCTTACGGGAGGCCATGATACATCACAGTCAGGGTCGACGGGCCAACCTACTGGTCCTCATGATGGAAAAGGAAACAAACAACTTTCTCCTACAGGACTGCCTTCCACTAAGACCGATGAGGGCACTCGTAAATCACAACCTTTGCCTGAGGTCAAAACTAAGGCCAAAGACTCAGAGAGACGCCCATAGGTAACACACCTCGCTGATAGGCCTATCACTTCTACCAAGTACAATGAAGGCACACTAGCTCCAAAGTCTTTGCCTGAGGACCCAAACTTGATTCCTTAGACTCAGAGAGACGCCCACGGGTAAAACACCCCGCTAATAGGAATCTCACCTCCACAACTCCCGATGAAGGCACACTAAAACAAAAGTCTTTGCTTGATGGAACCACTCTTGATCCCAAAGACTCAGAGGGACGCCCACGGGTAAAACACCCCGCTGATAGGGATCCTACCTCCACAACTGATCAATCACAAACTGCCCCTGAGTATCAGTTGGCTAAATCCCAAGCCTCAGGATTTGGGGCAAGGAGTGACGATTATAAAGGCAAACCTTCTTTTGAAGGGGAGGTGGATAAACCTAAGGGTTCACTGAACTTTAGAGATTTTATAAGTTTACTCAAGAAGCCTGATGAGTTACTCCAAGGGTTCAGTGACGACGATGATATGATTGAGGCTGGGGATGAACCTGAAACTCAGGCCCCTCCTTAATTAGACCAGAAGCCACAATCCCCACCATTGTTCGCAGACATACAACCCTCCCCTGAGGCTCAACAAAATCCCTCCCCTGAGGCATCCGAACAAAAAGAGCCCTCCCTGAGGCACCAAAAAAGCCCTCCTATGAGGCAAAACTTGACACCTTTACATTGGGGACTCAGATTGTGGTTCTGGATGAGACAACTTTGAAAGCCTTGCAGGCTGAGGTCACTCAGGCTCATGAAGATTTGGCTTCAAAGGATGATGAACTCCTTGATGAGTTTAGGACATATGGTGATAGGTTTGATGTGGCTGAGGAGAAGATGAGAATTCAGGTAGATAACCAAATGGAATTCATCAGCTCTGTTAACAATTATCATGAAAATCAAGAGAAGAAGCTCATCAACTTCCTTACCCATGCTCTTCCTACGGTCGAAGCAAATGTGTCCTTGAAAACAACTCTGGTTGGACTGATCACTAGCACCACTGAGTCCAATTCCATAGTTGGTCAATTACTTGAGTTACTGAAGGTGGACAGGCTCACTGAGGTTTTCACTAGGTTAGACTCTCTCAGGTCTGACTTAGATGTGGTGAAAGGGAAATGTGATGCCATCTATGTGGATTTTCATATGGATGCTGAAGTAGAGTTCACATTGTCAAGGGCTGCACAAGGATACATGGCTAATGCCACCAATCTCTCTGACATCTCCAAATCCCTGAAAGAAGCTGATATTCCTAGGCTCAGGACAAAGATCACCACCATTGAAAACACTCAATCCCTTATTCAGTTAGATGTTCAAACTATCAAAGGAGACACTCAGTCCATGAAGGAAATGGTGACTGAGATGTTTCAGGCTTTTAAGGGATCTTCCACCACCTCAGGATCCTCACAAATGACAAAAGTTGGGATTAGTCTGGCTGATCCTTCAACTTTTAAGGGGGAGAATGTGCCACCAATGATGTTAACGTGGACTGAACCTCCTTCTCACACTGAGGGGGAGTAGGAAAGACTAGCACAACCCCAACCCTTAAACTCAATTCCTCCCAACCCTGAGCCCTCAGTATCTAAGTCAGATAGGGGCAAAGGTATAGCTGATGAAACCCTAACACCTCCACCAAATAATCTTGTAAAAGCTTCAAGGGAAGTAAGGCCCGATCCTGATTCCATGGTCTTGGTACCATATGAGATAAATGGAATAATGTACGAAATGACTCCTGATCAAATCTGAGTGTATCTAGATAGAATAGAGTCAGCTAAGGCTAATGAAGCAACAAAGGCTGAGATCTTGAAGGTATCCACGAAGTTTGTAAAAGAAGTGGGTCGTAACCCTGAGGTCTTGCTGAGCAAGAAAGGGGGAGAGGAGTTCGTCCAGAAGCAGGAGGAAGAACTCAAGGCCATTCAGGATGAAATGGTCTTGAAGCAAAAACAAAGAACCACACAACTTAAGAAATTGTATGACTAATACACCAAATTCGTCACCCAAAGAAGAAAGCCTGAGCCAATCACTAACCTTCAGATCATTCCTCATACCACACCAGTCTTAGTATCTATCTACGGAAACAATGATGAGTGGAACTTTGAAGTCATGAAGAAATTTTCATTTGGTGATTTCGGTCTCACTGAGTGGGACAAAATGTGAAGGATTTTCAGGACCAAAACAAACAAATGTGTCCCTAAGATACTCAACTCTCTCAGTAAGAGATATGAGAGGTTGAATCTGATGAAGGAACAATTAGGAATCATTGAAGATCTTCCTTTAGCTGAACAGGATCCTACCAAAACTCAGGGAAGAAAGAGAAAAAGAGTTGAGCTTGAAACTGAGACTAAGATCCCTGGGTTAGAGTGCAATCGTACTCTCCCTAAAAATGTCCCCTTTGAGAACAACATGGTTATAGAAGAACCTGAGTGGGGTATCTTCTTCATTGATGTATTTGGGGATCAAGCATTTCAAAGAATGATTGACATAGAGAAATGCACCACTGAGAGTGTTCTCATCTTTCTTGAGATGGCTGGACAAATTCAGACTGATGAGAATAAAAGATTTGGTGAGAAGCTCAGGGAGATAATTGCTAGGAGGCCTGACAAAGAAAAGTTGTTAAAGTCATCAAGGGTGAAGAGGGAAGCAATGGATTCCTGAATAACTGTAATCTTTTGTTTTATTTATGTTTCTTGTATTAGACTATTCAGTCTTATGTAATGATGAATGAAAATGAAGTACTTTGTTATATCAAGTCTTTTCATCAAGTAGAATAGTTTGTAATAAGAAGAAGCCTATTTGCTCACTTATAACAGTTTCACTTAGGCAAAATTTAAATCCAAATAGGGGGAGATTGTTAGGTCAATTCAGTACCTAATGACCTCCCTGAAGGATTTGAATAACAATCAGCCTAAGTGAATTATTAACCTTGAACATAATGAGGTAACTGAGTGAACAGTCACTCGGTGAGTTGCCTTCGAGTTCCTAGACTGAGTCTAAAAGGAAAACTCAAGCATTCAGAGAGGCGAAGCTCAACGAATGTCTTCTATGACGAAGAAGAAGGTGATGGGTTCAGTGAGTTGTGGCAATAGACTCACTGAACCCCATACGATCTCCGTGAAGAAAACAAGCATTCTCCAAGACTGAAGAAAAGGCGGGATAAGTTGAATTGTGACAAGATGAAGTACATCACACAATTAGTGTGACTTACCCTTTTAGGATAGATGGGGTACTGACATGTGTAAAGGACTTACGTCTTACTACTTAGAATAGGGTAAGACAAGATACTACACTGTACCAATAAGACAAGAATTGTACATGGGCAATTATTGTCTTTTACCCACTTTCCTTCTATAAATAGGATGCTTGTAAAGGAGAGAAAATAAGTTTGTGCACTTAATGCTTTAGACATTCACAAACAAGTTTTCTCTCCTCCAAACACGATCACACACTTGAGTTCTAAACTCCTGTTGATAGAATCGTCAAGCTTAGCAATCGTTAGGATTTGACTAGCTTGTTAGTGAGGAGATCACAAAACCACACATTGTCTATTCAATCCCTATTGTAGCTTCGTATACAATAGGGTATAGTTCTTTAATAAAGCTAAGAGTTACACGTTGAAAACCATTGTGTTATTTATTCACTTGTATTAAGTTTGTTGCATTACTTAACCATGGGTTAGGACTATACTTAGTATACTTAAGCATAGTACTAATTACAAAGGACCAGCAATATCAAAGATCACATCAACATATTCACCAGAAAAGAAAAAGAAAAGAAAGACGAAGACTACGAGCTCAAGACAAGCATAGAATGTTAGGTTTATTTATTATAACTTGGGTAACGCCCTTGTTTGTAGGGACCTCCCTAAGGGGGAGATTGTTGGAAATACATTTTACGTATTAAGAAAGGTTCGGTCACTCCAACAATATATAAGTTAGTAGCTCATAGTCTAGCAACTTAACGTTATACAAACAAGGCCAAGCCAAGCCTACAACTTGTGTAGGTCGGCGGCCCATTGTAAGCCCAAGCCCATCTCATGGGCTTGGGTATATAAACCCTCTCCTTAGTTGGAGAGGGTGTTGGTTCACATAATTTACACATAGTTAAGTTTGTTTTTCTACACTTTCTCTCTCAAAGTGTTTGTGTGTGTTCTTGCCATATTTCTATCTCTTTCTCTCTCTAAACATAAGTAATATTTACAATATCTACAACATTGCGTATGGTAGTAGTGGCAGGACCACACGTAATGACTTTCGACTCGCCCATAAGTTTAGAGTCACACTCCAATGAGTGTACTCATAAACAGGCGTTCTGTCTTACTCAGGTGTGAATACAGACACCTGGACACACGTATATAACAAAGAACATGAGCATAGCGCAGGACACTATGTGTTGACAAACATACGGGTTGCCATAAATATTATACAAATTCATTAATTTACGAAGTTATTGTGCGTATCCAGTACAAAGCAGATAGTAAAGAAAGGTGCATACTAGAGAGGGTCGTTTGCTGACAGCGACCTCTTCAACCTGCGGTGTGCCAGGTTCAATGACGCGCGGTGCTGTACCCATGCCTCCTTCATATACTGCAGCACGCGAGTCTGATATACATCAATGGAAGGCATGCTAACTGGTATACCATCGGATCGGCTAGGGTGTGCTAAACCTAAACCAATAGCGACACCTTTGGTTGAAGTCCGGTTCTTCTTCGCAACACGTCTCACGTGCTATTTCAACTTGTCTTCTAGCGAAATCATTATTGGTGCACCAGAGATGTAGACAGGGACCTGTAGCTGTGAAATATCCAGTTTGGCCAGAGCATGGGGATCTTCTTCCGTTCTTTCTAAGGAATGGCTTGCTAAGGTAAGGACGGCCATGATCACACTTATTGGAAAATCTTGGTCTTTCTCTAGACGGTCTATGATGGGCAGTGGGAGACCTTCTAGTATGTGGAATGCCGCATCAAAGAGTTCTTGTGCGTACCTAGAGTAAATTTCACTACCCTCCAGGGGTCTGGATAGTAAATTCTCCTTAAAAGCGCTCTTCATGGCGAGACTTTGTCCTAGTAGTCGCGCAGCATCGAAGATATCCCTGATCACTTTATTGAGGTTGGGTTGCTCCAGGGAACATTTTTTTTTATTAATGGTAAATTTATTAAGAAAAGCCCACAAAGGCAAAAGTACAAAGCTAAAGCTTGACAAAAATTAGATGGGACACATCCCCAACTAAAATCAATAGCAACAAAAAAGGTATGGACAACATCCCATACTCTATAATACTATAGGTAATGGCAATGGACAATCCCCATGCTCATTACACAAAGAAACAAACAAAGCAACTAAAAGAATGACAAATAGTTTCTCCAGGGAACTTTTCGTAGCTAATGGTAGACCATGCTTTATTAACCAATGATTCTCAACGCACACGGCGGTGAGGTGTGGATAAATCTCTTCATCAAAGTCGGTGCTCATATACTTCAGACTCTCGGATTTCTTGGCCATATCTTTGTGACAATTGGCAACAAAATTGTTACAATTTAAAGTAAGGGCACTCATACCTTCTTTCGGCTTCGACATAGCCCAACGATTTTCATCCTCCTGTTTCACACGCAAGCAGCGCTCGCGATCTATAATTTCAGATAATGTTTCCTTTTCATCCTCTAAATATAGGATGGACCCGGCATTTATGCTGGACACAGCGCGCAAACGTGCAAGTTCGCACTTGGCAATTGTGAGTTCGCGGTCCTTTTGTTTCGTTGCGTGGTGGACTTTTTGATTTTCTTGTGCCAATCGCTCTGATAGCTGTGATACCTTCTTTTTCAAATGTGCGACTAGAGTTATTTCATGTGAGGTCACTGTATCTAACTCTCTCATTAGTGTTGTGGCGGGCATTTCCTACAAGTGTTGGGTGCGGCCAGGAGGAGTTAAGTGGTGGAGGAAATCCTCGCATACAGTTGCGCAGTCCAGTATGCATGAGCGGGTACACTTCCAGGAGGGAACAAATTTGGTGGACTTCGAGGTGCTTGCACCAGCTTTGGTCATTGCAACGTAGGAGCTGCAAATTTAATACCGTGCGAGTATTAGGAACGTGCACGCATTGTTTGTTTCGAGCTAATGATAAGGAATGGTGTGGTGATGTACCTGGATATATGTGTCTTTCCCCTTGGCCTTGAGAGTATTCCCCACGAAGTCACATCGGCGCGAGGTCTAGTCTGCAGTGTTCTCCCCCTTTTGGGAATTTGTTGTGTGGGGGATCACGGTAATTTTTTGGAACTGGGAACCGGTATTCTCTCTTCTGGTGGGCCTGTGTGGGAGTCCCCTTCGAAACCATGGTCTTCCTCCCCTCCCAGATCTGTTTCTCCTGAGGAAGACTATATGGTACATGGCACACTTCGGATGGGAGTATCATTTACTACGGTTATCCTCTCAGCGCTCCCTCCTGGTGTTGGGGAAGTGAACTCTAGGGATACGGTGCGTTGGCCAACGCGCCATCTATTTGATAGCTTAAATGGTGTGAAAGGCCGAGCGCGCATAGTCATCGCGCATGGATTCTCTCACTTCACAAGCTGCGTATACGTTAGTTCTGCAAAAGTGTGAGGAATATGTGAGTGTATGTGCATAAGTCGTTTGAATTTTTGCTTTTTTGGACTACTAGGTCCTTACCATGGTCGAATTCATCAAAGTATTCGGGAAGGTGGTTTACAGGAAGGGTAAATGTGTGGCTCAATCCTAGGGCGTATAGAAGGGCCTTTGGGTATTCCTACATTGGTATCCAGTCGCTGGTAAATTACCTGTGCGTCTGCTTCATTGTACGAACTAGCAATTGGGCGATCATCTTTCATCATTGTCTCGGAGGTGATGAAATCGTAATCGTATGGAAATAAAACATTTTCTACCCAGAAGAATTTATCGTTCCACTTCTTCAGCGAATCTATCTTTACCGAGTAACATTGTAATTGACCGGGGCATTTTGCAAAAGATATCCACCCGTTTATCTACAAGGATCGGTAGAAGGCGCGAAAAAGGTTTATTGTTGGATCAATGTTCTTAAGTAGGCAGTTTATTTCAAAATTTGAGATTTTTGTGGCGCCTATACAATGCAGCTGTGATAGGTGTATGCTGTAGTAGCTTAGTATATCCATCAGAAAGCGACTCAGGGGTATGCGATTGATGGAAAACTCGATGAACCTGGTGTATATACCAATTTTTCCATCAGGGAAACTTCCAATATGTGCTTGTGGATCTGGCACAGTTGGATGGAGGTCTGATGATATATGGTATTTCGTGACGAAGCGGGCAAGTTCTTTTTCTGATATGCGGGATGTCACATCAAAAAGCTGTGCTAGAATTTTTTCTTTGCAGATATTTTTAGACGGGAATGGAATTGGTATTGTTTTTGGTTCAAAAAGTATTGTTTCCAACTATTTGCAACAATGGTGGAAGGGTTTTTTGTATAGGCAAAGAAGAAGGTTGAATGTCTTTCAAACTCCATTTATATACACTATAGACGCATGGGATCTGGCGGTACGTGTCTAAAATGCTTTGTTCATCCTACGGTGTTTTCTGGTTGGCTCCTCTGACGTGGTTAGTGTCTTTCCTAGTTCTCCATGCATGATTGTGATAGTGGAGTCTGACGTGGATACTTGATCAAAATCATTTCATGTGGGTTATGTGTGGTATTTCTTTTGACGATGTTTGCACAAAGGCATGAGTGGTTTATAGTCTAGTAGCCGAGGTTGGAGCCCGCGACCACTAGACTGAGGGACATGATGACGTATAGTCCCTAGTCGGGCTGGATAGTCCGACCCACGGGTACTACCCGCTGTCACACCCCACCATGGTGGAGTATGGGGTGCGACGTATGGATATCATCACAACAATAGCATGTCTATAGAGATAACTAAATGAAATGGAATTATCATAAATGGGTGACACAATGTCATGACAATATCACAAACAATGCAGGCGTCTAGGTAAGTAGGTAACAGGTCTACCCCTTACCAAAGACATACAAATACACACATCAACATATAGGTGTCCACAATGTATCACTTATTCAAACATAAAATAAAGGCTAAGAGGAATGGGGGTTCCTCCAAATGCAATCCTAAGCCTTCCAGTTAGCCACTCCTATTCTCACGCTTAACCACATTCTCACCTGAAAGAGACACTAAAACACGTCAACAGTTATGCTGGTGAGAGTCATAGGTTTAGACTCCAACTCCAAATCAATTATAAGTTGTGAATAACAACCACTAAGAAATGAACATATGGACAATGTGCTACAATTATGCATTAACAACTAGCGTTCAAGATTAACCAATCACCACAAATCCAAGGCTCCAAGCCTTAGCAATAACTACAATTCCAAGGCTCCAAGCCTTACCAATCACCATTGTCCCATAGGTGCCCATACACCTATGAACCAATCCCAAGGCCCCGCCTTGCCAACATCCCCTTGGTACCTAGTCAAACCACAATAACTGAGACAGTATGTGTCCCCTGTTCCATATCATAAACACAATCAAGAATCACATAGTAGTTAATCACATAAGTGCACACACAAGTCCATCACAAACCATAAAAACATTCACAGCATTAGTTACAAAACCATAGAGTGTCTCTTCCATCCCATCTGGAATTCAAATCATAAAAAGACATGGGACTATGAAAGTCACCTGAACAAGCTTCTCCAAGTACCCGCGCTCTAGCACAAATCTAAACACACAAACGTATACAATCAAGACATGAACCACATACCAAAATGGCTCATCAATCTATGATGGATATCTAACCTTCTCCTACAACTTAACCCCATTTATATTCCATGTGAATCTCATTACACCCCTATATAAAGCCCTTAACTTAGTTTAGTTCATAACTCGTCTCGTTAACATTTAACCCAAAACAGTCCCGTTTTTCATACTTCAAACTATTGGTCTAACACCCTATTAACCAAAATAACATGCCCTGTAAAAGAAACCCTATGACCATACATGTGTTAGCTAACTCTCCCCTTTGGCCGCAACCTTAAAGCTACTTATATATATATATATATATATATATATATATATATATATATATATATATATATATATATATATATATATATATATATATATATATATATATATATATATATATATATATATATATATATATATATATATATATATATATGTATATATATATATATATATGTATATATATATATATATATATATGTATATATATATATATATATATATATATATATATATATATATATATATATATATATATATATATATATATATATATATATATATATATATATATATATATATATATATATATATATATATATATATATATATATATATATATATATATATATATATATATATATATATATATATATATATATATATATATATATATATATATATATATATATATATATATATATATATATATATATATATATATACTTTTTCCTATCCAGAATTTACTGATTTTGAACATATGAAAAGTTTGTTATGATCAGAGGGTCTCACCCTAACACATTTGTTTAGCCCTGCTCCAGATCTTTTATTTAATATATAATATAAGCCTCATGTTCGTTTGAAGGTCCAATTATACTCCTAAGTACCATAAACATCTTAAAACATTAATTTAAACCCGACTGATTTCAAAACTGCTTTAACCTCCGACTGTTGTAACCTATTTTTGACCCACTTACTGACCTCCAATTCAATTCTAGTTTCTTGCATTTGAAAACCAATTCAATTGCCTTTTCAGGGATATAAGATTCGAAAATTAAAAGTTTGTAGAACTCTAGATATGATCAAAAGAATGCACCAAAAATTATGCCCAGTTTTTAATTACGAATTTAATTGAATTAACCTAATTAATTATTCATAATTTATTTAATCACAAGCCCTAATTTATCTAATCATTATAATAACATAAATTTCGTAGATTTTAATTTTGCCCTAACCCTAAATCCATCATAATTGATGTTTACATGAATTAGAAACATGATTTAGTTAATAAAAACGTAATTAGAACATGATTTTTACCTCTAATCTTCAAGGGACTGATTTTTCTTGAAAACCCTAACCTCCATTGATGTATTTTTGACCCTATAGCTGATATAAGTCGTTCATGGCCATTAGGGGTCTTAATTTATATTAAAACACCTTTCTTAATCCAAATTTAAGGCTAAAACCAAAACTTTCCATATTTTCTAACCCTCTTCCACCAAATTGGCCTATAACCTACCCAAATAGCCTTTTTCTTTATTTTTTTATTATTTACTGTAAATTAACTATTAATTATCATTACCTTAAATTTTCTTAATTTATTTCAGCTCCTAAAACCTCCAAAACCGTTAAACCGTAAAACTAGTCAATTTACGCGTATACCGTAAAAGACGTAAAAATATACAGTTTTATAAAAACTCTTAGAATATGAAATAAAATATACAAATAAGTTTTAAATGACTTAAAACCATCCCGTAAATTATTCCCGTGACTAATTACCTCATTCGAGACCTCTTAATGCTAAACCTTAAATCGTAAAAATATGATTTTCTATAATACATATACGTATACGTAAAACCACGAAATAACACCATCTCATTTCATAGTCACTACCTTGTGAGCTCATGAACATGAAATAATCTTTCCTCAATTTACTTATGAGTACCATATACCCATTAAAGATATCCAAACCTCACTCTAAACACACAAAATAAACACATAAGCACATAAAAGCACATGTTTGCACAAAACACCCTAAACTATAGTCTAAGTGACGAACCCCAAAACCATGGTTGTCACATCACTCCCTCCTAATAGAAATCTCGTCCCAAGAATTATTCCTTAGGAACAAACACACAAACAACAAATCATATGAGGATACTTGTTCAAAATGAACTCTTCTCATGTCCATGTGTACCTTAGTTCATGACTCAATATACCACATATAATAACCAACAATATTTAAATTCATTCCCAAACTCCTGACCTCACAGCCAATATGTAACACTCTCATTTTTCGTATCGGTACAGCGGAAGGGTCTTTCAGAGTGTTACGGGATAGCACAATAACTCCAATCATAGACAACACATAAAAATGGTTGTACAAGGTTTAACAAACATTCATTCGATAAAAAGTTTCAAAAGTGTACAACAGGTCCCAAATTATACAGGTCATTTAGTTTACAAAACACAGATCGAATGAACATTTTTAATATTAAGTGTGGGCCATTAGAGTCGATCTCCATCCGGATTACCTTCAAGCACCTGAGATAGAAAACATGCAAAAAAATCATATCAGCGAATGCCGAGTGAATTCATAGAGTTTAATGAAAACCGTTAGATAAAACAATCATTTATATTCATTGAAAATCAGAACACAAGTATAATATCAGAAGTAAGTCCACATATTGCTAGTCAGGCAATATATAAATCAAGCATACATCTGAAACCGTCCATGAGACCGCAGTCTCTATATTACCATGATAGGTAATATATTCATCGTTAATAGCGTCGTATCATATCATTTATTTAGATTATATAGATTGAATAGATTATAGGATTATTATTAGCCGCATGACATTGTTACCTTACTATGAAAACAGCTGGCCGCGAACCCGACAAACAATTTGCCCATCTAAGTTAGCGTGTCGTCACAAAAATCACGCTATGGAATCTTCTCATACATAAATTCGCTTACCAATCAATGTGGTACGACGGGGATCAACCGTCAAGGCGCGAACTGGGGTGATCGTCCCCAAATAGTACTATTAAATGCATAAGCGTTTACCAAATCCCGGTAGTTCACAATTCATGCTAATGGGACTTTAAGTGACATAACCTAACTACTAATAATCCTTTTAGTCTCGAATATAGGGTCATAGCATCATTCGGGTCCATATCATTTAGCATACAATCGGGACTACTTGTGTTCTATTTTTATAAAAATCTAGCATGTTATCTCCCTCGCGGGTTTACAAATCATTTTATAAAACATTTAAAAGAGTGCGAGGCTATGAACTCACGTTGTTAATGAAAGGCGGATTATCGGCTACGGGCGTGCTTCGGTCACGGAAACCTATATAAATAATAATCGGTCTTAGACTCGGTCCAATGACTTTTATCAAAATAACAATATACATATGATGATTTTGTACATATGATGATGATCAAGTGGGTTTATACATCCTTGTTTACTCATTTTAGTGTTTACGTCTTGGTAACGTCTTACTAGTTCACTAGTTTTACCGATTTTACCTATTTAAGTCCATTAAGCCTTTTATAAGTTCTTTAACTTGTTTTTACCCATTTTATACCTATATGATCAGTATATATATTTTTCATGTTGGGTCCAAATGGTTTAAGCCCAATAAGCTCTTTTTACAAGTATTTATCTTATTAAGTCTAATTATTAGTTCAATAGGTTTAGTTAGCTCGTAAATGTCCGTAATTCTTATAGTTCGGGTTTTATCGGTTTTTACTTGTCTTAGTTACTTATACATCAATATATAACTTTTATAAACTTTACATTAGACGGGTTTGGTCGTCTAAGTTTTATTTGGCGAAAAACGTTAATTTTACGGCGATAGCCGAAAAAGTCGTAAAAATCGAGTTTATAGTTTTTATTACTTATAAATATTATTTTTACCACCATTTATCTAATTTACCCATTTAATTAACCTTTTATACATTTATATAAATAAGTTCTATAAGTTAGTGGGTTTATATTTTTACATTTTATAAATTATAATGTGAGTGCTTATATAATAATAATAAACATTATTTCCAAAATCTGATTTTTAACTTCATATTCACCATTTTTATCATATCTAGAGTTCTACAATGACTTAGAAGCTCATTTTTGTATGACAAATTCTTCATAATATGTGCTACATATAACTTAGCTATAGCTACTGCCCAATTTGAGTCTAAGTTGCCTTAACAGTCCCTACAAAACTGCTTATTCAGATTACACCACCTAACTTGTTTTGATTATATCTCACTCATTATTTTGATTCCATTGCATGGCCAACTCTCACATGTGTATAACATCATCTACTTACTGTAAATGGATCAAACCATGCAATTTTATCAGTTCATCTTTTAGTTATCTACTGTTTTTATACAGCCAACTAATTAGTCAAGATTTTAGCTTCATTTCTTATAGTTATCATCATTTTTAAGCATATTTATCAACACTTGATCCCCACACAACATTTTTATCATCATATATACATCATATACATATACAAAATGAAAGAAAATACATTTGTTCTTTACAAAATAATAAGAGAAAAATGTAGAGGATGATCTTCTTTATCAATCCAAGTGGATTTCTTGTTTTAGGAAGGCAAGAACTTGATGAACACAACAAGTATCTCCAAGACCATCAAATATCAAGAACATAGGTTGGAAAATCAGCCCTAGGACACAAGCAAATCACCTCCAAAGATGTCAATATGGCCACCAAATGATCAAGGCTTCAAGAGAACACCTTAATAAGACTAGTAAACATGTGGTTTATGGCTAGAAAAGATCAATGATGGTGTTTGTTGGCTTATTTGGGACGGCAAGAGAGGGAGAGTTGAGAGGATTTTAGAGTGGATTGCATGTAAGAATGATGGTATAATGAAACAACTTGCTAGTTTTGTGTTAGTGGAGAAAGGTTAGCTTAATGTGTAAGCATATGCTTACACATGTTGTAAGCTAGCTAAGACTTGATGCAACATATGTGTGGTGGTGTCAAGTTGCCGTCCCATATTGCTAGTGGGGTGGGACAAAGTGTTTTGTCCCATCTCACTAGTTTACGGGTATTTCTCGATTCTAGTTTTCTCGATTTACGTGCCCTCGGGTCGTTTTACGAAAAACATTTTTATAAATTATGAATCACCGTCACAAAACAAATCCAATAAAAATTGTCTCATCAAAAACGGAGTTCAAAAACGTAAATACGTAATCCTAAGGTTTCCGGTTTAGTCGTAAAAGACGCCAAATTATGCACGTAAGCCTAAATTTAAATCCGTAAATTGTGAGTTCGTCAACCAACACAAAAATAAGTTTCAAAATATTATACGAGAAAATATTTCACTACCTGAAAATGTTAGATTTGTCACAGCTTTTCCTCCTAAAAGGGATCAACGTCCTCGTGATCCATTTCATTTGGATGTCCGTTTCTTATTGAAATCGAAGAGGTGCGGATATTTCTTCCACATTTCATCCTCTCGTTCCCAAGTATACTCCGGTCCATGCTTTGAATTCCATCGGATCTTGACAATAGGTATCCGACTTTGTTTCAGTTGCTTTACCTCACGGTCCATAACTTCTACGGGCTCTTCGATAAAAAGCAACTTCCCATCTATTCGAACCTTACCTAACGGAATTTTCTCATCACTTACTGCTAGACATTTCTTCAGATTAGATACATGGAATGTGTTGTGAACACCATGAAGTTCTGGGGGTAACTCTAGTTTGTAAGCCACCAGACCTACTCTAGATAAAATCTTAAAGGGTCCAATATAACGGGGATTCAGTTTTCCTCGTTTTCCAAATCTGATAACGCCTTTCCATGGCGATACTTTCAACATTACTCGGTCACCCACTTCAAACTCCATTGGCTTCCGCCGCACATCCGCGTAACTTTTCTGTCTACTTCGGGCAGTCAACAACCTATTCTTAATCTGAACTATCATCTCTGTAGTCTCCCAGATCAATTCCGGTCCCGTGAGCTGGGTATCCCCAACTTCACTCCAACATACAGGAGATCTACACTTCCTACCATACAAAGCTTCAAACGGTGCAGCCTTAATACTAGAATGGTAACTATTGTTATACGAAAACTCTGCTAACGACAAATGTTTATCCCAATTCTTACCAAAGTCTAACACACAAGCTCTCAACATATCTTCAAGTGTTTGTATCGCCCTTTCACTCTTCCCATCAGTCTGGGGGTGATAAGCAGTGCTCATGTCGAGATTCGTTCCCAAAGATCTTTGGAGAGATTTCCAAAAATTCGATGCGAATCTAGGATCTCGATCTGAAATGATCGATACAGGCACTCCATGCTTGCATACAACATTATCAAGGTATATTCGAGTCAGCTTCTCCAGTGAGAACTGCTCCTTAACCGGAATGAAGTGTGCTGATTTGGTCAGTCTGTCGACAATAACCCAAATCGAATTGTTTCCTCATGATGTTCTAGGAAGCTTGGTGATAAAGTACATCGTAATTCGCTCCCACTTCCATTCAGGAATCTTTGGCTGTTGAAGTAGTCCTGATGGTTTTTGATGTTCAGCTTTAACTCTAGCACAAGTCAAGCATTGAAGAACATACATAGCTATGTCAGCTTTCATATTCGGCCACCAGTACAACTTCTTCAAATCATGGTACATCTTATCAGATCCCGGATGAATGGAATACTTAGATTTATGGGATTCTAGCATAATCAAATCTCTTAAGCCTCCAAACTTAGGTATCCACATATGACCTCTTAAGCATTTCACTCCATCAGCTCTAACCTCTAAAGGATCTCCTTCTCCTCGGAACCCTTCATTAACAAAATTCTCCTTCTTACAAGCTTCTATTTGCGCATTTCTAATTTGTTCGGGCAAATTATTGTGCACGGTCAAGACTAGAGAACGCACCCTGATAGGCTCTCTATTTTTCCTACTTAATGCATCAGCAACAACATTGGCTTTTCTTGGGTGATATTTTATATCACAATCATAATCACTTAACAACTCTATCCATCTTCGTTGCCTCATGTCCAATTCCTTCTGGTCGAGAATATACTGTAGGCTTTTTTGATCGGTGAATACCCTACACTTGGTGCCATACAGATAATGTCTCCATAACCTAAGAGCAAAGACTACAGCTCCTAACTCAAGATCATGAGTAGTATAATTCTCCTCATTCTTCCTTAATTGCCTAGAAGCATAAGCTATCACTTTCTCCCTCTGCATCAAAACAGCTCCATAACCTCTAAGAGATGCATCACAATACACTACAAAATCTTCACTCCCGTCGGGTAATGATAAGATTGGCGCACTACATAATTTTTGCTTCAATGTCTGAAATGCTCCATCTTCATCAGTTCCCCAAACGAAAGGTTTATTCTTCTGAGTAAGCTTAGTCAAGGGTTTAGCTATCAAAGAAAATTCTTTAATGAATCGCCTATAATAGCCAGCTAATCCTAAGAACTGTCGCACTTCCGTTGGCGTTGTCGGTGCAGACCAATTCTTAATAGCTTCAACCTTTGCAGGATCAACATGAATTCCATCTCTGTTAATCACATGACCAAGAAATTGCACAGAATCTAACCAGAAATCACACTTCGAAAATTTGGCATACAACCTTTCATCCTTCAACAACTTCAAAACAATCCTCAAATGTTCTCTATGCTCATCTTCATTCTTAGAATAGATTAGAATATCGTCAATAAACACAATCACAAATTTATCCAAGTAGGGCTTGCACACTCGATTCATTAAATCCATGAAAACCGCAGGTGCGTTAGTTAACCCAAATGGCATTACTTGAAATTCATAGTGTCCATAACGAGTTCTAAATGCAGTTATAGGAATATCTTCTTCACGGACGCGAAGTTGGTGATATCCTGACCGCAAATCTATCTTAGAATACACACTAGATCCTTGCAGTTGATCAAACAAATCATCAATCCTAGGTAAAGGATATCGGTTTTTAATTGTCAACTTATTCAGTTCCCTATAATCAATGCACATACGAAAAGATCCATCCTTCTTCTTAACGAACAAGACTGGAGCTCCCCAAGGCGACGAGCTCGGTCGAATAAAACCTTTATCAGACAACTCCTTAAGTTGCTCAGATAACTCCTTTAAATCAGAAGGGGCTAATCGGTAAGGCGCACGTGCCACCGGTGCAGCACCAGGAATTAAATCGATTCGAAACTCTACTTGCCTTATCGGTGGAAGTCCGGGTAAATCTTTAGGAAATACCTCAGGAAATTCACAAATAATAGGTACATCTTCCAAGCGTTTCTCCCTAGACTCATTCCCGGTCACTTGAGCTAAAAATAACTCACAACCGTTCCTGATGTACTTTTGGACTTGAATACATGAAACGATTTTCAAACGGGATTCACCTCGACTACCATCAATTACTAACGTCCTATTCCTAAGAGGAATCTTAACCTTCTTCTCTCCACATAAAATAGTAGCATTGTTCAACGACAACCAATCCATACCAATAATAATATCAAAACTACCTAATTCTATCATCATCAAATCAATCGGAAAGGAATGGTTCAAGAGATTTAGAGAGCATCCTTCTAATAGCTTATTAGTTTTCACTAATTTACCATCAGCCAATTCCACCTCGTAACTGGTACTTATCTCAACAGGTTCAATATCAATAAGGGCACTAAATTTAGTGGATACAAAGCTCCTATCGGCACCCGAATCGAATAAAGCAACAGCATAATGATTGTTGAGTAAAAACGTACCGGTAACGACATTCGGATCCTCTTTCTTCACCTCAATTGTTCCAAGTTGGTAGATACCACCCTGGGGGTTTCTTCCAGGTACAATCGCTTTCAACTTGGGGCATTCCGATTTCCTATTACCTTCTTCATTACAGTTGAAGCAAATGGTTCCCTTCTTACACCTTTCAACCTTGTGTCCAAGCTTTCCGCAATTTCGGCACTTCCAGCAGTCGCCAGCATGCCTCTTGTTGCCACACTTAGGACATCTATCATCGTTGCGCGGTGTATTGTTGGTAAGAGCATTTGCATTCCCCTTTCTCTTGTTCTGACGGCGATTGAAATTCTTCCTATAATTACCTCTATCTACACGATCACCGTCTCCCTTTCTTTTCTCACCAACACGGGCTTCATCTTCCTTATCCTAAATTATCTGTCCAATGAGTTGGTAAGCCATTCGAACAGCATCATCAATGGTCAGTGGTTTAGATGATGTTACGTCCCCCCGGATATTCCTGGTCAACCCTTTCACATATTGCTCAATTCGGATCTCTTCGGGTTCAACCAATCGAGGACATAGCAAGGCCAACTCATGGAATCGATTCGTGTAACTATCAATGTCCACACCTTTCATTCTCAGATGAATCAACTCTTGCTCTAACCTAATGATCACACTACGAGGACAAAACTCCAAAGTCATCCACTTCTTGATTTCAGCCCAAGGAGTAGCATTAGCAGCATCAAGACCCATGAAAGCAATTCTCCCGTTCCACCAAGTCAACGCACGACCTTTAAGAGTAGCCATAGCAAAAGTCACCTTATCTTCCTCCTTAAACATACTAATCCTAAACACCGATTCAATCTTTTCAATCCACTGGCTTAGTCCTACAGCACCTTCAGTTCCATTAAAAGGTAGAGGTTCACACTTCATGAACGTCACATAAGTACAACCACCAACTTCAGGTGCATTAGTTCCAAGTCCTCCTACATTTCCTCCAGCATTAGCATTCACATTATTAGCATTCACATTCACATTAGTACCGCCAATTCCACTACCGCCAGCTCCACTACCGCCAGCTCCACTACCGCCAGCTCCACTACCGCCAGCTCCACTACCGCCAGCTCCACTACCGCCAGCTTCATTTCTAGCATTAGCCATAAATTCAGTCATAGATGCGGTAACTTGCTCCGTAATAATCCTACGTACATCATCCTCAGTCACAGCCTTCTTGGGCGGCATAGTTCTATAATTCCACAATTTCAAAGTATTAAGCATTCATCCAACAAAGGATTCATATAATATGGATTGAATTCATAATCAAGATACAAATAAGGCACAATATGGAATTCAAGACAAGATACATATTTCATTCGATCTGAAACAAAAGTATTGTCTTAGTACATCCCATATCAAAGTTTTAACACTATATACACTCAAAATTCATGCCAAGTCTACTACTAACAAGTCGGTTCAGTCAAAGCTACAAACACAAAAGATATAAAGGTCACTACTAAATACAGACTGGTCTACTGAGAACCGCAAGATGGTCCATCATCCATCGTCTTCTGAATCTTCGTCGGACGATCACTAGACACATCTTCAGCTTGGCGCTTACGGATTACTCCTCTTTCAACCATGTCGGCATAAAACCTACTGTTCCATCCGTGGGATATATTCAACTCCTTTTCGGTTTTCTCACGCATCGCACGAGCCACACTCAACTGAATCTCCATAGAATTCACCTTTCTCTTCATGGCAGCATACTCACCACTTTCCAAAACCGATAACCTCCTAAAAGCCTCATTCAATCCACGCTCTACATCACTCAAATCCAAACTAAGAAATTCTTGCTCTTTCTCGTCAACCTTTGTCTTCGACTCTAAATAAGCAACCTGCGTCTGAACAACACCTAATCCAACCTCTGTCACACAACTCTTAACACGGGAAGCATCTAGATCACGTCTCAAGGCCCATGGTGCAAGACCATCAATATGAGTAGCCTCTAGAGTACTAGACGACTCTCTATCTCACGTCTACGAGTAGCAATGCCATCAGTACCGTCAGGTGCATCGTCATCCTCATCCTCCTCTGATTCAGAATCAGATTCAGACGATTCAGACATTTCATCCCTAGGTAACTCATCCTCAGAATCAGACAAACAAACTGGTGGGGGCAAAGGCTCGCCCTCTGGAACATCATACGGATAAATAAGCTCAGCTTCCTCATCGTCATCAACCTCAACATCTATACCTACATCCTCCTCGACATCCTCGTCGTCAATCTCGTCATCTAAATCATCTAACCCAATCTCATCCTCATTCTCAATATCAGCATTCTCAATCTCCACATTCTCATTACCCACATTCTCAATCTCATTCTCTACTAAGTCAACCTGAGGGGCAATCTGATCTCCTAGTCCTAACTCGGGCTCGGGATCCACAAATGGTTCCTCCTCGTCATCAATATCAAAATCTACTAAGTCTAAATAAGGATCATCTTCTATATTAGGTTCGGGAATAACATGGTTTTCTACAGGAATATTAGGGTCAGACATGACAATCTGCATTTATATATATATCTCGTATTAGGATAACATACTAGTTAAACAATTACATAATGAAATCACGATATATACATATATATAAATTATATTATATATATCAAAATATATATCTTCTCAATAGGGCTTGTTGGTAACGTCGGAGATCTCTGGCACCGTTATAGTCAAAAGATTTTTCAAATATTTTCTCAAATGTTCATTGTCAAAAGATTTTGAAAAGTTTTGTTCAAAACCTTGGTTTTTAAAATCTTTTGTTCTCTACAACGAGAGCTCTGGTACCAAACTGTAACACTCTCATTTTTCGTATCGGTACAGCGGAAGGGTCTTTCAGAGTGTTACGGGATAGCACAATAACTCCAATCATAGACAACACATAAAAATGGTTGTACAAGGTTTAACAAACATTCATTCGATAAAAAGTTTCAAAAGTGTACAACAGGTCCCAAATTATACAGGTCATTTAGTTTACAAAACACAGATCGAATGAACATTTTTAATATTAAGTGTGGGCCATCAGAGTCGATCTCCATCCGGATTACCTTCAAGCACCTGAGATAGAAAACATGCAAAAAAATCATATCAGCGAATGCCGAGTGAATTCATAGAGTTTAATGAAAACCGTTAGATAAAACAATCATTTATATTCATTTAAAATAAGAACACAAGTATAATATCGGAAGTAAGTCCACATATTGCTAGTCAGGCAATATATAAATCAAGCATACATCTGAAACCGTCCATGAGACCGCAGTCTCTATATTACCATGATAGGTAATATATTCATCGTTAATAGCGTCGTATCATATCGTTTATTTAGATTATATAGATTGAATAGATTATAGGATTATTCTTAGCCGCATGACATTGTTACCTTACTATGAAAACAGCGGGCCGCGAACCCGACAAACAATTTGCCCATCTAAGTTAGCGTGTCGTCACAAAAATCACGCTATGGAATCTTCTCATACATAAATTCGCTTACCAATCAATGTGGTACGACGGGGATCAACCGTCAAGGCGCGAACTGGGGTGATCGTCCCCAAATAGTACTATCAAATGCATAAGCGTCTACCAAATCCCGGTAGTTCACAATTCATGCTAATGGGACTTTAAGTGACATAACCTAACTACTAATAATCCTTTTAGTCTCGAATATAGGGTCATAGCATCATTCGGGTCCATATCATTTAGCATACAATCGGGACTACTTGTGTTCTATTTTTATAAAAATCTAGCATGTTATCTCCCTCGCGGGTTTACAAATCATTTTTTAAAACATTTAAAAGAGTGCGAGGCTATGAACTCACGTTGTTAATGAAAGGCGGATTATCGGCTATGGGCGTGTTTCGGTCACGGAAACCTATATAAATAATAATCGGTCTTAGACTCGGTCCAATGACTTTTATCAAAATAACAATATACATATGATGATTTTGTACATATGATGATGATCAAGTGGGTTTATACATCCTTGTTTACTCATTTTAGTGTTTACGTCTTGGTAACGTCTTACTAGTTCACTAGTTTTACCGATTTTATAAGTTCTTTAACTTGTTTTTACCCATTTTATACATATATGATCAGTTTATATATTTTTCATGTTGGGTCCAAATGGGTTAAGCCCAATAAGCTCTTTTTACAAGTATTTATCTTATTAAGTCTAATTATTAGTTCAATAGGTTTAGTTAGCTCGTAAATGTCCGTAATTCTTATAGTTCGGGTTTTATCGGTTTTTACTTGTCTTAGTTACTTATACATCAGTATATAACTTTTATAAACTTTACATTAGACGGGTTTGGTCGTCTAAGTTTTATTTGGCGAAAAACGTTAATTTTACGGCGATAGCCGAAAAAGTCGTAAAAATCGAGTTTATAGTTTTTATTACTTATAAATATTATTTTTACCACCATTTATCTAATTTACCCATTTAATTAACCTTTTATACATTTATATAAATAAGTTCTATAAGTTAGTGGGTTTATATTTTTACATTTTATAAATTATAATGTGAGTGCTTATATAATAATAATAAACATTATTTCCAAAATCTGATTTTTAACTTCATATTCACCATTTTTATCATATCTAGAGTTCTACAATGACTTAGAAGCTCATTTTTGGATGACAAATTCTTCATAATATGTGCTACATATAACTTAGTTATAGCTACTGCCCATTTTGAGTCTAAGTTGCCTTAACAGTCCCTACAAAACTGCTTATTCAGATTACACCACCTAACTTGTTTTGATCATATCTCACTCATTATTTTGATTCCATTGCATGGCCAACTCTCACATGTGTATAACATCATCTACATACTGTAAATGGATCAAACCATGCAATTTTATCAGTTCATCTTTTAGTTATCTACTGTTTTTATACAGCCAACTAATTAGTCAAGATTTTAGCTTCATTTCTTATAGTTATCATCATTTTTAAGCATATTTATCAACACTTGATCCCCACACAACATTTTTATCATCATATATACATCATATACATATACAAAATGAAAGAAAATACATTTGTTCTTTACAAAATAATAAGAGAAAAATGTAGAGGATGATCTTCTTTACCAATCCAAGTGGATTTCTTGTTTTAGGAAGGCAAGAACTTGATGAACACAACAAGTATCTCCAAGACCATCAAATATCAAGAACATAGGTTGGAAAATCAGCCCTAGGACACAAGCAAATCACCTCCAAAGATGTTAATATGGCCACCAAATGATCAAGGCTTCAAGAGAACACCTTAATAAGACTAGTAAACATGTGGTTTATGGCTAGAAAAGATCAATGATGGTGTTTGTTGGCTTATTTGGGACGGCAAGAGAGGGAGAGTTGAGAGGATTTTAGAGTGGATTGCATGTAAGAATGATGGTATAATGAAACAACTTGCTAGTTTTGTGTTAGTGGAGAAAGGTTAGCTTAATGTGTAAGCATATGCTTACACATGTTGTAAGCTAGCTAAGACTTGATGCCACATATGTGTGGTGGTGTCAAGTTGTCGTCCCATATTGCTAGTGGGGTGGGACAAAGTGTTTTGTCCCATCTCACTAGTTTACGGGTATTTCTCGATTCTAGTTTTCTCGATTTGCGTGCCCTCGGGTCGTTTTACGAAAAACGTTTTTATAAATTATGAATCACCGTCACAAAACGAATCCAATAAAAATTGTCTCATCAAAAACGGAGTTCAAAAACGTAAATACGTAATCCTAAGGTTTCCGGTTTAGTCGTAAAAGACGCCAAATTATGCACGTAAGCCTAAATTTAAATCCGTAAATTGTGAGTTCGTCAACCAACACAAAAATAAGTTTCAAAATATTATACGAGAAAATATTTCACTACCTGAAAATGTTAGATTTGTCACACAATAAATCTCACAAATGACTCTTTGATAGAACGAAGACTCTTATTAACACAAATCCCAAATAACCATACATGCAAATACGCATTATCAAACAACATTTACCAATCTTAATACATGAAATATATCATGTATACCATTCATATCCCTAGGTAATTCTATACCTATAAGATACTGGTCCAATCTTTCCAAATATGATAAATGGACCTACAAAACTCGTCATCAACTTTTCCCTTTTACCAAAACATACCACCCATTACTATAGGTGAAATTTCCTACATAACTTTGTCACTAAACTCTAGTGATTTCCTCTTTTTCAACATATCATCTCTTGTTACTCTCATCCTTTCCACAAACACCATTTCCACATTAGTAGTCTCTTTCACGAATTTTAATCCACCATTATGACAACTCACCCTATCCTTCCATATAGTGCCTCAAATGGCATTCATCAACTTCTAGTATGATAACTATCATTATATGAAAACTCAGACATCGTTAACGGGTTTCCCACATCCCTCTAAATCCGTCACCCAAGCTCTCAACACGACTCATATACTTGTATATTTCCCACTTCGTCCATCATTTTCCAATTAGCTAGATATACTCATATCCAATCATGTTCATCAACTTCCTTTAGTCCATACCGAAAACTACTTAAAAATTCCAATTTCCTTAGACAAGTGACCTATGACGATATTTCACATATTGATTATTTTATCACAACGAGGCTCTTCCAATCTAAATCAACTTATGATCTATACACATCACCAAAAGGACGGTTATCTCAGTTAGTCTATCAACTGCCATCCAAACCCATGCTACAACTACTTCTATAAAATTTGGATAGATCATTAGTAGCACCTATACACTTCTTTCTCACTTTTCTCCATGAAAGATTTTTTTCCCCTGATACTCAACACTTCCTTTATACCTACACAATGTCTTACCTTCAAGGTCATATTGCTCCTCATTTTGTCTCAGTTAGACCAAGCCCTTCGTCTCTCATGACACATCACATCTATAACTCCTCAACTATTCGATTATCGATACTAAGCCTTCCAATCAAACAATATAGGTTAGTACCATTTCATTTCCACACTACAACAATATTAGCATGCTTAGTGCATTAGTCTACTCATTAGGCTATACCAAAGTTTTACCTTCGGTTCCTATCTCGACCTATTTCATTCATGATTCGCATCTATCCACACTTCCTTCTTCTTCCTCAGCTCATGACATACATCACGATGTTATGCTTACCGTCTTTCAAGTCATTTATAAATTAAAATTTTTCCAAGTAGCTTCACTTGTTTTTCCTCACGATCAGTTCTCCTACTTCCTCCTAATAGGGACAAACTAGAGTTTTATGTGATCGCATGCAATCACACCCTTATCTTATACCCATATTAGTTTCATTTGTCTAAACTAAGCTATATTTTAAATTCTTATTCAAATCTTATACTTCTATTTTGATCTTGCACCCAACATGAGGTACTTTTAATCATCATCTTCTAGGAATACTTGGTTCTCTCCTTCCATGGTTCTCCCTAATTCCTTCACAATCATGTCCAATCAAAACTTCTCACTCAATTCATCAACTCTATGGAAATCGTTAGTGCATTGGATAATGCATAACTGTCCCTTCTAAAGATCTTTCATAACACCTTCACAAAACCGACTCTCTAATCACTTCTCCATGAACTTATTCAGCTCAGCTTCACTACTCATCCCTCGATATTGATTGCCATAAAAATTCTATCCGCGTAGTCACTCGACTCCCCTTGTTACCTCCACAAGTTCTTAATCTCCCATGTTATGTATTCAATTCATCACGATCCACTAGTTCAGCTCTTTGTAACTCCACTCCGGTACTCTATATGTCCTTCTTCGTCACGAACCATACGGAGATTCCCATCATAGTGCTTGTCACCTTTCCAGTCCTTGCAACTTCTGTGACTCCATTGAAATCTATTGCTTCCTTCTAGCAGCCGGCATGTAGTCCTTTCAGCTCCTTGATTCACGATGTATCTCTTCACGAGCTCCTTCTCGTCTCTATGATGTTACCTAGGAACTTCACACTACCTTGTAGCCTCTACTTCAACCCCTCAATGGATCACTCTTCCTTACTTGTTGTACTTCACCATTAATCAGCCTCCTACCAATCATTCTTTCACATCCATGTTTTCCTTCACGTGTCTACTACTACCTTGCATCCATAACTATACCAATTCCCTTGCGTGTTAATCCTTCCATTAGTAGAAACTTTCTACTCTACCCTCACATCCGCTAGTACTTTCATCAATCTCCTAATGGTACTTCAACCAACTTCTCATAGCATGACATCCCGTTCCCACGATGAGTCAACTAACTTTATGTATTCCTTATTCCCGTAACCAATCTATGTTTCAAAACTCCACAAATCTTAATCATTCCTTCAACACAACCTTTAAACCAAAATACATCTCTCCATTATAATATCTAACCATAAGTAATACTACCCAACTCTATCATCTCATCCTAACGTTTCCACAACCGCATAACTAAATCAACCATGATGTGTACCAAAATAATTCCAAACGATCGCGTCCCATAATAAGTATAGGGTAAACCGAAAGATCAACCATAATGAACCCTAGCCAAAACAACTGAAAATGAAACAATGTAATCCAAAAGATTCAATGGAGCGTGCCAACAACGAAAAATTAGACTCGTCACGGTTAGTATTACCAAATTTCGATACCTCATAAAATTTTAAACTTTCACCCCATTTAGTTACTCCTCATAAGAAACAAATTTCAATACTACTAAAATTAATCATACTCGTTTTGAACAATAAACTCATCTTTTATCTTCATTATTTTATCAAAGATATCAACTAGTTAGTATACTACAATCGTATTATAACCTTTATCTTGTTTACCCGTATTAAACTTATTCACTTGTTATTATGAAACCAATACATGTTTATAAAATAAAGTGTTTTATTTTCATTTTATTCTATATTATTATTATTATTATTATTTTATAAAATCCATTTAGGCTGGTTATAACTAAATTACTACACGTTTACAAGGTGTGGTGTTTTTTTATCATTACTATAATAAAATCTTCCTTTTTACTCTTTCCGTCTAGTTAAATACTTCTAAAATTTTAACTCCACTTAAGAAATTTTTTGTAAAATTTCTTTACCCCTTTAAAATGTATTATCACCTGTTACATAGAAAACTAATCAACATATTTCAAGACGAAGTTTTTTTATAGCTTACTACCACAAACTTTAAAAAAATATGTAAGTCACGATATCATACCATACACTTACAAATTATTTTCAAACCCGTTTTCCTATAATTAGCCACACTTAGTTGTAAGAAAATTTAGTATTTTTCATTAATTAAAATGCATACCCGAATGTAGACACACATCAAAAGACTCAAAACATTGTTGGAACTCCATCAAACTCCAGCACCATGAAACACGAGCAAACACAAAGTACGTTCAAGTTATAATAACTATTGAACGACCATATATCATAACTTAACACATACTATTATATATACATCCGCATATATATACCTATTAAATCACCAAAAACATACTCGTTACCATACATGTCAGATCAATCAATCGCGTCATACATTCTTTTTTTCATACGAGTAATCACCATCTTACCACAAGGCATAAAACCTATCACTATAACCAGTCCATATCGAGTGACCCCATAATCACACAACATGAGTATAACCCAAAACATATAACACACTAAAAAAATAGCCATATGGTAGACAACATTTACATAAACCCATATATTATACATATACCCAAAAATCCACATCTCATCATATACAAGCATGCACTAACCCTCTTTCATGCAATCATACTTGAGAACCCATTGAAGTTGTGGTACTTGTATACCTATGTTGGCCACCATACTTATACAATTACCCTTTCCTCAATGCACTCTCTCCTATGATGACACTTATAAGAATCAACACAACATATAACACATAAATCCATCTACTCACATAAGCTCATAACCACATAAACAATAAGGTCCAAAACTCCATGTATTAAAATAACATAGTAAAACTCTTGGAATACATAAATCCATAGTCTAGCTAAAACAACATAGACAAACTCCAACACAACATCATAATCATTTATAAGTCATATCGCCCATAAGAGTGGAAACAACTTAAAATCCTTCCTATCCACCTACTCCCAGTAACTCGAATCACCACCTGATTTGTTTAGAGAACATGACTTAAACATCAAAATAAAAATACTATACATTAGATACACCAAATAACTTATCAATTATTATGAAAGTAATTCATATATCAAAAATAAAACAGAAATTAACATGTGACTAAGTATGAACGACTATAGTTCAATCCATACTTGTCAAAAGTCACAGAAAACAAATCAACAATACTCAGATTATACAATCAAAACCATACACACATATTCCTATGACGCCTATATGCAGGGATCCTTAAGCTATAGACTAGGCTACTAGACTAGGAAACCTAATTCTCTATAACCATTGGCTCCGATACCATTCTGTCACACCCCACCATGGTGGAATATGGGGTGCGACGTATGGATATCATCACAACAATAGCGTGTCTATAGAGATAACTAAATTAAATGGAAATATCATAAATGGGTGACACAATGTCATGAAAATATCACAAACAATGCAGGCGTCTAGGTAAGTAGGTAATAGGTCTACCCCTTACCAAAGACATACAAATACACACATCAACATATAGGTGTCCACAATGTATCACTTATTCAAACATAAAATAAAGGCTAAGAGGAATGGGGGTTCCTCCAAAAGCAATCCTAAGCCTTCCAGCTAGCCACTCCTATAATCACGCTTAACCACATTCTCACCTGAAAGAGACACTAAAACACGTCAACAATAATGCTGGTGAGAGTCATAGGTTAAGACTCCAACTCCAAATCAATTCTAAGCTATGAATAACAACCACTAAAAAATGAACATATGGACAATGTGCTACAATTATGTATTAACAACTAGCATTCAAGATTAACCAATCACCACAAATCTAAGGCTCCAAGCCTTACCAATAACCATAATTCTAAGGCTCCAAGCCTTACCAATCACCATTGTCCTATAGGCACCCATACACCTATGAACCAATCCCAAGGCCCCGCCTTGTCAACATCCCCTTGGTACCAAGTCAAACCACAATAACTGAGACAGTACGTGTCCCCCGGTCCAAATCATAAAAACAATCAAGAATCACATAGCAGTTAATCACATAAGTGCACACACAAGTCTATCACAAACCATAAAAACATTCACATCATTAGTTACAAAACCATAGAGTGTCTCTTCCATCCCATCTGGAATTAAAATCATAAAAAGACATGGGACTATGAAACTCACCTGAACAAGCTTCTCCAAGTACCCGCGCTCTAGCACAAATCTAAACACACAAACGTATACAATCAAGACATGAACCACATACCAAAATGGCTCATCAATCTATGATGGATATCTAACCTTCTCCTACAACTTAACCCCATTTATATGCGATATGAATCTCATTACACCCCTATATAAAGCCCTTAACTTAGTTTAGTTCATAACTCGTCTCGTTAACATTTAACCCAAAACAGTCCCGTTATTCATACTTCAAACTATTGGTCTAACACCCTCTTAACCAAACTAACATGCCCTGTAAAAGAAACCATATGCCCTTACATGTGTTAGCTAACTCCCCCCTTTGGCCGCAACCTAAAAGCTACTGTTAAGGCCTTTATATATATATATATATATATATATATATATATATATATATATATATATATATATATATATATATATATATATATATATATATATATATATATATATATATATATATATATATATATATATATATATATATATATATATATATATATATATATATATATATATACTATTACCTATCTAGAATTTACAGATTTTGAACATATGAAAAGTTTGTTATGATCAGAGGGTCTTACCCTAACACATTTGTTTAGCCCTCCTCCAGATCTTTTATTTAATATAAAATCTAAGCCTCATGTTCGTTTGAAGGTCTAATTATACTCCTAAGTACCCTAAACATCTTAAAAAATTAATTTAAACCAGTGTGATTTCAAAGCTGCTTTAACCTCCGACTGTTGTAACATGTTTTTGACCCACTTACGGACCTCCAATTCAATTCTAGTTTCTTGCATTTGAAATCCAATTAAATTACCTTTTTAGGGATATAAGATTCAAAAATTAAAAGTTTGTAGAACTCTAGATATGATCCAAACAATGCACCAAAAATTCTGCTCAGTTTTTAATTACGAATTTAATTGAATTAACCTAATTAATTATTCATAATTTATTTAATCACAAGCCCTAATTTATCTTATCATTATAATAACATAAATTCACAGATTTTAATTTTTCCCTAACCCTAAATCCATCATAATTAATGTTTACATGAATTAGAAACATGATTTAGTTAATAAAAATGTAATTAGAACATGATTTTTACCTCTAATCTTCAAGGGATTTATTTTTCTTGAAACCCTAACCTCCATTGATGTATTTTCGACCCTATAGCTGATATAAGTCGTTCATGGCCTTTAGGGGTCTTAATTTATATTAAAACACCTTTCCTAATCCAAATTTAAGGCTAAAACCAAAACTTTCTATATTTTCTAACCCCCTTCCACCAAATTGGCCCATAACCAACCCAAATAGCCTTTTTCTTTATTTTTTTATTATTTACTGTAAATTAACTATTAGTTATCATTACCTTTAATTTTCTTAATTTATTTCAGCTCCTAAAACCTCCAAAACCGTTAAACCGTAAAACTAGTCAATTTACGCGTATACCGTAAAAGACGTAAAAATATATAGTTTTATAAAAACTCTTAGAATATGAAATAAACTATACAAATAAAATCTAAATGACTTAAAACCATCCCGTAAATTATTCCCGTGACTAATTACCTCATCCGAGACCTCTTAATGCTAAACCTTAAATCGTAAAAATACGATTTTCCATAATACATATGCGTATACGCAAAACCACGAAATAACACCATCTCATTTCATAGTCACTACCTTGTGAGCTAATGAACATGAAATAACCGTTCCTCAATTTACTTATGAGTACCATATATCCATAAGCGATATCCAAACCTCACTCTAAACACACAAAATAAACACATAAGCACATAAAAGCACATGTTTGCATAAAACACCCTAAACTATAGTCTAAGTGACGAACCCCAAAACCATGGTTGTCACACCCGCATACATCAAGAATAGATTGAATGCTTGTGCGATGCGCGCGCGCATGCCCAGGAGGCCTGGTAAGCCGCTGTCGCACATAAAGTTAAATTAATTAGTTATGTTCTAGTCGTAGCGCGACAAGATCAGACAGGAATATAATCTGTCATATAGATATATTCGCCTAAAGGGAAGAGATATACACTTGCCTTAGTTATGCGATAGGGATCAAGCTATTTTAGGTCATTATCTCTTCCTTTGGCCGAAAGAGTAGGAGAGCCCAGCCAGGACTCTCTCGGGTATAAAAGGAACCCCATAGGTTCCACAAAGGTACGATACACACAATACCCTAAACACTACATACTCAAATCGATACTTACTCTCACGTCGAAGTCTAATAGTGGGTCACAAACCCACGGTAAGCCTAACTGTGTCTGTTTAGTGTGTAGGGTCCTCAAAGCAAGTTTCACTTGGTGCAAGAGCCGGAGTCCAAAAGACCCCAAATTAAGCCTAATTTGGGTCAAGCTCGGTCTATCCAACTTTTGTATCAACAGTGAACAAAATCAGATATATAGATAAAGATGAGAAATGAGTACTCACCTGATATAAATATGAATATCGATCGGAGACTGAATGAAGAAGATGATGGAAAACAGCAACATCAACCCTCTGAAAGTCTTCTCGATCAAAGGGAACCCGGCACATAAAAACAAAAACCACCAAGCACACATGGAAAGAAACACGCCCCTACACTTATGTTATAAAATAGATAAAGAAAGATAAATCATCGGGTTGGCTCCCGAGAAGCGCTTGTTTTTGTTAACCGAGTCACGAGCCTGACTCGACCCCGAATTAAATGGTCCATGGGGGAGCAAGAGAATCACCACTGGCTCAAAACGGATATGCTAGGGTCAAAAATCGTATCCTCATTATCGGATGAGAATAACGAAGAAGAGTCCACAGTATAAGTCAAGAAAAGCAGAAGGATTCTTATAACATACGAGAAATAGGTATAAAGGCTATCCTTAAGAATACTCGTCTTCGCCAAGGGCGGGAGGGTGGGAGAAAAATATATCAAAGTGTCACCCGAGGACACTTGATAGAAACTCAAAGCAAGAGTCGATGGGGTAACCGGTAAAACATCACAAGTAATAGCAACATCAACGTCTCCTCCAGGATCAAAACACTCATCCTCATTTCCCGGTATGAAATTAGGAGAGTAAAAGCGATACATCACCCGCTTGCGCGTGCACGTGGTAGGACGGAGTGGCAACATAGTATGAGAAATATAAGAAAAAATATCTACCACCCGCGTCACCTCTCCAGACCGAATCAAACGGAATGTATGGTCAAATCTCTCCACCTCCTCTACGATGGGAGGTGGCATGGCTAACAAAGAATGCTCATCAATAGCAACAGAGTCGGGGCTATCAATGTCCTCAATCCCCTCTTCAAAGATAGGATTCACCTAACTAGAGATGTATGCTGTAATAACCCGAACTTGACGTCATTATTATATCCTAACTATGTAACAAATTTTTAATTTCTAAGTAATGATGAGTATTATTATATTTGACGGTTTTAGTTGAAACTGATAATTTGTGACTATAATTAATTGTTGTGACGATTCAAGAGTACTAATAGTGATCGTGATGTCAATGGATGCCCAAATATTATATTTTGATATCGATTATTTCGATATTTGACATTTTTGAAATTTTATTTCATTACATATTTAGTCGAGTCGAACTTATTATTTCGTTTTGTGTGCGTTTAGTTATTAAAACGATTGATTTAACAAACGAGATTTATATTTTTATGAACCCGGGACAAAACCCGACTCTCGTAAATATTTTTAAAATTGACTGGAAGTCATTTCCCGCTTTTAAACTAATATTTACACTTTAGTCCAAAACTATCCACTATTTGCAAAATCTACCCTCCACCCACCATATATAACGGGAAAATAACACACACATGCATAGTTTTTATCATTAAACTTTCCTTCTCTCTGTCTTTTTCCTCTCTAGTCGTGACATCCACCACCATAAACACCCTCATTATTTGATTTTGATCTTGATCCAAGAAAATATAAAACAAGTCCCATGTTTGAAATTCAATGGTGATTCTATTGGTATGATTTTTACTAACATGCATTAACATTTACTTTTCAAAGATTTTTACTCAAGAACAATGGTGTTTGATCCATTTTATTGTTGTAGTAATGTGTTATTATTGTTATAATTGATTTTAAAAGTGTTGCATGTTATATTTTTGATATGGGTTTTGAAAAGATTGATCAGGATGTTATTAAATGTTAGGAATGATGGGTATAGCATATTTGAGGTGTTGATGATGTTAAAAATGGGTCAAAATGGTTGTAAATGTGATTTTTAAATGGGTGATTTACATCAGTAGGTTTAAGGCCGATTTTCATACATTGGCTGTTGATTAAAGTTTGATATTACTATATATTGTTGTAGTAGTCGTTGAGACGCTCGTTTCGATATAAGATAGAGCTTTTAACTCCAAACGAGTCAAAAGTTATGCTAGTGTGAATATTCGTGACCGGGAGACGAGTATTGACATAATACGAAATTGTTGTCAATATTTGGATCGAATCTCGAGGACTATAAATTGAGTTTTAAAACTGATCATAGGCTGTTGTTGGGTTCTAAACTTAGCAGTTTGATTCTATTTTCAAAGTCAAGTGGCGATTTTCTAAATGGAAATGTTTAACAAGGTCAAAATGGTTTTACGAGACAAGTGTGCAAAACTGTCCGGTTTTTAAAGTCTAAAGATGTATCGAGCAGGTGGTTCTAAAATGTGAATCATTTGATGAAATTTAAACTGAGTCTTCTACAGATTATAAATGAGTTTGTCACCAAGTTTCGTCAAAAACGGAGTTGATTTGGTATGGTAAAATAGCGTGTACTTTTGGTAAGTACCGGCTGAGTATTTTTGGGAGGTACTTAACCTCGCGTCATAGTTTGAGACGAGAGGCTAATCTATTAGCTTCTCAAAGTTCTAAAAACATATAAGTAATGTGTGAGAGTGTATATTCTGAGATTGGAGACCCATTTAGGGTACTTGAACCGTATTGATTTGGCATCTTGAGATGGATCAATATCGAAGGTGCTAGTCTTGGAAAGCTAGTACTTGTCGTGGAGTTAGAAGAAATCACTTGCTTTGATTGGTCATGTCTATGTACATACTATTTTGAGTCGATGTTTTTATTATATTAAGTATGTTTTGAAATACTTAAGTATGTGGCTAAGCGCGCACCTTATTTGTTAGGTGACGGCTTTTGATGTGTATATATTTGGGAGGCATCTTCACTTCGGCGATCACTACTACTACTAGCTTCGTATCCCATCTAAGGTAAGTCTATAGCCTTGCTTTTACACTATTTTTTAAATGGTTTTTAAACCCTCGAGGGGGAATACATGTTGTTTTTATAAACTTGGAACACTAGTCTTTTATGGTATGCTTGTCCCTCTATGAATGGACCCGTGGTTGCCTTTAAATTGCATTAGGCGAATGCCTTTGTTAAAGCCTCAATTATCAACCGTTAATTAACCTATGATGGGTTAATCGCTAGTACAATTAATAGAACTATGGGGGAAGCCGCCCCGGTTCAGTTTTTGAGGACTTGCCACAGAAGCTTAGGCCTGACCTCCACACTGTTTGAACATATTGTATTGAGAAGTCAGGTATACGGTAATGTACCAATAATCTGGAGGTAACGACAATTAATAAATCTCTTGTCTTATTAGACCTAACGGAGTGTCTAAGGGCTCGATTACATGAGCTTAATGCAATTTATGCTATATATACAATTATTATTGTTGATGCAAATTATTGTTCGATTCTTATTAAGTATGTCGCAAACTTATAATCTTTGCTTGTGTTCAAATGATTTGTAAAACCTATAGACTTGCTCAACCTTTGTGTTGATGATTTTACACATGTATTTCAGGTAATCAAGATGGATAGCAGCGGAGCATGTGAGGAGGAAGTTGGTGCTTACTTGTCTAAATCTTTGTTTACTTTTCCATCCTTGAAATGAATAAACTGCTTTTATGCATTTAATGTATTATGATTGGTAACGGTTTTTGGGACCAACGCTACTCTGATTTTATATAAACTAGGATGGGAAACTTTTTAGACAAGATTGTGTAATATTTCAACGTCTCTTTTAAGGTCGTTTTCAATGATTGTGTGTGATGTGCTATTAGTAGCGCCCCAAAAATTAGTATCAGAGCCACAAGTTATAGAGAACTAGGTCGATTTTGAAAATGTCCTAAACTATAACTTTTGGTATGTTTTAAAAGGTTTTAAGCATGCAACTACTCCGCATGGCTCCGGTAATGCTATTCTTGTATTAATTTATGATTGATTGTCATTATGTGAACCTACGTGTATGTAGCAATGGTAATATGTATATGTATGAATATACTATGATATTTAAAGGCATTTCACGCAAAGCAATGTTCTTTGAATGATTTTCGTACATCTTATAATACGGTTTTGTATTGGATTTGGTTTCACTACCAATCACCGATATTGATGAATATGTTATCTGAATACGAGTATGAAACTCGTTTGATACTTTAGGTATGTATATATGGTTTCGTAACCTATCGCATATCGACTTGTTTAAGTTCGATTGTTATCATCGTATCGCGATGTGCTATTTTTGGACATCTTCTTTCGAAACGTAATTGATAAATGCGATGTTCGTGTTTTCGTTACTACTTATGATTTTTAAGAATCATTTATTCGAGGCGATATCTCCTACGTAATGCGACGTGTGATTATATTTTATATGATTATGTTTTATTGGCGAAAGGAGGATGCCAATGTTGGACTTAAGATATATATATCCTAATCAAATATATATAGTTTGGGTACAACAACGATATGCTCGTAGTAGTCATTCGGTTGAGTGACTTATTACTGTGTATCTAAATGGAATGGGACATTTAGATATATAGATTTTAACTCGCCCAAATAAGAGTTGTTTAAGTTTGTCTTATTTAAATGGATTAGGACATTTGAATAAGAAAATTTTAAACCACTGGACCTTATATGGTTGTGTTTTCCTTATTCAGATAGAATGGGACGTTTCAATACGAAAATCATGATGTAATTTTATTAACACCTTGTATTTACTATGGTATTTGATACGATATCGTGTTGAGAGGTAGTAATACTTGAGTAGGTTGACTTATAATCATTTTGTTGAAGTGGATTGGGACGCCTTTTCATTTGAGCAAGAAAGTTAATATTTCCCAAACTGTAAATTTATAAACTCTTGTATACATGAAAGGGGACGCCTTTTGATGTAGACAAGGAGTTATAAATGAGTGGGCCCATGTATGTCTTGCTTGCTTTGTGGATTTTGGTGTGCGTACGTCTTCCTTTGAATTGTGTTTCGTCGGTATGAATCGTTCGGTGCCGTCGTCATTATGATTATCGTCGATTATCATCTATGTACGAGTAACCGTTGGACTTCTCTCGAGTTATGAGTTACTTCTATGGACCATTTCTAATGTGTCTCGCTGATCGTGAGCTTTATAAGCAGATTGCTAAGAACTGATTGACCGTTCTGAGAATAGGCGACTTGTTTAAGTCTAACACCCCATTTTGATAAATGGAATGTCACGCGTAATTATGGCGTGTCATCAAAGCATGCAAGGATAAATGTCTAAAACATTACATGACCATAGGGTAAACCGGAATGAACATCGGTTCCCAAAAATAAGCCCAAAACATAATAAAGCAAAAGAAATAAATGGAAGACTAAACAAGCATAAGTATATGAAGGCGAAAAGGAAAAGAAGTCTCTAGCAGCCTCCATCCTATGCACGTCCTCCAAATGATCGAGTCTTCCCTAGGGTACCTGCCCTTTTGGGACATGGAAAGGAAAATAACGGCTGAGCAAAACGCTCAGTGCACGGATATAGACATAGTATGAATGACTAAACATAATAAGACTTAATAGCAGCGGAAATGTATAAGTCCTGAAAAACCTGGAACATGTTCATAAAACTGGTTTTATAGTTTGAAAAGCCTTATGTTTATCTTATGAAAACTGTTTAACATATTTTACCATTAGCCAATATAGGTCATGAAAATCCATCGTGCATGAATACTTGGAGGGGTGACCTCATCATGCAAATTAGAGGGGCTGCCTCTAATTTAATATACTGTTTTTTGGGTAGGAGGGATCAGCTCCTTGTGAAGGATGCAAGGCACACACCACATTCACCATGAAATCCTGACAGAAACATGTAACTAGGATGCACCCATACACCCCACATGATAAATATAATATAAATGGCCAAAAGCTGAAGGGACGCCACGAGCAATCACTCCGCCGTGGTGAAGTCATAACATTGGTGCCTCCAATGTTATGGTTATGGTACCTCCATAACTAGGTGAAACTGGTCATGCATGTATCTGGCTTTAGGTATTCTAATTAAACATAATCAATTCAAAAACATATAAAACAAATACTGGGAAAACAGTTGGCTGCATACGGGGAATCCTAATAAGGAACGAATGTCCATACTGAAAGGACGGGAATCTGTACCTTATGTCCAGTGAACGAAGAAGATGAACTGAGAGGAATCCTACTTCCGTATCACTAATGCTACATAAATACATACATGAATAAGTATCAGCTTACTAAATACGTAGCTGGTTTTATGTCATGTCTTAGCTTATTTTATATGTTCTTATCATGTTTTACTGTTTTTAAGCCTTAAACTGTGTTTACCTTATATTCTGTTCACTCTGATTCTGGTATTTCATGTATTATTATACTTACGGTGTAATAATAAGTAACTTTCCAAAAATAGCAGGTTTCCTAAAATAGAAATTTTCCAAAAATATAAAGTTAGCAAAAATAGAAAGTTACCAAAAATAGAAAGTTTCCAAAAATAGAAAGTTTCCAAAAATAGAAAGTTTCCAAAAATAGAAAGTTTCCAAAAATAAAAAGTTTCCAAAAATAGAAAGTTTCCAAAAATAGAATTACTGCTTAAAATAGATAAGTTTCTAAAAATAGAAAGTTTCCATAAATATATTAGCTGCCTTATTTAAATAAGTTTCAATAAATAAATAAGTTTCTAAAAATAGAACGTTTCCATAAATAGATTAGCTGCCTTATTTAAATAAGTTTCTAAAAATAGAAGTTTCCATAATTAGAAATAAGTTGGTTAAATAAGCTAAGTATATAAGCCTAAGTGTTTTCATGATTATTTTCTAAGTCATATGATATAATGTATAGTTTATTAATTATTTCATGTAATTAAAATAAACTATAGGTTAAAATATTTAATTAAAGTATAGCATGTTTTTAATTAAATAAAGTTAAATACTTAGGTTAAAACATGTATTATTATCTATTAATAATATAACCTAAGTCATGTTAATTAATTAATTATAACCATGGTTTCTAATTAATTAATTAATTATAAGTCTTAAAAATATAAAATACTTAGGTTAATAATTTCATGATTTAAATAATTAATATAACCTACGTCATGTTATTAAATTAATTATGTCATGTTCATTAATTTAATTTTAACATAAGATTATAAAAGAAAAATGATCTTAACATACACCGTGAACCGGATCTTGACTAAGGACCATGAACCGGACATGAAATCGACGCCATACCCCGAACCAATTTGGGGTTATCCTTGTCTTGTTGTTGCCGTGGGACCCAAACCAACCAACCGGGACCATATGGTCTCGGTGGTGGTCAAATAGCCAAACCGAGACGGTTTAGGCGGCGCCCAAGAACAAACACCCCTTAAACATCCCTTCTGATTTATACCAAAACCAATTTCATGTTAGATCTATGATTTAATTAGGTTTTTAAGAAAAACATATCATGTTCTTAATTATTTAAAAGATTAAATCAAAAGAAAGGGTTTAAACGAATTACCGAATGCGTGGATCTAAACAATAATGAACAAGCACTAACACTAGCAATAATTCCAAGATCATAGATCAAATCACACCCCTTTGGTGTGTTTGAGGGTGGCGGCCAAAAAGAGAAAAAGAAGGAGGAGGAGAACTTTTTAGGTTTTTGTGAAATCCCCTGTAAAGTGAAAAAATGAGTAGTGTTTTTCCCTTAACCCCCTTTTAGTGAAAATTGAAATGGGCTTGGCCCATTTCTCCCTTGTTGCCGCGGGAAGGGGCCCCACATGGGGTACCCATACCGTTTTCCCTGTCTCGATGTTTAGTTACTCGTTCGTGATTATTTGTGTTCGCGTTTAATGTGTTCTCGTTAAGTAATTATCGTGACCTAATATATTTATTTACGCTCGTAATAAATATATATACGTAATTAATAATAGTTCGTGATTTAATTACGTTCATGATTTCATGATCGCATGTTCGTGATTAATTATTGTTAAATAATTATTGCGTGCTCGTGCGTAGTAAATACTTATCGTGTTTTAACACGTACGTAATACGTAAAATCCTAACATGTAATCGTAATCATTCTATAATAGGAAAGTTTTAATCTAGTACGTACGATCTTAAGGTTACTATTCATGATAAAAGCATGCGGGTTTTACAACTCTTCCCCCCTAAAAAGAATAATTCGTCCCCGAATTATAGATAACGTAACTAAAAGAGAAACATACCCGAATCAAACTGAGAGGGTATGTAAGATTAATGAACGTACAGGTGACATGGTAGAGGTAACGTGGAACGTGACATGTCTTGAAAGGACATGGAACGTGACGTGACTGAAAGGACATATCTAATTGATGAGAGAAAACGGATAAAAGTCCGGATGAACTTGTCCGTTTCCAAGTGGCCTCCCTCTTGGAACGGTTCCCTCAGAAGATCTTGACACAAATGATAAATCTTGGTCCTCCTGACCTTGACTTGGAATACGAAGAAATTCTTGGTTATCAACGGAAGGTAGATCCCCTAAATTCGATCGAGGAAAATAAGAGTTAACGTGCTAGGGTAACTGAAACGTTACGATGCAAGACAATCTGACTTAACTGATAATTAGAAACGATGCGCGAGACATAAGGAAACGTAGTACGTGAAAAATTTTGAACATGATACGTGAAAAATTTTGAACGTGCTACGTGGAGATATGGCGAGAGTAGTATGAGTAAACATATCGTGATCCATGATACGTGTAACATATCTTGATCATGATATGAGGAACGTGGAATGAACATGACATGTGAACCATATCGTGATCATAGAATATAATGGCTGTAACGCCAAACGCTACAAGGTGAGACATGGAATATGACGTGAAACGTCTATCTGATGATGGAGAGTTATACTAAACTTGGGTCTGGTCTCTCAAGTTCTTGCAAAACTTCCCAGAACGAAATGAACATAAAATCGTAAGCCCAGATACGATCATGAACGTGAATAGTGTCATGAACGCGAGCGCGAAAGCAAGTCGTGGAATTAGAATGAAGACGTGAAGTAAATAAGGAGTACAATTGCGAATCTTTGTCTGACCCGATAGCTGAGGGATTACCAAGTGGTCAGATGAGCCTTGGCTTGAACATGTCCGATCAATCTGTTGGTTCTGCAATCCTTGCGGATGTAAGGATTCTACAGACTTGATCAAACTGTTTGCAATAACCCAGATAGCATCATGCTTCTTCTGAGTTTGCGTTAATCTGGTAACCAAAATCCGTGGAGATCTTGTCCCATTTCATTTCACAATTTCAGATGATGAAAACATCCTAGTTTGTTGGTGTCCTATCTTAACCTGTTGGTATGTCAGGTACCTAGATATGAATGTAACTGTATCTTGCTTCGTAGAACTTGATACATAGGAGTTTGCGAAACGCTGAGTCTCTTAATCTATACTTCTCCTAGCGTAGGATTTTCTAGAACACCTAATGTAGTGTAGGGTTCTCTCCTTTACGCATAAGCTGAGTCATGGTAAAATTAACCATAGAAACCCATGTGATTCAGTGTGTCACTATAATCAAACAGAATTGATATTGGAAAAATTTCCAAGGTAGAATTTCTCTTGTCATAGAATTTGCAACATAGTGTAGATATGGTTTTCCTGTTCTTCTCTAGGATTAGAGGAAATTAGGTTACCCTCAATGAAAACACTGATGAATTTGCTTTGAGTCCATGGAAACTCATTCTTATAATGTCGTTGGAGCATTGATGAGACTAATTCAAAATCATAAATCTAGCATGACCGAGTCGTGTACGAATAGCAGTCATGGACATGTCTTGCTTTTTCACTCGTCACTGTTGGCAGCATGATCATGAGTTCGATCTTGGAAAAGTGATTAACACTATACGGTTGATTGGACATGTCGTCAATACGTGGAGGAGAATAACGGTCATGGATGGTGATTTGTTTAAGTCGACGGTAGTCGACACATAATCTCATGGTACCATCCTTCTCCTTGTAGGTTCTTATGGAATGTATAGGAAGACTTTGGAATAATCAACTAGCTATGCGTAAAAGAATTAAGTGGTCGTGTCTTACTGACAGCTAGAAAATTTTAGCGACCATGGCTAACAACGCACATGCTTGTAAGCATAGATAATTTGTACAGATTTTCCGATGGAAAATCAAGTTGAAAGTATTTAGGAGCCTGAACATTACTGTACATAATTATGAATCGTAGCATGGTGTGCTGTTCATAGTCCATAATTAGGATAAAATTCAACTCGTGTCTGTCCGATGAAATGCGCTTGCAGCTTGGATCTCATCATTAAGCTGAAGGAAAACCTTCGTATACGTGGGAATATGAAAGGCGTCCTTCATGGTCATGAATATATGAAGTATGGTGAAAGAAATGAAAGTGACATCGGCAACGTGACAGTTCTCACTGATGCGCCGATAATGGTATTGAAATTCTTGTGGCCTGATTAATACATGGCACAACAAAATGGATATATCCTTGGAGGGTACCCTGAATTTCTTAGAAATGTTCCATAGTTGGAGGTGAGTCATGTGTCTTGACTCGTGTCTTGGAACTATAAGCATGACATATGTCTTGACTGGTATCTTGACATGTGTCCTCAGAAAGTATACGTGAGACATGTGTCTTGACTGATGTCTTGACATGTGTCTCGAGACGTAAAATAATAGAACTACAATATTAGGTTATTATGCCAGACTTGGCGGATCGGTTGGACTACTGATCATTTGTATGTCTGATCACGTCCGCGGCCGAAGCCTCGGTTGCGATTTCTAGGATAGTTGCTGTCATAGTAGTGGTTACTATCGTCCTATCTATCAGTTCCATGACGATCATTCTCATGACCGTAATTCATGTAACTATTCAGCTGAGTGGCCGACTGGTACCGGTTTGCACTCATATGGCTGAAATGACAGTCGAATGACGTGTGACATGTAACTAAGAATTTGGGACAATGATTGATGGAAATCGTCTGATGGTGAAGCATCTTCTCGTCCAATTGCTTTGCTTTGACGCCTTTGTCTTCGTCTTGTAGGATCTCCAGGTTGTGAACAGCATCCGCATCTCGTAGCGTCTCCGAACGTCAGCAGCGTCAACCTTTAGTAACATCTCCAAGTTATGGGTGGCATCGGCAATCTTGTAGAATATCAGCAAGTGAACACACGCCTGAGATGATTTAGAATCGACTAGCGAATACTCGTGAAGTATTGCAAGTGAAACACACATGGATTTAGGTATGTGTAATACACATGGAATACGGTACATGGAGTACACATGAAATGCACATGAAATGATCGGTATTGGGGTCGATCATTTTGTCATGATTTAAGGAAAGTATATTGGTTAAACAGTTATGAAAACCATCATGATAACCTGGCAGTATTAGCATAGACATCATTCTGGTTATATCGAAAAACGTTAAAGTGTGGTTACATAAAATTCAACGATGATTTTGCCTGACAGTATGATCAGTGAAAAACAACCATGACTATCATGAAAGCAGGATTCAATGAAATCCAACAATGCCTTGCATGAAAGCATAAATAACAAAAGAGGCGTAAGACGTAATCAACATGAATACGGAATTATCATGAAGAAACATGAAACCATTTATCATGAAGGAGTGTATAACATAATCAGCACGAAACTAGAGTTAACCATGACAGTATGAAAACATACTTGACATAAAAACATATTAACTTATGAGGGGACATGAAAAAAAAAATTTACCAGTAAATCATGAGAAAAATTTTATGCATGAAAACAGTGCATGAATGCGTAATGTAGTTTATAAAAACCTTTATATGTGCGAGGGGACGCCTATGGGTCGGTCCCAAAACAAAAGACATGGCGAGGGGACGCCTATGGGTCGGTCCCAAAGTTAAAAGCACATGCGACTAAATAGGGCCAGTCCTGTACCAACCATTACTTAGTCATAATCCCTGCAACAATGATACATGAAACATAAATAATTGAAACTCATCTGTCAAAACTTATTAGAATTTTTTTTTTATGTGACTAATTATGAACTACTGGGGTTCAGTCCACATAGCCACAGTTCACGAGGAACATTATGCATGAAACAATGACACATAACTACATATGAATGACGGTTGTCCATCCATATTAGTAAAACAATATCGATGAAAACATCAAGGTTAAAACATCAAGGTTAAAACCTCAAGGTGTTAAAAACATTATGGTTAGAACAACAATGCGCTGAAAACATCGATACGTAGAATAACAAACGTTGGCTTAAGAAGCTCCTGGTGACTACCCACTAGTCACAGGTCGAGTTTTAGAGCCTACAGGTCGAAGCCTTGTCTCTGATACCATAATTGTAACACCCCATTTTAATAAATGGAATGTCACGCGTAATTATGGCGTGTCATCAAAGCATGCAAGGATAAATGTCTAAAACATTACATGACCATAGGGTAAACCGGAATCAACATCTGTTCCCAAACATAAGCCCAAAACATAATAAAGCAAAAGAAATAAATGGAAGACTAAACAAGCATAAGTATATGAAGGCGAAAAGGAAAAGAAGTCTCTAGCAGCTTCCATCCTATGCACGTCCTCCAAATGCTCGAGTCTTCCCTAGGGTGCCTGCCGTTTTGGGACATGGAAAGGAAAGTAACGGCTGAGAAAAACGATCAGTGCACGGATAGTATGAATGACTAAACATAATAAGACTTAATAGTAGCGGAAATGTATAAGTCTTGGAAAACCTGGAACATGTTCATAAAACTTCTTTTATAGTTTGAAAAGCCTTATGTTTATCTTATGAAAACTGTTTAACATATTTTACCATTAGCCAATATAGGTCATGAAAATCCATCGTGCATGAATAAATGGAGGGGTGACCTCATCATGCAAATTAGAGGGGCTGCCTCTAATTTAATATACTGGTTTTTGGGTATGAGGGATCAGCTCCTTGTGAAGGATGCAAGGCACACACCACATTCACCATGAAATCCTGACTGAAACATGTAACTAGGATGCACCCATATGCCCCACATGATAAATATAATATAAATGGCCAAAAGCTGAAGGGACGCCACGAGCAATCACTCCGCCGTGGTGAAGTCATAACATTGGTGCCTCCAATGTTATGGTTATGGTACCTCCATAACTAGGTGAAACTGGTCATGCATGTATATGGCTTTAGGTATTCTAACTAAACATAAGCAATTCAAAAACATATAAACCAAATACCGGGAAAACAATTGGCTGTATACGGGGAATCCTAATAAGGAAAGAATGTCCATACTAAAAGGACGGGAATCCGTACCTTATGTCCAGTGAACGAAGAAGATGAACTGAGAGGAATCCTACTTCCGTATCACTAATGCTACATAAATACATACATGAATAAGTATCTGCTTACTAAATACGTAGCTGGTTTTATGTCATGTCTTAGCTTATTTTATATGTTCTTATCATGTTTTACTGTTTTAAAGCCTTAAACTGCATTTACCTTATATTCTGTTCACTCTGATTAAGTATTTCTGGTATTTCATGTATTATTATACTTATAGTGTAATAATAAGTAACTTTCCAAAAATAGCAGGTTTCCTAAAATAGAAAGTTTCCAAAAATAGAAAGTTACCAATAATAGAAAGTTTCCAAAAATAGAAAGTTTCTAAAAATGGAAAGTTTCCAAAAATAGAAAGTTTCCAAAAATAGAATTACTGCTTAAAATAGATAAGTTTCTAAAAATAGAAAGTTTCCATAAATAGATTAGCTGCCTTATTTAAATAAGTTTCCATAAATAGATTAGCTGACAGAAATAAATAAGTTTCTAAAAATAGAACGTTTCCATAAATAGATTAGCTGTCTTATTTAAATAAGTTTCTAAAAATAGAAGTTTCCATAATTAGAAATAAGCCGGTTAAATAAGCTAAGTATATAAGCCTAAGTGTTTTCATGATTATTTTCTAAGTCATATGTTATAATGTATAGTTTATTAATTATTTCATGTAATTAAAATAAACTATAGGTTAAAATATTTAATTAAAGTATAGCATGTTTTTAATTAAATAAAGTTAAATACTTAGGTTAAAACATATATTATTATCTATTAATAATATAACCTAAGTCATGTTAATTAATTAATTATAACCATGGTTTCTAAATAATTAATTAATTATAAGTCTTAAAAATATAAAATACTTAGGTTAATAATTTCATGATTTTAATAATTAATATAACCTAAGTCATGTTATTAAATTAATCATGTCATGTTCATTAATTTAATTTTAACATAAGATTATAAAAGAAAAATGATCTTAACATACACCGTGAACCGGATCTTGACTAAGGACCATGAACCGGACATGAATCGACGCCATACCCCGAACCAATTCAGGGTTACCCTTGTCTTGTTGCTGCCGTGGGACCCACACCAACCAACCGGGACCATATGGTCTCGGTGGTGGTCAAATAGCCAAACCGAGTCCCTCTCGGGTTCGGTTTAGGCGGCGGCCAAGAACAAACACGCCTTAAACATCCCTTTTGATTTATACCAAAACCAATTTCATGTTAGATCTATGATTTAATTATGTTTTTAAGGAAAAAATATCATGTTCTTAATTATTTAAAAGATTAAATCAAAAGAAATGGTTTAAACGAATTACCGAATGCGTGGATCTAAACAACGATGAACAAACACGAACACTAGCAATAATTCCAAGATCAAAGATCAAATCACACCCCTTTGGTGTGTTTGAGGGTGGCGGCCAAAAAGAGAAAAAGAAGGAGGAGGAGAACTTTTTAGGTTTTTGTGAAATCCTCTGTAAAGTGAAAAAATGAGTAGTGTTTTTCCCTTAACCCCCTTTTAGTGAAAATTGAAATGGGCTTGGCCCATTTCTCCCTTGTTGCCGCGGGTAGGGGCCCCACATGGGGTACCCATACCGTTTTCTGTGTCTCGATGTTTAGTTACTCGTTCGTGATTATTTGTGTTCGCGTTTAATGTGTTCTCGTTAAGTAATTATCGTGACCTAATATATTTATTTACGCTCGTAATAAATATATATACGTAATTAATATTAGTTCGTGATTTAATTACGTTCATGATTTCATGATCGCATGTTCGTGATTAATTATTGTTAAATAATTATTGCGTGCTCGTGTGTAGTAAATACTTATCGTGGTCTAACACGTACGTAATACGTAAAACCCTAACACGTAATCGTAATCATGCTATAATAGGAAAGTTTTAATCTAGTACGTACGACCTTAAGGGTACTATTCATGGTAAAAGCATGCAGGTTTTACATTAAGCATCACCAGGATTTATGCATGTAATGGTGGATTGACTGAGGATCGATTTATCAACGACAACTTATCGTGGATGTGAAGATTTTGTAATTGTACTTGCTATTATCGAAGGGTAACCAAAGACTTTTCTTGATGACGAAACTCTTGGGCTAGTATGACAAACTAAACAAGGAAGATGATGCATCACCTTGAGCACTGAAGTAGAAACTATTAGGACACCTCTGTATGATGAATGATGAAGTAGAAGGATGCTTTTGTATGATGAACACTGCTGTAAAAATTATTGGGATGCTTTTGTATGTTGAACACTAGAGCAGAAGTTTATGGTATGCCCGATATGTTGCGAATCTTCGCCAATGGACCGAATTTCTTAATGATTGGAATTAATAAATTCGTTATCACTCGAGGACTATATTGTAGCCGACACCGCAGGTGGAAAGATTTTGGAGATCAAGTCGTATTATAAAGGCTTCGTTCAAGGTTTTCTCGATGACCAACGATGGAGATCTATATTGGATGTTTATGTTCGACCCTTTCTTTTTGTGTACTTATATGGTGTGTGATCTACTCTAATGATCGTAAGTTGTGAGAACTTTAGACGGCATCATCCGATGACGTCCGATCATGGAGAACACATATTATGTAATGTCTTTTTGACTTTCAACGACGATGCTTATTGAGTCTTTGACTGCGCGTGGAGCGGAAGTGAGATTGTGTATTTGAATTATCTTTTGAGTAAGGACCCGCGTATGAGTGTCCTCCGATGACGAAATTATTTTTTTGTTATTTCTTTTTTATGTGAGTCTATGGCTATCCGGCCTATGGATATCCTTTAATTCGAAACCTTCCTTTTGACTGGACTTATCCGAAAATCCTGTCATCTATTCTTGTCGTCAAATGAGCTTCGTGAAATTCATAAATTTTTCATGTGTCGAGCTTGAAGGAGTGATTGGTGGATAATGATTTATTCATCCTCTTTTGGTGAGATACAACTTGACGATAAGTTGTGTTTTATAAGAAGAACCAATGGAGATCGTGGATCGAGATTCGCGTGGGATCGTGAGAGCTTCTTTAGAAGAAAGTTCCTTTATCTTTCCTAGTGGAACGCAATACGAATATGAGGCGAGGTGAGCGCCGGGACGTCGCTCCTTTAAGGTGGTGAGGATGCAATAACCCGAACTTGACGTCATTATTATATCCTAACTATGTAACATATTTTTAATTTCTAAGTAATGATGAGTATTATTATATTTGACGGTTTTAGTTGAAACCGATAATGTGTGACCATAATTAATTGTTGTGATGATTGAAGAGTACTAATAGTGATCGCGATGCCAATGGATGCCCAAATATTATATTTTGATATCCATTATTTCGATATTTGATATTTTTGAAATTTTATTTCATTACATATTAAGTCGAGTCGAACTTTATTATTTCGTTTTGTGTGCGTTTAATTATTAAAACGATTGATTTAACAAACGAGATCTATATTTTTATGAACCCCGGACAAAGCCCGACTCTCGTAAATATTTTTAAAATTGACTGGAAGTCATTTCCCACTTTTTAACTAATATTTACACTTTAGTCCAAACTATCCACTATTTGCAAAATCTACCCTCCACCCACCATATATAAAGGTAAAATAACACACACATGCATAGTTTTTATCATCAAACTTTCCTTCTCTCTTTCTTTTTCCTCTCTAGCCGTGACATCCACCACCATAAACACCCTCATTATTTGATTTTGATCTTGATCCAAGAAAATCTAAAAGAAGTCCCATGTTTGAAATTCAATGGTGATTCTATTGGTATGATTTTTACTTACATGCATTAACTTTTACTTTTCAAAGATGTTTACTCAAGAACAATGGTGTTTGATCCATTTTATTGTTGTAGTAATGTGTTATTATTATTATAATTAATTTTAAAAGTGTTGCATGTTATATTTTTGATATGGGTTTTGAAAGGATGGATCATGCAAGTGATTTAGGAATGTTATTAAATGTTAGGAATGATGGGTATAGCATATTTGAGGTGTTGATGATGTTAAAAATGGGTCAAAATGGTTGTAAATGTGATTTTTAAATGGGTGATTTACATCAGTAGGTTTATGGCCGATTTTCATACAGTTGCTTTTGATTAAAGTTTGATATTATTAGATATTGTTGTACTAGTCATCGAGACGCTCGTTTTGATATAAGATAGAGCTTTTAACTCCAAATGAGTCAAAAGTTATGCTAGTTTGAATATTCGTGTACCGGGAGACGAGTATTGACACAATACGAAATTGTTGTCAATATTTGGATCGAATCTCGGGGAATATAAGTTGAGTTTTAAAACTGATCATAGGCTGTTGTTGGGTCTAAACTTAGCATTTTGAACCTATTTTCAAAGTCAAGTGGCAATTTTTTAAATGGAAATGTTTAACAAGGTCAAAATGGTTTTACGATACAAGTGTGCAAAACTGTCCGGTTTTTTAAGTCTAAAGATGTATCGAGCAGGTGGTTCTAAAATGTGAATCATTTGATGAAATTTAAACTGAGTCTTCTACAGATTATAAATGAGTTTTTCACCAAGTTTCGTCGAAAACGGAATTGATTTGGTATGGAAAACAGTGTGTACTTTTGGTAAGTACCGGCTGAGTATTTTTGGGAGGTACTTAACCTCGCGTCATAGTTTGAGACGAGAGGCTAATCTATTAGCTTCTCAAAGTTCTAAAAACATATAAGTAATGTGTGAGAGTGTATATTCTGAGATTGGAGACCCATTTAGGGTACTTGAACCGTATTGATTTCGCATCTTGAGATGGATCAATATCGAAGGTGCTAGTCTTGGAAAGCTAGTACTTGTCGTGGAGTTAGAAGGAATCACTTGCATTGATTGGTCATATCTATGTACATACTATTTTGAGTCGATGATTTTGTTATATTAAGTATGTTTTGAAATACTTAAGTATGTGGCTAAGCGCGCACCTTATTTGTTAGGTGACGACTTTTGATGTGTATATATTTGGGAGGCATCTTAACTTCGGCGATCACTACTACTACTAGCTTCGTATCCCATCTAAGGTAAGTCTATAGCCTCGCTTTTACACTATTTTTTAAATGGTTTTTAAACCCTCGAGGGGAATACATGTTTTTTTATAAGCTTGGAACACAAGTCTTTTATGGTATGCTTCTCCCTCTATGAATGGACCCGTGGTTGCCTTTATATTGCATTAGGTGATTGCCTTTGTTAAAGCCTCAATTATGCACCGTTAATTAACCTATGATGGGTTAACCGCTAGTACAATTAATAGATCTATGGGGGAAGCCGCCCCGGTTCAGTTTGTGTGGACTTGTCACAGAATCTTAGGCCCGACCTCCACACTGTTTGAACATATTGTATTGAGAAGTCAGGTATACGGCAATGTACCAATAATCTGGAGGTAACGACAATTAATAAATCTCTTGTCTTATTAGACCTAACGGAGTGTCTAAGGGCCCGGTTCCATGAGCTTAATGCAATTTATGCTATATACAATTATTATTGTTGATGCAAATTATTATTCGATGCTTATTAAGTATGCCACAAACTTATAATCTTTGCTTGTGTTCAAATGATTTGTAGAACCTATAGACTTGCTCAACCTTTGTGTTGATAATTTTACACATGTATTTAAGGTAATCAAGATGGATAGCAGCGGAGCATGTGAGGAGGAAGTTGGTGCTTACTTGTCTAAATCTTTGTTTACTTTTACATCCTTGAAACGAATAAACTGCTTTTAAGCATTTAATGTATTATGATTGGTAACGGTTTTTGGGATCAACGCTACTCTGATTTTATATAAACTGGGATGGGAAACTTGTTAGACAGGATTGTGTAATATTTCAACGTCTCTTTTGAGGTCGTTTTCTATGATTGTGTGTGATGTGCTATTATTAGCGCCCCAATGTGGTATTCCGCTGCGTGGTAATTTGGGGGTGTTACATATGCGTCATCAAAATCAAATAAAGGGTTTGAATAATTCTTGAAATTTTCCTTTAAAACGTCTTTATCGGATAGTGACTCGTCATCACTAGAAGTAAAATCATCATCAAGATCAAAAAGAGGATTATAGAAAGCCAAAGAATCATCTCCCAAGATGTCGGTGGGAGATAATGAATCATCAATAGAAAGAGATTCACACTCACTATCACTATCGGAAGCAACCTTAGGCCCACTTTGTATTGGAATAAGAATCTCATCATAAGGAATAGTGATAAGACCCTCATCCCCCATGATGAGAGAGGCATCAGTCTCTATAGTGGAAGAATCGAGAATAGGAGTGGTACTCTCACATGATGGATTGAGATTGTAAGTATTATCCTCGTCATCATCATAACAATAAGGAATCACACAAGGCGTAGAGGTATAAGCACTAAGACTAGATACTTGCTATTGTCGCTGTTGCTCGTCCAATGTTTCACTTATTCGAATTAAACCGTCACGAAATGTGAAAAGAAGGACTCGTTCTTCATCACTTAGGCTGAAAGAAGGTTGATGATCGAGTGTGTAATGTGGGGGCTCAAAATTATGAAAACCAGAATTATGGCACGGATCGGGCTCATAATAATTCATCGGTTGACAAGAAAAAGTATTGTGAGGGCCCCCACAATTGTTGCAACACGGGTATTGAGAAAAACCCGGTGCACCTTGTGGATAAGTATCCCCGTATATGCAAGAGGGGGAAGTAAGTTAATTAGAAGCAAATGATGAATTAATCGAATTACACGATGGACAAAATCCAAATTGTGAATTGTGGAGATCTCTTCCGCACTGCTCGTATGAACACCATTGACATGATTGAAAACCATACAATGGTCTCCCACACCTTACGCAATACATACGAATCCATGAAGAATTAGAAATAAGAGGGATTGAGAAAAAGAATTATAGAAAGAAAGATAAGTACAAGATAAGATTTAAACGATAAGAGGGTGAGGAGAAAAGAATTAAACACGATAGAAGATAAAGAAGAATATTTTTGAAACTTTTTTTATTTAATAATAAAATAATAATAAAATAATAAAAAGAAAATATTAGATTATAATATACTAAATAAAACTATATATCATATATAATATACAGCTAAAAGAAAAATAAAGTCGAAACAAAATATTATTGGATTTTTTAAATGATATATATAGTAATAAAGAAAAGAAGATAAAATAAGAAAATATTTTTTGTGTTTTTATTGATTTTAAATTTTTTTGGATTTCTTTTTTTTATTTTTTTTTATTTTTTTTATTATATATATATATATATATATATATATATATATATATATATATATATATATATATATATATATATATATATATATATATATATATATATATATATACAAATACGAAAATAAACTTTCAAAGCGAAAGGATATTCAAGTCACTAACTAAAAACACAACGCAAATATCGCTACACACATTCCCCGGCAGCGGCGCCATTTTAATAGAGTCGTTTTGAGTATAAACCCGAAAGGTTATCGTAGTTCCGCCGAAGTATGAATGAAAATCCGCGTTTATGTCTCTAGCTTAATGCTCGAATAAAAAGATGATTGATATTGATATTTAAGCTACTAAAATTAATGACTAAATATTAAACGATATAAAAAGCGACAATTATACTACGAATATTCTACAAATACTAACTAATGATAATAAAGGTGATAAACTAAACAAGCATAAACAAAATTATTTCTTTTAAATCTAAATATTATATAATATATATATATATATATATATATATATATATATATATGTATATATATATATATATATAAAGAAAAATATATTAAATCTTAACAAACTACTTTGTGAAAATCATTTTAACTACACTACATAATCCTTATTAATTTCATTATGTAAAACATAACAAACAATAGCCTTTAGTACAATGGGAAGGATGTGTAGATTGTAATCTAAAGGTCAAATGTTCAAAACACATTCGTCCCATTTTTATTCACTTGCTTATTTTTTTTCTAATCAGCAACTCCAACCTAAGAGTTAAATGTCGGCTATACTATTCTTGCTATATTACTTTTGTTTTATCAACTGAATGTTAAGCACCACTGACCTAAAACTAAAACAAGCAATAACCTTAAATAAGCTAACTAGCCACTAGTCAAAATAAACTAATAAGATGAACCAAGCTTACTTATAAGTTGCGGACATCACCATAAGTAAGTCACACCAAAACAAATACCAGTCACGAATCCATGTCAAAAACAAAAAATCCACAACTTCATCGAAACCGACCTTCGGTTATCAACAAATCACTAAGCAAGAATCTGAACATAAATCTTCTTATCGAAACACTAATTCTATTAATAAATAAAAAAAGTTCTTATAAAATGAAGAAAATAGTATTATACTAATCCACTCCTACTACTTGAAAATGAACCTACGCTACCTTCGAATAAAAGTCAGGGGAAAAATTAGATGCTATTACCTCCTCAAAACAAAACGCAGGAATAAAGAAAAATCAAGTGAGGATGTGAAAATAAAGGAGATGATGATGTTTGTCCCTACTCTTCCTCTCAATAAAACGCAAGTGATTAAAAAAAATGCGTATCTTGTAAAGAAAGAGACGAAAGGAAAAAAACAATAAGAATAGCAAAGCAGTAAAACGTCCCCTCCTTTCATCAGATCTGATCTATCTTTTGTATCACGTGAGGTGACTTTTGTGTTGGGCCTGTGTGGGATTTTTCTTTTAGTTGTTTGGTGGGCTTTTGTCTTCATAATGGTATCTTTATTGTTGCTGGGCTGCGTCCCTTTTATATATTGCTGGGCCTGCTGGGCTGTTTGATCATTAAATATGGGTCGGTCGTTTAACTAATATTGGGTCCGCCCGACCCATTTAAATGGTGTCGGGTCGGCCCACTAAAAATACGAATGCACCGTTGGACTCGATTTGTCGCGCTCATCTCATTTCTCATGCTCGATTTTGGCTCTTTGGCTTGAATTTTGTTCCTTTTCTTTGACATCCATACCTACAATAATAAATAGCAAATATAAACGATATATTCTCTAAAAATACATTTTTGCTATTTATTATGCGAAAAATGAAAGGAAATTCTCACTAAATGCATGAATAATTACGTGTTTAACAGGCGTATGGGTGCATCCTAGTTACATGTTTTTACAGGATTTTCAAGGTGAATGTGGTGTGTGCCTTGCATCATTCACAAGGTGTTGATCCCTCCTACCCAGACTAATTTGATTAGAAGCATCCCCTCTAATTTCATAATGAGATCACCCCTCTATGTATTCATGCACGGTGAACCTCATGACCTATATTGTAACACCCCATTTTGATAAATGGAATTTCACGCATGATTATGGCGTGCCATCAAAGCATACAAGGATAAATGTATTAACATTACATGACCATAAAGGAAATACCGGAAACAAACATCGGTACCCCAAAGTAAAAGCTCATCACACACAAACATAATTACTATAAATGAAAATGACTAGACAATGTCCATGGAAATGAGTAGCAAAATGTATGAAGAAATGCATAAAGTAATGAGGGCTAGAAAGCTTCCAATCCATATGCACGTAAGCTTATAGTCTACGAGCGTCCCTGAGTACCTGCCGTTTTGGGAACATGAAAGGAAAACGGCAGAGCATAACGCTCAGTGCACGGATATACAAGCATAGAATAAATAACATAAGCATATACAACATATAGCAGCGGAATTGATTAAGTCCTGAAAAACCTGGTATAACTTAGTAAAATTGGTTTTATAGTTTGAAAAGCCTTATGTTTATCTTATGAAAACTGTTTAACATGTTAACCATTAGCCAATATAGGTCATGAAATATCAACGTGCATAAATACTTGGAGGGGTGACCTCGTCATGCAATTAGAGGGGTTGCCTCTAATTAATATAAGTTTGGGTAGGAGGGATCAGCTCCTTGTGAAGGATGCAACGCACATACCACATTCACCTGAATAATCTGTAAAAACATGTAATCTAGGATGAACCCATACGCCCCATATGATAATATAATAAATATGGCCAAAAGCTAAAAGGGACGCCACGAGCTATCACTCCGCCGTGGTGAAGCCATAACACTGGTGCCTCCAGTGTTATGGTTATGGTACCTCCATAACTAGGTAAACTGGTCGTACATGTATATGGCTTAGGCATTTAATTAAACATAAGCAAATCAAAACATATGAAACATATACTGGGAAAACAGTTGGCTGCATACGGGGAAATCCTAATAAGGAAAGAATGACCATTCTGAAAGGACGGGGAATCCGTACCTTGTGTCCAGTGAACGAAGAGGACGAACGGAGGAGAGTCCTACTTCGATCTTACTAATGCTACATAAATAATATACGTGTATAAGTGTTCTGATTACTGTGTACGTAACTAGTTTTATATCATGTCTTAGCTTGTTTAATATGTTCATGTCTTGTTTTACTGATTATAACGTTATGTTGTGTTTATCATGTATTCTGGATATTCTGGTCAAGTATTACTTGTATTTCTTGTATTGTTATACTTGTTGCGTAATATTAAGTAACTTTCTAAAAATAGCAGGTTTCCTAAAATAGAAAGTTTCCAAAAATAGAAAGTTTCCAAAAGTAGAAAGTTCCCAAAAAGAGATTAACTGCTTAAAATAGATAAGTTTCTAAAAATAGAAAGTTTCCATAAATAGATTAACTACTTAAAATAGATAAGTTTCTAAAAATAGAAAGTTTCCATATTTAGAAATAAGCTGGATTATTAAGCTAATAAGATAAGCTTAAGGTTTTACTGATTAATATCTTAAGTCATGTGATTAATAGTATAGTTTACTAATTAATACATGTAAATTAAATAAACTATATGTTATAAGATCTAATTAAATATAGCATGATTTAATTAAATTAAAGTGCATATAATACTTAGGTTTAAACATGTATTAATATTTGTATTAATATAACCTAAGTCATGAAAATTAATTAATTACATATCATGGTTTAATAATTAATTAATTAATTTAGTCTAAATTAAATAATAAAATACTTAGGTTAGAGTTATGTATTATTAATAATAATAATAAACCTAAGTCATGGTTTATTTAAATTAATTAAGTCCATGTTAAATTAATTTAATTAATCTTGTAAAATAAATGCACACGTAAAAATAATTAAGCTTGTAAAAAAATAATAAAATGAACCCATGTATTATTTTATTAAAAACATGTCGTGAACCGGACCCGTAACCCGTGAACCGGACCGAATCAAACCCCACCGAAAACAGTGGCAAACCGGCCCATGCTGGTTGCCCCTTCCTTCGGTTCACTGCCACCGGCTTAAGCCGGTGGTTCCCTAGGTTCTCGGCTAGCCGCTGCCCATGCAAAGTTCCCACCGGCGGTTAGCCGGTGGTTTCCCCTGTCGCGGCTTGAGTTCCCACTGCTTGGTCAATTTAGCCACCGTCTTGGGCAGGTGGTGCTTGTTTGTTTTTGAAGAGACCCCCAAAATACCACAAGGCCACCCTGACTCACGTCAGGGTCCCTTGTTTCACCCTGCTGCCGAACCACAAGGACTCCACCGAGACCCAAAGGTCTCGGCTGTGGTCACACGTGAGACACCGAGAGCTTCGGCTCTTGGTTTGTGTGTGTCTGCCAACCCAAAACCAACCAAAACCACCATTTTTATTATCCCCCATGATTATCTAACATGTTTTTAATCTTGTTTTTTAATTATCATGATTTCATTTGTTCTAATTAAATAAAAGAAAAAGGATAACGTATTCCCAATGCGTGAATAAAACGAGAACACTAACACGAGCGACTAACACTTGAAATGAATCTCCCAAAATCAACAAACACCCTTCCTTGGTGGTGTTATAACCGGCGGCCAAAGGGGAAGAAAAGGGAGGCTAGGGTTTTGTAATTTTTAGAAAAACTCTGTAAATGAATATTATGTTTCCCTTTTTTCTATTTAGCAAAATAAAAGTGGGCTTGGCCCTTTTCTTTGTCTTGTATCCGCGGGTATGGGGGGCCCACACGGGGTAACCCAACGTTTTCCGTGTTCTAAATTGTTACGTGTTCTCGTGCTCGTTTTTACGTGACTTATAATTAAATGTTCGTGTTATAATATATACTTATACATAATCGTAATAATAATTACGTCAATACATAATAATATGCTCGTGATTATTTACGTTCATGATTTCATGTTCGTGATTATAATTATTGTTGATAATAATTATCGTGTATTAATATGCTTAAATACTTATCGTGTAATAACACGTACGTAATACTTGTAAATAATATTCGTGCAACGTAAACATGCTATAAAAGGAAAGTTTTAATCATGTACGTACGATTATAACTGTATTGTTCATGGTAAAAGCATTCGGGTTTTACAACTCTTCCCCTCTAAAAATAATAATTCGTCCCCGAATTATAGATAACATAAACTAGAAAAGAGGAACATACCCGAATTCAAAATATGAAATGAGGGTAAGAATCCCTGATAGACTACTCTGTTTCCCAAGTGGCTTCCCGCTCGGTATGATCCCTCCAAAGGATTTTGATGAATGGAATCGTCTTCCTCCTCATGACTCGTTCTTGTCTGTCAAGAACTCGTTGAGGTTCCTATATGAAGGTAAGGTCTTCACGAATCTGTTCTAGTGGATACTGAACCATGTGAAGGGGATGATACTTATACCCTCTGAGTAAGCACACATGGAAAACATCGTGAATATGAGAAAGCTGCGGAGGTAACGCTAAATGATAAGATACTTCACCGACTCGCTTAATAAGTGTGTAAACACTTATCCTTTTGCCACTAAAATAAAGGAAAAAAAGACCTAATCATGTGTTTAATATCATAAAAGTCGGAATTACGCGTGGTTTTGTGTTTTTGTGTGAAATAGGTACAAATGATCAAAAGGAAAGAAAACACGGGATTTCACGGTCAAATGTTGAAGAAAAGTCCAAGAAAGAGACGAAGACATAGTAAAAAGACCAAAAGTGTGCCAAAGATCACGAAAACCGGCAAATTCAACACGAGTTTAAAGAAAAGATCAAGGAAGCCGAAATCAAGCTCGATTTTAGTGGGTTTAACTTTTTATGAGGATAAATGGGCTTGTGGGTCCCACATTGGACTATTGGGCCCAAAAGCCCAATAAGGATCACAAATTATCCATCTTTTGAGTAAAAGCCCAACAATGGCCCAAGGGAAATATATTAAGACGGATGGAGACTATTATTTGGACCATAAGCCCATTTTTCTTGCCAAACTAAAAACATAAGGAGTAAATGGGCTTCAAAACCCATTTGGGATTTTGACACTTTTGTTTTTGACGGATAAAGAATAAAAGTGAATAAAAATTCACTTTGTTAACTCACACACACGTTTCACTTTCTCACCCACACACATCCAGTCAAACGTTTTACCCACCCTATTTATTTTACTTACTTTCGGTAATATCAAAGAAAACCCTTCACTCACCTCACTTCATCTCTCCCACAAAAAAATAGCACCTCTTTTTACTGTTTCAAAACCCTAAATCAATAATTACCTAAGATAAATTGGGGGTTTTTATTAAAGCATGTAATTCACACACTTGGGGAATAAATCCCCAAGTTTATCGGAAGCAACACACTGGTGGTCCTCTCCTAACATGTCCCCAATCCCTTTTGTGATTGGATAAACCACCTCACCACAACCCCTTCACCAATCAAATGAGTCCACGTCATCTTTCAACAAACACAACAAACACACTTTCAAGACACCCTGGTGATCCGTGTGATAAGGGATGTGTTTTCCACCGTAGATGAAGAAAATGAGAGAGAAAAGAAGAAAGAGCGGTCCTGATTTCAAGACGTGATCACCAAGATCACCAAGAAGTTTTTAGTGTTTCTCTATAAAAACCCCCTCATTTGTGGAATTTAAGGGGTGCCTTCTTTTTATTTTATTTTTATTTTATGCAAAATAGATGATAGGTTTATTGTAATTTTCCTTCAAAGTATTGTAATCAAGTTTTAATTATTAATGAAGTTTATATTCAGTTAAAATTTGTCTCTTTAATTGATTTAATTTACTTGCAATTTAAATCTCTAGTCTGTTTTTAATTAAGTATATATTGAAATAATTAGTGGTTGAAATATTTTCCCCCACTGGGAAAGTTATTAAAACTGTTCGAAGTTATTTGGTTCGAGACGTTTGTTGTTTCGATGGTTTGGTTTATTTAAGGTGGAGGTCTCGGTTTGGTTTCATAGAGTGCTCAGCGCACCTCTACTTCTCAACGGAAATCATCAGCAGGTTCTCTCTCTTTTATTTTTTTCTTTTTTGTTTAACGCTTATTTAGTAATCTGTTTGCTTAGTCTGCTTATTTGGTATTAAGTCTGTTTGGATTTGAGTTGATTTATCTGCCTTTTGTTTAAGTTTTCTGAATATTTAGTCTGCTTGTCTAGATTGAGTTTGATTCGTTTGTTAGTCTGCTTAATTTGATTTTCTGTTTATTGTCTTAAGATTTATTTAAGTTTTTTATAGTTTTGGTTTAGATCTGCTGATTATCTGTTATTGCTCATTTGCTACCCGATTTAGCTTATAGATTTATTTATGGAATTTGCTTAGGTTATTTATCTAAGTTTGTTTGTTTTGATTTTGTTTGGATTTGCTAGTTAGTATAAGTTGTTTGGTTAAGCTTGTTTAGACCATTTAGCTTTGCTTATTTAGGTTTTGATTTGCTTAGTTTGAATCTGCTTATTGCTTATTTTCAGATTTAGCTTATTTTCTATTTCCTGTTTTTAGTTGTTAGGCTTATTTAGGCTTATTTGCTTTCTATCTACTTACTTGTTTAGCCGTTATAGCTTATTTGATTTTTCTGTTTTGCTGATATTTGTTGCATCAAAAGCAACATGTCCTTTTGACCTGTAAGTTATATATTCCAAAAAGTCCAAAAAAAATATTATTAGCAAAAATTCGTCTGGTCCAGGACTCGAACCTGCGACCTATCATTCAACAGCCAACACCCTTATCATCTAGACTTAACCCTTTTTTGTGTTTATTTACCCATCATTTAATTAATATAGTTTAATTAATCTTTGGCTGTCAGTTTCTTATTAGTTTTATTTCAAAGTTTTTCATTAGTTTTAATTAATAAGTTTTTAATTAATTACTTTTATAAAGTTTTTACTTTTAAATTAGATTAAATTAGTTTTATAAAGTTTTTTATTAGTTACTTTTCATAGCATAAAAGTATTTATTTTTAAATTAGTATCAAAATAGTTTTATTTACAATAGTTTAAATTAGTCTTTAAATAGATTTGTTAAAAATTTGTTTTATTGGTATTTTTAAATATTTTCTTTTTAATTGGTTTAAATAGTTGTCTTTTAGTTTTTAAAATACCAAAAATACGTTTCACCAAGAACAAATTAATCCACGTCTAATCCGATATCAATTTCGAGTGAGTCGAGGAAACGAACTGATGTAGTGGTTTTACTACTCTTTAGGAAAAGAGAGCAAAAGTGGCAAGTATTAAGTACAACGATTTAGGAAAACCGTGTACAAATGACCCAAAATGGGGATCGTTCTCAAGGAGGCTAATGTGTAATGATTGTAATGATTTGGATTACTTTGTGATTATATTTGTGAGAAAGAATGATAGGGTTACGATGTCGTATTAAACTAAGACGAAAAAGGTGGACACGTAAAACCGTAAAAAGCACCAAAATTAAAATTTTACCCTAAATATTCCTAAAAATTACTAAAAATCTACAAAAATATTCTAAGTGTTTACAAAAAATCCAAACTTGCCAAAACCTTTTAATTAATTAAATAATGACTTTTTAATGCTAATTAAAGCCCTAAAAATCAATATTAACTATTAAAAAGTCCCAAACAAGATCTTAAAGTTTGTAAACCTTAAAAATATCCTAATTAAGCTAAAAAGTATTTTTCAAAATTTTAAAACCACTAAAAACTATTTTTAAACAATTAAAAACTATTAAAATCAATTAAAATTTAAATTAATTCTAGACAATAATTAAAAGACTCTAAAAATATTTGGAAAGTTGCAAAATTCCTAATTAAGTGTCTACAATCTAGGAAAAATATAAAAACTTAGAAAATCTGACTTTTAATTTTTAACAATAAAATAATATTAAAATATTATTAAAAATCCAAAAATCATAAAAAATTCTAAAAAGTTGCAAACTAGCTTAATTTAACCTAAATAACTCAGAAATGAAAGTGAAATTACCTAAATAACCTTAATGGGCCTAAAAAGTGGGCTAAACCCAAAACAGATCACTATTGGGCTAAATTTGGGCCCAATATAAAAAAAGTGTCCAAAATAAGCCCAAAAAGCACTACTTGACTCAAAATTTGATTTTAAACAACTTTTTCCAAAGGCCCAAAAGCTGAAAGTGTGAAATAAGCTAGCTTATACCAAACAGCTTATTCTTAATGGGCTTTTTGGCCCATTAAGCTATAAGCCAATGCCATGAGCTCAAATTAGACACACAAGCTTCTTTTGTCCTAAATAAGACTTCTATAAAAAGAAATTTGAAATAAGCCCAAGGAATAAGCATGAAAATGCAATAAGCAATCTACAGAAAACGACAAAATAGTCGTTTTTGAGTTCTAGGCCACCCCAAGTGCTGATTCAAGTTTCTAAAGCTTTTAAATGACTTAATTAAGCAAAATCAACAAAGAGTTTTCAAATAAGCTGACTCAATAAGCTGGAAAAAGCAAATAAGCACTTATGTAAAAGTCAAATAAGTTGGTTTTCTAGTAAAAAGTCAAAGTCAAAGTCCAATAAGCTCCAGTCTAATCAAATGGGTCAAATAATGAAGATCTATCACAAAAAATAAGTTGTTGCAGGTCTGGATAAGCTAAAATATCTTATTGATAAGCTGAGTTCAATTTAACACTAGCAGGGCTTAGTTTTGGGTGTTGAGCAGTGGAAACTTTTTCCACTGCTTGACTTGTTTGACTTTTTGTCTTTAGTGACTTTTTTGGAGATTCAAATTTCACAAAGGCACCCAAATGATCTTTGGATCAAAAGGAGTCAATAACAATCAATAAATCACAATCACAATCACCCAATTGATACAGTTTAATCAATAAAGTACCAGATCTAGCACAGACATGAAACAATAAGCAGTTAAGCACTTATAAGCAGTTTTAGCAATAATCAGCCAACCAAATTCAACCAAAAGCATACACAAGCTATTATAAACTCTAATGAACAAGTTTAAACAGTTTTCATGCAATGGCTTAAAGCCTAAATCAAGATTCAAGCTTATGTATGTTACTGATGAATACTAACACATGCAGTTTTTTACTTTGCTAATGTATTTGACACACAAGCCAGATTCATCACTCAAGATCTATCAAATAAGTTATAATAATGATGTTTTAACAACTTTCAACCCTAAGCATGCACAAATACTAGATTTCACCAAAATCTTAGGTCAAAAACAGTTATAATCAACAAGTTATAGCTGATTGTTTGATTTGAAGTTTCAAACCCAAAAATTTGCAGCAAAACACTCTCAACAAGGCATATATCAGATATAGAACACAAATACAAACTTTCCACAACACAATAACAAGATTCAAGCTTAAACAGGTAGACCCAAACACCCTTTTAACTTTTCAAATCAAAATTTAAACAACAAAAAGTGTGATTCAGTTACCCAATGATTAATCTAGCATACAAACAACATTATCATGCAAGACTAAGCAGATTAAAGCCAAGAAATCAACAAGAACACCAATAGAGCACAAATCCACAAAAATTCCAATATTTATCAGATTTTCAAGGATTTCAAGACAAACCTCATGGATGTACATCCACACCCACGAATTTATGAGCTTATGTGCTAGCTAGAATAAACACAAGCTTCCAATAACAACCCTGCTAAGATTCAACAAGGTAAGTAGCACAATATCAAAATCAGAAACATAAAAAGCCTTGATTAATGCAACCTTGTTACCCTACACTTGATTATCCCCAAGTTATAAGCCTCACCACACCTTAATATCACAATTAGAATGCTATGATCAGCCCTATAACCCAAGAATTCCAAGGTTGAAACAAGAACTTAGCAAAATATCAAGCATAAAGGAAAAAAGCAAACTTTTGCACTCTCCTTAAAAACAGGTTTTGAAATTCAAATTCAGTGAACAAGTAACATAAACAAGCATAAAATAAGATGGCACTTGGTCTTTCTTCAACACACTTAACACAATTTCATTAATACTGAAAAGAGGATTTACAAGTGCTTAAACAAGGAAAAACCAAAAGCAGTTATGAAAATGAGACCATATGGCTTTATATAGAGCCTTACATGTGAACTAAGAACAGATAAAAGTACTAAACACTAATGCTTGAAGTCCCCAATTTGCCCTTGTGGAGTTTGAATATCTTGGAATCATGTGACGGATTCTTGGCTTTATGCATGAGTTGGCATGTGAAAATGTGATCAAAGGGTTTGTATGAAGCTTAGAAAGTAAGCCATAATGTGGGACGTTGGATGACTGTCCCACTCTTGTCTTCTTCTTCCAAAATGTAGCAGGGGAGGTCCCATGTAGCATGTGGGTTGGTGGGGTGTCATGTTTAAGGTTTGGAATGTGATTATGAGATGGTTAATCATCATTCTAGAGCAGATTATCCCTTAATTACAACATAATCAAAAATACCCAAATGTGTTCTTGGTGTAAATAGTGGTGGTTTTGATCTGATTAAGGGGTGATTAAAATTTAAATAAATGTTAAGGCGCCAAGGTTTAGTTGATTTATTTAATCTGGTGGTAAGTGGAATGGTGATGTGGCCAAAAGGTGAAGTGTGATTGGTTGAATTGAGTTAGTGGGACAGATGTCAAGCTCCCATAGGTCTAGGTGTCTTAGGTTGTCTGCCAGCATTAAACCCCCATCTTTCAGCAACTTTTCATTTCACTTCTAAACTCTATCAACGCCCATTTTCTTCTTTGTCAACTTTTGCATCTTTACACTTTTGCCCCCAAAACATTTTGCAAAGTGTATTCAGGGGTAATTCTTGCCATTTTGTGATTCTTGAGGGACTGATTTGGCATTTTCTTCTATGGTAATAGTCTTGACTTGCATATTTGATATTTTAGAGGGCTGAAATTGCCAATTCATAATGATTGAGGGACCATTTTTGCCAAATCTTTAAAGTTAAGGGTCCTTTTTGTAATTTTGGGATTTTCAAAGGACCAAACTTGTAATTTCTTGTACTTTGAAGGACTTCATGATATATTTGACTTTGTGGAGGATAATGGTTGACAATTTAGCTTTGTTGAGGGGCTAAACTTACCAATTCTTCAAAGTGGAGGGCCCTTTTTGTAATTTTGACAAACTTTAGGGACCAAACTTGTAATTATGAGGATACAAGGGTATAAAGTGTCAATTATTCCATATTGGAGGACCCTTCTTCATAGTTCTTCAAATATTCAAGGTTTTCTTGGGAAAATTCTTCATTAGGGCTTGGTTCATTGTGCGGCTTCGTTTCCCGTGTTCGTTTTTGCATGATTCTTGTGATCTTTTGTCATTTTCTCAATATTTGTACCTAAAATACACAAGCAACAAACACAAGCATATATATAGGTATTTTGATGATATTTAATGAATTTTAAGCCCTTTTTGGACGATGAGACTATGTATAAAAAAGCAGTCTCATCACTCCCCCATACTAAACCATTGTCGTGCCCTCACGCAATGCTAGAATAAAGTATCGTAGCACCTCTAAAATTCATTTTTATTCACTTTATTGAACGATAAACTAGCTACACTACTACTATTGCTACTACTACTTGCGTTTTAGACATAATTTATGATTTTCATTGCAAATTGGGACGTTTAGGTTCATAGAATAAGAACACATGAATGCTTCGTTAGAAATAATTTCATCGTCCTCGATTTTCACCCCAATTCCATGCCAAGCGTGCAACGAGATCATTGTCATTATAAGTTAGTAATGCTAACACTACTCATATGCCCTAATCACGTACTTATCCTCCCATTATTCCTAAGTTGTATCTCTTATATTTTATATTGTCTTGAATGTTTCACGAGGATACATTGTTTGACTTATGCGATAATAGAGATTTAGGTCTAAAAATAGAGTCCTAACGGTGTAACCAAGACCATCAAATCAATAACCCCTCCCAATAGACAACGATGTCAAAAAATTAAGTCAACAAGAAGAATCGATAAACACGGTTTTATAACGGTTTTGAACATGAGACTTATTACCAAGACTTTTATACGCCCCCTAACGCAAGGGCCTTATTATCTGTGGTTTACCTCCATCTTTTATTCAACTTCGCCATGAAGCTTTTATTATGACTTCGGTCTTGCCATGCCTTTTATTATCCACCTCATCGGTAGTTTTATTAGCCAAAGACGTATATCCTCACGCTAAGGCGAATTTTGGATCTTTAAAGCTTCGAAGATTAAGGCTTGAATCACTTTCAATTTCGCATTGATTTTTCGGCCTTGTGGGGCTTCAAATTGTTTGCTTGATTTAGGTGAGCACTTGAAATCTTATTATTGGGTGAAGCTTTTGATTATTTGGGTGCCTATACTTCAAAACCGTGACTTTGGCGATACCTTAATGTCTTCCCAATTTAATTACACGGAAGCTACTAGAAAAGACTAGAAACCCAACAATCCCACCTAAGCCGCTAAGTCAATATTTATTAAACAAAAAATATTTACATGCGAAGGGAGAATAAGCAAACACCGAGAACACATGAGTTTTTGAAAGAATACGAGTACTCTTCGTTTAGCATAGTAACTTATAATTAACCCTATCATTTCTCGTCCTCATTTAAGAGACTTAGCCTAATGTGAAGTTAAGGAATCAAAGCTAAGTGCTCAACACGCACGGTCGAGTAAAAAATTACTCTTATTCTCACCATCGGAAAACCTACATTCGTGTCTTCAAACACTTATAAAACATGAGAAAAATTTTAAAATTTGGCCATTTTTAGCCTTATTTTGCAACAAAAACGATAAACAAAAAGGTAAATTTTGGAAAGCATGAAGGTTTGGCAAGGCAAGTATCTATTCACCCCCCAGACTAAAGTTAAACATTGTCCTCAATGTTTCGAGTCTTGGGGTGAAAACACCCCCGTACTAGAGACGTAGTCGAATACCTAATCTAGCATGGAAAGGGTGTAACCAATAAATTAATAGCCGTTTATGAAGTGTGCTATAAACCTAAGGTTAGAACATCAAAAGGATATAGCATGGATATTGAGAGAGTCTTCAAAGAAAACAATCGAGTGCTCCCATAGAACGAACACTAGTCGTGAAGATCATGATCATCTAAAGTCCACAATTCACAAACAACCACGGAACAAAGGTTGGAAGGGCACAAATCCCCACACGTTAACTACATTAGAAAGCGATAATATGTACATAGGATAAGCATGGGACTCCCCCATGAGGCACCTCGTTTTTGATTACCGATTCATGAGATCGACTCGATCCCCTCAATGCTAATTATCATTGGGGAAAGTGACTTGGTCGAGGTAGTTAAAGGATGGAACTTCCCCGCCAAAGTAGTGCTTCAACCTATGTCCATTCACCTTGAAGTTAGGACCATCATCTTGAGCTAGCTCGATGGTCCCATACGGAAATACTTGAGTCACGGTGAATGGACCGGACCAACGGGATTTCAACTTACCGGAAAAGATTTTCAAGCGAGAATTAAAAAGCAAAACTTGATCCCCAATGTTAAAAACCCGGTTTTTAATTTCACAATCATGCAACTTTTTAGTTTTTTCTTTATAAATCTATGAATTTTCATAAGCAATGTCCCTCAATTCATCCAATTCATTTAATTGCATTTTCCGGTGTTTTCTCGCGGTCTCCATATCATCATTACAATGCTTTAGGGCCCAGTAAGCCTTGTGTTCCAATTCGATAGGGAAGTGGCAATTCTTCCCATACACAAGCTTATAGGGAGTGCACCCAATGGGCGTCTTATGAGGGGTCCTAAAGGCCCATAAAGCATTGTCCAACTTATCCGACCATGATTATCGGTTTTCCCCAACGGATCTCTCCAAGATCCTCTTCAAAGCTCGGTTTGAAACCTCCACTTGCCCACTCGTTTGTGGGTGATAAGTCGTAGAAAGCCGATGTGTAACCCCATATTTCCTTAGGACCCTTTCGAATTGGTCGTTACAAAAAAGGGTTCCACGATCGCTTATGATCGCACGAGGGGTTCCAAACCGAGAAAACAAGCTTTTCAAAAACTTGACTACTACACGAGCATCATTGGTGGGCAAAGCCTTAGCTTCCACCCACTTAGATAGGTAGTCAACCGCAACGAGGATGTACTTATTACCACGAGATGATGGGAACGGCCCCATAAAGTCTATACCCCAAACGTCAAAGATCTCACACACTTGGATGATATTTTGTGGCATTTCATCTTTTTGTGAGGCTTTTCCTTGTCGTTGTCATGAGTCACATGACTTCACAAGATCTTGTGCATCTCGGTAAATAGTAGGCCAAAAGAAGCCAGCGTCAAACACCTTCTTAGCCGTGAGATTAGCACCGTGGTGACCACCCGTGGGTCCCTCATGGCAAACTCTAAGGATGTTAGAAGCTTTGGTGCCAAATACACAACGTCGGATGATTTGATCCGCACAAGTTCGAAACAAGTAAGGGTCGTTCCAAAAGTAGAACTTGACGTCACGAAAGAATTTTCGTTTTTCTTGAGTCGTCATACCCTTGATGATGAAGTTACCCGCATGGTAATTTGCAAAGTCCGCAAACCATGGGGTAGAAGAATCAAGTTTAGAATTCACTACACCAAGTGTCTCTAGCGGAAACGTTTCGGTGATTTCCTTGGGCTCGTAAACACTTTGGTGAGGATCTTCCAAACGAGAAAGATGATCGGCCGCTAGATTCTCGGCTCCTTTTTTTTCAACATTTTTGTGGTCAAATTCTTGAAGGAGGAGAATCCAACGAAGTAATCTCGGCTTTGCATCTTGTTTAGCCATGAGATACTTGATAGCCGAATGATCCGTATACACTATGCATTTCGTCAAGACGAGATAAGGTCGAAATTTCTCAAATGGATACACCACGGCAAGGAACTCCTTTTCCGTTGTAGTGTATTTAAGTTGAGCCTCGGTCATCTTCTTGCTAGCATAGTGAATAGGCAAGAAATGTTTATCATGACGTTGCCCCAAAACGGCCCCAATAGCGTAGTCACTAGCATCACACATGAGCTCAAAGGGGAGGTTCCAATTGGGAGCAACAAGAATGGGAGCTTCGGTAAGTTTCCTCTTAAGGATTTCAAAGGCTCGTACACAATCTTCGTCAAAGACAAAACGTGCCTCTTTTTCAAGAAGATGTGTAATGGGTCGAGAAATCTTTGAAAAATCCTTGATGAATCGACGATAAAAGCCCGCGTGGCCTAGGAAACTCCTAAATCTCTGAACGGTTTTGGGATGAGGTAATTTGGCGATGACGTCTACCTTAGCTTGATCTACCTCAATCCCCGCTTTCGAGAGCTTATGCCCTAAGACGATTCCACTCTTAACCATAAAATGACACTTTTCCCAATTGAGCACAAGGTTGGTTTCCTCACAATGTTTCAACATTCTCTCAAGATTCGACAAACACGAAGTGAACGAATTACCAAACACGGAAAATTCATCCATGAAAACTTCTATCGTCTTCTCGATCATGTCATGAAAAATAGCCATCATGCACCTTTGAAAGGTTCCCGGTGCATTGCAAAGTCCGAATGGCATTCTACGATAGGCAAACGTTCCATATGGACACGTAAACATAGTTTTTTCTTGATCACGAGGATCAATGGGGATTTGGAAGTAACCGGAAAAACCATCTAAAAAGCAATAGAAATCGTTTCCCGCAAGACGCTCCAACATTTGGTCTATGAAGGGCAAGGGAAAATGGTCTTTTCGAGTGGCTTCATTCAACTTACGATAGTTAATGCACACTCTCCATCAGGTCACGAGTCAAGTGGGAATTAACTCGTTGGCATCGTTTGGCATAACGGTCATTCCTCCCTTTTTAGGGACACAATAAATAGGACTCACCCAAGGGCTATCAGAAATAGGGTAAATCATTCCCGCGTCAAGGAGTTAAAGGACCTCCTTTTTGATGTCGTCGTGAATTTTGGGGTTCACCCTCCTTTGACATTGGATTGCGGGCTTGTAATCCTCCTCCATTAAGATTTTGTGGATACAAAACTTGGGATCGATTCCCTTAATGTCAGATAACTTCCACGCAATTGCCCCTTTGTGATCCTTTAGAACATCGACAAGTGCGGTTTTTTCATCATTCGAAAGTTCCTTCGCAATAATAACCGGCAACTTGTCGCCCTCCTCTAAATTGACATATTCGAGATGAGGAGGTAAATCTTTCAACTCGAGGATAGGTGGTTCCTCAAGTTAAGATTTGGGCTCGATACTCATAACCTCCTCAGGTGGAGGAAATGGGAAATCGTTAAGAAAATCCTTGATAATCGAGAAGTCCTCATCGTTGTCGAGGTCTTCGTTAAAAGTACGTGGAACATCGAATTCTTCCAACGTAAAACCACCACCTTCAAATGGAGTGAAGGTTGGTGTCGAATTATCAAGAATTGGATCTAACATAGTGGGATTGCCACTAGTTTCTTCATCATCAAAACCTAGAACTTCTTGTGAAAATTCCTCGCAAACCACGTCGATTATATCAACGAGGTTTATGGTTTCAACGGAATAAACATGAGAAATTTGAGAGTTTTGAGTTGCGTTTATAACAAGTTCCTCGTCGTTGAAACGTATGGTGATCCTTCTAGCATGAACATCGATCAAAGCCATAGACGTATCTAAAAACGAACGACCTAAAATGAGAGGAACTTGAGGATCCGTGGGGATATCAACAACGATAAAGTCTACGGGATAGTAGAACTTCCCCACTTTCACAAAAACGTCTTCCGCCAAACCACATGCGGGAATCGTGGAATGGTCGGCCAACTCGATAGACATTAGTGAAGGAGTAAGATTAGGAAGATTGAGCGACTGGAAGATTGCAAGTGGCATCAAGTTAATGCTGGCACCAAGATCGGCCAAGGCGAAGCATTCCTCCATATCTTGGATTGCACAAGGGATCAAAAATTTACCGGGATCACCGACTTTTTGAGGTATGCGATTAAGATAAACCGACGAACAACTAGACAATTGGTGCAATTTCTCCTTGTTGTTCAACATACTCTTAAAGTTAGCGGCAAATCGAGGCATCATGACCAAAGCATCGGCGAAACTCACATTAAAGTGCAAATCACGAAGCATTTTCATAAAAAGCTCAAATTGATAATTGTCGCGCTCTTGACGTTTCTCCTTCCTAAGTCTCGATGGATAGGGCAAAGGTGGTGTGGGTTGAGGCATAGTAGGCATAGCCTTTGGAATTTCGGGTTCCAATGTTGGTAAAGGGTCAACCGTAGGTGTGGCGTGAGCGGTACTTCGTGGGATTGGGACATGCTCCTTTTGGACCACCACCTCGAGTTCTTCCTCAATTGCTTCCTCCGTAGGAGCAATTGGTTGAGGAGTCGGTTCCTTAAGTGTCTTACCACTACGTGTGGTAATCACTTTCATCTCACCCTTAGGGTTTGATTCGGTGTTGCTAGGAAGACCACTCGAAGACGGTTTACACATAATTGCCTCAAACATAGATGAGATTTTATCTTCAAATTTGGATTGCCTCTTCTCGGCTTTGACCATTTCTTGTTTAATGTCATGTTGCCCTTGTTCCATTTTTTGTTGGTTTTGTTGTAACCTAGTTACGGTTCCTTCCATCTTGTTGGTATGGATCTTAAGTTCATTAGCTAACTCATTTTTCAACTCTTTCTTCATGTCGTTCTTAAACTCAGATCTTAGGCTAATGATTTCTCTCTGAATATTGTCAAACCTAGCATCATTCCCATTAGCGTATTCAACAAATTCATTTGGAAGATCTTTCAAAGTTTGCAAACCTTTGTTGTTGTTTTGAAATCATTTTGATTTTTGTTTGAAACTTGATTATTAGCCCCTTGATTACCATAATTTCTTTTGTTGAAATTGTTTTTGAAACCAACTTGATTGTTGCGATAGCTGTTGTTAGCATTTTGATTTGAACCAAAACCCGGTGGAGTCAATTGATTAGAGCTGGAAACTTGACCGTTTTGGTTGTAATTTCCCGTGGCCGCGTAGGCACTCGAAGTGTTACCACCGTTGGTAATGCACTCGGAGAAATCATGACCTCCACCACAATACATGCACGAAACCTCAACCGCTTTAGCCGTAGCAGGAGCACTTGGTTCACCAACTTTAAACTCAATCAAAATTCCTTTTAGCTTATCAAAAATCTTGTTTTCCATGTTCGCCTGAATTTGGCAAGCATCGATGGTAGTAGACAAAGAAGGTGAAGCCGAAGACGAAGCCTTACGAACACTAGACGTGCTACGAGGACTATACACCTTAGATCAATTCTCAATTATCACCAAAGCTTCCTCAACCGTTTTAAACAAAAAACTACCACCCGCGGTGGCATTTAAATAATCCCTTTCATGATCATTAAGTCCATTGTAGAACGTGTCAATTTGATGCAAGTCGGAAAAACCGTGATGAGGACATTCATGTAACATCTCCTTAAACCTATTCTAAGCCGTTGAAAAACTTTCATTGAACTCTTGTGAAAATTTTGAAATCTCGTTTTTCAAGTGCGTAGTTTTAGAGGGCGGAAAAAATTGGTTCACAAACTTAGACACGAGATCCTTCCACGTCAATATAGAATTGGTTGGCTCTTTCTCTAACCAAGTTTTAGCGGGTCCCGCTAAGGAATACGGAAAAATCATCATCTTAATCGAGTCATTCGAGACATCCTTAAACTCGCAAGTGGCGGTAAGACGATTGAATTGGCGGATATGGTTGTGTGGATTGTCCTTCTCATCACCACGGAATTTGTTGTTTTTGATCATCGACAACAAACCCGTTTTCACCTCAAAATTCTCCGCAAGGATAGCGGGAATCACAATAGCCTCTCCATAACCCTCGGTGGGTGCTTGAAGTAACTCCATCATAGTTCGATTTGCCATGGTCGGTGCTTCTCTTACAATGGGTTCGTCAATAGGAGACTCCTCACTAGAAAGATTGGGAGTGGGAGTTTTGTTCTTTCGTTTACGTGTACGTCTTGCTTGATTACGAGTTATCATAAACGTCACGTACAACGAGGGGATAAGCAAAGAAGATTCTTTTTGGTGTTTTGTATTTTTCAATTTTTTTGTGGTTTTTGATTGTATTAAACTTTTTGGATTTTGGTGAATGTATTAAGTAGACAAAAATCTACAAATCTCCTCCTTAATCAAATCTCTTGATTAAAGAAGCCTCAAGGAATGAAAACGATCACGTGAAGTGAACGCCTTCGATGACTTTAGAACGTTGGTGGAACACCAAAACGTTCAAGAGGGTTTAATCAATGGAAACCAAGAAAATATATATGATACATAGTAATACTTTGGGCGGTAAAACCCTCGATTAGCTCTCAAAATCAAATACTCACAAGCAAGCGGGGAAACGAGGCGACGCGAAGCACTTAAGAGCCTTTTACTTTGGGATATATTTTATAATATCCGCCTTATACCCTCCTTATAGTTTGTATTTTTCAAGATTGAGCTTCACGAAAGTATTTATCTATTTTTGCCTTTTTCTTTTGTTTGAGATTCGAATGCAATGATTGGGTAATGACCTCCCAAATCAAGGTTGTGATTTCTCACGTATTTGGAATACTTGTGAATTTATTGTTCTACGTATACAATATAGTAATAGTATTCACACAAAAATCGAAAACCGATAATACGTATTAGTAGAGTGCTACTAATACAAATACTATTTTAGTTAGTATATAAAAACAACAATTCCAAATCAAAACACGACACGCCTCCCCGGCAGCGGCGCCAAATTGATGTAGTGGTTTTACTACTCTTTAGGAAAAGAGAGCAAAAGTGGCAAGTATTAAGTACAACGATTTAGGAAAACCGTGTACAAATGACCCAAAATGGGGATCGTTCTCAAGGAGGCTAATGTGTTATGAGTGTAATGATTTGGATTACTTTGTGATTATATTTGTGAATGATAGAAATAAGATGAGAAGAGAATGACGGTTACGATGTCGTATTAAACTAAGACGAAAAAGGTGGACACGTAAAACCGTAAAAAGCACCAAAATTAAAATTTTACCCTAAAAATTCCTAAAAATTACTAAAACTCCACAAAAATATTCTAAGAGTTTACAAAAAATCCAAACTTGCCAAAACCTTTTAATTAATTAAATAATTACTTTTTAATGCTAATTAAAACCCTAAAAATCAATATTAATTATTAAAAAGTTCCAAACAAGATCTTAAAGTTTGTAAACCTCAAAAATATCCTAATTAAGCTAAAAATTATTTTTCAAAATTTTAAAACCACTAAAAACTATTTTTAAACAATTAAAAACTATTAAAATCAATTAAAATTTAAATTAATTCTAGAAAATAATTAAAAGACTCTAAAAATATTTGGAAAGTTGCAAAATTCCTAATTAAGTGTCTACAATCTAGAAAAAATATAAAAACTTAGAAAATCAGACTTTTAATTTTTAACAATAAAATAATATTAAAATATTATTAAAAATCCAAAAATCATAAAAAATTCTAAAAAGTTGCAAACTAGCTTAATTTAACCTAAATAACTCAGAAATGAAAGTGAAATTACCTAAATACCCTTAATGGGCCTAAAAAGTGGGCTAAACCCAAAACAGATCACTATTGGGCTAAATTTGGGCCCAATATAAAAAAGTGTCCAAAATAAGCCCAAAAAGCACTACTTGACTCAAAATTTGATTTTAAACAACTTTTTCCAAAGGCCTAAAAGCTGAAAGTGTGAAATAAGCTAGCTTATACCAAACAGCTTATTCTTAATGGGGATTTTTGGCCCATTAAGCTATAAGCCAATGCCATGAGCTCAAATTAGACACACAAGCTTCTTTTGTCCTAAATAAGATTTCTATAAAAAGAAATTTGAAATAAGTCCAAGGAATAAGCCTGAAAATGCAATAAGCAATCTACAGAAAATGACAAAATAGTCGTTTTTTAGTTCTAGGCCACCCCAAGTGCTGATTCAAGTTTCGAAATCTTTTAAAAGACTTAATTACGCAAAATCAACAAAGAGTTTTCAAATCAGTTGACTCAAATAAGTTGGAAAAAGCAAATAAGCACTTATGTAAAAGTCAAATAAGTTGGTTTTCTAGTAAAAAGTCAAAGTCAAAGTCCAATAAGCTCCAGTCTAATCAAATGGGTCAAATAATGAAGATATATCACAAAAAATAAGTTGTTGCAGGTCTGGATAAGCTAAAATAGCTTATTGATAAGCTGAGTTCAATTTAACACTAGCAGGGGCTAGTTTTGGGTGTTGAGCAGTGGAAACTTTTTCCACTGCTTGACTTGTTTGACTTTTTGTCTTTAGTGACTTTTTTGGAGATTCAGATTTCACAAAGGCACGCAAATGATCTTTGGATCAAAAGGAGTCAATAACAATCAATAAATTACAATCATAATCACCCAATTGATATAGTTTAATCAATAAAGTACCAGATCTAGCACAGACATGAAACAATAAGCAGTTAAGCACTTATAAGCAGTTTTAGCAATAATCAGCCAACCAAAATTCAACCAAAAGCATACACAAGCTATTATAAACTCTAATGAACAAGTTTAAACAGTTTTCATGCAATGGCTTAAAGCCTAAATCAAGATTCAAGCTTATGAATGTTACTGATGAATACTAACACATGCAGTTTTTTACTTTGCTGATGTATTTGACACACAAGCCAGATTCAACACTCAAGATCTATCAAATAAGTTATAATAATGATGTTTTAACAACTTTCAACCCTAAGCATGCACAAATACTAGATTTCACCAAAATCTTAGGTCAAAAATAGTTATAATCAACAAGTTATAGCAGATTGTATGATTTGAAGTTTCAAACCCAAAAACTTGCAGCAAAACACTCTCAACAAGGCATATATCAGATATAGAACACAAATACAAACTTTCCACAACACCATAACAAGATTCAAGCTTAAACAGGTAGACCCAAACACCCTTTTAACTTTTCAAATCAAAATTTAAACAAGAAAAAGTGTGATTCAGTTAACCCAATGATTAATCTAGCATACAAACAACATTATCATGCAAGTCTAAGCAGATTAAAGCCAATAAATCAACAAGAACACCAATAGAGCACAAATCCACAAAAATTCCAATATTTATCAAATTTTCAAGGATTTCAAGACAAACCTCATGGATGTACATCCACACCCACGAATTTATGAGCTTATGTGCTAGCTAGAACAAGAACAAGCTTCCAATAACAACCCTGCTAAGATTCAACAAGGTAAGTAGCACAATATCAAAATCAGAAACTTAAAAAGCCTTGATTAATTCAACCTTGTTACCCCACACTTGATTATCCCCAAGTTATAAGCCTCACCACACCTTAATATCACAATTAGGATACTATGATCAGCCCTATAACCCAAGAATTCCAAGGTTGAAACAAGAACTTAGCAAAATATCAAGCTTAAAGGAAAAATGCAAACTTTTGCACTCTCCTTAAAAACAGGTTTTGAGATTCAAATTCAGTGAACAGGTAACATAAACAAGCATAAAATAAGATGGCACTTGGTCTTTCTTCAACACACTGAACACAATTTCATTAATACTGAAAAGAGGATTTACAAGTTCTTGAACAAGGAAAAACCAAAAGCAGGTCTGAAAATGAGACCCTATGGCTTTATATAGAGCCTTACATGTGAACTAAGAACAGATAAAAGTGCTAAACCCTAATGCTTGAAGTCCCCAATTTGACCTTGTGGAGTTTGAATAACTTGGAATCATGTGACGGATTCTTGGCTGTATGCATGAGTTGGCATGTGAAAATGTGATCAAAGGGTTTGTATGAAGCTTAGAAAGTAAGCCATAATGTGGGACGTTGGATGACTGTCCCACTCTTGTCTTCTTCTTCCAAAACGTAGTAGGGGAGGTCCCATGTAGCATGTGGGTTGGTGGGGTGTCATGTTTAAGGTTTGGAATGTGATTATGAGATGGTTAATCATCATTCTGGAGCAGATTATCCCTTTTTTTCAACACAATCAAAAATACCAAATGTGTTCTTGGTGTAAATAGTGCTGGTTTTGATCTGATTAAGGGGTGATTAACATTTAAATAAATGTTAAGGCCCCAAGGTTTAGTTGATTTATTTAATCCGGTGGTGAGTGGAATGGTGATGTGGCGAAAAGGTGAAGTGTGATTGGTTGAATTGAGTTAGTGGGACAGATGTCAAGCTCCCATAGGTCTAGGTGTCTTAGGTTGTCTGCCAGCATTAAACCCCCATCTTTCAGCAACTTGTCATTTCACTTCTAAACTCTATCAACGCCCATTTTCTTCTTTGTCAACTTTTGCATCTTTACACTTTTGCCCCAAAACATTTTGCAAAGTGTATTCAGGGGTAATTCTTGCCATTTTGTGATTCTTGAGGGACTGATTTGGCATTTTCTTCAATGGTAATGGTCTTGACTTGCATATTTGATATTTTGGAGGGCTAAAATTGCCAAGTCATTATGATTGAGGGACCATTTTTACCAAATCTTCAAAGTTAAGGGTCCTTTTTGTAATTTTGGGATTTTCAAAGGACCAAACTTGTAATTTCTTATACTTTGAAGGACTTCATGATATATTTGACTTTGTGGAGGATAATGGTTGACAATTTAGTTTTGTTGAGTGGCTAAACTTGCCAATTCTTCAAAGTGGAGGGCCCTTTTTGTAATTTTGACAAACTTTAAGGACCAAACTTGTAATTATGAGGATACAAAGGTATAAAGTGTCAATTCTTCCATATTGGAGGACCCTTCTTCATAATTCTTCAAATCTTCAACGTTTTCTTGGGAAAATTCTTCATTAGGGCTTGGTTCATTGTGCGGCTTCGTTTCCTGTGTTCGTTTTTGCATGATTCTTGTGATCTTTTGTCATTTTCTCAATATCCGTACCTAAAATACACAAGCAACAAACACAAGCATATATATATAGGTATTTTGATGATATTTAATGCATTTTAAGCCCTTTTTGGATGATGAGACTATGTATAAAAGCAGTCTCATCACGAACATAAAAAGAATTGGCAAAAATTCATACATTATCGCTCAATGACATCAAACGGTCCGATGAATCGAGGATTGAGCTTCCCTTTGATTTCAAAACGTCTGACACCACGTGCCGACGATAACTTAAGGAAGACGTGATCTCCTACGTTAAAATGTAAGTCCCTATGATGCTTGTCGGCATAACTCTTTTGACGTGACCGTGCTTCTTTGATACATGGTTTTTGGCCAGGTAAAAAGATTCTTTGTCGTGTGTCTAATCGAATTGATCTAGGTTCTATGTGTGACTCAGCTGTTCTTTGGTGAAACAAAAGTGTGTCGTTGTAGTATATTAAAAGTGCAAAACAATTAAAGTAAATGTGACAACCCTGGTTTTGAGGTTCGTCACTTAGTTTTATTTTGTGCTAGTTGTGTGTCTTACGTGTTTATGTGCTTATTGGTGTGTATAGATTGTGGTTTGGATATCGTTTCCGGTACGGGGTACCTTGTGAATGAAACGATGTGTGATGATTTCATGTTCATGAGTTCACATGGTAGTGACTATGAAGTGAGAAGGTGTTATTTAGTGGTTTTACGTATACGTATATGTATTATAGAAAATCGTATTTTTACGATTTAAGGTTTAGCATTTGGAGGTCTCGGATGAGGTAATTAGTCATATGGATATTTTTCGGGATGGTTTTAAGTCATTTAGGACTTAGTTATAAAGTTTATTTCAAAATTTGAGAGTTTTTATAAAAGTGTATATTTTACGTCTTTTATTGTAAAACGCGTAAATTTGACTAGTTTTACGGTTTTGTGGTTTTGGAAGCTTTAGGAGCTGAAATAAATTAAGGAAAATTAAAGTAATATTAATAACATAATATTAAATAATAAAAAAAAACGAATTTAGGGGTGTTTGGGTCGGTTTAGACGCTCCAAAGAAGAAAGAAAGAAGGGAAAAACCCAAAACAGGCCAAATGGACTTGTAATGGGATTAGGGGGCCTTTAGGACTTAACCAAACCCAACTCATAACCATAATAATCAGATTTTTAACCTCCATAACATCTCCTAGCCGAAATTCATCAATGGTGGCCAATTAGGGTTCTTCAAAAATTAGGTTTTCTTCATCTTCTATTAATTCAAAGGTAAAACATTCTTAACCCTTTTCAATTTAATTATTTTAATGATGTCTTAATCATCTTATGACGGATTTAGGTTAGGGTTTAATTAAAAAAAGTATATTAATAATATTATAATGATTAAATAAATTAGGGCTTGTAATTAGAGGGATTAGGGTTAATTAATGAGGTTGATTTTGTTAAACCCGTTTTTAAAAACTGGGCAGAATTTTGAGTCAATTGTTTTGATCATATCGGGAGTTATAGGAACATTCAAGATGCGATCCAAGTATCCATGAAAAGGTAATTGAAGTGGCTTTCCAATGCAAGAAACGAGAACTAAAATGGAGGTCGGGAAGTGGGTCAAAAACAGGTTACAACAGTCGGAGGTCAAAACAGTTTTGTAATCAGCCTGTTTTCTTTTTAAGTTTTGGGTTGTTTGGGGTACTTAGGGTTGCTTGGGATCTTCTCACGAACATGAGAGATTGTTTATATATTTTAGTGAGTATCTGCACTTGTGATAAGATTGTGGTTTAGGGTAAGACCCTCTAATGGTAATGAACTTTTCATACGTTTAAAATCAGTGAATTCTGGATAGGTAGCAATATATACACATATATCGGGGCCTTAATAGTAGCTTTAAGGTTAGGGCAAGTGGGAGGTTTTAACTAACATGTATAAAAGTGTGAATATTCCTTTTTATAGAAACCATGGATATATTTAAGTGGACGTTTGACTTAAAGTTTTGAGACCTAAAACTGGGACTGTTTTGTGTAAAATTATGAACGGGATAGCTATTAGACTTAACCAAGTTAGGGACTTGTTAAGGAAGGTTAATGGGGTGAATAGAACTTAACAATGAGGTAATTATATGGGAATAGGCTAGATGTCCATCATAGGTAGATGAGCCATCTTGGTGATTGGTTCGGGTATTGATTGTGTGTTTTTGGTTTGTTAGCTTGTTGCTAGTGCGAGGACTTGTGAAGAAGCAATCAGGTGAGTTTCATAGTCCCATGTTTATTATTGTTTTTGACTTCCAGATGGGATGGAAGAGACACTGTGTTGAGTTATTTATAAATTGTTGCTGTGAATGTTTTTATGGTTGTGATGGACTTGTGTGTACATTATGTGATTAACTGCTATGTGATTCTTGATTGTGTATGATTTGGATCAGGGGACACGTGCCGTCTCAGTTCTTGTGGTTTGACAAGGTAGTGGCCTTGTGGTTTGACAAGGTAGTGGCCTTGTGGTTGGACAAGGTAGTGGCCTTGTGGTTTGACAAGGTAGTGGTCTTGTGGTTTGACAAGTTAGTGGACTTGGGATAGGTACATAGTGTGATCATCTATGATACCATGTTGTTTGGCAAGGTAGGAGCCTTAGATTTTGGTTTGGTATGATTAATATTGAATGTTAGTTGTTAATGCATATTTGTAACACATTGTCCATATGTTCTTTTGTTGATGGTGGTTATTCACAGCTTATAACTGTTTTGACGTTGGAGTCTAAACCTATGACTCTCACCAACATTATGTTGACGTGTTTTAGTGTCTCTTTCAGGTGTGAATGTGGTTAAGCGTGAGGATAGAAGTGGCTAGACTTGGATACCTTAGGATTGCATATAGAAGGAGATCCCCGTTCCTTCTTAGTTTACCTTTATGTTTTTTTGAATTAGTGATACTGTTGGCACCTATATGTTTGTTTTGTTTGTGTTACTTGTTTGTCTTAGGTAAGAGGTAGGAATGTTACCTACTTACCTAGAGGCATGCATTGTTGAGATATTGTCATGACATTTGTGTCACCATTTTATGACATTTCTTATATCATTTAGTTATCTCTATAGACACGCTATTGTTGTGATGATATCCATACGTCGCGCCCCATATTCCGTCATGGTGGGGTGTGACAGAATGGTATCGGAGACAATGGTTATAGAGAATTGGGTTGCCTAGTTGCGTAGCCTAGTCTATAGCTTAAGGGTCCCTGCATATAGGCATCATAGGAGTATGTGTGCATTTTATTATAATTGATGTGTTTGAATGTTATTTATTGTGATGTTTTGACTAGTATGAATTGAACCATAGTAAGTTCATACTTAGCCACATGTTATTTTCTTTTTGGGTTGTGACTAGTGCGGGTTGAACCATAATCGACCACACTAGTCATTGTTGTAGTTTGCTTAAATTGTACATTATAGTACATAATTTGGTACATGGTAGTTCTATCTTTTGTTGGGTTATTTTATGTACCTGAGGTACATTATTTTTCTTTTGATGTTTAAGTCATGTTCCCTAAGAATCGTGTGGTGGTTCGAGTTACTAGGAGTACATGGGTAGGAAGGATTTTAAGCCGTTTCCACTCTTATGGGCGACATGACTTATAACTGATTATGTTTTCGTTTTGGATTTAGTCTAGGCTGTTTTAGCTAGACTTTGGATTTCTGTATTCCAAGAGTTTATTATGTTATTTTTATAGATGGAGTTTTGGACCTTATTGGTTATGTGGTTATGTTCTTAGGTAAGTTGGTGGATTTATGTGTTATTTGTTGTATTGATTCTTATAAGTGTCATCATAGGAGGGAGTGCATTGGGGAAAGGGTAATTGTATAAGTATGGTGGCCAACATAGTTATACAAGTACCACAACTTCAATGGGTTCCCAAGTATGGTTTCATGAAAGAGGGTTAGTACATGCTTGTATATGATGAGATGTAGAATTTAGGTATACGTATTATATATGAGTTTATGTAATGGCTACCTACGATATGGCTATTGTTCTTTTTGTGTTATATGTTTTGGGTTATAGTTGTGTTGTGTGATTTTGGGGTCACACGATATGGTTTGGTTTTGGAGGTGGGCTTTATGCCTTGTTGTGGCACGGTGAGATGGTGATTACTCGTATGGAAAAACGAGCGTATAAAGCGATTGATTGACTTACGTGTATGATAACGAGTATGTTTGGGGGATTCAATAGGTATACATATGCGGATGTATATATACTACTATGTGTTAAGTTATGGTATATGGTCGTTCACTAGTTATTATAACTTGAACGTACCTTGTGTTTGTTCGTGTTTTATGGTGCTGGAGTTTGGTGGAGTTTCAACGACGTTTTGAATCTTTTGAACTGTGTCTTGTAGCGTATTCTTTGAGTTTCGTATTTCACGTGTACATTTTAAAACGGTGTTCTTGGTTTTAAGTCTATTGAAATAACCTGGGATTTCTTTTGAGATAATGAAATCTTTTGTGTTGAGTCTTACATTTCTTTTGGTTGGTATATGGAAAAAGGGGACTTGGAAATCTAGTATAGGGTTAGATAGTTGGTCGTATTCGGTAAAATAAGGGTAAGGTGTTGGGGTCGTGTTTGAAACAAGATGTAACATAAGATTTCTTTTTAGTCAACACTTATTTATTTCAAATTCTAAAAGACTTTCTTTAAAATAAAGCGAAGTAAAATTTCTTTCTACTTACATAGTTTATATAATTGGGTTTAACCGGTTCACGTCATTTATAATTATTAATTCAAGGTTAAATTGAGTTTATGAAGATTTCACATACAATTTTATCTTTCATTAATATAAAACTGTTTCGGTCATAACTTGTTTGTTTTTAGAGCTTTTTGAGTTATTCAAAAGCCAAAAATTATGTACTCGGAACGTACTTTTCAAATATTCAGAAAGTATAGTCATGGGAGGTCAGTGGACTGGTCGGAATTGGTGTACAAGTGTCGGGTTCAAGGTTGAGTTTTGAATAGTAGTTTATTTTTATTTGGGGTGCACGGGATACCTAGTCCTTGGGTTGAGTTTTGAGATCACCTAGAAGGTTGTTTGTAGATGTTTTGAGTCACATAGATGTGGGGAGGTAAAAAAATAATAATAATAAATAAGAGTATATTCTTTTGGAAAGGTCGGTCTTTTGCACGGTTTAAATAATATGTTGCGGGGCGTAATATGTTTTGGTTGCTATTGGGTGTTTCTTGGATTATTTTTTCGTTGTCATGGGTCATTTTGAATTGATACACGTTTTGGGTTTGAGTTTTCTTTTGAGTCTCGTGGTTTGACTTGTTTTAACTGGTGCACGTGAAATGTCGTTAGTTATCCGTGGGTTGATTCGTTGATCGTATCTGATGGATTCAGGATGTAGTTTTGGTTTTGTATTGTTCAGGAGCGTTGAGGTAGTCATATGAAAGACTTGGTCGCGCCTACACACTTAAGTAGGTGACCATGAGAGAACGGTCAGAATACCCTTAGTGGGGAGGAAAGAGGTTCGTAGACGAACTAATGTGGTCATGAGGTCTAATAGGAGTGCCAAGGGAGATGAATAGAGATTTGTGAAATGTATAGATATTAGCACAAGTAACGCGCCATAGAGAGTGTTGGAAGGGGATAATGTTCGTAAGGCATGTATGTTCTCTAAAAAACTTCCTAAAAGTTAGTAGGTTTGCCTATTATTTTGAGGTAGAACCATAAATAGAGCTAGTAGGAGAAGTGAGAGGAGTTGTAGTTAGTGCCTTTCCAAGGCAAATTGTTGATGGAATGATTTAAAAACAAGAGTTATTAGAAAATGCAACGGATGCAAGGTAAAAGTTGAGTTGCTTAGTAGTAGATTGGATGTGGAAAGCGGTTGAGTGGTCTGATGAGAGGAAGCATTGGTCTTTTAAAATGCATACAGAATTTTGCAAGTAGAACGAGGTAAGAATTTATTTGTATTGCCGCTAAGAGAGGGTGCAAGGAGGACATAGTTGAAATTGCTAAGGATGTTGTATAAACGCTTTGGGTTTACGGTTATGCATTTGGCTTCGCCAAAGCACTAGCGGATTACATGGAGTCAATGAAGCGAGTGTGCCTGAACGTATATAAATGAGTGGTCAGCGGGAGTATCGACGACATCTTGATCTACTCAAAGTCTAAGAAGGAGAGTGAGGCGAAGTATGTGTTGGTTTTGAAGTGGAATTATACGGGAGAATTTCAAGTGTGAGTTTTAGTATTAAGTCTACCATGATGAGTAGTTACAGATGATGGCATATCATGGAACCAACAAGGGGCGAAGTGAAGAAGGACGAGGAAGCATTTTGGAGGCTGAAGAGGTGGATTGGATAATGAGCCGATCTTGGCATTATCGGAAGGACTGGATGAATTCGCGAAGCATGACGGTACGTGGAGCAAGGATTTGGACGCGTACGAGGACGACAAAGAAAGGCGATCGCTTATACGTTGCAGGAACTGAAGATTTGGAAGAACTGGATAGACTTAGTTAGTGGAGCTGGGCTGTTATATCTGCCTAGAATGCTAGAGGCATTTGGGTGTACGAGACGTGGAGAATGATCTATGCGGATCATGAACGTCTCCAACACATATTCAATCATCTTGATTGAACATTTGTCAAAAGTGATGGGTGGAGTTAATTGACGAAAGAAAAATTGCAAGGCCAAGTACCATCTGGGAAAGGCAAGCATGATTGATAAGACATGGAATAAGAAAAATGAAGTGAAGCTGAGACGAACTTGAACTATAGGGATGACGTATTAGGGTGGTTTGGATGAAGGATGTAGGTTACGCAAGTTGAGTTGTCTAAAGCAGTGAACGCGTCAACATGTATGTTGCGTGGCTTGGACAATCATGTGGAGAAAGGGACGTAGACTATACTTCCTACATAGATAGGAGTAGTTTAGAAAGGGGGATGTAAGGACGAAATTGGGGAAGGTGACGAGAGTTGGGTGATAGTCGATAGACTGACTAATTCATCTCATATTTCAAGAGGAATGAGAAGTCACGTAGTTGAAAAGTTGGAAGGATTACGTACGAATGTGATGGAATAGAGGGTGCTGCGTAAAAGTTAGCCTAATATGTATGGAATGCCTTATGAAGGGTTATGGCAAGGGAAGAAACGATGGGAAGCATCACATGGTGATGTATGGTATGAGCTGAGGAAAAGAAGGAAGTGTGTATAGGAGCGAAGCAAGAATAAAATAGTTCGAGATTGGAAAAGGAAATGGCACTTATCTATACTGATTGTTTGGGAGGATTAGTATCGATAATCGAATGGATGAGGAGTTATAGGTGTGATATGCCATATGGACGAAGGGATTGGTCTAACTGAGATAACCACCCTTTTGAGGATGTGTATAGATCGTAGGTTGATTTGAACTGGAAGAACTAATGGGTATGTGAAAGACCGTCATAGGTCCCTTTGCAAGGAAATTGGAAATTTTAAGTAGTTTGGGGTACGGACTAAAGGGAGTTTCACCCATAGTAACGAGTGGTATGTTTTGGTAAAAAGGAAGAGCTGATGTAGAGTTTTGTAGGTCCATTTATGATCTTTGGAAAGATCGGACCAGTAGCTTATGAGCGTAGAATTACCTGGGGGAAACGAGTGGTATACATGTTATATTTCGTGTATTAAGATTGGTAAAGGTTGTTTGAGAATGCATTTTTGCATGTACGGTTATTCGGGACTTGTGTTAATGAGAGTCTTTGTTTTGTCAAAGAGTCATCTAGGAGATTTATTGACTGTGAGGTCAAGAGTTTGGCAATGAGTTTAATTGTTTTTGGTTTGTATATGTGGTATTTTGAAACTTGAACTAAAGTTCACGTGGAAATGAGAGGAGTTCTTTTAAAACAAGTATCCTCGTGTGATTTGTTTTCTGTGTGTTTGATCCTAAGGAGTAAATCTCGGGACGAGATTTCTATTAGGAGGGAGTGATGTGACAACCCTGGTTTTGAGGTTCGTCACTTAGTTTTATTTTGTGCTAGTTGTGTGTCTTACGTGTTTATGTGCTTATTGGTGAGTATAGATTGTGGTTTGGATATCGTTTCCGGTACGGGGTACCTTGTGAATGAAACGATGTGTGATGATTTCATGTTCATGAGTTCACATGGTAGTGACTGTGAAGTGAGAAGGTGTTATTTAGTGGTTTTACGTATACGTATATGTATTATAGAAAATCGTATTTTTACGATTTAAGGTTTAGCATTTGGAGGTCTCGGATGAGGTAATTAGTCATATGGATATTTTTCGGGATGGTTTTAAGTCATTTAGGACTTAGTTATAAAGTTTATTTCAAAATTTGAGAGTTTTTATAAAAGTGTATATTTTACGTCTTTTACGGTAAAACGCGTAAATTTGACTAGTTTTACGGTTTTGTGGTTTTGGAAGCTTTAGGAGCTGAAATAAATTAAGGAAAATTAAAGTAATATTAATAACATAATATTAAATAATAAAAAAAAACGAATTTAGGGGTGTTTGGGTCGGTTTAGACGCACCAAAGAAGAAAGAAAGAAGGGAAAAGCCCAAAACAGGCCCAATGGACTTGTAATGGGATTAGGGGGCCTTTAGGACTTAACCAAACCCAACTCATAACCATAATAATCAGATTTTTAACCTCCATAACATCTCCTAGCCGAAATTCATCAATGGTGGCCAATTAGGGTTCTTCAAAAATTAGGTTTTCTTCATCTTCTATTAATTCAAAGGTAAAACCTTCTTAACCCTTTTCAATTTAATTATTTTAATGATGTCTTAATCATCTTATGACGGATTAAGGTTAGGGTTTAATTAAAAAAAGTATATTAATCATATTATAATGATTAAATAAATTAGGGCTTGTAATTAGAGGGATTAGGGTTAATTAATGAGGTTGATTTTGTTAAACCCGTTTTTAAAAACTGGGCAGAATTTTGAGTCAATTGTTTTGATCATATCGGCAGTTCTAGGAACATTCAAGATGCGATCCAAGTATCCCTGAAAAGGTAATTGAAGTGGCTTTCCAATGCAAGAAAACGAGAACTAAAATGGAGGTCAGGAAGTGGGTCAAAAACAGGTTACAACAGTCGGAGGTCAAAACAGTTTTGTAATCAGCCTGTTTTCTTTTTAAGTTTTGGGTTGTTTGGGGTACTTAGGGTTGCATTGGGATCTTCTCACGAACATGAGAGATTTTTTATATATTGTAGTGAGTATCTGCACTTGGGCTAAGATTGTGTTTTAGGGTAAGACCCTCTAATGGTAATGAACTTTTCATACGTTTAAAATCAGTGAATTCTGGATAGGTAGCAATATATACACATATATCGGGGCCTTAACAGTAGCTTTAAGGTTAGGGCAAGTGGGAGGTTTTAACTAACATGTATAAAAGTGTGAATATTCCTTTTACAGAAACCATGGGTATATTTAAGTGGACGTTTGACTTAAAATTTTGACCTAAAACTGGGACTGTTTTGTGTAAAATTATGAGCGGGATAGCTATTAGATGTAACCAAGTTAGTGACTTGTTAAGGAAGGGTAATGGGGTGATTAGAACTTAACAATGAGGTAATTATATGGGAATAGGCTAGATGTCCATCATAGGTTGATGAGCCATCTTGGTGATTGGTTCGGGTATTGATTGTGTGTTTTTGTATTGTTAGCTTGTTGCTAGTGCGAGGACTTGTGAAGAAGCAATCAGGTGAGTTTCATAGTCCCATGTTTATTATTGTTTTTGACTTCCAGATGGGATAGAAGAGACACTGTGTTGAGTTATTTATAAATTGTTGCTGTGAATGTTTTTATGGTTGTGATGGACTTGTGTGTACATTATGTGATTAACTGCTATGTGATTCTTGATTGTGTATGATTTGGATCGGGGGACACGTGCCGTCTCAGTTCTTGTGGTTTGACAAGGTAGTGGCCTTGTGGTTTGACAAGGTAGTGGCCTTGTGGTTTGAAAAGGTAGTGGCCTTGTGGTTTGACAAGGTAGTGGCCTTGTGGTTTGACAAGTTAGTGGACTTGGGATAGGTACATAGTGTGATCATCTATGATACCATGTTGTTTGGCAAGGTAGGAGCCTTGGATTTTGGTTTGGTATGATTAATATTGAATGTTAGTTGTTAATGCATATTTGTAACACATTGTCCATATGTTCTTTTGTTGATGGTGGTTATTCACAACTTATAACTGTTTTGACGTTGGAGTCTAAACCTATGACTCTCACCAACATTATGTTGACGTGTTTTAGTGTCTCTTTCAGGTGTGAATGTGGTTAAGCGTGAGGATAGAAGTGGCTAGACTTGGATACCTTAGGACTGCATATAGAAGGAGATCCCCGTTCCTTCTTAGTTTACCTTTATGTTTTTTTGAATTAGTGATACTGTTGGCACCTATATGTTTGTTTTGTTTGTGTTACTTGTTTGTCTTAGGTAAGAGGTAGGAATGTTACCTACTTACCTAGAGGCCTGCATTGTTGAGATATTGTCATGACATTTGTGTCACCATTTTATGACATTTCTTATATCATTTAGTTATCTCTATAGACACGCTATTGTTGTGATGATATCCATACGTCGCGCCCCATATTCCGCCATGGTGGGGTGTGACAGTAAATGACTTTAAAGTAAATCTAAATCTAATTTAAAGTAAATGGTGCAAGTATTTAAAAGCGTGACGGAAATTAAAAGGGCACTAAACGTAAATAACGCAAACTTAAAACTAACTTAGGCAAACTTAAAACGCAGCTAAAACTTAAAACTAAGGCAATGCTAAAATAAATCTAAGGCAATCAAACTTAAAGTGCAAATACGGAAAAAGGCGGAAAAAATAAAGCTCGAAATTAAAATGCAGAAAATTAAAAACTGAAATTAAAATAACTGAAAATTACCTATCCGGAATAATCCTTTCTATCCGGAATAAAGTTCCTATTCAGAATAAGTAGGCCTATTCGGAATGTATCCCTATTCGGAATTAATTGCCCTGTTCGGAATAAATTCCTATTCGGAATATCTTCCTATTTGGAATATTCTGGCTATTCGGAATAACCTGCTCAATCCGGAATAAAGTTGCTATTCGGAATATTACCCCTATGCGGAATAATACCCTATTCGGAATCTTTGCCCTATCCGGAATATTTGATATTCCGGATGGACCACCCTTTTAATCCTTGGTTCGGAATGTTCCTGCGAAGATCAGTACCTGGGAAAGAAATAGCAACGAAGAACAAGGAAGGCAAGGATCATACGGATCTAAACAAATCTAAGCAAAATCCACCACAAGATTAAATCAAACTAAACAATAAACATCTATTAAGCATAAACAATCAATCCAAAACAACAAAACTAACAAAACTAATCAAGATAATCAAAACCCACTTTGATCAAGATAAGAACATGAACATGAACATAAACAATAAAAATCAAAGATTAAGAAAGGTAGAATGAGAGATGATAAATAAAGATAAAGATTGACAAGAATTAATAGAAAAACTTACTTGAAATTAAATGGTAATTAAGGTGCAAGACAAGTATTTAAATTTGACAAGTAATTAAATGACAAGGTAATTAAAAGTGGAAGAACTAATTGTCACTATTAGCCAACAAAATGAAAATGATTAAGATCTAATATATATATAGGGGAGGATTAAGGAATGCTTAGGAAGCTTCCTTCCCTCTTTCCTTTCTCCTTAATTGCATGCTTAGTCCTTCCTTCTTAATCTCTTTGTTAATTGCACCATTAGTCCTTAAGCCTTTAAATCTTCTTTAATCTTGGACTTTAATGACTTTTGGCTCGGGATTTCTTTGAACTCGTCTTTTAATTCTTCAATAAATTAGACTTGAGTTCTTCGGCTTTAAGTAAACTTTCGTCTTTCGACTTTTTCTTCGATAAATCTTCAGAATTGGTCTTGGACTTCCGTTCTTTTTGTACTCTTGACTTCTCGACTTCATCTTTCATCTTTTTCTTCAATAAAAGCCCGTGAATGCCGTGTTTTCTCTACTTTTCAGAATTTCGTCCTAAATCACAACAAAAACACAAAACACGCATAATTCCGACATAAAAGACATAAAATACACGTTTTGGCTCAGTTATTATTGTAATTAAGTGGTAGAAAGGATGGGTGTTTACACACCTATCAAATCCCCTACACTTGACCATTGCAATGTCCTCATGCAATGCATTAGTTACAAAGCACGTTTACATTTTTCATCACAATCAATCCATAATGGCCTTTATTAATGTCATGAAAGCATGCCTTAGGTTTTAGAAATGTCATAATAATCATCATCCTCAAGTTTTCACTTTCTCCAAACCAAGCTTAAAAACGAGATCATTGTTATTATAAGTTAGTAAACTAACACGAACTCATGTGGGCCAATTATTCACTTAGACTCCCTTATTCCTAGGGGTATCTCTTATATTTTATTATTGTCTTGAATGATCACGAGGATGCATTGTTGACTTATTTCGACAGTTATTTAGTCCGAAAACAAAGTGAACGATTTAATCAATAGTTAGCTAAAGGACAAATCTTTTAAAACTGCTTCTCGGGACCTCATAAAGTTCATATCTTGGCATAACTCGCTTCGCGATTTTAGACCTTTCTCGGACCGATATTTGGCAGCGACTTCATACTTCAAACCTTGAGATAAGTTCATGAAATTATGGTCTTCTCTTCATAATGGAATTTCTTCACTTGAAGTTTTGGGAGATTCATACTTGGACCACGACTTCTTCATTTTTCTCCAATCTTTATTTTGGACTTTGATATACAACGATCCACCTCCTTTTTGACTTGGATCTATTTATCCTTATACCTTGCTAGGGTCTTTTTGGATACACTTCTCCATGACTTTTGGGGAGTTTTTGCTTTTCGTCGTGTGTCTCGATCCTTCATATTGATTTTTGATAAATGATTCTTCACATCACTTGGGATCTTTAGCAACAAAATACAGCCCTCATGTCTTGTTAGGACCTTTTTGGACTCGCCAATCTTCGCATCCCACTTCAATAAGTTATGCCTTGGCTATGAACTCTAATCCATACCGAGCAACTTTTAAACGATCTTGGGCTAGAAGCTAAGTAACTTTTCAAATCGTACAACCTTATTTATTGCAGATAAATTTATTAGCAAGCGATGGGAGAATAGGCTTATAATTAACTCACATAAATTCAAGAAAGAATACCGAACTTATAATTGGCTCTATCATCTCTCGTTCTCCACAGTTTAAAATCACAAAGAATGAGACTCGTGGATGCTTAGCCTATTAAATCAAAGTTTTGGGTTTTCGAGTCGCCTATAGGATCTTGCAAACTCTTAGACTTTTTCAAGTTTAGAAATCGCGTTTTAAAGTTCCCTTGATAAACGACTCTCTAGGATCAATTATAGGAACTTGCGAAAAGTTCTTGTTCTTAACCCGTGAGAGTTAAGACTTTCGCGTTTTCTAGCTCCCTATATAAAAGCCTAGCAAAACTTGACCTAAACACGTTAAGGATACTAGCTAGAGTAACTTGGATAAGTAAACTCGGGTTGAGTCAAAAGATTCACAACGTTTTGAAAATTATAAACACTTTATTAAAAATTTATTCTAGCAAAGAAAGAAAATAACTATACAAAAAGGAAAAACTAATAGGCCAAAATAGATCAAAAATTTTGAAAAATGTCGAAAAATTGATTTTCCGGTTAAAATGAGGACAAATACAAGGAAAAGGCCACTTAACTTCGATAGAAGTCCCCCCTGCACTTAAGATAAACATTGTCCTCAATGTTTAAGCATGTGGGAGTAAACTCCCCTACACTTAGGATATTGTGCACTTTGTTTAAATCTCGCTAAGGAAAAGACAACTAAAGAGATTCCTATTTTAATATTGAGAAAATATAAAATAGTGAATCGAAAAGAGTTTAGGATAGAACCGGGAAGAAGTGAACACGGAATCACGGGTCGTCAAGAATCATCAAGAGTGGATCATTGAAGCTCGAATCCCTAATTAAGAGAGGGGAGGAGAGGAAATAGCAAACCAACGGGTCTCCCCTACACTTAGGATAAAGAAAGCTGAAAGATAGAAACATGGGTTACCTCCCAAGAAGCGCTTGATTTTTGATTACCGAGTCGTGAGCCTGACTCGACCTTGATTATCAACGGAAGAAGCATGAAATATATCCACCGGGATCAAAGACATAGTTTTCGTCCATCAATAAGCACAAGCTTAAGGCGAACAAGTTAAGCCAAAGAAGAGTAGGCAAGGTTCCCTTAAGCAGCGATGGAGCACGGTGGAAGCAAGGGTGAAGTGGTGCAAGCAGATTTCCATAAGTTCCAAAAATATTTCCTTTTATTCATAAGGTGGATACTGAGATGGCTGCAGAATATCGATACCGGGGTCGAACACCTTTTCCTTTAAGGGAAAATAGCACTCAGGCTCAGCAGAATGGGAAGAAGATCCGCGAAGAAGCACAACCTCGTCCTCAGAAGGGGGACAAAGAGGTGTTAAATTATATGTGATGCAGATATTGGTGTCGGCCGGTTTCTTCTCCTTTGAAAGAATGTTCTTCAAATCCAAAGTAGGATCAAGACGATAATCTTCAAAATCATAAGGAGGAGCATCACTCTCATGAGGGAAGTAAGTGTTAAGAAACGTAGAGAAGTCTTCCTCAAATGAGTAATCGTCCAAAGTAGGATCGAGTGATGGCGGAGGATCTTCATCATGGGAAGAATCGCTCGAATGAGTATCGGCCTCATCAAAATCATCATATGTGGGCAGATCGGGATACTCGGAGGTACAATCATCAAAATCATCCGAATCTGAGCTAGAATCATCATCATAAGCATCGAAGATCGGTGGAGAATCATAAATGGGAGAAGGTTCCAAATTGGACAGAGAATCATCCACATCATCGTGAAAAAGTGGATTATCAATGCAAGAATCGAATAGAGGATTGTTGTAGACAACAAAGTCATCATGCACATTAATCATATTCACTGATTCTCGTCCAAAGGATTTGCATGTAAGCTTTCCCATTTTAAAAACTTGTGAATCATTTCTGACTCTTAAGATTAACTCACCTTCGGCCACATCAACTAAAGCTCGTCCGGTTCTCAAGAATGGCCGACCAAGTATTAAAGGAATACGAGGGTCTATTTCATAATCAACAACGACAAAATTGACCGGGAAAGTAAATTTGCCAACTTTAATGAACACATCTTCGGCTATACCAACGGGGTAAGCGAGAGTGCGATTTGCAAGTTCAAGAGTCATCTTCGTTGGAGTAAGGTCGGGTAATGATAGTGTTTTCCAAACACTCAAAGGCATAAGATTAATACTGGCCCCGAGATCAGCAAGAGCAGTAAATTCTTCAGTTTTGTTGAAAACGCAAGGCAACACAAAACGACCGGGATCTCCAAGCTTTTCCGGAAGTTCTTTAAGAATAACTGCAGAGCAGTTTTCATTTAAGCGTGTGTTGGCGAGCTCAATCAACTTTTCCTTCTTGTTAAGCAATTCCTTGAATGCTTTGACAACTTTCGGCATGTGGACAAGTGCTTAGAGAAAGCTAATGTTGAAGTTCATTTGAGAGATCATCTTCACATAGCTTGACACTTGAGAGTCATCATTGGTTAGCATTTTGGTCTTGCCTAAGCGAGAAGGATATGGGATATTGGGTTTGGGTAGTGAAGGTGAAGGCGTAGTAGGTAAAGGTTGAGATGTTGAAGGGTCCTTCCTAGGAACATCGTCATGACGAGGCGGAGACGGTAATGGTGCACTAATACTAGGTGTAGGAAGAGTAGGGATAAATGGTGGTTGAGGAGGTGTAGATGATGGGGGCGGGATCGGTGGATCGACAATGGTAATTCCACTACGGGTAGTAATAGCACTCACATTTGCTCGCGGATTGGTGACGGTGTTTGAAGGTAGAGAACTCGAAGAAGAAGGTTGAGCGGCGGGCAAGAAACTAGCAAGCATATTCTTTAAATCATTCGTTTGATTGCTGAAGGAGGATTGAATATTATCTCGAAGCTCGGATCTTATCTCAGTCCCTTGCTTGGTAATATCTCCTTTAAGATTAATAATTTGGCTCTGCAGATTCTTGATTTGCTCACATTGGGTTCTCATGATGGCTTCAACATCGGGATTAATGGGTGGGGTTTGTTGAGCGGGTGGGTGATAAGGATTAGAAGCTCTTGGTGGGATTTGGTTGCTTCTATTGTAGTTGTTGGCGGGGTTTTGGTTTCGAGGAGAAAAACCGGTTGAAAGGTAGTTGTTGGACCGGTAACTCAACAAATTTCTATCCCCTTGTGGTCGAGCTTGGTAATTTTCCAGTGAATAATTACCATAAGCTGCATACACATTTTCCGGATTTCCTTGTGTAGAAGGACAATCGGTGTATGAGTGAGGACCGCCGCATGTTTCACAAGAGGGTGCAACCGCTTTAACTTGTTGTTGTTGTTGGTTTGAAGCGAGAAGCAAGATACTTTTGCTCATTTCAGTCATCATGCGGGTGAGTTCGGTCATATCAGGGCTTACTGAGGTGGAAGAAACATAGACTCTCGGGTTGTTCCTTGAAGAAGCGGAGGAATCCTAATTTTTGTGGTGAGTAGTTATGTTCTCAATTAACTCTCTACACTCCTCGTGTCTCCTTTTCATGAATGTGCCACCGGCGGCTGCATTAATCGTATCACGATCTCGAAAAGTCAAACCGTTGTAGAAAGTATCAATCAATGTGACATGGAGCATGTTGTGGTTTGGACAACGATCAATCAAGACATTATATCTTTCCCAAGCATAAAAAAGAGATTCATCGGGTTCTTGCATGAAACCGCTAATTTGATTGCGAAGGCTCGTGACCATGGATGGTGGAAAGTAGTGCGACAAAAAGCGTTGAGTCATGTCATCCCAAGTGTGAATAGAATTCTTTGGGAGACGATCAAACCATTTCTCGGCATGATGTGATAAAGTATGTGGAAAGATTTGTAGGCGAAGAATATCCATTGTGGCACCAGGCAACTTCATTCTTTTGGGTGATTGTAATAAACTTGTTGAGGTGTTTGTTAGCATCATCATCAGGCAATCCACGGAATGGGTTAGTTTGCACTTGCTGAATCATGTGGTGCTTCAACGAAAACTCCGGAGCGTTGATTTGCATCGACGCAATCGGTCCTCCTCGTCCAAACATGGTAGGTTGACAAAGCTCCTCAATTGTCCGAAGATCGGGCTGTGGAACAACATTGTTGTTATTGTTGAGGTGCGGTGGATTATTATTGTTGTTAACACCTGACATACTTAAATCTTCTCGAGTCTCGGGCTCTTGATAATTAGAAGACCTAGTACGCAAACACCTACAAAGTCAAAAGAAAACAATACCAAACACAAAGAGAATATATATACACAATAAAGATAAAATCTTTTTGGATTTTTGAAAATTTTAATTTTTATGGATTTTTATGAATTTTTAATATTTATGGGTTTTTGAATATTTTATGCAAGAAAATAACGCTCACGAGTGAACGAATCCCAAAAAGCAACGCGTCTCTCACATAAAACCGTTAATCTTTACGAAAAGAGCCGGCAGCGGCGCTATTTGATACATGGTTTTTGGCCAGGTAAAAAGATTCTTTGTCGTGTGTCTAATCGAATTGATCTAGGTTCTATGTGTGACTCAGCTGTTCTTTGGTGAAACAAAAGTGTGTCGTTGTAGTATATTAAAAGTGCAAAACAATTAAAGTAAATGACTTTAAAGTAGATCTAAATCTAATTTAAAGTAAATGGTGCAAGTATTTAAAAGCGTGACGGAAATTAAAAGGGCACTAAACGTAAATAACGCAAACTTAAAACTAACTTAGGCAAACTTAAAACGCAGCTAAAACTTAAAACTAAGGCAAGGCTAAAATAAATCTAAGGCAATCAAACTTAAAGTGCAAATAAGGAAAAAGGCGGGAAAAATAAAGCTCGAAATTAAAATGCAGAAAATTAAAAACTGAAATTAAAATAACTGAAAATTACCTATCCGGAATAATCCTTTCTATCCGGAATAAAGTTCCTATTCGGAATAAGTTGGCCTATTCGGAATGTATCCCTATTCGGAATGAATTTCCCTATTCGGAATAAATTCCTATTCGGAATGCTAAGCCTATTCGGAATATCTTCCTATTCGGAATATTCTGGCTATTTGGAATAACCTGCTCAATCCAGAATAAAGTTGCTATTCGGAATATTACCCCTATGAGGAATAATACCCTATTCGGAATCTTTGCCCTATCCGGAATATTTGATATTCCGGATCGACCACACTTTTAATCCTTGGTTCGGAATGTTCCTGGGAAGATCAGTACCTCGGAAAGAAATAGCAGCGAAGAACAAGGAAGGCAAGGATCATACGGATCTAAACAAATCTAAGCAAAATCCACCACAAGATTAAATCAAACTAAACAATAAACATCTCTTAAGCATAAACAATCAATCCAAAACAACAAAACTAACAAAACTAATCAAGATAATCAAAACCCACTTTGATCAAGATAAGAACATGAACATGAACATAAACAATAAAAATCAAAGATTAAGAAAGGTAGAATGAGAGATGACAAATAAAGATAAAGATTGACAAGAATTAAAAGAAAAACTTACTTGAAATTAAATGGTAATTAAGGTGCAAGACAAGTATTTAAATTTGACAAGTAATTAAATGACAAGGTAATTAAAAGTGGAAGAACTAATTGTCACTATTAGCCAACAAAATGAAAATGATTAAGATCTAATCTATATATAGGGGAGGATTAAGGAATGCTTAGGAAGCTTCCTCCCCTCTTTCCTTTCTCCTTAATTGCATGCTTAGTCCTTCCTTCTTAATCTCTTTGTTAATTGCACCATTAGTCCTTCAGCCTTTAAATCTTCTTTAATCTTGGACTTTAATGACTTTTGGCTCGGGATTTCTTTGAACTCGTCTTTTAATTCTTCAATAAATTAGACTTGAGTTCTTCGGCTTTAAGTAAACTTCCGTCTTTCGACTTTTTCTTCGATAAATATTCAGAATTGGTCTTGGACTTCCGTTCTTTTTGCAATCTTGACTTCTCGACTTCATCTTTCATCTTTTTCTTCAATAAAAGCCCGTGAATGCCGTGTTTTCTCCACTTTTCACAATTTCGTCCTAAATCATAACAAAAACACAAACCACGTATAATTCCGACATAAAAGACATAAAATACACGTTTTGGCTTGGTTATTATTGTAATTAAGTGGTAAAAAGGATGGGTGTTTACACACCTATCATTCTTGCAATTTCTGCTTAGCTACTGCGACCTTCTCGTTGGTCAACTCTATCATTTCTGGTCCTTCAAGTGTTCGCTAACGAACCTGATCCCAGCAGATTTGGGCGCAACACTTTCTGCCATACAACATCTCGAATTGAGCACACTTAATACTTACGTGCCAACTGTTGTTGTATGCAAACTCTACCAGACAGATGTAATCATCCCAATCTCTCTTCCATTCCAACGCACACGACCTCAACATGTCTTCTAATGTCTGAATCGTTCGCTCCGATTGCCCGTCTGTTTGAGGATGAAAAGCAGGGCTAAGCGTAAGTTTTATACCCTAAGCCTTCTGTAGACTCCTCCAAAATCACGAAGTGAAACGAGGATCTATGTCTGAGACGATGCTGGATGGAGCACCATGAAGTCTAATGATCTCCTTCTTGTAAGTATCAGTGAGTTTACTGACTGAATCTTCCTTGCGGATCGGTAAGAAATTAGCTGACTTAGTAAGTCGATCAACGATAACCCAAATCGCATCATGCCTCCTCTTTGTCTGCGGAAGACCGGTAACAAAATCCATGGTGATCGTGTCCCACTTCCAATCTAGAATATCTAACGGTTGTAGAAGACCACCAGATCGCTGATGCTCGATCTTAACCTGCTGGCAGGTAAGACATTTGGAGACATAAGTCGCAACATCTTGATTTCATACCACTCCACCAAAAGTATTGCTTGATGTCATGGTACATCTTGGTCGAACCATGACGAATAGAGAATGAGGAGCTATGAGCCTCAGCTAACAATGCTTCCCGGAGTTCTTGATCATCAGGAACACAAAGTCTCGTGCCTTGCGATAAGATACCGTTTGCGTCTACCCAAAATTCTGTTTGCTTCTCCAAATTCTGAATTATCGCCCAGATTTCACAATCATCCTTCTGAGCTTCCTTGATCCTAGAGAGTAACTCAGGTTCCACTCTAAGATTATCCCAGTAACCGTGATGTCCACGTACCATGATCTCAATGTCTAGTCGCTCCAAGTCTCTTATAATTTCCTCCTCAATATTAATGCCGTTTATCATTCCGGACTTTCTGCTACGTGCATCTGCCACTACATTCGCCTTGTCGGGATGATACTGCAGATTAATGTCATAATCCTTCAACAGCTCTAACCATCTCCTCTGTCTCATCAATTCACGTTGAGTGAAGATGTACTTCAAGCTCTTGTAGTCCGTGAAAATGTCACATGAATCTCCATACAAGTAGTGCCTCCATATTTTCAATTCAAACACTACTGCTGCAAGTTCCAAGTCATGCGTAGGGTAATTTCCTCATAAGGCTTACGCTGTGGTGAATCGTACGCGATCAATTTCCCATGTTGCATGAGAACACAGCCAAGTCCCTTCCCCGATGCATCACCGTAGATTTGAAATCTACCTGTACCAGATGGGAGAGTAAGAATCGGTGCAGATACTAACTTCTGCTTTAGGTCTTCAAAGCTCTTCTCTCTTTCTTGAGTCTAGACGAATTTCTCCCCTTTCCACATCAGTTTGGTCAATGGTAGTGCTAAGCGGGAAAAGTTCTTGATAACTAGATTTTACTAGATTAAAAGTTCGTTGTTCTCGGTGTCTAATCGAATTGATCTACTGTTGATTATGTGACTCAGTCGTCTTTGGTGGATAAAAGAAAGAGTGGTCGTTGAGTAAAATAAAAATGCAAACATTAAAGTAAATGATGTAATTTTAAAAATCGACAAAAAGTAAAATATGAAACCTTAAAAATAAAACTAAGACAAAACTAGTTTAAAAATAACACTAAGTAAAAATGCGGGAAAAGTTAAATTTGAAATTAAAAATAAAAACAGGAAATAAAAACTGAAAAATGCAATCCGATCGCACTCCCGATCGCACTCCCGGATCGCACTCCCGATCACACTCCCGATCGTACTCCCGATCGCACTCCCGATCGCACTCCCGGATCTCACTCCCGATCGCTCTCTTGATCGCACTCCTGATCGCACTCTCGATCGTACTCCCGATAGCACTCCCGATCACACTCCCTATCGCACTCCCGGATCGCACTCAGTGATCGCACTCAGTGATCGCACTCAGTGATCGCACTTAGTGATCACACTCAGTGATCGCACTCAGTGATCGCACTCAGTGATCGCACTCAGTTATCTTACTCAATGATCTTACTCAGTGATCTTACTCAGTGATCTTACTCAGTGATCTTACTCAGTGATCTTAATGAGTGATCTTAGTTTGGATCGCAAGTAGAAACCCCCGGGGTTGATGCGATCATGAAACTAGATCGAAACAAGTAAACCCTTAAGAAAATTACGATGGTATAAAAAAGGAAAATAAGCAAAACCAAATAAGCACTTTAATAATAAGAAGTTACCAAAAACTTAATTATAACAATAAAAAGAAAAGCTAAATAAGCTCAAATTTAAAAACTTTCAAAACACTAAATAAACAAAATTTATAAAATAAACTTTAAAAAGATTAAACTTTTGAAAACACTTAAAAGAAAATAAGCTAAACAAGAAATAAGCTAAAAAAACAATAAGGAAAGAGCATCAATTGCATGACAATGATAAGAACAATGGAAAAACAAGAACTTTTATCAAATAAACATTAAGATTACCCAATCTTTAAGATTAATCAAACAAAACAAGATATTTAAAAACAAGAAAGGAAGCATGAGATGATTATGAAAAGCTTGATTAAGGATTAGGATTCAACAACACATATTAAAGACTTACTTGTAAGAACTAGAAATTAAAGACAAATATGTAAATGACAATATGAAAAGTGCATGAAAAATAAAGTGGAAAGACGAATTTTTTAAATTAGCTAACACCTCACAAATGAGGTTAAGTTCTCTATTTATAGGAGGAGGGGAGTGTTGTGCTTCTTTCTTTCTTTCTTCCTTTTGTCTTCTCGTCTTTCGTCTTTGACAATAAACTCGTCATTCTCGACTTTGTCTCGGGATTTGTCGATAAATAAAATGAACTCGTCTTCTAATTTCTTCATTAATTCGACTTGGTTCTTCGACTTTGTTAAACTTCCGTCTTTAGACTTTTTCTTCGATAAATCTTCAGAATAGGCCTTTGACTTCCGTTCTTTTTGCACTCTTGATCTTTTGACTTCGTCTTTTGTCCTTTGCTTCGATAAAAGCCCGTGAAAGCCCATGTTTTCTTCCCTTTTCACATTTTGGTCCTAAATCACAATAAAAACACAAACCACGCATAATTCCGACATTTACGACATAAAATACACGTTTTGGCTTGGTTATTATTATAATTAAGTGGTAAAAGAATAAGTGTTTTCACACTTATTAAATCCCCTACACTTGACCATTGCAATGTCCTCATGCAATGCGATAATTATAAAGCACGATTTACATTTTTAATCACAATTAACCTACCTTTGCCTTTCTTTAAACACAATACATTAAGGAAACGTAAAAAAATAGAAGATAACAAAATATTTGAAGGAAGAACACAAGTAAAGATATCGAAGACTTACATTAGGGCTTTGGAATGTAATGAATGTTTATCACCCCTCAAGTTTCACATTCCCCAAACCAAGCTTAAAAACGAGATCATTGTTATTATAAGTTAGTAAACTAACACTCACTCATGTGGCCCAATTATTCACTTAGACTCCCTTATTCCTAGGTGTATCTCTTATATTTTATTGTTGTCTTGAATGATTAGGAGGATGCATTGTTGACTTATTTTGATAGTTATTTAGGCTGAAAATAAAGTAGGACGATTTAATCAATAGTTAGCTAAAGGACAAAATCTTTTAAAACTGCTTCTTGGGACCTCTTAAAGTTCATATCTTGGGATAACTCGCTTCACGATTTGAGACCTTTCTCGAACCGATATTTGGCATTGACTTCATACTTTAAATCTTGAGAGACGTTCTTGAAATAATGGTCTTCTCTTCATAATAAGAATTTCTTCACTTGAAGTTTTGAGAGATTCTTCATACTTGGACCACGACTTCTTCATTTTTCTCCAATCTTTATTTGGGATTTTGATATACAACGATCCACCTCCTTTTAGGACTTGGATCTATTTATCCTCATACCTTGCTAGGGCCTTTTTGGATAGACTTCTCCATGATCTTTAGGGGAGTATTTGCTTTTCGTCGTGTGTCTTGATCCTTCATATTGATTTTTGATAAATGATTCTTTCGTCACTTTGGATCTTTAGCAACAGAATGTAGCCCTCATGCCTTTTTGGACTCGCCAATCTTCGCATCCCGCGTCAATAAGTTATGCCTTAGCTATTAACTCTAATTAATACCGAGAAACTTTTAAACGATCTTGTGCTAGAAGCTAAGTAACTTTTTAAATCGTACGACTTATTTATTGCAATTAAATTGTTAACAAGCGATGGGAGAAAAAGCTCATAATTAACTCACATAAATTCATGAAAGAATACCAAACTTATAATTGACTCTATCATCTCTCGTTCTCCACAATTTAAAATCTCAAGGAATGAGACTCGTGAATGCTTAGCCAATTAAATTAAAGTTTTGGGTTTTCAAGTCATCTATAGGATCTTGCAACTTCTTAGACTTTTTCAAGTTTAGAATTCGCGTTTTAAAGTTACCTTGATAAACGACTTTCTAGAATCAATTATAGGAACTTGCGAAAAGTTCTTGTTCTTAACCCGTAAGAGTTAAGACTTTCGCGTTTTAAAGTTCCCTATATAAAAGCCTAGCAAAACTTAATTTAAATACGTTAAGGATACTAGCTTGAGTAAAGTTAGATAAATAAACTCGGGTTGAGTCAAAAGATTCATGACGGGCCTAATATATCAAAGACATCTAACCTTATTAAAACCATTTTATTGAAATTTATTATAATGAAAGAAAATAACGATAACAAAGGAAAATACTAATAGGCCAAAATAGATCAAAAATTTTGAAAGATGTCGAAAAATCAATTTTTCGGTTAAAATGAGGACAAATTTATGGATAAACCCACTTAAGTTCGATAGAAGTCCCCCCTACACTTGATATAAATATTGTCCTCAATATTTAAGCATGTGGGAGTAAACTCCCCTACACTTAGGACATTGTGCACGTTGTTTAAATCTTGCTAAGGAAAAGACAACTAAAGTGATTCCTATTTGAATATTGAAAAATATAAAATAGTGAATCAAAAGAGTTTAGGATAAAACCGAGAAGACGGGAATACGGAATCACGGGTCGTCAAAAGTCGATCTTTGATAGCTCGAATCCCTGCACATGATAAGAAAGAAAACAACAAACACATACAAGGGTGTCTCCCCTACACTTATTATAAAAACAGATAAAGATATATAGATAATCGGGTTGCCTCCCGAAAAGCGCTTGTTGTTAGCCTCAAAATATTGAGCCAAACAAGAATGCTCGGTCATATGTTTATTATGTATCTTATTTTAGAACGTTGTAATAGGTAGTATATTAGTCGTGTTATACGGGCTTAACTTTAGGCTAAAGTTCATTAATAAGTAACTAAAGCCCAAAAGGAAAGCCCGGCCCAAACCATATAGTCCATAAAGAAGCCCGCATGTGGGTGGACTATATATACTACCCTCCTAGCATGTTAGGAGGGTTGGTGGTTCAGTTTCTTTCTTAATCTAATATTTCACAAGTTCACACACTTCTCTCTCTTTTCTCTCTCTAGTTTCTCTCTCTACAATTCATCTCATTTCTTCCTTTCTTTCTTCTTTTAATTCGTATTATATAATCATCACATATTAGGGACAACAATTGGTATCAATCGCCATGGGGTAGTTTTGTGATTGGTTGTTGTGTTTTCATATGATCCGTTTGATTTGATCCATAATTCTTCCTCGAATTCAAGTTTTTTCTTGTTTTTTGATTGTGTTTCTTAATCGTATAACTCCTTTAATCTTGTTGTAGAGATTTGGCTGTTTTGGTGTGGTTAAAAACACGATCTTGTTGCCTAAAAGTTGCTAAATTTGTTGCCTAAAAGTTGCTATAATCGTTGCCTAAAAAGTTGGAAAAACAAGGTCCCTTATTGCGACAGCTTGAATTTCGGAAAAGGTAAGTACGGTTTCGATCGCAATAACCCTAGGGTTTTACTTTGCGATCAGTATTGCGATTGCCCCTTATTCCGATCTGGACATTCCGATCGTTATTGCGATTTGGATTGCGACGGATTTAAGGCAATCTTGAAACGTTACTCTGCCCACATTGCGACAACCACATTGCGATAGGTACACATTCCGATCTGGGATTTCGATAGGTACACATTGCGATCTGAATATTCCGATCTGGAGGATTCCGACAGGTGCACATTGCGATCTAAAGGACATTCCGATCTAAGAAACATTCCGATGGCACATTCCGATGGACATTCCGATGACATGTTTAGCTAAATTTTGTTTGAGTATTTTTTAGATTTAGCCACCATCTAGACTAGATTCGGAACGTAGTTTACACGAAGATTAAAAAAAAAGAGTTAAAATTTTTAGGTCAAGTAAAATCAAATTTTTTCCATACTAGTTTTAGGACATTTCTAGCTCAATTTCAAAATTTGGTGATTACAAATTTTTTTTAGGTCTACCGTTTTGTCGGACTGAGGAATTTATTGTCGGGCTGAGAAAAAATCGCAATTTTCGGAATTTCAACAATCAAACAATCACAACACAACTACTTAAGATCCACATTCGATTCATCATTTCAGAGAATATTGAGATGGATTCTACTGCCGAATATCGTGTGACGAACAACAACATAATGGTGGCAGGTAACAAAGAAAGACCACCAATGCTTGTGTCGGGTCGATATGATCAATGGCAATCCCGTTTTATACGTTACCTTGACACAAAACCTAACGGTGATGCTTTAAGGCAATGTATTTTGGAAGGACCCTATAAACTCTCAAGGATTCAAGTTCCTGCAGTACCAGCCACAGACACAAGTGACGCACAACCCGCATATGAACGTGATGAAAAGAGGATCGACCTTACCCCAGAGAACCGTGCGTGGTTTGATGCAGAGAAGGAAGAAATCTACTTAATTCTCAGTGGCATTGGAGATGAGATTTACTCTACGGTTGACGCATGTCCTACTGCTTAAGAAATGTGGACGGCCATTGAAAGATTGCAACAAGGTGAATCACTTAACAAACAAGATGTGAAAACTAAGATGTTTTGGAACTTTGGCAAGTTTACATCAAAGGATGGGGAATCAATTGATTCTTATTACTCCCGATTCTACAAGATGATGAATGATATGACCCGAAACAACTTGCAAGTTTCCACCATGCAAGTCAATGTCCAATTTCTACAGCAACTTCAACCAGAGTGGACACGATTTGTCACCTTGGTGAAACAACAACAAAAGTTAGACAAAGTTTCATATCACAAGCTCTTTGACATCTTGAAACAATTTCAAAATGAGGCAAATGAACTTCGAGCTGAACGAGTTGCAAAGATTTCCAATCCACTTGCATTGGTGTCTACCACTCAACATTACCCGGATTATCACTCCCGTACTTCAAAGACCTACTCTACTCAATCATCATCACCACAATCATCCATTGTCTCCAAGTTACATGTTCCAACACGATCCCGAGGCAAAGAAGTTTCAAGAGCACCATCACCCATACCTGAGCAATCATCTGAAGAGGACAGTGACGAAGAAGTAGCTCAAAGGGATAAGGAATTCAAGCAACAAATGGCTTTCGTTATGAAGCAATATAAGAAAATCTACAAACCCACCAACAACAACCTTCGAACATCTTCAAACTCGAGGAACACCCATGCACAGAGTCCTCCAAGGTATGACACACGAAGACGTGCTGAGAGTCCTCCAAAGTATGATCGACAACCCAAGTATGATAATCAGAGGGTGGCTACTGTTGTTGGAAATAGGGAAACTGTTGGTACTCAAGTTGTGCAACAAAGTGGGATTCAGTGTTTTAACTGCAGAGGTTTTGGGCATTTGGCAAGGGAATGCAGACAGCCAAAGAGGGTTAAAGATTATGGTTATCATAAGGAAAAGATGCTGTTGTGCAAGAAAATGGAGGCTGGAATCAAGTTATCAGCTGAGGAAGGAGAAATGCTTGACGACACAGATGATGAACTCTCCGACCAAGAACTCGAGGCACATTATTCATACATGGCAAAGATTCATGAGGTCCTTAACGTCACTGAAGATGACAATGGTCCTATCTTTGATACCGAGCTAATTGATAAGGTACAAGATGATGCTGAATATAATGTGTTTGGTGATACACATGAGCATAGTGATCTACCAACTACAATTACTGACACGTGTATGATGGAAACGGTTGATAGCAATACCACACCCGATTCATCAGACATGTGCAATAATGAGTTTGAGGATGATCAACATGCAAATGAGTATGATGACGAGGAGCGTGTCGCGCTTGCTAATTTAATTGCTAGTTTACAAAAAGATGTCAATGAAAATAGAAAGAATCAAAAGCAATTAAAGAAGGCAAACGCAGCGCTCACTCAAAACTTTGAAGAATGCAAAGCCGCTCTTATAAAATCTAGTGAGACTATTGATAGTTATAGGGCTGAGCTTCTTCAAAAGACCAACGAGCTTGAGGGGTACAAAATTCGTGTCATCAACGTTAAAAAGGACGATTTTGAAAATAAATACAATGAAGCTCTTGCTTTGTTAACTAAAGAAAAACGTCAATATAATGTTTTATTAAGTGATGAACGTCAAAAAACGTACCTTGCCACAACAAAAGTTAATGAACTTGAACAGAGGCTTTCTATGAACACCACCGATTCTGCTAAAATTCTTGACGAGAAGAAACAAGAGGTTGAAACATTAAAATAAGATTTCAAAAATAGACAAAGCAAATATACTAAAAAAGTAAAGGATCTCGAAGAACAAGTCGATTTTTTGAAAAAAATTGTTTATAATACACATGACTCTATTCAAACCGTAAGAATGATAGCACCTCGGTCGTTTTTCAAGGGTCAACCTAGCTTTGCCACCCCCAAGTACCTCGAACAAGCTCAAGCTGCAAACCCCCATTTATATCTTGACGAGTCCGAATGGACCAATCATGATTGCCCTGTAGCTAACCTCGATAGTGAAGAGACGTCCCTTTGGGATGAGGAGAGTAGATCACCGGTCAATAAAGATTTTGTGAAACCATATAACTATGCTTATGAAAACAGTCTCTATGGTCTTTTCACACCACAAAAACAGAAGTCTCGTGAGGAATTATTTTTAGAATGCAAACAAAAAAGAATTCAATGGAAAAAAGCTTTTGCCACTAAGAGGAAAACTAATGTTTTTAAATATATTAATTATTTGCCTCTAGATGCTTCTAAAAGCAAAAGTAGAAAAATACTTGGTTTTCTTAAACACCACTTTAATAATGTTCAATCAATTGTTGAAAGCGATTGGGAGAAACGTCAAAAGGATAAGTGGAAAACCGAAATTCCTCACGACATAACTGTGCTTGTGAAAGAACTTTTAATACCAAATACGAAGATAATAAAAGAACATGTTCTTGAGTTTGAAAATTTAATTCAGTCTGAAATGTGTGATGATTTGAAATATGTTGAGTCTCTTGAAAAAGAAATTGATGACCTTCAAAATGACAAATTAGAATTTTCAAACGAATATGATCTACTCTTAGAAGAATGTCTCTCCAAAGATATTTTGTGTGTTACTCTTCAATCTTGTGCTGATATCGATGAATATTCTGATGTTGCATGCAAATATCTTGATAAAATCAAAGAGTGTGAGCATCTTGAACTTGAGCTTTCGAAACATAAAGAAAATGTTGATAAAAAGGCTTTTGAGTTACTTCAACACAAAACTGATTTCCTTCAAAAACATTGTCATTCTCTTGAACTTGCTTTGCAAAAAGACGTTGGTAGTTTTCCACATGATAATAAATTGCAAGAAAAACTTTCCCAAACGTTTCGAGAAATGAACGAACAGAATTTGGAAATTAAAGGGTTGAAAGCTCAGTTACAAGATAGGAACAGAGCGATAGCAGAGTTGCAGAAACTCATTGCTAAGATGGGTGGGAAGATTGTGGAACCTAGTGTTAAGAAACCTGTTGTAAGGCAACCCAATGCTCAAAAATTGACTAGACCCTCTGTCCTGGGAAAACCATCTGTTTTCTCTAATTCTGCATTTGCAAAACCTGCGTTTTCCCCCAAGACGGATGGGAAGGATAGGTTACCACAAAACACTCCCAAAACAAATATTCGATCACAAAGCATTAATAACACTAATGTGGTTAAACCAGGGATGTATAGATTGACCACTAAACCCACACAAAACAAAGAAAGTCAATCACCTCAGACTTCTAGAAACACTAATAGACGTGTGTCTTTTACTACAGGAGTAGTCCCCACTGCTAGTGTTAGCCGGCCCCAGCTTAAGAGCACTCGCATGAATGAAAAGGTCTGGCAAAACAAAAGTCAAGGGAAGATGAAGGAAGTAGAAGACCACCTTAGGATTTTCAATGTTTCTAAGAATAAAACGTCTGTAATCGCGTGTAATGACGATTTGAATGATTCGACTTTGAATGCTATGAAAGTTAAGTTTGTTTGTGTGAAATGTGGAAAGTGTGCTAATGCTAATCATGTTATGTGTGTTTCGAATAATGTCAAAGGCATAGAAACTAGAACTAAGAAGCAAACTGTGATTTCCTTCAAAATCCAAAAATATTCTTCTCGACATGTCTTTCAGTATCGATAATATGGACGTGCCTAGAAATGTCGCTCAATAACGACACGGGTGTGTACATAAAGCTCGAATGAAAGTTGTAAATATTTTTCAAAACATGTCATTTCTTCTTTTAATAAAAGGAAATTGTCTATTTTGGACAAATATTTCCAAACAACGGGTAGAGCAATCTATCACGGGTTGAGCTTGTCACAAAACATTCAATGTTTTGAGCTCAACACAATGGCTTGTAATCACTTTCAGATTGCAACCCGGATCGATATTCACGGGGGAGTGTACGATTTAGTACCCTTACCCTCAGCAAAAGAAGAGAAATCTTCTTACACTTGAGTGGATTCGTCACGACATTCAAAGTCTATGAACTCAAGTTTATGCTTTAGAAAAACCTTTCGACAAAAAGAATTGATTTTTCAAAAAGCGTTGAACACAATTTTTTTCAAGAATTTTTCAATGATATTCAAAATCTTTCAAAAATTGTGTGTTCAACAACTCCCATCCTCAAAAAGCGAAATGTGGATCATATCCTCATAATGACAATTCAATTGGATCAATTTTTGAGGTGGAGCATTTTAAACTTCATGCAAAAGATTAACACATCTTTCTCCCGGAGATTTCAAGACTATTTTTCAAAATATATTTTAATCAAATTTGGTATCTCTAATATCAAAAGATTTTATATATTAGAGATAGGGGGAGAAAATGTGATTAAAATGTGATCTAATATAAGACTCAAGCACTTTAACTCTTACCTACATGTGCGAAAAACTTTCGATTATCGATGCACATGTGAAGGGGGAGCATTTCTGAAACGACAAAACTAGCAAGGTGTTAAATGTTTTTCAAACACCTTGTTAGAATTTAAAGTGGTTTTCATGGTTACGATCAAATACCCACAACATCTTTAATTCACGACGTTATTGGTGTCAAAAGGGTGGTTAGGTTTAAGTCCTATGATCCAACCAGAACCGGAGGGATCTTCCCAGGGACAATCCAATAGATTATTAGAAGTCCTTAGGAAAGATGGAGTAGAATGTGAACGTAGCAGAATGCCGATTAAGTACTGATGTTAGCACTAGAACAATCACAACAAGGTTCTAGTAATGATGTCTTGGTAAGCATTGAAGGGGTTGAAGAATGAAAAAGAAATGTAAGGATAAAGGGTCTAAATAAAGAAGCCCTCCATACAACTTAGGCAGAAACCGGGTCAACTCATCATGAAGACAAACTCATCATGGACCAAGTGATGTGAAGCACAACCCTTTCCTAGCTACTCAGGCTTCTCTTAAAAGAAGTTTGTTTTACTGTCACGGAGATCAACACGACTTCTATTGACTTTCTCACTCTAAGATAGTTGATATTGAATAGGTGGCATCTGCTCCAGCCTCCGACCACTAAAAGTGCACAAATCGAGTCTAGAGCCAAGAGATAAATCAAATCTCGTTAGGACACACGGATGAAGATCAATAGAGTCCTACGCTATATCCTTGCGATATTGCTAGAACACTCAGAGTGATACTACTTAGTATTCACAATGATGAGTGGAAATCCTTCCAGTGTTAACGTCAAACAGCACTGCGGTAGGTCATATGCAAGATTCTTTGTGAATTGAACATATGTAAAACTGAAAAGCAACAGTGGTTTGATTCTGAATTGATTCAAACTCGTTTCAGGTTTCTACGCAATATCTTTATGGTCTTGCCAGAACATTCAGAGTGATATTCATTAATATTCACAGTGACGAATGGAAATCCTTCTAGCGTCAACCTCAAACAGCGTTACGGTAGGTGACTTGTGAGATTCTTATGAATCAAGCTTGTGTCAACTAGAAAGCAACAATGGTAAGATTCTTAATGAATCAAACTTGTTCCAGGAATTTGAATTGACGACTTTAATAAAGTGGATATCTATCCAATTGATTCACTCTTTATGTTCGTAGTCTTGCTTTGAGATGGTCGAGTAAAGAGAACGGCTAGTACAGCCGCGAAACCCTGTCAAGGAGATTCTTAATTGAATCTACCTGATCACAGGTATGATATTTAATATCGTATAATAGTCTTCACCGACCGGAGGTAAAACGCTACCGATTTAGGACGAATGTCAAAGCCATTCAGTCCGTGTCTATGTTTTGTCTCGAGAAGGTGGCGTCACGGTGTACATAGCAAAGTCAATGATTCAGAAACTACATACTCATGCCTAAATACATATTCAACTATTAATAGAGTGAGCATGTGGATGAAGACACAAGATCGCAAGATGGCAAAGACAAGTCAAGGATGATTTGAAGATCTCAAGCTTAAAGACAAAGTCGAAAGACAACGACAAAGGCTCAAAGATCACAGCATGAAGGAACAAGACTACGATTACACGTTCAAAACTCATTTATGGCGAGATTAGTAATCTCTACAAATTTCCTAAATGACTAAGGTTTATGACCATTCATTGGGGGAGATTGTTAGCCTCAAAATATTGAGCCAAACAAGAATGCTCGGTCATATGTTTATTATGTATCGTATTTTAGAACGTTGTAATAGGTAGTATATTAGTCGTGTTATACGGTCTTAACTTTAGGCTAAAGTTCATTAATAAGTAACTAAAGCCCAAAAGGAAAGCCCGGCCCAAACCATATAGTCCATAAAGAAGCCCGCATGTGGGTGGACTATATATACTACCCTCCTAGCATGTTAGGAGGGTTGGTGGTTCATTTTATTTCTTAATCTAATATTTCACAAGTTTACACACTTCTCTCTCTTTTCTTTCTCTAGTTTCTCTCTCTACAATTCATCTCATTTCTTCCTTTCTTTCTTCTTTTAATTCGTATTATATAATCATCACATATTAGGGACAACACTTGTTTTTGTTAACCGAGTCGTGAGCCTGACTCGACCCCGAATTAAATGGTCCATGGGGAAGCCTGAAATGTAATACCGGGATCAAAGACCTTGTCCTCGTTCCCGGGGGAAAATAATAAAGGAGAGGCCAGAGGATAAGTCTTGAACGGCAGAAAAGTCCTCTCAACATACGAAAAGTATGTGAAATCATGTTCCACGAGAGGTGGGGTGGGTAAAGGACGCACATTTTCATCCCCCCAAGACAATTGATGGTCACTATTCGGCAAAGACGTAAAGGTATCAATCATAGAATGGTCAATGTCACTTCCTGGGTCAAAGCACTCATCCTCAGTAATGGTTTCTAAGGGATGGGATGAAAGGTGCTCGGGAGGGGAACTTGGGACAATATCTTCATGCATCAAAGTATCAAATAGAATATCCCCCTCCGTGTCATCATCATCAATACCCGGAGGTATTGAGAGAATGTCGACTTCCTCCATTAATGTATCATTATTCTCAACTGGAGTAAGAGCCGGGGGTAAAGACTCGATAATAAGAGTAGAATTCAACGCTTCAATTTTAGCAATAAGAAGATGAACTTTCAATAATTTCTCGCGAAGAATAACGTCTTCCACCTCATCTACAAGACCAAGTTCAAAGGTGAACTTCTCGTAAGTCAGAGAGAATAAATCAACATCGCCATCATCGCCCGGAGGAGATTGAGAAATTTCAAAAGTGAAATTTTCATAGCATGGAGAAAATCATTATCATTAAGAGCGACCTCGTCCGTAAGCTCAGCACAAGTCAGTACATCACAAACCTCCTCAAATAAGTTGTCGAGACCAAATTCACTAATCTCGCTCGACGAATCATAATCCTTGGACGCATTTGGGATATCGAGAAAAGGAGGTTCAATTGCACTAGGACATTGAGCAACAAGATCATTCCAAGAAATAGTATTCTCATCGTCATCATCATCATAATAGTATGGATGCACAGGAGGAGGAGTATAAGCCTCGATATTTGATATTTATTCTTGTCGGCTTGCCTTCTCCAAGATAGCTGGGAGGCGATTTAATTGTTCTATAATTCCAGCCAAACTAGTGAGTAGTTCCTCACTCATTCCAAAAGAAGGTTGATGAACGACGGAGTATTGTGGGGGTTTAATATTATGAAAACCGGAATTATAGCACGGAGTTGGTTCATAATAATTCATCGGTTGACAATAAGAAGTATCGTGAGGGCCCCCATAACTATTGCAACACGGGTATAGAGAAAAAATTCGATGCGTCTTGTGGATAGCTATTACCATTGTCATAATTGTAACCCGGTTCTTGCTCGTCATGAGAAGGGTATCGAATTGGACACGAAACATGCCAATGAGAATCGCTTCCACAATATATGCAAGAGGGGGAAGTAAGTGCATTAGAAGCAAAGGATGAGTTAATCGAATTGCACGAGGGACAAAATCCAAATTGTGTATTGTCGATATCATTTCCGCACCGCTCACATGTACACCATTGACATGTTTGAAAACCATACAATGGTCTCCCACACCCTACGCAATAGACATACGAATCCATGAAGAATTAAAAATAAGAAGGGTTGAGAAAAAGAATTAAACACATTAGAGGATTAAGAGGAATATTTTTTGTGCAAAACTTTTTGAAAAAGAAATTCTTTTTATGATTTCTTAAATGTTTTTGGATTTTTGTAATTTTTGATTTTTAGGATTTTTTAATTTTTTAATTTTTTAATTTTTTATTTTATTTTTGAAAAATTTTGAAAATTTTGACAAGAAAAGTAACGTTCAAAAGTGAACGGATCCCTAAATCCAATGCGTCTCTCACAAAAAACCTTTAATATTCACGAAAAGAGCCGGCAGCGGCGCCATTTGATAACTAGGTTTTGCTAGGTTAAAAGTCTGTTGATCTCGGCGTCTAATCGAATTGATCACGGTTGAATGTGCGACTCAGTCGTATTTGGTGGATAAAATAATAGGTTGTCGTTGAGTAAAGTAAAGATGCAAACTTTAAAGTAAAAGGAAAAGTAAATTAAGCGATAAATGATTAAGAAGTAAATGACGAAAAATTAAACCGTAAAGATAAATGACGAGAGGTTAAAACTTGAAAAAAATTAAATTTGATAACTTTAAAATTAAACTAAGACAAAACTAGTTTAAAAATAACACTAAGTAAAAATGCGGGAAAAGTTAAATTTAAAATTAAAAATAAAAACAGGAAATAAAAACTAAAAAATGCAATCCGATCGCACTCCCGATCACACTCTAGATCGCACTCCCGATCGCACTCCCGGATCGCACTCCCGACCGCACTCCCGATCGCACTCCCGATCGTACTCCCGATCTCACTTCCGATCGCACTCCCGATCGCACTCCCGATCGCACTCCCGATCGCACTCCCGATCGCACTCCCGGATCGCACTCAGTAATCGAACTCAGTGATCACACTCAGTGATTGCACTCAGTGATCTCACTCAGTGATCGCACTCAGTGATCGCACTCAATGATCACACTCAGGGATCGCACTCAGTGATCTTACTTAGTGATCTTACTCAATGATCTTACTTAGTGATCTTACTCAGTGATCTTTATGAGTGATCTTAGTTTAGATCGCAAGTAGAAACCCCCGGGGTTGATGCAATCACGAAACTAGATCGGAACAAGTAAACCCTTAAGAAAATTACGATGGTACACAAAAGGCAAATAAGCACTTTAATAATAAGCACTTACTAAAAACTTAATTATAACAATAAAAAGAAAAGCTAAATAAGCTCAAATTTAAAAACTTTAAAAACACTAAATAAACAAAATTTATAAAATAAACTTTAAAAAGATTAAACTTTTGAAAACACTTCTAAGCTAAACAAGAAATAAGCTAAAAAAAACAATAAAAGACATAAGAGGCGGCTTCAAGATACTCAACGTGAGTATGAGGATAAAATTAGGATACTGAACATTGATTTAGAAAACACAACAAATATGCTTAAATACACCGAAAAGGTAAAAGATGACAGCATCAAAGAAAAACAAGAGATGAAAGAAAAATTAGGTGCCACACTTCTGAGATTTGAAAAATGGCAAAAGGCACCTAAGAATCTTTCAAAATTAATTGATAGTAGCATGTCTGGTAGGACTAAAAGAGGGTTAGGATTTGATAAATATATTGATTCAGAAGATGTGTTTGATTTATCTTTTTCGAGTGTCTTTGATCCCGACAAAGAGGAAGAGGGAGCACCTAGCTACAATAGGATTAAACCAGCAGCAGAAATGCACGCTGTCCCTCCACCTCTTACAGGAACTTTCATGCCCACTCCTAGGCATAATGACTTGGATGGATCACAGATGCATGAATCCCCAAAAAGTTTTACTAATTCTAATGACTTTGTCTCGTGTACTTTCAGTGACAAACCAATTGACTCTGCATCAAGTAGTTCAAGTGAAGAGTCGAGACCTACAAGTTCCAAGTCGAATGATCATGCTGCTACTATTGCTAGGAAGTGTGAAGAGAGAGTTGCTTTTACTTCAACAGTGTCTAGTCCTGGTTTATTGAGTCCTAGGAATAATGTTTCTCCTAGAATTGTGTGTAATAAAGTTAGCAGTATGAAACAATGTCATTCTAATAAAAGGTCGTTTAAAACATGTTTTGTTTGTGGGAGTGCATTTCATTTGATTAAAGATTGTGATTTTTATGACAAACATTCTTCTGTACATCAAGCATTTCCTGCTCCTGGTCCACCAGGAGTTGTTCCATATTCCTCTAGAAGACTAAACCCAAGTGCTCAATCTTTTTCTTCTTCTAGAAGGACCTGTCCACTAGCTTCTGATCATTGGAGAAACATTGGATTAACATCAAATAGACCAACCAGTAACTATTTTCAGAGTTTTAATCCAAATTATGACAGGCTGCAAGATCCACATCTAGTGGACCCAACACTGCTGCTGTTGGAGTTTCCAACGTTGTTACGGTAATTATCATTATCGCCACGCCTATCCGTAGCAGAACGGTCTTGAGTCTAACCATTTCCCTTGGGCTGAGTAGCCGGCTGAGACCGGTGCCCAGTCTTCTGCCTGGAAGATGCAGTTTAAAAGAGATATAAATATTGACATATACTGAAAGAATACGATTTGGTCACCGCTGAGTAACGAATGTTTACCTCTTCTCGGGTCTCTCTGCTTTCCCGAACTCTTCTCTTTCTTGCAGCATCTCCAACTTACGTGCTGCATCGGCCACTTGTGCCACCGTGTTGAACGTATCACACACCAAGTTGTTGGCGACCGATGTACGAAGAGCCCACCGGAAGTGGTATGCTTGCTCTTCGGCAGTACCTGCTGCTGCGCCAAGAAAACCAGCTAAACGAAGAAAGTGTTGCATGAACTCATTGCTGTTCTCCCCAGCTCTCTGTCTGATTCCATGGTACTCCCTCTTCAGCTTGTCTTGCTCAGCCTTGGGAAAGAACTGTCCCATCACTAACTCCCTGAACTGAGCCCAAGTCAAACTAGCAACCCAATCATCACCTCCCTCAGACTGCTTCATTGCCTTCCACCATGCTAGCACATCACCTTCGAACCTGTAACAGGTCATCCTCGACTTGAAGACGGGGTCACAGCCCATTGCATCAAAGATCTTCTCAATGTGAGCCAACCAGCTTTCAGCTTCACTGGGGCTATCTGTTTTCTCGATGGATCGAGGGTGTAGCTTGTTGAATCTCTCCAGCCATGTGACCAATGTTGCTGGAGGAGGAGGAGGAGGAGGTACTAGGTGCTGTTTCTGATTGTTGGCAGCCTACACCTCAGCCCTGATTTCGTTCCCCAGTTGAGGAAGCATAGCTTGCATCGCAGCTTGGACTGCTGCATTGAGTTATTCCTGCTCGCGTGTGAGAACCATCTAATAGTATAACATAAAATTACATGATTAATCTGATCAAATCATAAAATATATACATGAAAAAAGAATTATACCAATAAATCATGAAAAAAATTTTATGCAGGAAAACTAGTACATGAATGCATGATGCAGTTTTATGAAAACTTTTATATGCGCGAGAGTGAACGCCTATGGTCAGTTCACTCAAAACAAAATACATGGCGAGGGGACGACAATGGGTCAGTCCCAAAGTTAAAAGTTTCGATAAAAGCACATGCGACTAAATAGGGCCAGTCCTGTACCAACCATTACTTAGTCATAAACCTGCGACAATGACATTTATATGAATACATGAAAACAATGAATGCATGAAAACCAACTGTCAGTTCTAGGAAGACCATAGTGACTACCCACTAATCACAGGTCATGTTTTGAGAGCCTACAGGTCGAAGCCTTGGCTCTGATACCATAATTTTAACACCTCATTTTGATAAATGGAATGTCACACGTGATTATGACGTGTCATCAAAGCATACAATGATAAATGTCTTAACATTACATGACCATAAAGGAAATACCGGAAACAAACATCGGTACCCCAAAGTAAAATCTCATCACATACAAACATAAGTACTGTAAATGAAAAGGACTAAACAATGTCTATGGAAATGAGTAGCAAAATGTATGAAGAAATGCATAAAGTAATGAGGGCTAGAAAGCTTCCAATCTATATGCACGTACGCTTACAGCCTACGAGCGTCCTTGAGTACCTGCCGTTTTGGGAACATGAAAGGAAAACGGTTGAGCATAACGCTAAGTGCACGGATATACAAGCATAGAATAAATAAAATAAGCAAATAAAACATATAGCAGCGGAATTGATTAAGTCCTGGAAAACCTGGTATAACTTAGTAAAACTGGTTTTATAGTTTGAAAAGCCTTATGTTTATCTTATGAAAACTGTTTAACATGTTAACCATTAGCCAATATAGGTCATGAAATATCAACGTGCATGAATACTTGGAGGGGTGACCTCGTCATGCAACTAGAGGGGTTGCCTCTAATTAATATAAGTTTGGGTAGGAGGGATCAGCACCTTTTGAAGGATGCAACGCACACACCACATTCACCTGAATAATCTGTAAAAAACATGGAATCTAGGATGCACCCATACGCCTCACATGATAATATAATAAATATGGCCAAAATCTGAAAGGGACGCCACGAGCTATCACTCCGCTGTGGTGAAGTCATAACACTGGTGCCTCTAGTGTTATGGTTATGGTACCTCCATAACTAAGTAAAACTGGTCATACATGTATATGGCTTAGGCATTTAATTAAACAAATGAAAATCAAAACATATAAATCATATACTGGGAAAATAGTTGGCTGCATCCGGGGAAATCCTAATAAGGAAAGAATGTCCATACTGAAAGGACGGAGAATCCGTACCTTGTGTCTAGTGAATGAAAAGATGAACGGAAGAGATTCCTACTTCGATCTCACTAATGCTACATAAATAATATACGTGTATAAGTGTTTTGATTACTGTGTATGTAACTGGTTTTATATCATGGTTTAGCTTGTTTTATATGTTCATGTCTTGTTTTACTGATTATAACGTTATGTTGTGTTTAACATGTATTCTGGATATTCTGGTCAAGGTTTACTTGTATTTCTTGTATTATTATACTTTTTGTGTAATATTAAGTAACTTTCTAAATTATAGAAGGTTTCCTAAAATACAAAGTTTCCAAAAATAGAAAGTTTCCAAAAATAGAAAGTTTCCAAAAATAGAAAGTTTCCAAAAATAGATTAACTGCTTAAAATAGATAAGTTTCTAAAAATAGAACGTTTCCATAAATAGATTAACTGCTTAAAATAGATAAGTTTCTAAAAATAGAAAGTTTCCATTTTTAGAAATACGCTGGATTATTAAGCTAATAAGATAAGCTTAAGGTTTTACTGATTAATATCCTAAGTCATGTGATTAATAGTATAGTTTATTAATTAATACATGTAAATTAAATAAACTATATGTTATAAGATTTAATTAAATATAGCATGATTTAATTAAATTAAAGTGCATATAATACTTTGGTTTAAACATGTATTAATATTTATATTAATATAAACTAAGTCATGAAAATTAATTAATTATATGGCATGGTTTAATAATTTAACTAATTAATTTAGTCTAAATTAAATAATAAAATACTTAGGTTAAAGTCATGTATTAATAATAATAATAATAAATCTAAGTCATGGTTTAATTAAATTAATTAAGTACCATGTTAAATTAATTTAATTGATCTTGTAAAATAAATGCACATGTAAAAATAATTAAGCTTGTAAAATAAAATAATAAAACGAACCCATGTATTATTTTATTAAAAACATGTCATGAACCGGACCCGTAACCCGTGAACTGGCCCGAATCAAACCCCACCGAAAATAGTGGCAAATCAGCCCATGTCGGTTGCCCCTGCCTTCGGTTCACTGCCACCGGCTTAAGCCGGTGGTTCCCTTGGTTCTCGGCTAGCCGCTGCCCATGCAAAGTTCCCACTGGCGGTTAGTCGGTGGTTTCCCCTGCCGCGAATTAAGTTCCCCCTGCTTGGTGAATTTAGCCACCGGCTTGCGTCGGTGGTGCTTGTTTGTATTTGCCGAGACCCCCCAAAAGACCACAAGGCCACCCCGACTCACGTCGGGGTCCCTTGTTTCACCCTGCTGCTGAACCACAAGGACTCCACCGAGACCCAAAGGTCTCGGCTGTGGTCACACATGAGACACCGAGAGCTTCGGCTCTCGGTTTGTGTTTGCCGGCCAAACCAAAACCACCCACAACCACCATGTTTATTACCCCCCATGATTATCTAACATGTTTTAATCTTGTTATTTAATTATCATGATTTCATGTGTTCTAATTAAATATAATAAAAAGGATAACGGATTACCTATTCGTGAATCAAACGAGAACACTAACACGAATGACTAACACTTGAATTGAATCAACCAAAATCAACAAACACCCTCCCTTGGTGGTGTTATAACCGGCGGCCAAATGGGAAGAAAAGGGAGGCTAGGGTTTTGTAATTTTTAGAAAAACTCTGTAAATGAATATTATGTTTCCCTTTTTTTCTATTTAGAAAAATAAAAGTGGGCTTGGCCTTTTTCTTTGTCTTGTGTCCGCGGGTATGTGGGGCCCACACGGGGAAACCCAACGTTTTCCGCGTTCTAAATTCTTACGTGTTCTCGTGCTCGTATTTACGTGACTTATAATTAAATGTTCGTGTTATAATATATACTTATACGTAATCCTAATAATAATTACGTAAATACATAATAATATGTTCGTGATTATTTACGTTCATGATTTCATGTTCGTGATTATAATTATTGTTGATAATAATTATCGTGTATTAATATGCTTAAATACTTATCGTGTAATAACACGAACGTAATACTTGTAAATAATATTCGTGCAATGTAAACATGCTATAAAAGGAAAGTTTTAATCATGTACGTACGATTATAAGTGTACTGTTCATGGTAACAGCATGCAGGTTTTACATATATGGGCTCTTGGCTAATTAAAATACAGTTTTCATATAAAAACATAAGTCTTTTTTGAACTATAAAACTATTTTTATAAACATGTACCACGTTTTCCAGGACTTATACATTTCCGCTACTTTTCAGTCTTAATTGTGTTCCAGTCATTCATACTATGTCTTATATCCGTTCACTGAGCGTTTTGCTCAGTTGTTACTTTCCTGTCCATGTCCCAAAACGGCAGGTACCCATGGAAAGACTTGAGCACTGAGAGGACGTGCATAAGATGGAAGCTGCCTTAGACTTCTTCTCATTTTGCCTTCTTATACTTATGCTTATTGGACACTTGTTTTGTCCTTCTCGTATCATTTACTTTGTTTATGTTTTTGGCTTATGTTTGGGAACCGATGTTTTATTCCGGTTTTCCCTATGGTCATGTATGTTTTATTACATATTTCCTTGCATGCTTTGATGACACGCCATAAATATACGTAACGGTCCACTTATCAAAGTGGAGTGTTACAATTATGGTATCAGAGCCAAGGTTTCGACCTGTAGGCTCTAAAACTTGACCTGTGACTAGTGGGTAGTCACCATGAGCTTCCTAAGCCGACACTTGTTATTCCACGTATTGATATTTTCAGCACCTTGTTGTTTTAACCATGATGTTTTCCTCGAAATTGTTTTTACTAATATGGATTGAACAACCGTCATCGATACTTAGTTACATGTCATTGTTTTATGCATGACATTTCCTTGTGAACTTTGGCTAATATGGACTGAACCACAGTAGTTCATACTTGGTCACGCGTTTTCTGTTATGTTTTGGTAGTTGATTTTCACTTATTTATTTTTCATATATCATTTTCGCAAGTATTTTGACTAAGTAATGGTTGGTACAGGACGGACCATATTTAGTCGCATGTGCTTTTATTCAAATTTTGCTTTGGTGAACCGACCCATAACGTTCACCCTTGCCCATGTCGATTTTGTTTTGGTGAACCGACTCATAGGCGTTCACCCTTGCTCGTGTCAATTTTTATTTTGATGAACCGACCCATAAGCGTTCATGTGACAATCCGTCAATTTATGATTGATATTTTATTCTCAAATATTATTTGAAAATATTATTTTATGAACTCACTTATTTTTGGGAAGAAATTTGGATTTACGTCTTGAAGTAGCATCGACTACATTTAAACCGGAGGATTCTACGTTACGTGCTCACGTTTACATACACCGTTTAGGTGACAGTCCGACATTTCAGAAAATAAATTTATCCGTGAATATTATTTTGGAATTTTAAATTTGTGTTGCTTCATAAACTCACAAATTTACGAGAAGAGATTAGGACTTACGATTTTAATTTAACGTCCTTTACGACTAAACCGGAAACCTTAGGATTACGTATTTACGTTTCAAACTCCGTTTTTGATGAGACAATTTTTATTAGATTCGTTTTGTGTCGTTGATTCATAATTTATAAAAACGTTTTTCGTAAAACGACCCGAGGGCACGCAAATCGAGGAAACTAGAATCGAGGAATACCCGTAAATTAGCGGGATGGGACAAAACAAGTTTATCCCACCCCACTAATATGGGATGGCCCAAGCATGCCACATACCCATGTGTTGTCAAAGCTTCACAAGGAAGCTTGTACACTTGTATCAAGCTTAACCTTTAAGCTACCACATAACAAAAACTATCTAGCAAAAACCATTCACACATTTTCCCTCACATGCAATACCACTCTTATTCTCTCCTACCTCTCTCTCTCACTATAATTTCGTGTACCACCACCACTAAACACCCTAATTTGATCAAATTTAACCATAGAATCATATGTTATTCATACATATGATGAAGCCCTTTTGAAGCTCTATTGATTGGTGGTGATTTTAACATCCAAGGAGGAGATTTCATGAAGATCAAGGGCTGATTTCTCAAGGAGTCTACAAATATTTGGTGATCCTAGAAGTGGTGTTGATATCTTCATAAGATTGGTTACCCAAAACCAAGTCTTGTTCATCATCAATCCCATCTTTTCATCAACTTGGTGGTATAAAGATTGTCCTCCTCATCTTCTTGTTATTTTGATTATGTAAACATGTATTTTATTTCCTATTGTATATGTATATGATGATTATATGATAATAAAAATGTTATGTGGGGATTTGGTGTTGATAAACATACTTGAAAAGGTGAAAAACTATAAGAAACAAGGGTAAAATCTTGTTTAAAAATGTTGGCTGTATAAAACAGTAAAGAAACAAGTCATGAACTGATAAAATGATGAAGTAGAATTGATTTACAGTAAGCTATGGGTCTTGTACACAAGTGAGAGTTGGCCATGCAATGGAATCATTGTAATGAGTGAGATATGATCAAAACAAGTTTAAGATACAAATCTGAGTTCACTGTTTTGGGCGATTTTTAGAAAATACTTAGAGGATGATTCAACAGTAGCTATAAAAGAATTAAATGTAGCACATATCATGTAGTTTATGTGATAAAAATTTGAGCTTTTATATCCATATAGAACTCTAGATATGGCAGTTTTGGTGAAAGTGAAGATAAAAATCAGATTTTGGAAATTAAATAATAATACTATTATATAAGCACTCAAAATTTAATAGTATAAAATATAAATTAAAACCCACTAACTTATGGATTCTATTTATATAAATATGTAAAATTTGGAATAAGTATATAAATTATAAAAATGGTAGTGGAATAACACTTATAAGTTATAAAACTATAAACACGATTTTTGCGACTTTTTCGGCTAATACCGTAAAATTAACGTTTTTGTTAAATAAAACTTAGATGGTTGGACCCGTCTAATATAAACTTTATAAAACTTATATACTGATATATAAACATGTATAACAAGTAAAAACCGATAAAACCCGAACTATAGGACATACGGACATTAACGGACTAAATTAACATTATTGGACTAATAATACAACAAAAATGGACTAAAACACTTATAAACTTATTATTGGGCTTAACCCATTTAGGCCCAACTTGTAAAGTGTAGATACTGATAATATAAGTATAACATGGATTGATACAAGTTAAAGAACTTATAATAAGTTTATTGGACTTAAAACACGTATATAGGTAAAACTAGTGAACTAGTAAAAAGATACCAATACGTAAACACTAAAACGAGTTAATGAGAATATGTAAACCCACTTGATCATCATATATATATAATCATCATATGTATACATAATTGTTATTATTATAAAGTCATTGGACATGAGTCTAAGACGAGTATTATTTGTCTAGGTTTCCGTGATTGAAGCACGTACCGTACGTCCGAATTGCCGATAACCCGCCTTCCCACATCAACGTGAGTTCATAGCCTCGCACTCTTTTAAATGTTTTTATAAATGTTTTATAAACCCGCGAGGGAGATAACATGTTAGTTTTTATAAAATAGGACACCATTTGTCCCGATTGTTTGTTTATTGATTTGGACCCGAATGATTGTATGACCCGAATGTATGACCCGATAAATGATTAAAGGACTCGATAGATGAAATCAAATGGATTTTTAAAGTTAGGTTATGTCACTAAAAGTCCCATTAGCATGAATTGTGAACTACCGGGAGTTGGTAGACGCTTATGCATATAATAGTACTATTTGGGGATGATCACCCCAGTTCGCGCCTTGACGGTTGATCCCCGTCGTGCCACATTGATTGGTAAGCGAATTTATGTATGAGAAGATTTCCATAGCGTGACCTTTGTGACGACACGCTACTTTAGATGGGCAAATTGAGTATCGGGTTAGCTACCCGTTGTTGGTTTAGTAAGGTAACAATGTCATGCGGCTTATAATAATCCAAAACTAACGAAATACTACTAGACGCACCGAATTACGATGTATTGCCTGACTAGCAATACAGGGTCATACTATTGATATTATGTTCGTGTTTTGGTTTTCATAACCATATTCATATAACGGTTTTTATTTAATCTATACAACGTTGCAAAACGTATTGTATGATGTTTTTAACGACAATGGTCCGTATAATGATTTTTAAGGCAAATGCCTATATTATGATTTTGATGAAGATTTGTATAAAATGACTTTGGCTATTTTATGGCCTATTAAAATGATTTGTACAAAATGATTTTCAGTAATAATTTTATACTGATATTATATTGATGGAATTTATTAAACTCTATGAATTCACTCGGCGTTATCGCTGACCTTTTCTTTTAACATGTTTTATCTCAGGTACTTGAAGGTAATTCTCGGGAAGACAACAAGAATTCATGGCCCGCACCTAAATACTTATTTCCATTCAAATGCTTTGTAAAACCTGTATTAAATATAATGACTTCGGACCGATGTAACTTTGATATTTATGAATGGAAATGCTTTATTAATAAACGACGCGATTTTTTTTATGCGTTGTCTATGATGTGAGTAATGTGCTATCCCGTAACACCAACGAGTCTTCCGCTGTACTGAGTTGTATAAATTTGGGGGTGTTACAGTTTGGTACCAGAGCTCTCGTTATAGAGAACGAAATATTTTTAAAACCAAGGTTTTGAATAAAACATTTCAAAATCTTTTAACTATAAACATTTTTCTAAAAATGTCTAAAATCTTTTGACTATAACGGTGCCGAAGAATTCCCGAGTTACCGACAAGGCCAGACTGAGAAGTGTTATTTTAATATATATATATATATAACTTGGATTATATATATGATGTAATTTTATTACATGATTGTTTGATGATTATTTTGATTTGTATACGAGGTATTTATACGACGTAGATTGTCACAAGTAACCCTAAATCCCCTAGTAAATTAATCGAAGCTATTCTCGTAGGAATTCTAGCTATCCTAGATCTAAACCAAGTTGAGGATATTTATGATCCCAACAAATGATTGATATTCGTAGAAATGTGGATATTAGTTGATTGTGATATTGAAAAAGAATTGGCGAGATTAAATCTGATATCGATGTCATGACGATCTTTCCTTATAGAGTGGAGTTTGGCAAAACGTTATCACCTGGGAAAGATGTCATCTGATTCGTTGCCATCCAATTCTTAAATTTAAATCGAAAGGGTGAATGTTGCACTTGAGGCTGTTATTGGAACCATTACCCAAAAGCCTCATGCCACTAGTACCTTTCCGAGAAGTCTAGTTGAATGATCAAGTCATTTCATACTAGTGACTTATTTATTATTGATAAAGGAGTTATAGGATTGGAAATTAAGTATTGAGCATATCGAGCTTTTATTACCCTATTAAGGCCTAAGAATAAGATTGAAAGTATTGGAATATGAGGTAGGATATTGAATTGAGTATAAAATTGGTTGAAACTTGAATAAAGTAAAATTTAACCCGTATGAAATATAAGATTGTTAAGACGAAGTCGTTAAGTCATGTGATTGAATTATAAGGTTTTAAATGATTGTTAGATCGTGTTAAGGGTTGTTCCTAGGCCATTGTCCAATGACGAGGATGCCCAGTGTCCAATAAATAAATTGAAGAAATCTTCTTCTGAATTGGGACCAATGGATCTTCCGGGACATATGGAACACCTAATGACTCTTGTAGATTAGTATTCATTGTGGTATCTTTTAAAAATCCCTAACTTAACTGAGATATCAGTTGGTAGGATGAGTTTTGTAAATTGTATGACATAGTGACACGTAATGTGTTACGGTACAATTTGACTTGTTTATGATTAATGAAAAGACTACCTTTGATTGCTAAATTCTACATGTATCGATGTTATCTATCTTTTATTGCTGCATCCTAATGTTCACATTAGTGATGCAATCATTGAACAAGTACTCATATTGATTGAGTTACGTTGTGAATTATTCTTTTAGAGTGCCATCGAGATCATGAACCTCATGATTATTTGGCTAAAGCTCATTTCCTATCATATCGTAGTTAGTTCTTGGTGAACAACTCTTCGTCACTCTTTTGCAGATCACACATTGTTTTTATAAGATAAAACAGTATCCCTTGATAAAGATTGAATCTTCATCACTGAAAGGATTATTTAAAGTGAGATTTATAAGTGGTTGTTATCAAAATGAAGTTGTTTATAAAATGCCTTGAAAAGCTTAATTGTTTTCATAACAAAGAAAATCTTTTTAAATTTATTTCTGATTCTTATTTAAGAATTAAGCATGAAAATGTTCTTATTATAAACATGATGATAAAATTTTTGACGAACTGAGTATTGCATCGTTAATCTTGAAATTGTATATAGTTGCGCGCCTACATACAATTTGGAATGGACCATGCAAGGCTGATTAGTAGTCACCATAAAACTAATGAATAAACACTACATTTTCTTTGAAGATTGTGAAAGATTAAATTTTATGAGATCTACAAGAAGTGAAAAAAAAAATAGGGACATATAGATAGGGACACCTACATATGTGCCTGTAGCATCTATTCTTCTGAGTCGAATTTACTCATCTGTGGAAATTGTCTTATTTGACAATTGACAATTCTTTCTTGTCCAATTCTCCCGTAGTGAGATTCTTAGGAAAAGTATATGATTACCGAGTGTTGATACCCGACTGGATGTATCGACGTTCCTATCATTTCTTTTGATTTGGTTTCATTTGAATGACTTGGGTAACGATCCGAGGAGCTTTCGAATGCGTACTCAAATTATGAAAACATGGGATATATTCATACTCGTTAAATGTTTTCGTATGTATCTGATTTGAAATTCTCTCGCATAGATTATGCGTTGACCTTACTCTTTTAATACTAGTTATGTCTCCTGATATCCCTGATTTTGTGAAGGATTTTGAATTATTATTAGTCTTTTGAGAAGTTCACATCTTATCGACGGCAATAAAACTGGAAAGTTGATAGTGCCAGTAGAATGGATTGATTGATTATGACATGACGACATTGTCTTAATTGACGAGAACTCGAGTAGAATATCCCTAAAAGATAAGATGTTGACTATCGAAAGTGATCTAAATAATTCTTGATGGATGACCATATCATGTATTAAGACTTGAAATATTACCACAAATGGTTGTGAACTAGTTATAGATATTATAATCTAGAAGAACTTAATATGAATTTATTAAAAGATGTTTATGTTATCTGAAACTTTAGGAAGTATTTGTTGGTGAATTACCTAGACTTTTGCCATTTAGGCAAGTTCAAATTGGTATTGACTATATTCCCGGTGCTGCACCTGTGGCTTGTGCACTGTACGTCAGCACCATCTAAATTTAAGGAATTACCGTACAACAGAGAGAGTTGTCGGAGAAAGAATTTTATTCTACCGAGCTCGTCATTATGAAGAGTGATAGTTGTAAATTTAGTCAACTTACCTTTAGGAAAAAGTAAGCAACTAAAATATAGGGTAAGCACGACGATTTAGGAAAACCGTGTGTAAATGACCCAATGAGGTGAGTTCGTTCTCTCGAGGAGGCACGTGTGTTGTGTAATGAATGATTGATTATGTTTTTGATTATTAATGAGAAGAAAAGAAGAGAAAATGACGAAGACGAAAAAAAATTAGAAAAATAAGGCAAAAACACTACTAGAAAGTTACGACGTAGAACGTGAAAAAGCACAAAATTTAAAATTTTAATCTAAAAATTCCTAAAAATTACTAAAAAATCCCAAATAATATTCTAAGAGTTTACAAAAAATCCAAACTTGCCAAAACCTTTTAATTAATTTAATAATGACTTTTTAATGCTAATTAAAGCCCTAAAAATCACTTTTAAATATTAAAAAGCCCTAAACAAGATTTTATAGTTTGTAAACCTCAAAAATGACCTAATTAAACTAAAAACTATTTTTAAAAATTTTAAAACCAAATTAAACTATTTTTAAACTCCTAAAAACTATTAAAATATATTAAATCTTAAATTAATTCTAAAAATTAATTAAAAAGCCTAAAAATTATTCTACAAATGGGAAAAGTCCTAATTAATGATATAGAACCTAGGAAAAATGAAAAAGAAATAAAAATAAAACTTTTTATTTTAATGAATAAAATAATAATAAAATATTCTAAAAAATTAAAAGTTCTCAAATAAATTCTAAAAAATTCTCAAAAATCCTAAATATTCTAACTAAGAAGAAAATCTAAACAAAAGTTCCTAAAACATCTTAATTAATTTTATATTAATTTTTAAATTTGCCAAAAAACCCTAAAATTAAATAAAATCAAAAATTAAAGTTTTTGAAAACTTTTTTATATGTAAACCTCAAAAATACAAAACAAAACCTAAAAACTATTTTTTTGTATTTTTTAACTACTGTTTGATATTTTTTATAGACTTTTTAAATTTAAAAATAGAAATAATCCTAAAAATTAATTAAATAAAAGGAAAAATAAAATTTTTAAACAGAAAAATCCTAAACTCTATAAATATCCTAGGAAAATTCAAATAAGCTAAAAACACTACCTAAATAAGCTGAAAAGAGCTTAAAAGCTCACGGCTTATTTAAACAAGCCCAAATGAAAACGCCCTTATATATAATTCAAAACCAAAGCTATCAGTCAAAGTCCCTAGGGCGCAATGGTAACTTGTATGTGTTGTGAGAGGAGTGGCGCAGGTTCGAGTCCTGGCCACGTCCTTTTTGGAATTAATTTTTTTTTCTTTTTAGCTTTTAAAAACTCAAACAGTACAACTCATAAGCTATAAAACTCAAATCCAAATCCAAATATGGCCAAGATTAAGCAACTTAGAAGGTAATTTGTGCCCAGGTCTGGTGATATTTCTGATGAACAAGTATGTTTTCACACTTGTGCTTAAAACCAAGAGGGCTTGGTTGTGAACTGTGATGGTGTTTTATGGGAACAAAGGGCACCCTTGTGCTCTTTCTGAGCACAAGGAGTCAAGCAAGTAAAAAATTGCACACTTAGCACACAAATTGATCACAAATCAAGCAAAACACAAGCACTCAAATTTCTGTGATCTATGACTAGGTCTGGTGGACTTATGGGCTAATCAAATGCACACCAATGAACTTCAGACAACCAAATTTTGCACACAAAGACATCAAATAGCACACAAGTGACTTCTATAACCCAAGTAGCCTAACACTAAACAGGTTTCAAAAGATCATAGCACAAATTATAGCAAAATCAAGCAGTTTTGTGACTTAGCAAATTTCAAACTCACTTTTCACTTTTTCAAACACACAAACTACTCAAAACTTCACCAAATATATTTGCCAACCTATATGTAACCTGTATTAACCTATTTCAATCCTTCTAACACCTTTTTCAAGCATAATCAAAGTTCTCTACCCTGCTAAAACTTGAAACCAAACACCCCTTTTATATTTTGTAAACCAAAACTTTTCAACTCAAAACCTTACAAACTTAATCAAATAGGTTCATATAGCATTTAACATGTATAAATACACATAAGAACACTAATCCAACAGCTTAAACAACACTTTTCAAACAATCATGCAAGATCATGCAAACCTTCTCTTTTCTGAAATTTTCAACAAAGTAAAAGAAAATACCTTAGAACCCTTACATCCAAGGGTCCTAGTGGATGAATATCCACCTCCTTACCAACTGGGGTTGGTGCAGAACTGAATCAACAAACAACACTCCAAAACCTGCAAATCAAGAACAAACACAAAAATATGCACTTTTCTGATTTTCTGAAAATTTTCTTAAAAACTTTAAACAATGAACCAATAAACTTAACACGTTTTAAACAAAACCTTTACACTCAGAAAATCAAGGTTTAGGTCCACTTTCACTTTCCAAAACCTTCACCTTCTGAATTCAAGATTTCTTTAAAACCCTTTTAAAAAATGAAACTTCAAACACCAAATTCTATCACAAATTTAAATGGAACTCAGCTTAAGCAATCCAAACACACAAACTTTTTATAAATGATTAAAAGGAATTACAATTTATAATAAAAATACCAAACTTTAATTTTATAAAAAAGGAATTACAAAGGAGTTGCTTAAAAACTGGAACAAGGGCTTATGAACAGGCTCATATCCCTTTAAATACTACTACAAAGAACTATCTAGAATGATTAAACCCTAGTTCTGAAATGCCTAAAAGGCCCTTGAGTCCTTGACTGATTTTTGGGTCAAAAACGTGCCATGTGATATGCCAGCTTGGAATCTTCAATATGGAACGTTGGATGAACCTTTGGGACCAAGGGGATGATCTGGGGTGTTAATCTTGTCGGATTTGGGGTTCTGGTGGAAAGAGACGTTGCAGGGGAGGGGTCCACCTTCACATGGGATTGTCCAGGGTCACGGTTTGGGTGTGGGATGTGATGAGGGTGAGGTAAATTTGTGATCTGGAAGGTTTGAGTTAATACCCCTTTGGATTGAGTGAGATTGAATCTGGGGTGATTTACGGTTTATGGGTGATTAAGTTGTGTTTAATCTGGTTTGGGTTTAATTAATTTTAAATTTAGTGTTCAGGAGGGAATGGGTGGGCTGTTGACTGGTTGACCAAGTTAATAAATAGAACCGGTTTTGGACTTGGGTGGGTGGACGGGTTGGGTAGGGTATGGGTTGGTGATTTGGGTAAATGGGTGGGTAGGGTTGACGTGGCATGGTCTGGTTGGTTGGTTTGGTTTGGTGGTTAGGCAAGTTTGGTCCCCAAGGTTTTAAATTTCTTCCACTTTGTTTTAAATGTCCAACAGCGCCTAAATAACCTTTGTCAACTTTTGACAACTTGTCAAATTTGGCACAAAGGTTTACAAAACTTTTTTCCAAGGGCTCCTTTTGTATAAACTTGATTCTTCAAGGACTGGAAGTGTAATATCTTCAAATATTAAGGACCATTCTTGTACAATTGATAAATGGAGGGTCAATTGTGACAAGTTCTTCAAAGATGAGGGGCCATTTTTGCCAATCTTCAATTCTTCAAGGGTCTTTTTGCAAAATTCCAAACTTGAGCCCGGTTCATTGTGCGACTTCATTTCCCGTGTTCGTTTTTTGATTGATTCTTGTGTTCTTTTGCCAATTCCACAATATCCGTACCTAAAAATACACAAGTAACAAACACGAGCATATATTTGGTCTTTTTATGATATTTTATGCATTTTAAGGCCGTTTTGGACGATGAGACCATGTATAAAAGCAGTCTCATCACTCCCCCATACTAAACCATTGTCGTGCCCTCACGCAATGCTAAGAATAAAGTATCAAAGCATCTCCAAAATTTAATTTTATTCACTTTTATTGAAATGATAAACTAGCTACACTACACTATTGCTACTACTTGTGTTAGAGACATAATGTATAATTTTCATCGCATAATGGGACTTTTAGGTTCATAGAATAAGAACATGTGAGTGCCTCATAAAGATAAATTCGTCGTCCTCGATTTTCACTCCAATTCCATGCCAAGCGTGCAACGAGATCATTGTCATTATAAGTTAGTAATGCTAACACTACTCATATGCCCTAATCACGTACTTATTCTCCCATTATTCCTAAGTTGTATCTCTTATATTTTATTATGTCTTAATGATCACGAGGATACATTGTTGACTTATGCGATAATAGAGATTTAGGTCTAAAAATAGAGTCCTAACGGTGTAACTAAGACCATCAAATCAATAACCCCTCCTAATAGACGACGATGTTAAAAAATTAAGTTGACAAGAAGAATCGATAAACACGGTTTTATAACGGTTTTGAACATGAGACTTATTACCAAGACTTTTATACGCCCCCTAACGGAAGGGCCTTATTATCTTTGGTTTACCTCCATCTTTTATTCAACTTCGCCATGAAGCTTTTATTATGACTTCGGTCTTGCCTTGCCTTTTATTATCCGCCTCATCGGTGGTTTTATTAGCCAAAGACGTATATCCTCACGCTAAAGCGAATTTTGGATCTTTAAAGCTTCGAAGATTAAGGCTTGATTCACTTTCAATTTTTGCATAGATTTTAGGCCTTGTGGGGCTTCAAATTGTTTGCTTGATTTTGGTGAGCACTTGAAATCTTATTATTAGGTGAAGCTTTCGATTATTAGGGTGCCAATACTTCAAAACCGTGACGCTGGCGATATCTTAATGTCTTCCCAATTTAATTACACGGAAGCTACTAGAAAAGACTAGAAACCCAACAATCCTAACTGAACCGCTAAGTCAATATTTATTAAGCAAAAAATATTTACATGCGAAGGGAGAATAAGCAAACAACGAGAACACATGAGTTTTTGAAAGAATACGAGTACTCTACGTTTAGCATAGTAACTTATAATTAACTCTATCATTTCTCGTCCTCATTTAAGAGACTTAGCCTAATGTGTAGTTAAGGAATCAAAGCTAAGTGCTCAACACGCACGGTCGAGTCAAAAATTACTCTTATTCTCGCCATCGGAAAATCTACATTCGTGTCTTCAAACACTTATAAAACATGAGAAAAATTTAAAATTTGGCCATTTTTAGCCTTATTTTGCAACAAAACGATAAACAAAATGATAAACTTTGGAAAGCGTGAAGGTTTTGCAAGGCAAGTATCTATTCACCCCCCATACTAAAGTTAAACATTGTCCTCAATGTTTCGAGTCTAGGGGTACACACACCCCCATACTAGAGACGTAGTCGAATGCCTAATCTAGCATGGAAAGGGTGTAACCAATAAGTAATAGCCGTTTATGAAGTGTGCTAAAAACCTAAGGTTAGAACATAAAAGGATATATCATATGGATATTGGGAAAGGCCTCCAAAGCAAACGATCGAGTGCTCCCATGAAACGAACACGAGAGGCTCCAATCGTGAAGATGATGATCTAAAAGACACAATGCACAAACAACCACGGAACAAAGGTTGGAAGGGCACAAATCCCCTCACATTAAACTACATTAGAAAGCAATATATACATGGATAAGCATGGGTCTCCCCCACGAGGCACCTTGTTTTTGATAACCGAGTCAAAAGCTCGACTCGAATCCCCATAAATGTGATCATTTAGGGATAATCTTGGTATGGTCAATTTTTGGTGGGGCTTACATGATAAACAAGGCCCAAAAGCACGTGGAGTACTTTAAAAATCCGATAAACGTATACCGGGGTCAAAGATAGCGTCCTCGTTTTCGGATGAAAGACGAGACAACACAACTCCAACACAAATCCCAATGGGATAGAAGAAAATAGGAGAGAAGAAATAGAAGGGTGGGACAATGGGTAAGGCAAAACATTGAGCTACTCGAGGTAGACTCGCACCAATCAAATAGAAAGATTTTCCATTTATTGCATCGGTGGAAGACCGAGATTTCCCTATATAAGCAATTCCAGGATCAAATATCTCGTCCTCGGTGGAGAAAGGGGAGGGAACATAAGGGGCTTCCCCCACACTTGGTCCACACAAAGCATCGTCAAAAGGAGAAGACGAGCTTGTAGTACTCAAGACACGCGGTGATGACGGAGTTAGAATAGTAGAAAAATCTTTTAAATTAGATTCAAAATCTTTTCCTTTTTCATCTTTAATACTCTCCTTGTGAAAACCCGATTTGATTATGTCAAAAATATTTGGTGTATCTAAAACAATGTTAGTCACACTAAAAATTCTCACATTTTGAAAACGTTTTGGTTTAGGTGGTGGCAAGTTTTCAAATCTTTTGTCAACAAAGAAAACCTCCCCATCGGGATCAACGTATTCATCATCCGAAGATTCACTCGAGATTGGAATCATAGGCTTAACACTCTTAACCTCCATCGGCGGAGGGGACGGAACTTCATTTTTATCAACTCCTAAAACTCTATTTGAAATCTTTTGACAAATGTTTTTGATGGGATTGACATTGTACAAAGATGTGATCGAATAAACATGAGAAAGAGTGGAGTTTTGGGTTGCATTAATGACGAGTTCTTCCTCATTGAAACGAAGAGTGATTTTTCTTGCATGCACATCGATAAGTGCTCTCGAGGTATCCAAAAAAGATCGACCTAAAATTAACGGAACTTTAGGATCGATGGGAATATCAACAACAATGAAGTCCACGGGATAATAGAATTTCCCAACTTTTACAAAGACGTCCTCGGCAACTCCACAAGCTAGAATCGTAGAATGATCGGCCATTTCGATTGACATTCTTGAAGGAGTGAGATTTGGAAGATTGAGCGATTTAAAAATCTCGAGAGGCATCAAATTAATACTAGCACCAAGATCGGCCAAGGCGTAGCATTCTTCCATGTCTTGGATAGCACATGGGATTAAAAACTTTCCAGGATCACCGACTTTTTGAGGTATGCGGCTTAGAAAAACCGATGAACAACTAGACGATTTTTGCAATTTTTCTTTGTTATTCAACATACTTTTGAAGTTCGCGGCAAATCGAGGCATCATGACTAAGGCGTCGGCAAAACTTATATTGAAATGCAAGTCACGAAACATTTTCATAAAGAGTTCAAATTGATAATTATTTCGTTCTTGTGCCTTTTCCTTGTTTCGTCTTGATGGGTAGGGTAAAGGTGGTGTGGGTTGGGCCAAATTAGGCATAGGCATCGGCCTTGGAATCTCGGGTTCCATTATGGGTATTGGTTCAACCGTAGGTGTGGTTTTAGCGGTACTTCGTGGGCTTGTAATGTGCTCCTTTTCAACCACAACCTCGGGTTCTTTCTCTTTTTCCTTCTCCATAGAAGTACTTGGACGAGAAATGGGTTCTTTGAAAGTTTTACCACTACGAGTGGTAATAACCTTCAACTCTCCTTTCGGGTTCACGATGGTATCACTAGGAAGACCACCCGAAGAAGAGGGCTTACACATGATAGCTTCAAACATTTTAGCCATACGATCTTCAAACTTAGATTGCCTAGCATCCGCTTTCAACAATTCTTGCTTAATCTCATGGTTTCCTTGCTCCATTTTTTGTTGATTTTGTTGGAGTCGTGTGACATTTCCTTCCATTTTATTAGCATGAGTTTTAAGTTCATTAGCAAGTTCGTTTTTAAGCTCGTGTTTCAATTCGGATCTTAAGCTAACCATTTCACGTTGCATGTTGTCAAACTTAGCATCATTAGCCTTAGCATAATTCAAAAACTCTCCTTGAAGATTTTTGGTGTGATCGTTTTGAAAACCTTGAGTAGGAGTTTGAAAATCACGGTTTTGGTTTTGGTTTGAAATTTGCCCATTTCCACTTTGGTAATTACCTTTGTTATAGTTTCTTTGATTTCCTTGGTAATTTCCACCTTGGTTGTTGTTGTTGCGATAATTATTAGCATTTTGATTGGGCGGAGCTTGATTTGAACGTGAACCTTGACCTATTTGGTTATAAGTTCCCGTGGCTACAAAAGCATTCGAAGTGTTACCATCCGCGGTAATGCACTCGGAAAGATCATGAGCTCCACCACACGAAATACAACTCTTAGCAACCGCTTTAACCGAAGCGGTGTTTGAAGCTTCTTGAGCTTTCCAATGAGACATAAGAGTCGAAAACCTATCGAAAAACCTATTCTCCTCATTTGCTTCATCTTGCAAGGCATTAATGGAACGAGATGATGACGAGCCCAAATTGGAAACACTCGGTGTGTTACGAGGGCTATAGACCTTAGACCTATTTTCTATGATTTTCAAAGCCTCATTGGTCGTTTTGCACAAAAAATTACCACCCGCGGCGGCATTCAAATAATCTCGTTCATGTTCATTAAGCCCATTATAAAAAGTGTCAATTTGATGCAATTCGGAAAAATCATGGTGTGGACATTCGTGTAGCATTTCTTTAAATCTCTCCCAAGCCATTGAAAAACTTTCATTTGGTCTTTGTGTAAAACGTGAAATCTCGTTTTTCAAATGTGTTGTCTTAGATGGTGGAAAAAATTGATTCACAAATTTAGACACTAGATCGGCCCATGTCAAAATCGAATTCGGCGGTTCTTTCTCAAGCCAAATCTTGGCGGGTCCATCTAACGAGTAAGGAAACAACATCATCTTAATGGCATCGTGTGGTACATCCTTAAACTTGCTTGTCGCGGTGAGACGATTAAATTGCCTAATGTGATAATGCGGGTTGTCTTTTTCATGACCGCGAAACTTGTTTGCTTGCAACATAGACATTAAACCCGTTTTGATTTCAAAGTTCTCCGCAAGGATGGCGGGAATCACAATGGCCTCTCCAAAACCCTCGGTGGGTGCTTGAAGCAACTCCATCATAGTTCGATTAGCCATGATAGCTTCTTGTTCTACAATAGGTTCCTCACTTGGAGACTCCTCACTAGATTGAGTGAGTGATTTGTTTCTTCGTTTACGAGCACGTCTAGCTTTAGAGCGAGTTTGCATAAACGTCACGTACAACGAGAAGGCGAGCAAAGAAGATTCTTTTTGGTATTTTGTGTTTTTTCAATTTTTTTGTGGTTTTTGATTGTATTAACCTTTTTGGAAGTGGTGAATATATTAAGTAGACAACAAGTCCACAAATCTCCTCACTAATCAAATCTCTTGATTAAAAAGGCCTCAAGGAATGAAAACGAACACGTGGAGTGAACGCCTTCGATGACTTTAGAACGATGGTGGAACACCAAATCGTTCAAGAGGGTTTAATCAAATGGAAACCAAGAAAATATATATGATATGTAGTAATACTTTGGGCGGCAAAACCCTCGATTCACTCTCAAAATCAAATACGCACAAGCAAGCGGAGGAAACGAGGCGGCGCGAAGCACTTAAGAGCCTTTTTCCTTTAGGTTGTGAAATACAACCGCCTTATACCCACCTTATAGTTTGTATTATCAAGATTAAGCTTCACGAAAGTATTTATCTATTTTTGCCTTTTTCTTTGGTTTGAGATTCGAATACAATGATTGGGTAATGACCTCCCAAATCAAGGTTGTGATTGCTCACGTATTTGGAGTACTTGTGTATTTATTGTTCTACGTATACAATATAGTAATAGTATTCACACAAAAACCGAAAAACGATAATACGTATTAATAGAGTGCTATTAATACAAATATATTATGGCTAATATATAAAAACAACAATTGTTCAATCAAAACACAACACGCCTCCCCGGCAGCGGCGCCAAAATGATAGTTGTAAATTTAGTCAACTTACCTTTAGGAAAAAGTAAGCAACTAAAATATAGGGTAAGCACGACGATTTAGGAAAACCGTGTGTAAATGACCCAATGAGGTGTGTTCGTTCTCTCGAGGAGGCACGTGTGTTGTGTAATGAATGATTGATTATGTTTTTGATTATTAATGAGAAGAAAAGAAGAGAAAATGACGAAGACGAAAAAAAATTAGAAAAATAAGGCAAAAACACTACTAGAAAGTTACGACGTAGAACGTGAAAAAGCACAAAATTTAAAATTTTAATCTAAAAATTCCTAAAAATTACTAAAAAATCCCAAATAATATTCTAAGAGTTTACAAAAAATCCAAACTTGCCAAAACCTTTTAATTAATTTAATAATGACTTTTTAATGCTAATTAAAGCCCTAAAAATCACTTTTAAATATTAAAAAGCCCTAAACAAGATTTTATAGTTTTTAAACCTCAAAAATGACCTAATTAAACTAAAAAATATTTTTAAAAATTTTAAAACCAAATTAAACTACTTTTAAACTCCTAAAAACTATTAAAATATATTAAATCTTAAACTAATTCTAAAAATTAATTAAAAAGCCTAAAAATTATTCTACAAATGGGAAAAGTCCTAATTAATGATATAGAACCTAGGAAAAATGAAAAAGAAATAAAAATAAAACTTTTTATTTTAATGAATAAAATAATAATAAAATATTCTAAAAAATTAAAAGTTCTCAAATAAATTCTAAAAAATTCTCAAAAATCCTAAATATTCTAACTAAGAAGAAAATGTAGACAAAAGTTCCTAAAACCTCTTAATTAATTTTATATTCATTTTTAAAGTTGCCAAAAAACCCTAAAATTAAATAAAATCAAAAATTAAAGTTTTTGAAAACTTTTTTATATGTAAACCTCAAAAATACAAAACAAAACCTAAAAACTATTTTTTTGTATTATTTAACTACTGTTTGATATTTTTTATAGACTTTTTAAATTTAAAAATAGAAATAATCCTAAAAATTAATTAAATAAAAGGAAAAATAAAATTTTTAAACAGAAAAATCCTAAACTCTATAAATATCCTAGGAAAATTCAAATAAGCTAAAAACACTACCTAAATAAGCTGAAAAGAGCTTAAAAGCTCACGGCTTATTTAAACAAGCCCAAATGAAAACGCCCTTATATATAATTCAAAACCAAAGCTATCAGTCAAAGTCCCTAGGGCGCAATGGTAACTTGTATGTGTTGTGAGAGTGGCGCAGGTTCGAGTCCTGGCCACGTCCTTTTTGGAATTAATTTTTTTTTTCTTTTTAGCTTTTAAAAACTCAAACAGTATAACTCATAAGCTATAAAACTCAAATCCAAATCCAAATATGGCCAAGATTAAGCAACTTAGAAGGTAATTTGTGCCCAGGTCTGGTGATATTTCTGATGAACAAGTATGTTTTCACACTTGTGCTTAAAACCAAGAGGGCTTGGTTGTGAACTGTGATGGTGTTTTATGGGAACAAAGGGCACCCTTGTGCTCTTTCTGAGCACAAGGAGTCAAGCAAGTAAAAAATTGCACACTTAGCACACAAATTGATCACAAATCAAGCAAAACACAAGCACTCAAATTTCTGTGATCTATGACTAGGTCTGGTGGACTTATGGGCTAATCAAATGCACACCAATGAACTTCAGACAACCAAATTTTTCACACAAAGACTTCAAATAGCACACAAGTGACTTCTATAACCCAAGTAGCCTAACACTAAACAGGTTTCAAAAGATCATAGCACAAATTATAGCAAAATCAAGCAGTTTTGTGACTTAGCAAATTTCAAACTCACTTTTCACTTTTTCAAACACACAAACTACTCAAAACTTCACCAAATATATTTGCCAATCTATATGTAACCTGTATTAACCTATTTCAATCCTTCTAACACCTTTTTCAAGCATAATCAAAGTTCTCTACCCTGCTAAAACTTGAAACCAAACACCCCTTTTATATTTTGTAAACCAAAACTTTTCAACTCAAAACCTTACAAACTTAATCAAATAGGTTCATATAGCATTTAACATGTATAAATACACATAAGAACACTAATCCAACAGCTTAAACAACACTTTTCAAACAATCATGCAAGATCATGCAAACCTTCTCTTTTCTGAAATTTTCAACAAAGTAAAAGAAAATACCTTAGAACCCTTACATCCAAGGGTCCTAGTGGATGAATATCCACCTCCTTACCAACTGGGGTTGGTGCAGAACTGAATCAAGAAACAACACTCCAAAACCTGCAAATCAAGAACAAACACAAAAATATGCACTTTTCTGATTTTCTGAAAATTTTCTTAAAAACTTTAAAACAATGAACCAAGAAACTTAACACGTTTTAAACAAAACCTTTACACTCAGAAAATCAAGGTTTAGGTCCACTTTCACTTTCCAAAACCTTCACTTTATGAATTCAAGATTTCTTTAAAACCCTTTTAAAAAATGAAACTTCAAACACCAAATTCTATCACAAATTTAAATGGAACTCAGCTTAAGCAATCCAAACACACAAACTTTTTATAAATGATTAAAAGGAATTACAATTTATAATAAAAATACCAAACTTTAATTTTATAAAAAAGGAATTACAAAGGAGTTGCTTAAAAACTGGAACAAGGGCTTATGAACAGGCTCATATCCCTTTAAATACTACTACAAAGAACTATCTAGAATGATTAAACCCTAGTTCTGAAATGCCTAAAAGGCCCTTGAGTCCTTGACTGATTTTTGGGTCAAAAACGTGCCATGTGATATGCCAGCTTGGAATCTTCAATATGGAACGTTGGATGAACCTTTGGGACCAAGGGGATGATCTGGGGTGTTAAACTTGTCGGATTTGGGGTTTTGGTGGAAAGAGACGTTGCAGGGGAGGGGTCCACCTTCACATGGGATTGTCCAGGGTCACGGTTTGGGTGTGGGATGTGATGAGGGTGAGGTAAATTTGTGATCTGGAAGGTTTGAGTTAATACCCCTTTGGATTGAGTGAGATTGAATCTGGGGTGATTTAGGGTTTATGGGTGATTAAGTTGTGTTTAATCTGGTTTGGGTTTAATTAATTTTAAATTTAGTGTTTAGGAGGGAATGGGTGGGGTGTTGACTGGTTGACCAAGTTAATAAATAGAACCGGTTTTGGACTTGGGTGGGTGGACGGGTTGGGTAGGGTATGGGTTGGTGATTTGGGTAAATGGGTGGGTAGGGTTGACGTGGCATGGTCTGGTTGGTTGGTTTGGTTTGGTGGTTAGGCAAGTTTGGTCCCCAAGGTTTTAACTTTCTTCCACTTTGTTTTAAATGTCCAACAACGCCTAAATAACCTTTGTCAACTTTTGACAACTTGTCAAATTTGGCACAAAGGTTTACAAAACTTTTTTCCAAGGGCTCCTTTTGTATAAACTTGATTCTTCAAGGACTGGAAGTGTAATATCTTCAAATATTAAGGACCATTCTTGTACAATTGATAAATGGAGGGTCAATTGTGACAAGTTCTTCAAAGATGAGGGGCCATTTTTGCCAATCTTCAATTCTTCAAGGGTCTTTTTGCAAAATTCCAAACTTGAGCCCGGTTCATTGTGCGACTTCATTTCCCGTGTTCGTTTTTTGATTGATTCTTGTGTTCTTTTGCCAATTCCACAATATCCGTACCTAAAAATACACAAGTAACAAACACGAGCATATATTTGGTCTTTTTATGATATTTTATGCATTTTAAGGCAGTTTTGGACGATGAGACCATGTATAAAAGCAGTCTCATCAAAGAGCTATGGTATTATCATTCCTTATATTTATAAATTACTGTGAACTGAATAAATTGACAATCGAAAACGAAATCCATAACTCGAAATGGAAGATTTGTTCGATCATTTACAAGGTTTTTGATCCTCAGCATGGTTATCATCAACTTTGCATCTGCGAAAAGGATTATCTATTCCAATCACTACATCCTGTACTTGTAATGAACATTACGAGTTTCATGTTATGTCGTTTGGATTGACTAATACACATGTAGCATTCATAAATTTGGTGAATCACGTGTGTGGGCTGTAATTTGATAAATTCATGCTTGTGATCATTAAGGACCATTTGCTTGTTTGTAAGTATAAGAAGGAGTTATCAATTAGTTATAGATTGCCCTGAATTGGCCGAACAATTAAAACCTGTATCTTGAATATTTAACATGAGATTTAAGACTTAATCATTTACATGATTTAACCGTGTGATTAATAGATAATGGAATATAAATTAACTCTCTAAAATTTAGAAGTCATTTAAGACTTTGAGTTATACTAAAAATAAAGTGCAAATATATTTTGACAAATGTTTTAACAAGTGATTTTTAAGGGATTATTCCCTTATACACAAACCATTTAACTAAACTTCTGTTTAGGGGTAAATGTTTGTGTATACCTCAAGATAACTTAAGAAGGATTGAGTAAAAACATTTAAACCATAACCTGAAATTTGAAACGACAATTTTATCTTTTTAACTAAGAAAAATTTGACCAAAGTGTAACCAAAGATTTTTCAAACATTTTCGATAAATCAACAAAAACCTTGTTAATTAAATTCAAATTTCTTTTGAACATCTTATATAATTGGTCGAACTAGGAAATTTAAAATTTCACGTTTACGTTTCATAAAAATTTAAATATCTAACCTTTAATTACTTGTAATACTTATCGACGCTTAAAACGTCGGATTGAGGAAACTGATAAAAATGATAGATGAGACGAAACTGAAACTTAGAAAATATGAAGAAAGGTGAACGTAATTACTGACGTATAATATAGAAAGAATATCTGAGTGAATTGTGGACATGATAATTACATCATCATGAGAAGTGAATATATATACCGACGCATTATGTAGAAAAGATAAAAAACCAGTTAGGACATGTTCCTTAATAATGAAGGTGCAAAATAAATTGCCGAACGATATAAAAATAAACAATGTTTGTAAAAAGGATAATATAGATAATAAAAAGGGGTTCGTGGCTAATGTGAACCATTAAAATTTAGAAGCCGATGGTGTTAGATGTATAAAAGACCACTTGTGATTGTCTAAATATGGAGGATTGTGAGATATAGTTATGTTGGAATCTTGTAAGTATAAGTATTATATTTATGTCATTTCTGACTAAAAGTATCTTTGTCTGAAGAAGTGGTACTAATGGTAATTATGAAGGCAGACATCGCCTCATACATTAGTTAACGTCTAGCTATTGCAAAGGTCATCATCTGAATTTGATTCGATTTGGGTCATCGTCAACAGACTGACCAAATCTGCTAATATCATTCCCGTTAATGATAAATGCAAAAGAGTTATGTAAACATAGTGTGCCTGTATCGATCATCTATATCAAGATCCTCGCTTCGCATCGAATTTCTAGAGATTTGCTCAGAAATCATTGAGAACGAACCTTGATGAGAGTGCTATGTACCACCCCAAATCGAAGGGACGAGGTAAAGTAACGATACAAAGTAATATAAGCGCTGTTTTATGTTTGAATGAATGACCTTTGGTAATAGACCGTATAATCGTTTTCCTTTGGAAGGATTATCATTGATAATCATCGTGTTAGGATTGAGATCGAATCTTGTTAGGATCTAAATATTAGAGCATCTGTAAGCAAGAGTTGAGATGAAGACATCTGACATACACCCATTGTGAGTTGGACATGTCTTTTAGGTTAAGGTTTCCTATGATGGCGAACCTATCCTTATAAAATACCCGACTCGCGAGATCTGAAATGATTGTTGAAATTAGGATCTGATTATTAACTGCCGATAGTGGGCAGGAGGTTATGTGAATATGAAATGTAGATCTTGAAGTGCCAAATGGGTAGCGAAGTTATGCCACAATTTTTAACCTTGGAAAAATGAATTTATGATCTGACAAATCATGGGATATAAGTCCCCGTTGTATGGGACCATTTAGATGATGTAAAAGTTTGGTTTGAAAGGCATATAAGCTGGATCTACCCTAGGACTTCAAAGACTGCGTGAATTATGTTTCGTATATCGAACTTGATGGAATATCTATCAAGTGAGAATCTAATTATTCTTAGTAGAGCTTAGATCGGCGAAAAGTTGCATTCATCAAAAACCCGTGAACATCATGGATAGAGAAAGTAAGTCAACATTAAGCCTGATCTTATTCCTGTAGTCATGTTTGATGAAACTCGCATATTGTAATGAATTACACTTGTGAGAAAAGACTGAGTGTGGAGGAAATACCCACATGGCTTTAACTCAATAAGAAGCGAGTAGTAAGATGATCTTTAAGGACAAAGATCCTGTTTAGGGGTAAATGCTGTGACAATCCGTTAATTTATGATTGATATTTTATTCTGAAATATTATTTGAAAATATTATTTTATGAACTCACTTATTTTTGGGAAGAAATTTGGATTTACGTCTTGAAGTAGCATCGACTACGTTTAAACCAGAGGATTCTACGTTACGTGCTCACGTTTACATACACCGTTTAGGTGACAGACCGACATTTCAAAAAATAAATTTATCCGTGAATATTATTTTGGAATTTTAAATTTGTGTTGCTTCATAAACTCACAAATTTACGAGAAGAGATTAGGACTTACGATTTTAATTTAACGTCCTTTACGACTAAACCGGAAACCTTAGGATTACGTATTTACGTTTTCAAACTCCGTTTTTGATGAGACAATTTTTATTAGATTCGTTTTGTGCCGTTGATTCATAATTTATAAAAACGTTTTTCGTAAAACGACCCGAGGGCACGCAAATCGAGGAAACTAGAATCGAGGAATACCCGTAAATTAGCGGGATGGGACAAAACAAGTTTATCCCACCCCACTAATATGGGATGGCCCAAGCATGCCACATACCCATGTGTTGTCAAAGCTTCACAAGGAAGCTTGTACACTTGTATCAAGCTTAACCTTTAAGCTACCACATAACAAAAACTATCTAGCCAAAACCATTCACACATTTTCCCTCACATGCAATACCACTCTTATTCTCTCCTACCTCTCTCTCTCACTATAATTTCGTGTACCACCACCACTAAACACCCTAATTAGATCAAATTTAACCATAGAATCATATGTTATTCATACATATGATGAAGCCCTTTTGAAGCTCTATTGATTGGTGGTGATTTTAACATCCAAGGAGGAGATTTCATGAAGATCAAGGGCTGATTTCTCAAGGAGTCTACAAATATTTGGTGATCCTAGAAGTGGTGTTGATATCTTCATAAGATTGGTTACCCAAAACCAAGTCTTGTTCATCATCAATCCCATCTTTTCATCAACTTGGTGGTATAAAGATTGTCCTCCTCATCTTCTTGTTATTTTGATTATGTAAACATGTATTTTATTTCCTATTGTATATGTATATGATGATTATATGATGATAAAAATGTTATGTGGGGATTTGGTGTTGATAAACATACTTGAAAAGGTGAAAAACTATAAGAAACAAGGGTAAAATCTTGTTTAAAAATGTTGGGTGTATAAAACAGTAAAGAAACAAGTCATGAACTGATAAAATGATGAAGTGGAATTGATTTAAAGTAAGCTATGGGTCTTGTACACATGTGAGAGTTGGCCATGCAATGGAATCATTGTAATGAGTGAGATGTGATCAAAACAAGTTTAAGATACAAATCTGAGTTCACTGTTTTGGACGATTTTTAGAAAATAAATAGAAGATGATTCAACAGTAGCTATAAAAGAGTTAAATGTAGCACATATCATTTAGTTTCTATGATAAAAATTTGAGCTTCTATCTCCATATAGAACATTAGATATGGCAGTTTTGGTGAAAGTGAAGATAAAAATCAGATTTTGGAAATTAAAGAATAATACTATTATATAAGCACTCAAAATTTAATAGTATAAAATATAAATTAAAACCCACTAACTTATGGATTCTATTTATATAAATATGTAAAATTTGGAATAAGTGTATAAATTATAAAAATGGTAGTGGAATAACACTTATAAGTTATAAAACTATAAACACGATTTTTACGACTTTTTCGGCTAATACCGTAAAATTAACGTTTTTGTTAAATAAAACTTAGATGGATGGACCCATCTAATGTAAACTTTATAAAACTTATATACTGATATATAAACATGTATAACAAGTAAAAACCGATAAAACCCGAACTATAAGACATACGGACATTAACGGACTAAATTAACTTTATTGGACTAATAATACAACAAAAATGGACTAAAACACTTATAAACTTATTATTGGACTTAACCCATTTAGGCCCAACTTGTAAAGTGTAGATACTGATAATATAAGTATAACATGGATTGATACAAGTTAAAGAACTTATAATAAGTTTATTGGACTTAAAACGCGTAAATAGGTAAAACTAGTGAACTAGTAAAAAGATACCAATACGTAAACACTAAAACGAGTTAATGAGAATATGTAAAACCACTTGATCATCATATATATATAATCATCATATGTATACATAATTGTTATTTTTATAAAGTCATTGGACATGAGTCTAAGACGAGTATTATTTGTCTAGGTTTCCGTGATTGAAGCACGTACCGTACGTCCGAATTGCCGATAACCCGCCTTCCCACATCAACGTGAGTTCATAGCCTCGCACTCTTTTAAATGTTTTTATAAATGTTTTATAAACCCGCGAGGGAGATAACATGTTAGTTTTCATAAAATAGGACACCATTTGTCCCGATTGTTTGTTTATTGATTTGGACCCGAATGATTGTATGACCCGAATGTATGACCCGATAAATGATTAAAGGACCCGATAGATGAAATCAAATGGATTATTAAAGTTAGGTTATGTCACTAAAAGTCCCATTAGCATGAATTGTGAACTACCGGGAGTTGGTATACGCTTATGCATATAATAGTACTATTTGGGGACGATCACCCCAGTTCGCGCCTTGACGGTTGATCCCCGTCGTGTCACATTGATTGGTAAGCGAATTTATGTATGAGAAGAATTCCATAGCGTGACCTTTGTGACGACACGCTACTTTAGATGGGCAAATTGAGTATCGGGTTAGCTACCCGTTGTTGGTTTAGTAAGGTAACAATGTCATGCGGCTTATAATAATCCAAAACTAACGAAATACTACTAGACGCACCGAATTACGATGTATTGCCTGACTAGCAATACAGGGTCATACTATTGATATTATGTTCGTGTTTTGGTTTTCATAACCATATTCATATAACGGTTTTTATTTAATCTATACAACGTTGCAAAACGTATTGTATGATGTTTTTAACGACAATGGTTCGTATAATGATTTTTAAGGCAAATGCCTATATTATGATTTTGATGAAGATTTGTATAAAATGACTTTGGCTATTTTATGGCCTATTAAAATGATTTGTACAAAATGATTTTCAGTAATAATTTTATACTGATATTATATTGATGGAATTTATTAAACTCTATGAATTCACTCAGCGTTATCGCTGACCTTTTCTTTTAACATGTTTTATCTCAGGTACTTGAAGGTAATTCTCGGGAAGACAATAAGAATTCATGGCCCGCACCTAAATACTTATTTCCATTCAAATGCTTTGTAAAACCTGTATTAAATATAATGACTTGGGACCGATGTAACTTTGATATTTATGAATGGAAATGCTTTATTAATAAACGACGCGATTTTTTTATGCGTTGTCTATGATGTGAGTAATGTGCTATCCCGTAACACCAACGAGTCTTCCGCTGTACTGAGTTGTATAAATTTGGGGGTGTTACAGTTCATCCTTACTCATGTCAATTTTGTTCTGTGAACCGACCCATGGTCGTCCACACCAACGATTTTTCATATTTCATTTCATTATAGTCATATTCTTTCATGTCCCCTCATTAGTTGTTATGTTCTTTATGTCAATTATGTTTTCATACTATCATGGTTAACTCGTTTTCATGTTGATTATGTTTTATGCTCCTTTATGTTAATTTTGTTCCATGTTTCTTCGTGTTGATTTTGCTTTCATGCTAGACATTGATGGATTGTATTTAATCATGCTTTCATGATAATCATGGTTGGTTTTCATTAATCATGTTTTCATGTTGGCCATTAGTCTATTCCGTTTAATCATGCTTTTGTGCTTCTTACGCAACTTGAACTATGTCTACGCTAAATTCGCTGGACTATTATGTTGTACTGTTCAGTTTGGTTTTAACCATTTGGTCTTTTACCTTCCTTTGATCATATCAGATGGTTGACACTCGTATCATTCATCTCATGTAAACTCCACGTGTACTAAATGTATCGTATTCCACGTGTACCCCATGTACTGTATCCCCTGTGTATTACACGTACCGTAATCCATGTGTATTTCACTTACAATACTCCATGAGTATTCGCTAGGCGATTCTCAATCACCCCAGGCGGATTCCACTTGCCGATATTCTACAGATGCTGATGTTGCTCATATTTGAAGACTCTACAAGACAGTCAGGTTGCTTATAATTTGGGAACTCTACGAGATGTTGTTGCTTAAGTGGTTGTTGCTCACATACCTGAAGATATCTATAGGACAAAGAAGAAGGTGATATACCGGAGCATCCAGACTAGAATTATACTTAATCCACCAGACGTACCATTTTGTTCCATATCTTTACCTTTTCATATTATATGTCACGTGTCATTCCGTTGTCTTTTCCAGCATATGAGTGGGAACCGGTACCAGCCGAACACTCAGCAGAAAAGTTACATGAATCACAGTCATGATAATGACCGTCATGGAACTAACAAACATGGAGGTAGTGACAACTACCGTGACAGCAAATATTCTGGCAATAACGACAGAAACTCCGGTATCGGACGTGATCAGAAATACAAAAGGTCAGCAGTCCAACCGATCCGCTAATTCTGGCATGATAACCTAAGATTTTCAATTTTATTTGTTTCACACATCGAGCTCGAGTCAAGACACATGACTCACGTCCATTTTCTGAAACATCCCTAAGAAATTCAGGGTACCCTCCAAGGGGTATATCCATTTTGTTGTGCCATGTATTAATCCGGCCACAATAATTTCAGTACCTTCACCGACGTATTATTCACGTTTAGACACGTAGGGATTCGTTCTGCGTGAGACAGGCAAAACAAAATTAGGGAGATCTGTCACGTTTGCTTCATGAAACTTTCATTTCTTGATGTCATATTTCATATATCCATGACCATAAAAGACGTCATTCGTATCAACCATGTATACGAAGGTTTTTCCTTCAGCCTAATGATAAGATCCAATCTGCTAACGTGCTTCCTTCGGGCAGATGCGAGTTAAATATGATTCTGATTATGGCATATGAACAGCACACCATGCTACGACTGGTCACCATTCACATCAGATTCTGTACAGCGATGTTCAGGCCCCTGAATGCATCCAGCATGGCTTTCCATCAGGAATATCTGTACAAATTATTTATGCTTTACAAGCACGTGGTTGTTATTCCACGGCTGCAAAGATATTCCAGCTATCAGCTATGACACAACTTCTGAGGTTCGTTTATTCATAATCAGCCGATTATTTCAAAATTTCCCAGATGTATTTTCAGAAAACCTCCGCGTATAGTTTATCCACAAGGTGGAACTTAACCCCGAGCATGTTGAAGGATCAGCTGCACGAGATGTTTAAGGAGCTCATTCTCCATGTGTATCACCATGGAGTGCATCGGTTCTGTTCATTAAGGAGAAGGACGGTAACATGAGATTATGTGTCGATTACTGTCGATTTAAACAAATCACCATTCATAATCGTTATCCTCCTCCACGTATTGACGACGAGCCCGATCGACTATATGGTGCTAAGCACTTTCCATGATCGACTTATGATCATATTGCCAATAGTGGCGAGTAAAAGGGCCTGACATTTCCATGACTTCTTTTCGCACACGATTTGGTCATGCTAAATTCATGATTTTGCTTTAATCTTACGAATACTCTAGCAGCATTTATGGACTTTATGGATGGAGTTTCCCCATGAACGCATAAACAAATTCATTATTGTTCTCATCGATGTCGACCTAACCTTCTCTAAATCTAGAGAAGAGTACGAAGAACATACTTGCACTATGTTGCAAATTCTATGACAGAATAAATTTCACACTGAAAATTTTCCAGTATGAATTCTGGTTGATTATAGTGACACGCTGAATCACCTTGTTTCTCGCGACTAGTTTTACCATGATTCAGCTTACGCGTAAAAGAGAGAACCTTACATTATATTAGGTGTTCCAGAGAATCCTACGCTAAGAGAAGTATAATTTCAGAGACTCGTAGTTTTCCAAACTTCTATGTATCCAGTTATTATGAAACAAGATACAATTACGTTCATATCTAAGTACCTGACATACCAGCAGGCTAAGATATAACACCAACATACTAGAAGCTATTCCACCATTAGAAATTTGAACAGAGAAGGGACAAGATCTCCATGGATTTTGTCACCGGACTACCGCATGCTCAGAGGAAGCATGATGCTATCTGAGTTGTTTTCAACAGGGTGACCAAGTCTGCATATCCATTCCATCTACAAAGATTTCCTAGTTAACAGATTTTTAGATATTTTCCAGCCAAAGATCATACGATCACTTGTCACTCTTTCAGCTATCAGATCAGATAAAGGTTCATGTTCGTGTTCATTATTTACGTTCACGTCCTTGTTCAAATTTACGATTTACTTTCGCACTCACGTTCATGACACTGTTCACGTTCATGATCGTATACGGCTTACGATTGTACGTTTCACATTTTTTTCGTTCGGGAAAGTTTTTTAGAAAGCTTGTGAGACTAGACTCAAGTTTAATAAACTTTCCATCCTCAGACAGACGCTTCACGTCACATTCCATGTCTCACCTCATATCGTTTGGCGTTACCTCGTCGGTTATCTAACGTTCACGATATGTTTCACATATCATGTTCACCTACATCTCTCATATCACGTTCATGATATGTTTCACGCATTTCCGTGCACTACGTGCTCTCATATTACACTCACCATATTTCCACGTATCACGTTTGCAATTGTTCACGTACTACGTTTCAATATGTCTCGCGCATCATTGCTTAGATGTTATTAATATCAGTTATTCCAGGATATTTTGCATCATAATGTTTCATGTACCATGGTACGTTATTTCTTACTGTTATTCCTATATCAATCCATAACACAAGATTCTAGAGTGAGAAAGGGAAGAAAAGTAGAGAGAGAAACAAGAGAGATGGTGGAAGGTTTTTTACTATTAGAGAGAGAAAGTAAATGTAACCATGCCCTCTTCTACACATGGAAGAGGGTATATATACCCACGAACCAATGGGCTTTCCATGGGCCGTGGGTTTGTTTCCATGGGTCGGGCTTGGCTTATACTTGGGCTTACGCCCCTAACTTAGACAATATTAGCTTAAAGACCAAGCCCGGTTAACCCGACTAACCTATTACAATACAAGACCTTTAATGACTAAGATGACCTATTACATTCTTGTTCGACTATATAAAATATAGGGCTAACAATCTCCCCCAATGTATCGGTCATCTTAAAAAGCTTAACTCGGTAGCGTTTTACCTCCGGCCAGTGAAGACTGTTTAGACGGTATTAGATACCGTACCTGTGATCGGGTAGATTCGATTAAGGATCTCCTTGACAGGGTTTCTTGGTGGTAGTAGCCAGTTCTCTTTACTCGACCGTCTCAAAGCAGACTGTGAACGTAAAGAGTGAATCGTAAGGATAAATTATCAGTCTGATTAGAGTCGTCAATTCAGATTTCCTGGAACAAGTTTGATTCAATAAGAATCGCACCATTGTTGCTTTCCAGTTTGTCACAAGCTTGATTCATAGAGAATCTTGCGAGTCACCTACCGCAGTGCTGTTTGATGTTGACACTGGAAGGATTTCCATTCGTCACTGTGAGCACTAAGGAGTGTCACTCTGAATGTTCTGGCAAGATCACACTGATTTTGCGAAGAAACCTGTAATCAAGTTTGAATCAATTAAGAATCCAAACTTAGTTGCATTCCACTTCTCACAAGTTTGATTCGTGTTTAATCGCACAAGTTACCTACCATGAGCTTGTTTGATGCTGGCTCAAGCAGGATTTCCATCTTCATTGTGAATCGTATCACTCAGATGTTCTGGCAATATCACAAGGATAATGCGTAGGACTTGATTGTGTCCTAATGAGATGATAGATAGATCTCATTTGGCTCTAGACTCAATAAGTGCATTTTGGTAATCGGAGGCTGGAGCAGACTGCCACCTTTTCAATATTAACTAACTCTGAGTGAGAAAGTCAATAGATACGTGTTGATCTCCGTGACAATGAGACAAGTTTCTTTTGAGAGAAACTCGAATGGATGGGGAAGGGTTGTGCATCGCATCACTGGGTCCATGACACTTATTTTCGATAGATGTGTTAACCTAGTTTCTGCCTAAGTTACATGGAATATTCAACTCCTTCAATGCTTACCAATACGTCATCACTGGCACCTTGTTGTGATTGTTCCAGTGCCAACTTACGTAATTGTTCCGCATTCAGCTTCATTCAACTCCATCTTTCCTAAGGACAACTATTTCTAGCTATGGAATGTCCTTGGGAAGATCCCTCCGGTTCTGGTTGGATCATAGGACTTAGTTTCCTATCCTAAACCACCTTTTGACTCCATCGTTCCGTCGTGGATAGTAGGTTGTTTTGGGTAAAGATCGTAACCATAAAACAATTGAAAACCATTCAAAGTGCTTGATAAAAATCAAAACTTTTAACACTTGAAAGTTTTACATTTCCGAAAAGCTCCCCCTACATATATGCATCGATATACGAAATAGTTTAGCATGTGAAGGAAAGAGTTGTACTTGAGTCTTTAAGATCACATGTTGCGATATATTACATTTTAATCAGATTTTCTCCCCCTATCTCTAATATAAAAACATAATATTAGAGATACCAATGGATTAAAATATGAAAAATTTTAAAATCAATTACGAGAGAAACATGTGTGCACGCATGAATCATGGAACATTAAGTCGGGTTGCTCCCCCTCAACAATATATGTATGTCTTGAGACAAAATTTGACAAAATTTTAGAAAAACGACACCACAAAATATGTTGAGGTACGGAGATGAGATGCCTTTTCTGATATTATATATTACATTTGACAATTTCATATCAATTTCGGAATGTGTTGGATACATAAAATATGACAAATTCAGAGATATACCCCAACAACATTAAAGGCTTGATTTTAAAACGCTTCCCTTAAAAAATTGATCAAAATAACATATGACAATTTTGAGATATAAAAACCACATATGAGGAAGGGAGTGTTGAACACACAATTTTGAAAGATCTAGAAAAACCTTTTGAGAATTTCTTGAAAAATTGTGTTCAACGGTTTTAAAATAATCAGGATAGAAGACTTCTCTTCTATTGCTTTGGGAAAGCGCACTGAAACGTACACTTCCCTTTCGGGTCTGTTTTTCATGAGCTCAAAACTTTGATTGTTTTGTGACTAGCTCATGACCGAGAAAAAAAAATTCCTGTTGTGAAGGATAAGTTATCATTCGTGATAAACTTTCCTTAAGTTGTAGTTCGAGGTCTAAGTTGACATTTACTTAGAAATCGTTTTTCATGAACTTTAAAACTTTGAATGTTTTTATAAGAAGCTCATGACCGAGAAATATGAATTTCTCGTTGAGAAGGATAAGTTATCTTCCGAGATAAACTTTCCTTAGTTGAGGTCCGAGTCCTAAGCTGTGATGCGCTTAGAAGTCATTATGAGAGAATATCAAGCAGCTTTATTTGCCAAAACCTCCAAGTCTTCTGGAGTCATATACTTCATACCAAGACGACCAACGAGATACTGAAACCTATTTTGTGATAGGGTTTTTGTAAAAAGTCTTCTATCTGGTACTTAGTTCTGACAAAGTATAATTCCAGGAGACGACGTTCCACTTGTTCCTTGATGAAGTGATATCTGACTACGATGTGCTTGGTACGGGAGTGTTAAACCGGATTGCAAGATATGGCTATGGCCGACTTTGAGTCACAATACATAGGTATTTTTTCAAAGTGGAAGCCATAATCCGTGAGTTGAGTTCTCATCCAGAGGACTTGAGCACAACACGCGGATAGAGCCACATATTCTGCTTTAGCTGATGAGAGCGAAATGCAATCCTGCTTCTTTGACGACCAGCTCACAAGCTTGTCTTCCCCTAGAAATTGTACGCTACCAGAAGTGCTTTTGCGACTATCAAGGCAACCTGCGTGATCAGAATCTGAAAAAAGCTGCTAGATGGAAACTGGTTTCCTTCGGATACCAAAGTCCCATGTGAATGGTATTCTTAAGGTACCGAAAGATCCGTTTAACCTCTTTGAGGTGCTTTTGAGTAGGTCTGGCTTGATATCGTGCACAATAGCATGTGGCATGATGAATATCAGGCCTGATGGCTGTAAGGTACATAAGTGACCCGATCATACTGCGATATCGCGTTTGATCTAAGGGATATTAGTACAAGTCAGCGTCTGGGGATTTGGTCGACAATGGTGTACCAACGCGAGCACATGAGGTCATACCATGCTTTTTAAGTATCTCTTGAGCATACTTAGCTTGGTTAATGAAGATACCACGTGGGGATTGATGAATATGGAGGCCTAAAAAGAATTTTAGCTCCCCCATCATTGACATTTCAAATCTGCTGTGCATTAATTTTTCAAAACGTTTTGAAAGTTTTGGGTTCGTAGAACCAAAAATAATGTCATCAACATAAACTTACACTAGCATTATGTCATCCCTATATTTATTAGTAAAGAGAGTAGGATCAATAGAACCTTTGGAAAATCCTTTGGAAACCAAGAAGTTTGATAGTTCTTCGTACCATGCCCTTGGAGCTTGTTTAAGTCCATATACAGCCTTCTTGAGACGGTAGACTTTGTCAGGACGATGATGATCGATGAATCCTTTCGGCTGATTCACATACACTTCTTCCTTCAAATGACCGTTGAGAAAAGCAGTTTTAACGTCCATCTGAAAAACCGTGAAGCCCTTATGTGCAGCATAAGAAAGGAATATCCTGACTGCTTCCAACCAAGAGACAGAAGCAAATGATTCATCGTATTCTATGCCTTCTTGTTGACGGTATCCCTTAAACACAAGACGAGATTTGTTTTTGATGATGGTTTGTTCTTCATCCAGTTTGTTTTTCCAGATCCATTTGAAATCTAAAACTGACATTCCATAGGGTCTGTCAACAAGTTCCCAAACATTTAGGCATTCGAACTGATGAATTTTGTATTGCATTGATTCAATCCACGCATGATCAGTCATGGCTTGTTTGATGTTTGTAGGTACAGTTGAACTCATGGTGAGTGCATACATACACACATCGCCATCGGTTTCGAGTTGTCTGCGTGTTCGAACCGGTTGAGAAGGATTTCCAATGGCTTGTTTGTTGGAAATACGTTTTTACGTATTTAGAAAGGATCGGTCACTCCAATTATATTGGGCTCGTGATCCAATATAGTCCATATAGCCCACATGTAGGGTGGGCTATATAAACCCCCTCCAAGCATGTTAGGAGGGGTCGCTCACTTGTCATTTCACATTTTATCAATCCAATATTCTACTTTCTCTCTCTACTCCTTCCTTCTCTCCTTTCTCTCTCTAGTTCATCTTCCACTTCTCCATCTCATTCAATAGATAATTCATAGATTACTTAATCCTAAGAAAATATGGACCTACAATTGGTATCAAGAGCTTTGGTTGATTCTTAGGATTAACGTATTTTTTATCTTTTGATTTGGTGGTAAAAATCTTTTCTTTTCTAATTTTTTATTTTTTTTTATCATCTTTTTATCTATCAATTTTTCTTTTATCATACTTCATCAATTTTTTCTAAATTTTGGGTAATCTGTTTTCTATCAATTTGATAATTGAAAATCACAAAGTATCATTATATATATATATATATATATATATATATATATATATATATATATATATATATATATATATATATATATATATATATATATATATATATATATATATATATATATATATATATATATATATATATATATTATCATTTTTCTATAATCTTTTTGTCTATCTTTTATCTATTGTTTTTATCAGATTTTATTAATTTTTCAATCATCATTTTTTATACTTTTTGTTCCGAATCTGATAAATCATCCTTTGTTTATAACTTTTTATAACATTTGTTCAATTTTTCTCTCTCTCCAATATCAAATATGTCAACAGTCTATCAACAGTCTCATCCGTATTTGTATTTTCGGAAAAGGGTTATTTTTTCCGAAGATTTTTCTGAAAACCCACTTTTTCCGAAGAAATTTCTGAAAACTCATTTTTTTCCGAAGAAATTTCTGAAAACCCACTTTTTCCGAAAAATTTTCTGAAACCCCATTTTTTCCGAAGAAATTTCTGAAAATTAACTTATTCCGAATTTTTTTTGAAGTTTTATCCGAAGATTTCTCTGAAAAATCACTTATTCCGAAGATTCACATTTTTTCTGAAAACCCAATTATTCTGAAGATTTATCCGAAGATTTCTCTGATAAATCACTTATTCCGAAGATTAACATTTTTTTTGAAAACCCAATTATTCCGAAGATTTATCCGAAGATTTCTCTGAAAAAATCAAGTTTTCCGAAAAAGCTTTGTTTTTCTGCAAATTCGTGTTTCTCTGAAAACTTCACATATTTCGACTCTCGACCAAAACACAGACTAACACACACGATTTACAACACCAGAAGACTCGAAACCTACACACTCCATCTCACATCACTCGACTCCAACACCAGAAGACTCGAAACCTACACACTCAACTCTACCATTCTCACCCACACCCTCGAATCTACACAGCCTCGAAACACTAACACAAACACACAAGCACATCTCTTCGACTCTCGAACCCAACACACACTGACACTAACACTCAAGATCCATACAAAGACTTGATTTTTCCACAAAACACGAAACTCTCGACACTAGACTTACACTCTCATCTAACAAAACATAAAAACAGAGGACCTACCCGAGACCTCAACTGAGAGATCTTGAAGACAAGCAATCAATTGTGTCTTGGTCAACGATGAAGAAAATTTGGTTCTTTTATTCTTCGAGTGTTCTGTCGAGATGAATAGTACGAAGTACATGGTTTTCGTGGGTTCGTTAATTGATTGTTGTGATTCTCGTTGAGACAAAAACATATGAAGACAAGGGTGAGTTTGATTAATTGTTTTTTTTTGTTTTTTCTTTGAGATTCATGGAGTTATAAGGATAGGTTTATAATTGTTTGAGATTCCTGGATGAGAGTTATAAAACGAGATTTTCGGTTGTTAGATTGGGAGAAAAAGCAGGTGGGTTAGATAGAAGACGGAGGAAACAAGAGTGTTTTCTTTATTGGGGAAGACGAGATTTAGTGATTGAGGAGAGAGAGAGACGGAAGTTAGAATAGGGTAAGTAAAAAAAGTAGGTTTGTATAAAAAAGAGGGGCGGATTTAACGAGAGACAGTGAGTGGGGACATGTTTATTAATTGTGTTTAGGCCACGTATTTGGCATCTTTAAGAATTTGAAGCCACGTTTTCCATCATTTCATTGTGGGAGAATTGGGCTACGTTTTACATCATTTATAAGTTACATTTCCATCATCATTTATAATCGTTTGGTGATTTACTCTCTCTATGTTTTGTATTCAAGTAAAACACATTTTGATAATTGGGCTGCGTTTTGACTACATTTGGGACTCAACTTTTATGGTTTGACAATTGGGCTATATAGTAATTTTGTTAAATTGGTTGTCGGGCCGTTTACTAGTTTAACCAAAGGTTGGTGTCATTAGTTTACGGGCTTTCTATTTGGAGTGAGCCGTGGTTGCATTGGATTCCGGTTTGTTTTATCCACATTTTTGAGCCGATAACAATTATTGAGCCGAGCGAAAGATATTTTACCATTCCAAGATCCAAGAATTTGTCATCGACCTTTCAATGGATTTTTTGAATTCGACATCGAACGAGTGAGAATTGCATCATTTCCAAGACAAAGTTAGAGAAAGTGGCATCACTTCATTTCAAATGCTTCAGTATCATCTAGTTACTCTTTCACGGATTCAAGGAGGGAGCAAATTTGTGACACTCTTTGGTCAAGATCGTCATATATTCATGGAATCGATGTTCATCATCTTGAACCAACTAGCAGAGCAACTCCACAATGAAGACTTTAATCACTCTACATCAGAAACAGCATATCAGGCTCTTGTGACACAACTCACGCCTTTCCTCCAAATCAATATCATCAAGTCTAACAATTCAGGGATATGCCGGTCATTTTTTCGAGACACACAAACCGGCTTCAACTTTTCCGTGGTACACTATTGAAACTTTTGTCATCGGTCTCATCTTCGATTTATGAAAAATCTTGACTTTAGCAAGCGTGTGACAATGGAGTGCGAGATTCTATGATACAAGAAGATAATGGTCATACGATTGACGAATTGGGGGCGGCTAAAGAGTGTAAAGGCATAGAATCAACAGTTAAGCATGATATCAACAACACGTCAGGGAATGATATAGACATCTCTTATGATGACACCATACCCGTTTATGACGAAGAGCCTACAAACATAGTACATTGTAATGTTGTATATGATGTGTATGCCGATGAAAATGCTAATGAACTGTCGCATATTGGGCATTTTGAACCTAATTATGACAAATATGGGATGGAGAAGAGTGATAGCAATACTACTTCTGATTCACCCGATGTTAGTCATAATGGGGGAGAGATTGCTCAGAATGCTATAGTATATCATGATAATTGTCTTATAACTGCTTCATTGACTACCTCTGATTCCAAGATTAAAAAGCTCAAAACGATTATAGCTCAGGAATCCAAAGAGCTTGAGGATGCCAAATTAGAATTTTCCAAGAAAACGGACAAATTTGAAAAGTATTTTGAAAAACTTGAAAAGTCAAACGTTGTTCTTGAACGAAATTTGGATCAAAAAGTTCTAGATTCTAAAGCTGAAAAAGATAATCTTTTGAAACAAATTAAGTTGCTAGAATCTAAAATGGCATCCCAAGATGAATTGCTCAAAGAGAATGAGACTTTAAAAGCTCAAGTCCAAGAAAAGGTGTTTGCTATAGCTGCGTTGAAAAACGAGTTAAGGAAAAATAGAGGACCTAGTGTGGACACTAAGCTTGAAAAACCATCAATCTTGGGGAAACCGCCTATAAATCAGTTCGTCAGACAACCGACTGTCAGACAACCTACTGCATTTAGATCCGAGCGACCACAATCCTCGAGACCGCCGTTTACCTCCCAAGTTGATTTGGTTTATCTTTCTAGACCATTCACTCCAGCAACTAGGCCCTATGTGACCAAAACAACTTTAGCAAGACCTAATCATATGATTGCCTCTAGTTTCTCTAAGAATAGTTCAAAGAACACGTCTAGAACTAGTTCAAATGATGTGCGCCATGATTTTGGTCAAAGGGAAGCTATTCAAAAGACACATGTAAGAGATAGCAATGTCCAACCTAGTCAGATGCCTTCTAGATTACCCAACACTACTAACCGTAGCATGACGTCTCCTAGGAGCATCGATCAATCATCTAGGAATTACTCGGACATTAAATATGCTACTTGTAAAACATGTAGAAAATGTGTCTTTACGGAAAATCATGACTCTTGTGTCAAGAAATTACTTAATGAGGTGAACTCTCGTGCTAGACTTAAATCCCGGTGGGTGGCTAAAATCAAACCCATTGGTAAAATGTGGTGCCCCACTGGTAGAAATTTTACTCTTGTAGGAAACGAGTGCCCTTTAACTAGGATTGTCTCCGATTCTACTAAGACTACTAGGGAGGAAATTACAAAGGATGATACATCACTTAAGCCTGATCTTAAGGTTTTCTATAAAAGGAAACGTTTGTCAACTAAGACAAGTGAATCATCCCCTCAGGCCACCTCTGTCACAAGAAAAGAAAACTGTGAATCCCCGCATGGTTCTAAAATTGATATCGCTAACCCATATCAAAGCATGCAAATTCCTAATGAGAATGCTGGTACCAAGGTTGATGTTCCAAAAGAACGAAGCGGTCCAATCATTGTATACCGTTCAACTAAGGACACTCTTAGAGTTTGGTTGCTGAAGAAGCAGATATCGGAGAAACAAGTGTTTCAGGGGATTCATGGTTAAGCTTACTATGGCTTATGGGCAAATCACAGTCTGTAACCCGTGCTTCAAAGAAAGGAAGGTTTATCGCCGATGATAAACTTATCCATAAAACGAGAAATTAATTTTTCTCGGGCACGAGCTATTATTAAAATTATTCAAAGATTTTAAGCTCGTGTAAAATGACTTACAGTTAAAATATCAGACTGTAACTCGAACTTCAATTTTAGGAAAGCTTATTTTAAAGATAGCTTATCCTTGTAACGAGAAATTAATTTTTCTCGGTCATGAGCTTGTATTAAAACATTCCAAGTTTTAAGCTCATAAAGAAAAGTGTATCTTTTAAATAAGAGAACTTTTCCTCATAACGAGAAATTAACCTTTCTCGGTCATGAGCTTTCCGTTTAAACATTCAAAGTTTTCAAGCTCATGAGCACGACTTCTAAGTAAATGTAAACTTAGAACTCGTTCTTCAATTCAAAGGAAAGTTTATCGCCGATGATAAACTTATCCTTACAATGAGAAATTAGTTTTTCTCGGGCATGAGCTAATATTAAAAACATTCGAAGTTTTTAAGCTCATGCAAAATGACTTACAGTTAAATGTCAGACTGTAACTCGAACATCAAATAAAGGAAAGATTATCTTTTATGATAACTTATCCTCATAACAAGAAACTAACCTTTCTCGGTCATGAGCTTGTATTAAAACATTCAAAGTTTTAAGCTCAGAAAGGAAAGTGTATCTTTTAAATAAGAGACCTTTTCCTCATAACGAGAAATTAACCTTTTTCGGTCATGAGCTTTCCGTTTAAACATTCAATGTTTTCAAGCTCATGAGCACGACTTCTAAGTAAATGTCAGCTTAGAACTCGATCTTCAAATAAAGGAAAGTTTATCGCCGATGGTAACTTATCCTTAACAACGGGAAGTTTACAACTTCTCGGACTTGAGCTCGTTTTGTAATATATTCAAGATCTTAAGCTCAAGTGATTGGTTTCAAAACTTTGAACACAATTTTTCGAGAATTTCTCAAAAGGTTTTTCTAAATCTTTCAAAATTGTGTGTTCAAAAATGTTTTGATAAAAAGAGCATGTCTTCTGGAATCGATAATATTTACGATACTAGAAATGTCATTCAATAATGACACGGGGTTGTAAATAAAGTTCGAACAGAAGTTTAAATGTTTTAAAACATGATCAAAATGGTTTGCTATTATTTCCGATAGTAACCGCTTTTCACATTGAAGTCAAGCATTTCACCGGAAAGCTTTGACTTCAGAATTCGAAGCATCTCCACCAACCGTAGCAATTTACAATTGATATCTACATACTCGACGATGCGACTACTCAACCGGTGACTACAGCTCTTTCAGTAGAACACGGGTCAACAATTGAGGGGGAGCAATTGTCTAGCATTCAGAATCCTTGATGCCGAGAGTGCCAAGTTCAAATATTGGTGTCAAGACAACAATATCAATCATACACATGGAGTCAAGATATAACTTCAGACGTGACGAGGTGACCAACATTCGTGAACAAGAACCATGTGCTTCTTTCATATGATGTTCTCCATCATTCAGGTCCAACCTCGTCAACTGCTAATCTTGTGAATACATTATCATATATAATCTTTGCATGTAATAAGTACCTTACACTTGTGTTTAAAAGGTACTTCCTTCATGTTTCAAGTAGACCCTCATTAATTTGAGGGGGAGCTTGTGTAATTCATGAAGATACTTGGCTTTGCATTTTTCTTTCCAAATTTTCTTAAAATGCTATTAAATCAATTGATATTCAAAACATCGATTGGGTTAATATTTTTAATATGGGGGAGAAAATGTGATTTAATATGGGAAATGATTAATCACAAATGGTTTAACTTAACGTGCTAGCTCATCCCGACATGTGCGAAATGTTTTCGGATATCGTGGCATATGTAAAGGGGGAGAAAAATGGATTTGCACTTCAAAATGGATTTCATGGTGACATACACTTACCCAAAACATCTCTATTCACGACGGTGAAGATTGTGGTGACATAAGGATGGTAGGATAGGTTAAAGTCGAATGATTTCTCTCGAACCGGAGGAATCTTCCCAAGGACATTCCATAGCTAGAAATAGTAGTCCGTAGGAAAGATGGAGAAAGATTGTGAACGTAGCTGAATGCCGACCAAGTACTTAAGTTAGCATTGGAACAATCACAACAAGGTGCTAGTGAAAGAAGCCTTCCTTACAACCTTAGGCAGAAACCGGGTTAATTTATATGCTATTGAGATCATTTTTAATGATTCTTGATATTGAAGATAGACATCATGGACCCAGTGATGCAAGGCACAACCCATCCCAGCTAACTCGGATATCTCTCAAAAGATATTTGTTTTAGTCACACGGAGACAACGCATTATCTATTGATTTATTCACTCCGAATAAATTGGTATTGAAATGCTGGAACTACTCTCCAGCCTCCGATCACTAAAATCCAAAGTGCACGATCGAGTCTAGAGCCATTTGAGATCATCACATATCTCATTTGGACACACTTTCATATTTCCTTGCTTCTTCACACACTGTGAAAAGTTAGAAAGATCTTAAGAGTCCTACGCAAAATCTTCAAGATCTTGCCTGAACATCCGAGTAATACGAAAGTATTTATAATGAAGATGGAAATCCTTCTTAAGCGAATATCAAAAAGCTCATGGTAGGTGACTTGTGTGATTCTTTATGAATCAAACTTGTGATAACTGGAAAGCAATAGTGGTTTAATTCTTAAATGAATTTAAACACGTTCCAGGCCTCTACGCAATATCTTAGTGATCTTGCCAGAACACTCAGAGTGATACCTTAGTGTTCACAGTGATGAGTGGAAATCCTTCTAGTGTTAACCTCAAACAGCACTTGGTAGGTGACTTGCAAGATTCTGTACGAATCAAGCTCGTGACAACTAGAAAGCAACGATGGTGCGGTTCTTAATTGAATTTTACTTGTTCCAGGAACATGAATTGACGGTTTCAAATCATGCGGATATTATTATTTAAATGATTCACTCTTTATGTTCGCAGTCAGCTTTGGACGGTCGAATAAAGAGAACGGGTTTACCCGCGAAATCTTGTCAAGGAGGTTCTTAATTGAAACTACCTGCCACAAGTACGATATTTAATATCGTCCAACGGTTTTCACCGACCGGAGGTAAAATGCTACCGAATTAGAATGAAATGTTCAAGGCCATTTCATCCGTGTATATGTTTTGTTGCTAACTGTCTTATGCAGCGTAACAAGAAGGTGGCATTGCGGTGTTCAATCCAGAAGAAGTCGTCAACACATGCTTATGCTTTCTGCACTTAATACTTCAACAAATTCAAGAAAGTCTAAAAGTCAAGTCTTCCGCTGTATCAAACTCTGAAGCTTTCAAGAATTTATAAAAGTATAAGTATGTGGAACATGAAGTCACGAAGAGGCAAATATCACAAGTGATGAATGCACAAGGTCAAGGCAAGAGAACATGCTCAAGACTAAAGTCAAAGATCTCATCAGCATATTCACAAGAACAAGATCGAAGACTCAAGCATAGTATTCTAGGTTTAAGATTTTGTAAAATGATGTGACCTCCATTTGGGGGAGATTGTTGGAAATACGTTTTTCCAAGGAAAGTCTCGGTCACATCATTATCAGCATAGATCACGAGCTATAGACTATTTAGGACATTGTAACTTGGAGTGACCTCCCTTAGGGGGAGATTGTTGGAAATACGTTTTTACGTATTTAGAAAGGATCGGTCACTCTAATGATATTGGGCTCGTGATCCAATATAGTCCATATAGCCCACATGTAGGGTGGGCTATATAAACCCCCTCCTAGCATGTTAGGAGGGGTCGCTCACTTGTTATTTCACATTTTATCAATCCAATATTCTACTTTCTCTCTCTACTCCTTCCTTCTCTCTTTCTCTATCTAGTTCATCTTCCACTTCTCTATCTCAATCAATAGATAATTCATAGATTACTTAATCCTAAGAAAATATGGACCTACAATGTTGGACGGATCAACATGTTGAGTAGAAGACTGTCCGACTTCGCGTACCGTTGTACCGAACGGGTTGATAAATTCTTCTTCGTCAGGTTGTGCATCGACTGCTTGATTGTTGTTTCCTCCTTCAGCATTGACGGTTGGTGAGGTTGGTTGTATGACAGTTTCTTGAGTTTGTTGAGTATCTAATGGAATTGTCTCTTGAGCAACGGTTGCTGAAGTAGATGCAGTTGTGTCTTGTTCACTTGGTTTGAGAGCATTAGCAGTATTGACAACGGAAGGCTTTGACACAACTTGATTCTTTCCATAGTAATATTCATCAAACATTGGATCATATAAATCAACCAAGTCATTCATTTGTACCGTATCCGTCGTCTGCTGTAGGAGTACTTTCTTGACGTTCTTGCACGGGACGTACACTGTTGTGTGTAGGTGCCATAGTTGGACATTTGGGAGCGGGACTTGAGTTGTTGTGATCAAGTACCATTTGTGGCAATTCGTCAAAGTTCACATGAATTGTTTCGTCAATAATCTTTGTTCTCTTGTTGTAAACTCGATATTCTTTCGACAATGTAGCATACCCCACAAAAATACATGCATTACCTTTTTCTTTCATCTTGTCAAGATTCTCACCGTCTTTATGTATGTAGCATAAAGATCCAAATACATGAAAGAATTTGATAGTCGGTTTCCTACCATTGATGATGTGGTAAGGTGTCTTTTCATGTCTAGGGATGACGAGAGAACGATTCTGAGTATAACAGACAGTTGCAATTGCTTCAGCCCAAAAGAATAGTGGTAATTTTGAAGCAAAAAGCATTGTTCGAGCTGCCTCAACCAAAGTACGGTTCCGTCTTTCGACAACACCGTTTTGTTCAGGAGTTCGAGCAATAGACGTTTGATGTTCGATGCCTTCTTCTTGAAAGTAAGATTGCAATGTCTTGTTCAAAAATTCAGTACCCCTATCCGTTCTTACGGTTAAGACTTGAGCTTGAAGATTGCGTTGTATCATCTTGAGAAAGTTTTTGAGAACCTCTGGTGTTTCATCTTTGGACCTTAAGAAGAAGGTCCATGTGTATCTAGAGTAATCAGCAACAATCACGAGAATATACTTTTTCCCGTTGATACTCTCTACACGCATGGGACCACATAAATCCATGTGTAGAAGTTCCAATCGTCCTTTTGAGCTTGGGGTAGTCTTTGTTTTGAAAGACTTACGTTTAGCTTTCCCCAACACACAAGAAGAACAAAGATGGTCTTTGACGAATTTTAACTTAGGAAGACTGGTCACAATTTCATTCTTCGAAAGCAAGTTGATGGTGTCAAAGTTGAGATGTGATAATCGTTGATGCCATAACCATGCTTGAGAGGATGAAGCTTTAGCCATTAGGCAAATTGGATTTGTTGAAGATGTGTCTTGAAGAGTTATTGTGTAGAGATCAGAGCCACAAGAACCTGTAAGAAGGTCATTCCCATCGTAGTCTCTAACATAGCAAGTAGATTTCCGAAAAGCCACTTCCAAATCCGCATCACAAAATTGACCAACCGAGAACAAATTATGATTCAGTCCCTCAACGTAATAAACCCGTTTGATAGTGAGATTTCCTTGAACCAAATCGCCATATCTAAGTATCGGTGCAAACTGATCATTTCCAAATTGCACCGTACCCAGAAACTTCTCCACGAAGTTAATGAGAAGCTTGAGATTGCCTGTCATGTGCTTTGTGCACCCGGAGTCCATTATGAATAGGATGAATTCGAAGAGCTGCAGAAGTATTAGAAGACAATGTAGCATTTGACAAATGGGAGCCCTTGATGGAAACGTGTTCCAAAATAGTAGTAGGCCTAGATTCTAAAGGCAAGCTAACATTCATAGACCCAATTAGTATAGGGGTTGTCTTATGTACCAATTTGTATTCGGGTGGTGTAAATCTTGAATACCTCCGTGTACATGTCCTAATCATGTTCTCATAAAGCTTCTTTAACTTGCTTTGTTTACGTAGAGTAGTGGATTCTAACGCACTTAGTTTCTTAAGTAATTGATCAGTGGATTGGTTCAAAGTTCTTGTGGGTTCTCTAGTACTAGTGGGCACAAGAATAGGCTTCCTAGTTCTAGTATTCACGCCATTGTGATTAAGAGCACAAGCATCATGATTGAAAGTACGAACACATTTTCCACATTCAACACAAACAAATTCAACATTTAAACTGTTAACATTCGAGGTCTTAGCATTTAAAATGTCATTACATGCAGTTACAAACATTTTATTCTTAGAAAACTTAAAATTCCTACGGTGGTCTTCTACTTCCAACTTCTTTCCTAGAATATTGTTAGGCATGACCTTATCTTGCATTCTAGTGCTCTTAAGCTGTGGTCCGCTAACGTTAATAGTGGGGATTCTCCTATAGAAGAAGACACACGTTGATTAGTTTTCTTAATATTCTGAGGTAACCGCGATGTTCCAGTTTGAGTGGGCTTAGTGTTCATCTTATACATTCCTGGTGCTATCACATTTGTGCTCTTATCATTTCCTATCTTAGGCAAAGTCTGTGGGGATTGTCCCAAAACAGAGGATTTAGGGCATTTAACCGCATTAGGTTGACAAACGACGGATGGTTTACCCAATACAGACTTTCCTTTCATTTTCTCAATGAGTTTTTGTAACTCATTGATGGCTATGTCCCTTTCTTGTAGCTGAGCTTTCAAATTATTTATTTCGAAACCTTTTTCATTTAACTGACGAAACGAAGAAGCTGCCATTTCTTGACACTTTTTATGATTCTGAGATTTATCACCTTTTTGTAAAGCAAGTTCAAGAGAAATGGAGTGTTTCTCAAGTTTGGAAAAACTTTTCGAAAGTTTGTTATATGACTGGATTTGTTTTGAAAGCTCTACTTCAAGATTGCGACATTTTTCGTCCGTTTCGGACACTAGACATGTTACATGACAATACTGATCAAGATCGGTATACACACCAAGTGTAGCATTCATATGGTCAACATAGAAATATTCCTTCGAAAGTCGATCAATTTCGTTAGAAAGTTGGTGTTCTTGTGTCTTTAATTTAGTTTGAAGAAAATCAACTTCATCTTCAAGAGATTTAACATAACTTAAATCAGTTAACATTTCCTCAGTGAGAGCGTTATAAAACATTTCCATATTTTTTGAAAGATCATCAATGGTTGGAACAATGCATTGTTGAATGACGACTTCTACTTGTGGGTTAGGTTTAATATTCCAAACGGTATCCCTAGAAACTTTTTCATAGTCGACGACACCTTTGTACAAATTTAAAAACCCTTGTTTTATAAACTCAAATTGCTGAACACTTTTGCTTTTCTCATCCCATTTACGTTTTTCATCCAAAATTCGCTTTTCTAAAAAAATTGATTATTTTTTGAAACTCCTTTTTAAAGAAACTTTCTTTTGTGGTTCATCACATGGTGGTGGAACACTATTATACATCTTTTGTTCTTTTGAAAGTTCTTTTTGAGGGACAAATTTAATATGATTGTTAGAATCAGAAAGGTTTATCAAATCACTTAAGTTCGATCGACTTTCTTCTTGATGACGAAGGATTTCGTCGCAGTCAGTGGAAAGCATAAGAGCAAGATTATCAACATAACAACCGATATCATAAAGACCAGGCTTTATAGATTGAACGTTCTTGAGATATTCAGGCTTAACAAAACTGGTTTTCATATTTCTATTGAGCATATTCATAGTTTGAATAGGCTGACCCGTTTTGTAAACAATGTTGTTTAATGTTTCGAATCTCTTTTCCAAATCAATAATTTTTTCAATATCCTTTTCTTCACGAGTTTTATAAAGCTTAGTTTGTTCTTTGTTAACCGACTCTAACTCAGTAATCTGGAGTTTATGTAGCAGCAGTTGTTCTTCAAGTTCCGATATCTTTTGTTTTGACATATGAATTTCGTTTGTTACTTCAGAACAATATTGTTCGTTGAGCACCTTACGTTCATATACCAAACCATTAGTTATTGCAACTCGTCGATCAACTTCTTTTACATAATCACACTCTTTAAGCCTGTCTATCTCCTCGGCTAAGGATGTGTTTGCTTGCTTCAGACGTTTATTAGCCTCTTTGTTTTCACTAATTTCACGTTTTAAAGAATCAATAATAGACGCAAGCAAATCACGGTCCTCTTCCAAGTCAGTATCCTGAGTAGCATTTCCGTCATCATTACACATATGCTGTGAATCCGTAGAGATATTGCTATCCTCCGTGTCCATTACATATGTGTTATTGATGCTTTCGGGTTGCTCAGGATGCCGTCGTTCATTAACAAACACATTATAGTTATCATTTGATGGTACCTTTTCAATTGGCGCAGATTCATAGATAGGTCCAGAATTGTCAGCAGTCTCTGGAATCACTTCTTGAATCTTTGCCATGTACACATAATGTGCCTCCAACTCTTGATCATCGGCTTCATCATCAGTGTCATCATGCCAGTCAACTTCATCTGCTGTGAGTGGAATTCCTGCTTCTTCTTTCTTACAAAACAACATCTTTTCCTTGTGATATCCCGAATCCTTAACCCGTTTTGGCTTCTTACATTCCCTAGCCATGTGTCCAAATCCCTTGCAGTTGAAGCATTGAATCCCAGTCTTCTACACAACCGGAGTGCCTACAGTATCTCTAGCCCCAACTTGATTCAGCATCCTCTGATTATCATACCTAGCATCACAATCATACCGAGGTGCATGATCAATTTCCTTATATCTAGCATTGGATGATGATATGAGGTTTTTGTTGGTAGGTTGGTAGATCTTCTTATAAGTTGTGGTGAGTAAAGACATGAGTTCTTCAATCTTCTTGTCCCTTGAAGTTTGTTCATCATCACTATCTCCATCTGACTCAGTGTCATACTTTAGAGGTGGAGTGGGGACAATTGCTTTTGCTTTGTTTCTAGCAGTAGCTAGAGGTTTGGTGGATGAGCTTGATGACCTTGAGGACTGTGTAGGTGGTTGTTGACGGGGAACAGGTTTTGTTGAAGTAGCAGCCACAAAAGTAATAGAGTTTGCAGATCGTTCTGCCTTTTCAGCCCTACGTTCATTCACTTCATTTTGATGTTGTTTCAATATATCATAAAGTTTGTGGTAAGATATAGTCTTGATATCCTCCCTTTGTTTGACCAAAGTCAAAAACCTTTGCCATTCTGGTTTCAGTTGATGTAGAAACTGAACATTGGCATGATGATTGGAGATGGTGCACTGATTTCTGACAAGCTCATCATCATTTTGTAGAATCTCGAGTAATATGAGTCAATGGATTCACCATCTTCGGATGTGAATTTTCCAAACTCCCAAAGTAGATTAGTCTCGAGATCTTGAACATTTATCGACTCGCCTTGCTTTAATCGATGAATTGCATTCCACATTTCCATAGCATTTGGACATGCATCAACCGTGGAATAGATATCGTTATCAATCCCAGTGAGTATGTAGTTAACAGCATCGGCTTCAGCTTGGAGGAGTTTCTTTTCCTCAGCAGGACATGTGTCGAAATCCTCCATAGCTCGTGTAGTTGATGAAGTACCATCCTCTGCTTGTGTGGTAATTGGTCTGAATTCAAAAAATGGAGGTGGATTCTCAAGGCAATGACGAAGAGCTGTTCGGTTCTCCTTAGTGTCGAGAAATATAAGGAAACGAGATCTCCACTGAACGTAGCAACCGGTAGTGAGCATAGGTGGATTACCATTGCCACCTTGTTCCAAACGAATTTGATTAGCCGTCGCATTGTTGTTGTTGTTGTTGTTAAACATGGTGATTACTTGTGAATGGATGAGGATCTTAGCGGATGTGTTGTGATTTGGTTGTGGTTGAAATTGAAATTCCGAAAATTAAAAAAAAAATTCTCAGTCCGACAAAACGGTAAGCCGAAAAATTTTGTATCGCCAAGTTTTAAATTTGAGTTAGAAATACCCAAAAACTAGTAGGGAAAAATTTGATTTTACTTGACCTAAAAATTTTAACTCTTTTTTTTAATCTTCGTGTAAAATATGTTCCGAGACTAGTCTAGATAGTGGCTAAGTCTAAAAATTACTCGAACAAAATATTCATCGGAATGTCCATTGGAATACATGTCGGAATGTCCATCTGAATACCTGTCAGAATGTCCATCGGAATACCTGTCGGAATGTACGTCGGAAAGTTCTATCGGAATACTTGTCGGAAAGTCCTATCGGAATACCTGTCGGAAAGTACTATCGGAATACCTATCGGAATGTCTGTCGGAAAGTTCTATCGGAATACCTCACTACAAGAAATCAGGTGAATACCCACAGACCGAATTTGTGGGTAAAAGCCATATTTTCGTGGGTAATTGGGTAATACCCACAAATTTCCCACGGTTGATTCCATATGGGTAAAACCTCCGAGGCTAATTATTTTCCCACGACATTTTCATACCGTGGGTAAGTTTACCCACATCATTTTGTGTGGGTGATTGTTTTGCATTCATGGGTAAATTGTTGTGGGTTTTTCTAACTCACCACAAAACACCCGTAAACATACTCATGGGTATAGTGTGGGTAAAATTTCCCACAAGACTAATCGTGTGTAAAAGGCACTCCCTGGAATAATACTAGAATAAATTTTACCACGTACATAGTCGTGTGTAAAAAATGTGGGTGACTTTGCCCTGAATTTCCCTTCATAATTCATGGGCAATATTACCCACACGTATGACCGTATGTAAATACTATGGGCAAACATGACATCTTTGCAATGAATATTCTGTAGGTAAATTCATAGCTAACTCACCCATTATTGTTATGTGAGTAAACTATGACTAAATATTTACAACATATTATGAATAAGTCTCTTAATATAAAAGATCCAATAATAGTCTCATATTTAAAATTCTAATGATGTCTTAAACATATGTAATAAACTGAAAACAACAAACCATGCCCATCATCATAAAGATGTGTCGAAAAAATTAACAAAGATAAATACCACTTGTCAACTCACGATCATGCGACTATCATGGTCATTTTTCTCTATTTCACCTGCTCCGGAGTTAGTAGTATTGGGACCTTGATGAGCATCTCCTCCATTAGTTCGATCATGCGGCTATTATGGTCATTTTCCTCTATTTCACGTGCTCGGGAGTTGGTAGTCTTAGGACCTTGATGAGCATCTCCTCCATCAGTGTTATCTTGAGATGATTGCACACAATCTCAAGAGTTTTGTTTAACTTGTTAGAACTTTCTCTCCATTTTTATACTTTTTGTCCCGCGCGTTGTTTACCTAGGTAATTCCATTTCTTTCATTTCTATCTATAATATAATAAACTCTTTTAGACCCAGCATCATACAAAGTTCCTTTTTGAAAGTCCCTAATCAATGCAAGAAACCCTAATCTTAACTTAATCAACACAAGGTATTACTTTTCAAACGTAATCTTATTATTGTATAATAAAGAATTACAAGTGTTATGGATAACACCGTTTGATGACAATGTGTTGTGCACACTTTGAACAACAATAAACCTTAACTTATGAATACAATCGTATCTGTTTGATTCACTAAGTTATACGCACTAATGTTCTTAATATCTCAAAGTGTTAAACATTAATGCATGGATACACATCCTATTTATAGTGTTACGAGTTTGACTTAAACAGTACTTGATGTCGACTACACAAGCTTTTACAAGTTCCCACATCAGTCACATGATGTCCTTCTATTCTTGGTAGTCTTCCATTATGATTTAAGGAACAGTTGTCAAAAACAGTTTCCTTATTCTTCATATTCTCGAACACACAAATGGCATGTCCAAAGTGTGCTGAGAGTTATCAGGGTATTGCCACCCCTGTTAACTCTCAACCCCTCAGAGTCCCTAATACATCTTGGCGGTTATCCATCACAGCCAAGGAGTATGTCTTCAGGTAATCTTCGACTTCCCTGACAATGTCTCTGACATGAACTCCTCTGAGGTTGCTCACAGAGACTTGGATCTCTGTGAGTCTTGCGAAACTTTCCTGCCTCCTAGGCACAGGCAAGGGACTATCTATCAGCCTAATTATGTTTAAATCAATGATCAGGGAATCTAACAAGTTTAGATTCCCAACAATCTCCCCCTATTTAAACATAAATAATGCTAGATCTAACTAAGTTAAGGTAAGTGAGTTTAACAGCTTCTTCTTACACATAACAGATCTAAACAAACATACCTCATGATTTTATTAAGACTTAAAGAAAATTACAAGTTCATTACATAAGTTAAATAAAAGATGAAGGTAAAAAGGGCTGACACTATCTTCAATAGTCATCATTTTTTATTCTTTCTTCAGCCTCGGCCACATCTAATCTGTTATCAATTTCATCCTGCAAAGTCTTTGCAAACTTCTTGGAATACTCTGAGTTGATCTTGAGACACTTCTTGTGACAGAGTAGCTGAATTGTTGAAGCCAGGCACAGCTCATCTTCCCTCTGAAAAGCATACTGGCAAGCCTTGTTCATAAATGCCATTCCTCTTTCAGGCACTGAGTATGTCTGACCATCAATAGGGCCAACAATACCATTTGGAAGGATCAAATCCCTGTGCATACCATCCACACGAACATCTTCAGTAACAAAAGTTTCATCAACAATTTGTGAAATTCTTCTTCTTTTGTTGCCTGTCTTTGGGGGTTCTTGTTCGAAAAGCTGTGGTGGGGGATCAATCTTGAGTTTGGCAGCGGTTTCCTTGATCCAGTTAAACTTTGCCTTAAGAGTTTTAAGCAGAAGGAAATTTGCCTGTCCAGACTTTTTGGCAGCTAAGGCTTCGAGTTCAAACCATTCTGATAACCCAAGTGTCTTTAACCTGAAGTTGTCAAACACATCCATATTCCTCTGTTGGTTTTCCCTCCATAAGATCATCTGTGGGGTGTTTGTGGATTTGTGAATGGTGTATTTAAACTTGGTTATCTTGCCAGCAGCATACCTGTTGTTCACGCAGGCATCATAGTCAGCTTTGACTTTCTTTAAGGCCTCAGCGCGTTTTAGTTCCATTTCCCTCAACCTTTGTTTTTGTTTTTCCCTTTCAGGTGGTGTCATCTTCCTCAGAGTAGCTTCATTTAATTCTTTGGCTGTCTTGAGCTCATTTAGTCTTTTGAATTCTTCAGCCTGTTGCTCTATTTCTTCAGGAGTTAAAGGACTCTCATCAGAAGGTGTAAAGGTTGAAAAGTGGGAAAGGTCTGTGGTGGATCCTCCTGTCTCTAGCATCGTATCTATCTTCTTGAGTTTGGTGTCAGTATCAACCAAAACTATTTCCTTACCTTTCTTCGAGACAGAGGACTCCACACTTATGTTTTTAAAATCATCAGCTCTTTTGAGAAACGCTGTCTGAGCCTGATTTGGAATAGATTTTGGAAGAGAGCTCACAGTGAATTTTAGTTTCTTGGCCGCTGGCTCATCCTCATCCTCAGGCTTGCTGATGTTAACTAAGATCATGGATTAAGATGAGTCAGCTCCATCTTGTGTTTGTTGCTCCCCCTGAGTATCATCCTCATCATCAGGTACTATAACTGGTGTGATGACTTGTAGAGGAACAGGTGTAGTTGAGGGATTGGCTGATGATGAGCCTTGTTCAGCAGATGCAAGGCTGAGTATATTATTCTTCCCCCCCTCACGTTCATCCTTACTTCCCTGATGCTTGGATGAACGTGCCTGAAATCGTCTTGCAATCTGCTCCACAGAGGCAGCCATGGCACGTTGTCGTTTTCTTGAAGCCCTGGCAATATTCAGCAAGAGGTTGGCATTGGCATTAGTATTTGCCTGAACACGCCTGACAATAAAGCCAGCATGGTTGTATTGCCTGTTGCGAACCGCATTGAAGTGCCTGTTCATGTTGTTTTCTTGTTCATGGAACATAGCAGGGACAACTGAGTCAATGGCATCCTTGATTCGTGTCGAGAGATGACTTAGTCCCTGGGCCACACCTTTTCTTGTACCCTCTTGAATTGGCTCAGTGACAGCCTCAGTCACAGCCTTCTTTATAATGCCTGGAAATGTGACAGTAAAATTGTGCATCTCTGACTTGATCACGTCCAGCTTCCTTGATAAGCGCTCAATATCAAATTGATGATGTACGGGCTGAAGATTCTTGATATTGAGGCTTTGCTGAGCAAGATCATCCCCCCTTGGAATTAAGTCGAAGTTGGTCTGGGTAGGATGATCAAACATGAGGAATTCGACTGTTGGATCATATGTTGGTGTTTGAAAGACTGTTGTTGCAGATGTAGCAGAGTTTGGAGTGTCAACAGCTTCCTTGAGAGGAGAAGTCTTGTCATCTTCTTTAGGAGGAGAGGCTGACAGCTGGTCATCCTCATCTTCTTCATCCTCTTCATCAAACATTCCCTCAGGGAATTCATCTTCAGGCATGGGCTAAAATTCAGAGACATAATCTTCTACTGAGAGCATTTCTTCATCAACATTTAACACAAGCTCTTCAGTATTGAGTTTATCCTGAGTCATTGTTTCAGCCTCCTTTTCGTGTACCTGAGATTCTTTGACTGGCTGTACAATTTCAGCCTGCAAGTTTGTTGTAATTAGTAACAGGGAAAAAATATAAGGTGAATGGTCGCCATTTCGCTGTCCCAGAGAGGCTGAGGGTGATTACTCAGCCACTCCAAAGGATAAATCCTTGGGATTCTTTTAAGTGTGAATGAATTGTAGTTAATGGTCGCCATTCGCTGCCCCTAGGAAAGCTGAGTGTGATTATTTAGCCCCCCCAAAAAGGTAAAAAACCTTTGGGACTCTTTTGATTGTGAAACATATGTTGTTTAATGATCGCCAGTCGTTGCCCCTAGGAAAGCTGAGTGTGATTATTCAGCCCCCCCAAAAGGTAAAACCTTTGGGACTCTTTTAAGAGTGAAACATATGTTGTTGTAGGTCGCCTGTTACGCTGCCCCTAGGAAAGCTGAGGGTGATGATTCAGCTCCCCCTGAAAGGATGAATCCTTTGGGACTCTTTTAATGAGGGAACCAAGAGGCTGTGTGAAGTACAGCTGATCAAGGTTGAGACATTAATACATTCAGGTTATTGTCAGCCTGAATACTGTCTAGAGGGTTCAGGGTCATCGGGGTGCTTTATAAACACAAATGAATCATTCCCTGGTGCAAAGACAGAGTGTACAGAAGTCTTAAAGTATTCTAAGTGTAATGACAGACTTCTATGGGTCGAGGATTACCCTAACTTCACCACTCTCTCCTATAGACAAATGAGAGTGGTTGCTTGTGAACCTCTAAAAATGTACACTGATTACCTGTGAGATATCAGCTTGGTTTGGCTGGTTTCCTGTTGTCTCTGCTGACCTAGAGACACTAGACGCCTGTTGTTTGTCAGCCAAAGATTCTGAATCCACAAGAGTATCTGGACCAGAGGCGATGTCAATCTTCTTTTCCTTGGCCTTACTAACAGCTTTGGAGTGGGAAGAAGAGGGGATTTTCTTCTTCTTTGGCTGTTGGCCAGATGAAGCCTTGGACTTAGTAGTGTGCTGCCCAGAGGTCAAAGACATAGACTTGCCAGCGACACTAGAAGTATTCACCTTCTCAGAGGAAGGGAGCAAGGGCTTCTCAGCGTTAGGTACCTGGTTGGCCACGTTCAGCATGTGGGCGGTGACAGGGGTATCCTCAGCTCCTATCTCCTTGTAGATGGCGCCTGTGATGCGATAGGGCTTAAGAGCTGTCAAGGCCTTGTTGTGATAATTCTCTCCCAGCAAGCTCTCAAAGATCAGGGACAGGTAGCGCACATAACAGATGTTCTTTTCCCTGACCTGATTCCTTCCCTTCAGTTGTTCTACCAGGTTTGAGAAAAGGATGCTTCCAAAGTCGACATCAGCTCCCCAGATTAATCCATACGCAATAGCCTGATGATTGGACGACATCTGATCCTGTGATCCCTGCATTCCACCCAGGGACTTCACAATGTGGGTGAAGAGGACACGCCATATAGGAGTGAAATACTTAATCTTCAGAGGGGCTTTGCCGAGGACTTCAGCTGGTGTAAGGGCAGGATTAACATCATGGCAAGGGTTTAGTGTGGCTAGGGCTTCCTTGACAGCCTTTTTTTCAACAGTCTTCAAGCATTCATCTCCATGTTTTAGTCCGGCCACACTAGAAACGTCTTTAAGGGAAAAAGCAAAAGGATGTTCATTGCATGAGAGGCTAAAAGTAATGGTGTCTTCTACTACTTCAGCAGAATACCAGAATTCCCTAAGGTATTCTTGGTAAAATGTTGATAGAGATTTGGTGAAGGCTTCATTTAGGTCACAATTCTGCATGAAATTTACCAGATCTGAATAGGTGCTGTTTGGTGCCTTAATCCATCCAATGGCGTTTTTGGAGGCGATGATGCTCTCGTTGATCTCGAAGTTCACATTGGAGGCTTTTGGTACGGGAAACGCCATTGATTTAAGGTTGAAGGAGAATGAAAATGGCGGATGGTTGAGAGAGATAAGAGTTTAGAGAGAGAAGTTGATTTTAGAATGGTGGTGGGTGAGAAGAGAAAGAAGACAATATATATTCAAACTTAAGTGAACAGTTATTCAACCGTATTAAATGCAAGGGCGAAAATGACTGCTCAAGTGGGTCCCCTTGACCTTTCAAAAAGTTTGTCTCCTCGTTATCCGAAAAAATAAATGATTAAATATGTGAGAATGTTTTTTGCATTTACTTGGAAAGTAACTACCTAGTTTCATGTGAAAAACATTTAATATGGAATCAATCATTTAATGAACACATTTAATATCAAGCCACAGGCTTTGAGATATTGAGCATCCCTAGCTCAGCAACTAGCCTGTTGAACGAAGGTTCAGCCAAAGGCTTTGTAATGATATCAGCTAGTTGCAGCTCTGTGGGAACAAAATGCAGCTCAATATCTCCCTTCATTATATGATCCCTGATAAAATGATACCTGATATCAATGTGTTTGGTACGAGAGTGAAGAACAGGGTTGTTGGATATGGCAATGGCGCTGGTGTTGTCACAAAAGATTGGCACTTTGTCATACAAGATTTCATAGTCAGCCAATTGGCTTTTCATCCAGAGCACCTGAGCACAACAGCTAGCTGCAGCGACATATTCTGCTTCAGCTGAAGACATTGCCACAGAGTTTTGCTTCTTAGCACTCCATCCAACCAATTTTCCTCCTAGGATCTGACAGCTGCCTGAAGTACTTTTCCTGTCAATACAGCATCCAGCATAATCTGAATCTGAATAGGCCTTGAGATCAAAGCCTGACTCCTTTGGATACCATAGACCTAGGGATGGTGTTCCTTTGAGATACCTGAAAATTCTCTTAACAGCCACTAGATGGGATTCTTTTGGGTTAGCTTGGTACCTTGCACAGAGACATGTGGAGAATTGGATATCTGGACGACTGGCTGTTAGATACATCAGCGACCCAATCATGCCTCTATATAAAGTCTCATTGACAGAGACCCCTGACTCATCAGGGCCCAAGTTGTTGGGTGGAAGCATGGGGCATTTCACTGATGCACAATCAGCTAAGTCATATTTTTTAAGTAAATCCTTAACATACTTTTCTTGACAAATAGAAATTCCCTTAGGACATTGTTTAATTTGAAAGCCCAAAAAGTAAGTTAATTCACCCATCATACTCATCTCATATTTCTTGGTCATTAATTTAGCAAAACGTTTACTAAGATTGACATTTGTTGACCCAAAGATGATATCATCCACATAAATATGCACAATGATGAAATCACTCTTGTCCTTGAAGGTAAAGAGTGTTTTATCAATAGAACCCCTGATAAATTTATTTTCAGATAAGAAATTTGAAAGAGTTTCATACCATGCTCTTGGAGCTTGTTTCAGACCATACATTGCCTTGTGAAGTCTGTACACATGGTTGGGAAACTCGCTGTTCTCAAATCCTTCAGGTTGTGCAACATAGACTTCCTCAGCCAAATCACCATTGAGGAAGGCACTCTTTACATCCATCTGATAGACAGTGATGTTCATATAGGCAGCATAAGCAAGAAAGATTCTGATGGCCTCAAGTCTAGCAATAGGTGCAAAAGTTTCATCATAATCAATTCCTTCAGTCTGAGAGAATCCCTGTGCTACCAGTCTTGCCTTGTTCCTGATGATGTTCCCAATTTCATCCATCTTATTTCTATAGATCCATCTAGTGCCTGTGATATTCTTTCCAGGTGGAGCTGGCACTAGTGTCCATACTTTGTTCCTTTTGAACTGATTGATTTCTTCTTGCATAGCAGCTACCCATCCTTCTTCTACCAGAGCCTCAGCAACTCTTTTAGGTTCAATTTGAGAAATAAATTCAGCAAATAGACATTCATTAGTTGAGGCTGATTCTGAGTCTTGGATTCGCTGTCTGGTTGTGACCCCTGAATTTGGTTCCCCAATAATGTTGACAAGAAGAATGTGTTGATCTCTTGACCACTTATTTTGAGGAGCTGGGGATTCAAGAACAGGGGTACTTGAGGGCACAGCTGGTACAATTTGAGTCTCATCCTGCTGACTAGGAGGGCTTTCTTTAAAGACTACTTCAGTGTCAGAGTCTTCTTCAGCCATATCAAGGGAAGCTATTTCATTATCAGCAGGAGAATCTTCAGAGATTTGAAGAATTGGTGAGTCATCAATATCATGAGAAGGACCATCAGAGATTTGAGGTTCTTCTTTATCAAGTTCCTGAGAGTTAGGAACTTCTATGTTGTGAGTAGACAGAGGGTCAAAAGCAGGAACATAAGGAGTGAGAGTGTTGGAGTGATGATGACTGGTAGGTCTGGGTTCGGCGAACTCATCACTTGGGAAAGAAATATTTTCATTAAAATCTACTTCATCACCCTCTGTTCCTGTCCTCTGTATGACTTCATCATCTTCATTAAATCTGACATGGAAAGTTTCTTCTACTTCTTGTCTTCTGATGTTGAATACTCTGAAGGCTTTAGCTGTTGGAGAGTATCCCAAAAAGAAACCATCATCAGCTTTTTCATCAAACTTTCCAAGTTTATCCCTGTAGTTATAAATAAACACAGGGCATCCAAACACATGAAAATAGCTGACGTCTGGAGATCTTTTTCTGAAAACTTCATAGGAAGTTTTGCCATGTCTTTTGACAATGATTGATCTGTTTTAAGTGTAGCAGGCAGTGTGTACAGCTTCTCCCCAAAATTGCTTTGGTAAGGCTGCACCATTTAACATAGTTCTTGCTGCTTCAATCAGAGTCCTGTTTCTTCTTTCAGCCACACCATTTTGTTCAGGAGTGCCAGCTGAAGAGAAGTTCTGAGAAATCCCTTTTTCATCACAAAAAGATTCAAGTTGATGATTCTTGAATTCTGTACCATTATCACTTCTTAGAGCTTTGACTCTAACATCATTCATGTTTTCTACCTGTCTGATGAAGGACATGATGGTTTCAGTTGCATCACTTTTCCTTCTGAGGAAGAACACCCATGTATATCTTGAAAATTCATCAACAATGACCAAGGTGTATTTGTTGTGATTAATGGTTTGAGGTTTGATAGGCCCAAACAAGTCCATGTGAAGGAGATGTAAGCATTTGTCAATAGAGAATGATTGCCTAGTCTTGAATGAAGACCTGTGATGTTTTCCTTTGACACAGGCAGAACAAGTTTTGTCTTTGGAAAACATTACTGAAGGTAGACCAGCAACCAAGTTTTGAGTGGCTATCTTATTGATGTTCTTGAAGTTGAGATGAGACAGTCTTTTGTGCCACAGCCAGTTGACACTTTCAGAGGCTTTGGCAAGAAAACAATTTGAACTGTCTTCAGAGCACACAACCATGTTGATGACATAAACATCTCTCCTTCTAGGTGCAACCAGCACAACATCATTGTTTTTGTTGAATATGGTTCCCTGAGTCTTAGTAAACAAAACCTTACAGTCAGCATCACATAATTGGCTGATGCTAATAAGATTGTGTTTAAGACCATTCACATATGCAACCCTGGTAAATGTGATCCCATTGCAATTCACTGAGCCATATCCTTCTGTGTCACCTGAAGAGTTATCTCCAAACACCACTTTGGGACCTGGCTCCTTTGAGTATCTGTGCAGGTATTGTTGAATCCCTGTCATGTGTCTAGAACAGCCACTATCTAGATACCATACCGATTCCTTGAGATATTTCTGCACAGATACATAGAAACAGATTAGTTCCTATGGTGAACCCACTTTCCAGTGGGTTCCCTGAATTGCTTGTTAGCAACTCTTGTGTTCCTGAAAAACTTTTGGCGTTGGGATGGACAGTTCATTGTTTCATGGTTATAACTCCCACAGATATCACACCCAGGGAAGTCACCACACTCGTCTGAGTGATGGTCTGTGAACCCACAGAATTTACAGGGAGGATAAGATTTGTAATTTCCCTGTTGTCTTTTGGAACTCTGTGGTCTGTCCCTAGAGGGTGTCTGAGCTCTTTTAGCTGCCATGTGTCTGTCATGATCTAAGGTCGAGTGGTGAGAATTTTTACAAACATTGCAATAAGGTTTGATTAACCTTTCCCCTTTGGGTTCACCTAGGACTGACTTAGGTTCATGAGAAGTAGAGCATTCAGCGGAAGGCTTAATGTGTTGTTTCAAGAGTTCTACTTCTTTCATAAGAGACAACAGGCGATCTTCAGTGGTGGGGTCAACCTTATTCACAGCTTTAGTAGTAACAGGCTTAAAAGCTACTTGTTTACCAGTTTGTTTAGCAGGCACACGAAAAACTTTGGCTGGAGGATTCTCAATATCTGTCTTAAGTTCGTCCTTAGCAGATCTAGAAGAACTGCTAGGTTCAACTCCAGAGAGTTTGGGCAAAGGCGGTAGCTCAGCCACATCTTCTGAGACAGGGTCATTAGTCAAAGAGGTATCTGACATATGAATAGTCTCTGTAGATTTAAAGACAATGTCTTTGGGTTTGGTGAGAATCCTCAGCTTTTTATTCTTAGCAGTTATATCCCTGTTTAAGTCAGCAGGCACTTCATCCCTAAGCAATTCATCAATAGTAAACCTAGCACACAGCCGTTTTTCAATAATCTTGTTCAATTCAGTGACTTGATCATTTAAAGCTATGTTTTTCAAGGTTAATCTAGTTACTTCATTTTGCAGGGATATTTTCTATAAGTTAACCCGCCTGAGAGTTTCACATTCAGCCTTAGCATTTATCATTTCAGATTTAACAGAGTGAAACTTATCAAGTAGGTTCTTTCTTTGTTCCTCAACAAAGTGCAAATCAACAATGGTGTAATCAAGGACATGCTTACGTTCATCACTATCAGACATAGATAAAAGCCTGTGTACCTTTTTCATTGTGATGTCAACCCATTGTCCTGATCTTGCATCACCTTTTCCAACAGCTGGTTCATCCTCAGCTATCGCCATAAAAGCCCTGACTCTTGTGGTGTCTTCTTCATCTGAAGTCAATGTTTCATCATTCCAATCATAGGTTTCAGCAACCAACCCTTTCTCTGTCTTTTTCTCACCACCTTTCTTTTTGGACATAGCTTCAATCTTCAAGTTCATTTGTTCTAACTCAGCTTTAAGTGCCTTGTACTTATTTTTGTAATCTTTCTTCTCAGTGTCTGAAGAATTGGATTGAGATGAGTTGTTATGTTGTTTGAACTTGTAGGGTTTGGATGAAGATGATGGATAAGAGGGTGAGGATGTCTTGGTGGAAGGACACTCTTTTTGAAAATGTCCAAGCTTTCCACAGGCAAAACATGTTTCTTTTGACCTGTCAGTTGGTTTGCTAGCTGATCCTACTCTTCCAGATCTTTTGTAGTATCTTCTTTGGTTGGCTAGCAGTGCTCTTTCATGGAATTCTGCATTGAGGTCTGACAAGAACTCTTGGCTGCTACGGGTATCTTCTTCAATATCAGAATCGTTGTCAAGAGGATGTGTTGCAGAGATCAAGGCTTTGGAAGCTGCTCCTTGTACTACAAATCTTTCAGTCTCTGATTTGTAGATAGTATCGATCAGCCCTTCTTCATAATTGTACTTACCATAGAGCTGAGCAAGGGTATCATTTTTGATTGAGTTGTTAGCTCTCTGAGTCTGATTCATGCTCAGCCACTTTCTTGGAAGGCTGTTGACAAAAGTAGCATTGATCTCAGCTTGACCAATAGTGACATCATTCATAGCGAGGTCATTTAGAAGAATCTTCAGCCTAGTATAGGTTTGCTGAACCTTTTCACCTTCAAGTGACTTAAAGGCATTAAACTGAAGTCTGAGTGCCTGAATCTTTGTCTCTCTTGTTTCAGAGGGTCCTTCATGGCCAAGAATGAGGTCTGTCCACATTTGTTTAGCTGTGGGACACTGAATGACAGACTTCATGATATGCTTGGGAAGACAGGAAATTATGATGCTTTTGAGACGTTTATCTTGGTTTGCTAATTTCCTATCAGCTGCGGTCCATTGTTTGATCGGTTTGGGAAGAGGGTTTTCTTCAGTAGAAGTAAGCGCCATGGGAATATATGGACCATTTTCTAAAATTTCTAAGAGAAAAGGTTCAAGTCCATCAGGTATACAAGAAATTGACTCTTCCAACTGGCAAAGTCTTCTTCATCAAAGACTGGTACACTGGTTACGTGTGATCCACCTCTTGAGTCAAGAAGTTGGGGTAGATCATCGTCATTTGCTGGAGGGTTAAGTCTAGGTGAAGATGGGTTTGTGGAAGGTGATTGTGGGCTAGAAGTTTCCGGCATGGTGGATCTTGATTATAAAACTGAGAACGATGTTTCTTGAAGGTTTTAATATCAAACACCGCTCTGATACCAATTGAAAGTCCCTAATCAATGCAAGAAACCCTAATCTTAACTTAATCAACACAAGGTATTACTTTTCAAACGTAATCTTATTATTGTATAATAAAGAATTACAAGTGTTATGGATAACACCGTTTGATGACAATGTGTTGTGCACACTTTGAACAACAATAAACCTTAACTTATGAATACAGTCGTAGCTGTTTGATTCACTAAGTTATACGCACTAATGTTCTTAATATCTCAAAGTGTTAAACATTGATGCATGGATACACATCCTATTTATAGTGTTACGAGTTTGACTTAAACAGTACTTGATGTCGACTACACAAGCTTTTACAAGTTCCCACATCAGTCACATGATGTCCTTCTATTCTTGGTAGTCTTCCATTATGCTTTAAGGAACAGTTGTCAAAAACAGTTTCCTTATTCTTCATATTCTCGAACACACAAATGGCATGTCCAAAGTGTGCTGAGAGTTATCAGGGTATTGCCACCCCTGTTAACTCTCAACCCCTCAGAGTCCCTAATACATCTTGGCTGTTATCCATCACAGCCAAGGAGTACGTCTTCAGGTAATCTTCGACTTCCCTGACAATGTCTCTGACCTGAACTCCTCTGAGGTTGCTCACAGAGACTTGGATCTCTGTGAGTCTTGCGAAACTTTCCTGCCTCCTAGGCACAGGCAAGGGACTATCTATCAGCCTAATTATGTTTAAATCAATGATCAGGGAATCTAACAAGTTTAGATTCCCAACACTTTTCTTTGCACCACCTGCTGCCTTAATGTGAATTGTAGTTTCATCTACCCAACTTTGAGCCAAAGCTGGATTTTCCTCCGTTTCTTTCCTTAGTCACAACACGTTATCCTATAAGTGTGTCCACTTAATAATGAGTAATGATAGAATTAAGAACAAAATTATATAATTAAGAACTCAGAACTTACATAAATTGTTTCTGACTTTTCATTAAAAAATGTCCATCTTGTCATGGCCGCTAGTATGAGTATGCAAAAAAAGCTCAAATCCCGTAGGTGGAAGCTTATATATAGATTCCTACATCACATATCGATAAAAAAAAGATTAATAAAATCTTTGGATACATACTGCAATCATAGTAATGATGTATTACAATTGATGCAAAACTAGACACCACTTATAGTAACCCCAACCAACAACACACTCATTTACATGGATAACCAAAAGACTAATCCCATGATTAAACAAAATAAAGAATAAAAAACATATTACTTGGAAGAAGAGAGCCTTGAACTGCAATTGATGCAGTTCGTAGATGTCACTTTTTAGAGATGCGAGTTTAAATGACTATTCTTGTGAAGGCAGTTTGTTTCCTACAATAAACTAGTATGATCCTAATTAAACAATTTTGCTAAAGAATCAATCAATGTATATGTATTTGGTCTTGTTGTTGTTTTGTTACTCTTTTGCAAATCTCACTAATATTGTTACTATTCTGCATCAACATGTCCCACCCATTCGGAAATCATTTCACCCCGACCCATACTCATAGTCTAAGGCTCACTTTTTTACTTGAATTAAATGCAAATAGGGTAAAAACATTAAAAGACCTGATAAAATAGTGGTGATTAGTTCCCAGATGATCCCCTATTTGCAAAGCCTTACGACTGTTTATTAATGTTATCTACTTTGGCCTTCAATCTAAGGTATGGATGAAATCTACCTTCTATGTTAAGTAAATTTAATGTATTAAAAACTCTATGTATTGTTTAGGAACTTAAAGAAGGTGTTCAACACATGCTTATGCCATCATACTATGCTTTCGTATTCTTTTACGAACTTCAAACATTCCTAATATAATTAACAATCTACTATCAAACAGAACCAACTACGGAACCGTTTAAGTAATATCTAGCTACACATACAAGTATCTAGACAAAATTATATACTATTGCAGTATGTAGAGAAAATTCCCAATGACTCCCAATAATTTTTAGTATACTTACTAGCTTGTTTACATGCTCGCGTAATGAGATTGAGCCTCCTGTATGAGTTGAAGCACCATCTGCTTTAAATGAATTTGTGGTTTTTTTCTTGAATTTCCTTATATATTGTTGTTGCCTAGAGATGTGAAATTTGTCCATGCTTGTCACTCATGAATATAGGTTTCACCATTTTAGCTCTTATGTCTCTAAAGAATCACCATAGCGTCCAGAAGCTTTTGCATCCCATGCTTGCATCACGCTTGCCTTTGTTTTTGAGTACCACACAAAATGTTCCTATTTTATATCAAGGTAAGTATTTTGTAACAGAAATATAAATCTTAAGAATAAATTAAATTGTTTATAATACCTGAAATTCTCCAAAATATAAGCTTTTTGTAGGTTGAGACACCTTTCTCCAAGTGTAACCCGTATCATCAAAATTTTCTTTGGATATCTTTGTAATCTCTCGCAAACAATCACTTGATTTGTCTAATCTGTAAAAAATAATGAAAATAGAATGAATTAATAGAATCAAAATATTGTGATGCTCCAATTATAAATTTAGAGTACTTACAATCCATTCACAACTTCCACTTTTTTTCTTCCATTTGATGGATTCTTTGAGTTCTCAATAGTGTTTTTAGGGGCCGTTTCAACGGAATTGTCAATGATAGTTGAGTTATGATGGATATCATTCGATTGTCCTTCACTAGCACGGCCTACTCTCCACCGGTCTGCTCTCGTCTTGCCTACTCTCTGATGGCTTGCTTTCCCTGCTCCAAGCATTTTCCTTCGTCTATCCATGTCTACAAGGTTATAGTAGTATAGGTTCATAGCACTAGTTACAAGTTTATAAAACTATAATAGAAAGGTTTATGATGTTTAGTTTTGCCCCTAAAGGTTGATTTAGTTAAACTACGTGTTGTGTGGTACAAACACGATCATCCTTATGTAACTAAGGTAACATATTTTGTCATATCGGGTTCCTCGATCAGGATCCTCGATCAGGTCTAAAGAATATAACCTATTGTGGTAATAATAGTAAAAAAAATGGACAAACCTTTTTCTTATTTACGATAAAGCAGGTTCAAAATCATACATGTAATTTCATTTTGTTCAGAGAACTTAAACTAACTTATTTTGTGCCATAATAATTGTAATTTCCTTTTTGCTTTATTGACAATTAGCCTGATAGTGTTTTTATTGCCGAAGTGATTTCTAAACAACTGTTGCTTCCTGCTTTCTAAACAACTGTTGGTGATGTTTATAACACATGTAAGCTTTTGTTGTTTCCTGCTTCTTTAATTTACTGTGGGTATGCTCAATGACTTTGCACTTCCTAACTGTGATGAATAATAAACTGCCCAAGAATAAATATACGGAGTATAAAGCAACACTATGTATCTGAAGTTCTAACAAAAGATAGGATCTTCATTAATGTCAGAAACACAACATACATAGTTGGTAACATTTAGGGGTGTCAATAGGGTCAGGGTGACCCGAAACCAAACCCGATAAATCTTATAGGGTCGGGTCTAATCGAGTTTGATAAGCTTATCGACTTGTTTTACCCAAACCCGATGTTGTTATAGGGTCGGGTCGGGTTCGGGTTGGATAATTTATGTTATCGGGTTATCGGGCTAACCCGATAAGACCCGAAAGTATTACTATATAGTTTTTTCCTATAAACATATAACAGCACAAAAGTATTTTTCTATAGGAAAATTCATTTAGCAAAGTGTGAAATAGTCAACTTATGTATTAATACTAACACACATTGAGACCTACTGCATCAAATATATCCCAGTGCTACTTTAGGTTCAACAATGCTAATGTGCCAACGTTGAGACCTACTGCATCAACTTATGTATTAATACTAACACATGTTGAGACCTTATGGGTTTTATCGGGTTAATTTGATAAACCCGATAGCCTTATAGGGTCGGGTTAGGGTTGTAGTTAGTTTTTTATTGGGTTAATCTGCTAAAACTTATAAGACCCATGAAGATATTCATTCTTACTGTGAGTCTCCTCTGTTTTTCATACATATTGATAGTTTGATACTGTCATACTGGTCTATTGGGTTGAAATGTTGAATGCATTCTATAATGATGAATGCATTCTATAATGATGAATGGTTATCCTTTTTTTTAAATTGATCTTAGATCCGTTTGAATGTCATAATGGTGAATTGGTGAAACAGTGAAATGGTGAAATGCATCCGAAATGGTGAAATATATCCTCACCTTATATCACAGTTAGTAACTAAGCATGTTATAGTAGAACAGTAGTAGTTAAAACTTGATTTTTAACTCATCTATAATGCTTGGATACATATTACTAATATATTTTTTGTAAGGCTTCATCACAGATCTATAAAACTAAAAGCTTTATTACTGCAAAATATTTAATTTTTGATTGAAAACTTGAATATGTACTAATAAAATTTGTCGTATAAAAACTAGAGCACAACGTACTGATCTATCTTTTATAAACAACATGCATATCTCAGTTAGCATATTTTTAAGTTTGAAGTAGTATATTTGACAAACATGTTATCATGTATATGCTGATGCTAGCTATATTTTTGATACTTTGCGATTGATAACATTGTCCAACACGATAAGCTCAACTCGATAACCCGATAGACCCCAACCCGATAACCCGATTCCTTATAGGGTCGGGTTGTTGGTAAGTTTTTAATTTTTTAAAACCCGATTAGGCCTGATCCGGTAAGGCTCAAACCCGACGCTATTGTGCCAACATTATATGTAATTCAATTATATTACTATCATGTGTTTTATTGTTTAGATATTGAACTTATACGTGGGAATAAAAAAAGTCAGCTGATCATTTCATCGACGTTGCAATAATGGTTCAGTGTAGTCTAGGTTTAGTTGCCTCTTCTCACATGTGTTATTTCTTTTCATGGTTTTGACAATTAAAATTTTTGGTTTCTATTGAACTTATACGTGGGAATAAAAAAAGTCAGCTGATCATTTCTATATGTAGATTTGTTTGTGAAGGTAGCGGGAATTTTGGATTTGCTAGCAAAAGTTGATAGTCTGGTTATAATTTTACTGAGTTTCCTTTTTCTAATTATGTAGTGTTATATGTCATTTATGGATTCTACTAAATGTAAACCCTTTACGCATACAAATCAGTTCCGCAATAAAAACATTATCCTCCTAATCGTCAAGTAAACACTAGGATCGACACAAAAGATACGGAGCAGTACTAAAACAATAGCTAAATGAAGAGTAGCATTCATAAAGTATATTCAAGAATTGAAATATCAAGGTCTCTTTTTTTGTCATTTCCCAATTCGATATTAGGGGTTTACAAATCAAAATTAAAGCAGTTTGTTCACAATTGAATGTAAACACGATCAAATATGCAGTTCATTTACCAAAACAATAACAGTTATCAATGATAATTTAAAGAACCCTAGGTTACTAACATGTAATTAAAAAAGAAAAATTAATCTAATTAACAATAATTATGTAATCAATCTGAATGAATCAAGAACCCTACCATTTTTATAAAATGTTAATTTAAAGCTAATTATCATAATTTAAGAGCAAAGATAATAGATTATGTATGAAGATACCTTATCCTACTGCATCCTGAAAATCTTGCATCTGATAAACCGTAGTATATAGCTTCGATGGAATGAGCTCCACGATCCCCACATATGTAGGGGCGCCAAATGAATCACTTGATGCCGCCAATATTTTCACCATAGTCTGATAACCGCTTCTTCTTCACTTCTTTGCGTAATCTATCTACAGTATATGTTACAAATATGAATAAGTTATTTTATAAGTATTTTTTAATTAAACTTTTGACCAACCTTATCTTTCTGATATATGAAAATACTAATATATAAAAGTAAAGGTTATTTATACAGGTACATTTTTTGTTGAATATTTTATTTTGATATTTTTAATATGTATTTTAACATTAATTTTTCCATAAAATACTATTGGGTAACGAGTTCAATCAGCTAGTCAATCAGATCGAGTCATCAGGTTATCGGATCGAACACCATGTCATCAGTCAAGTCAACAGGTCATGGGTTCGCCCACCGGTTACCCGGTTTAGTCACTGGGTCATGAGTTAGACCACCGGTTTAACCCGCTTGAGTCACTGGTGCACGCGTTCGACCATCGGGTCAACCCTGTCAATTCACCGGGTCACAGGTTCGACCATAGGGTCAACCCAGTTGAGTCACCTAAATCGAGTCAACCCGATCGATACATTGGGTTACTGATTTGACCATCAGGTCGATACAATCGAGACACCGAGTTCTCGGTTCGACTACTAGATCAATTTTTATATCGTTAACTATTTTACATAGACAATTTCCATAGCTATATGCGGATACACGTCTAGTAACTTTGTTGTTCCTTATTTTTGTTTTACTGTATATTACTGTAATTTTTACTATGCATTACTATTATTATTATTGTTATTAGTTATATATACCTCTTCATCAGTATTTTGGTTATTATGAAATAAAATTAGTTATGTTAATTAGATTATGTATCTATAGGATGTTAAAAAATATTAACCCATAGTTAAAGTATATGGATTAGTTCAGCTCGAGCTATTAACTATGTATAAATCTTTCATCATTTGCAAAGAGGTTTTCTCGTTAGGTTTTTATGCGTTTACCTAGTTTTTTTGCTCGTTTTTACCACATAATCAATCCTAAACAATAAATATTCAACTGGCTTAGCTCAGTTGGCCAAGGTATTGGGTTCCCGGAGGTCTTGGGTCAATACCTGCCAAGGGTTTTTCCTATTAGGCAAAGTAGATAAGGAGTTTAACATAAATAGGCGAGGGTTCGAAGAAGAAAACATTCTATCGCTTGGATTCATTGCATGACTCGACCCACTAACCACTAACATTTTCCGTTCTAAAAAAATCCTAAACAATAAATAGCTTAGCTTCAGGTTTTGTGTAAATAGAACCATTATCGAGACAAGAAAAATATATTATTCAAATCTAAACTCAAAATAATAAAGCTCATTGGAACATGCGCTCATTGATTGAGGCGTGGGCTTGGAGGAGGAGGAGGATTCATCATCTAAAAAGCGTGCATCGGGTTAGGGTTTCACGGCCGATTTTTTTAGTTGTTTTATTCAAATTATTATACTTAAGAATGTGTACACCTGTGGCCTAGTGGTAAGGTCCTTGACTCTCAAACAAGAGGTCAAGGGTTCAAACCTCACTAGGTGTGTACACTTGGGGGTGGCCACGGAGGTTCACTTGCGACGACTACGGGCTATCCAAAAGGGTAGCCGCCCTGGGATTAGTCGGCTCGCAATGTCGAGTCGGAAACCTGGTATACCCAAAAAAAAATTATTATAGTTAAGAATGACTTTTGAGTCAAACGTCTTAAAGATGAACAATTTAGGTTTATCAAAATATTAAATAACAGTTGCATAAAATAAACCTGAGAAATGTTTTCAAATATATTTGACTCGGCCTTATAAGACTTATTGGATTAGGGTTTAGACAACTCGACCCTACTCACAGCCCTAGTTATCGGTATAGATTTACCCACGAAACACCCACAAATAGGTTACCCACCAATAAAATGATATTTTTATTTCATGGGTAAATAACATTTACCCACTAAATTACCCACAAATATAACCACAAGAACTTACACAGTGGGTAATTCGTGGGAAATGTTTTGGCGCCAAATATTTACCTACAAATTGCACACCAAAAATATTTATGTGGCTATTATTGTGGGTAAATCCATGGGAAGTTCAAGGGAAAATAAAATCGACTTTGAAAGTCGTTGCTTGTGGGTAAAAGGTGGGTATTTGGTGGGTAAGTTCCCTCGAAAGGTTGAGTGTGGGTAATAGTCGTGGGTATTCACCTGAATATTTGTAGTGCCTGTTCATCAAACCTATCGGAATACTTGATCGGAATAATGATCAGAATATGTAAACCCTTTTCCGATGGAAGCTATCAGAATATCTATCGGAATGTAAGACCCTTTTCCGATGAAAACCTGTCGGAATAGTACCAAATTCCCACTTTTCTCGGACAAATCCCAACCAATTCGAGATTTTAAGCCAAAAAATGATCAAAACACCCAAACATTTTGTGTTTTTAGCCAAAGTAAATATACCAAATCTCTACCACAACTATGTAGAAGATTTGTATCATGAAAAAACCAATAAAAACACAAAAAAGATTTTTGGTTCGAAAGATTTAGATCAAAATAGGCACGAAAATCAAGAACACAAACACGAATCTTCAATCACCTATCCACTATAGGCTCTTGATACCAAATGTTATTCCTATATCAATTCATAAAACAAGATTCTAGAGAGAGAAATGGAAGAAAAGTAGAGAGAGAAACAAAAGAGATGATGGGAGGTTTTTTACTATTAGAGAGAGAAAGTAAATGTAACCAACACCCTCTTCCACACATGGAAGAGGGTATATATACCCACGAACCAATGGGCTTTCCATGGGACGTGGGTTTGTTTCCATGGGTCGGGCTTGGCTTACACTTGGGCTTACGCCCCTAACTTAGACACTATTAGCTTAAAGTCCAAGACTGGTTAACCCTACTAACCTATTACAATACAAGACCTTTAACGACTAAGATTACTTAATACATTCTTGTTTGACTACATAAAATATAGGGCTAACACTTACCCACTCGATCAGATTAGTAAAGATCTATCTTACATTGATGAACCAGAAACTCCTACGTACCGTCAAGTCAAGGTCATGAAGATCAGGATTACTTCTTCGCCAAAATCTTGTAGTCTGTTTCGGGCGGGATGCCACTTGGAACGGAGGAGTCCATCCGGACTTCTCATTCTTTTCCTTCCATAAGTCAGATATGTCCTTTTCAGTCACGTTACGTTCCAGGTTCCTTACAGTCATGTTACATCCATGTCCTTCCCAGATTATCTTATCTCTAATTTGAGGACGAATATTCTTTTTAAAGGGGAAGAGTTGTAAAACCCGCATAAAATACTCATGAAAATTTAATGCATGAAAACCCGATTAATTAAAATTTCACATTTGATAATATACGACACGTGTCACGAATATTAATTACAAGCATTATGTATATTATTAAAACACGCTAAGTAGTTAAGTATAATAATAAAGCATAGCAAGAAATAAAACACGATATTTATACCACAAACACACGAGTAATATTCAAGTGCGAAAAATAAAAAGAAAACATGGATGTATGTGTGCCTGTTGGCGTCTCAAAGGAAAACAAAAGAACAAGGGCCTTTGGCCCGGCCCATGGCTAAAGTAAAAAAACACAGGAAGAAAAACAATTCATTCATTTATCACTTTTACACAAAAAGCACAAGAAACCCTAGATACCATTAATGACCGCCGGTTACATCAAGAAGAAAGGGAAGAAAATCTTGATTTTGATCATGGTTAAATTACGGGTTCGTGTTCGTGTTGTGAATCCTAATCATTACGCATTGGTAATCCTTAATCTTTTTATTCACTTCCTGTTAATTAAGGAACCACCTATTAAAACATTTGAAACGTGTTAAATTAAAAGGATGATCATGGAATTAAACGGTTTCGAGTTTGGTTGTGGTTAGTCTTGGCTATGCACGTAAACCAAGAACCATGGGGCTCTCGGTGGTGATTATTTCCCAACCAGTCGCACCCTCTCTAGGGTCAGTGGTGGTTTCCCTTGACCGGCCACAAACCAAACAATCCACAGTGGTTGTTTTGTTGTGATCAGTGGCAGGCAACAAAAGATGTACCTGGTCAGGCGGTGGGAACCGAGAGTCTTTGACTCTCGGTGGGAACAATGCACGCAGCAGGGGGAACTTTGGGCCAGCAGTGGCACTGGCTGGACTGCCGATGGCTGCTGGTGGTGGTCAGACAACAACAACAGCTTTGTTGTGGTGTGTTGTTGTGGTTCGAGGCAAGCCGAGACCACGCAGGGTCTCGGTGGGTCCTTGTGGGGCTCGGGTATAACCGAACACACCAAAGGGGTGTGTTTGGCTAAACTTTTGCTAATTTTTATTTTATGTTAATGTTAATTGATTTTATTAATTAACCATAGTTTAATTAAATTAACCTAATTAATTTAATTGCATGTGTTATAATTAAATTTAATCATGAACTTAGGTTATAGTTACTATATGTAATAATTAATGAAATAACCTAAGTATTTCATTAAGACATAATTAAATGATTACCATACTTTAATTTAATTATATTATTACAAGATAAAGTAAAGTTTTATTAAATTAATCATGCCACTTTATTAATTGATAATCCGTATTAAAACCATGCATATCAGTATTAATTAAAAATCATCATAGCCTAACTATTTAATTTAATAAACTTTACTAATATATCATCATGACTTATAAATTAAGACAATTAAGCACTAGCTTATATATTGGACTTATAAATCAAATTATTTCTGCTTTTGGAAACTTTCTATTTTTGGAAACTTTCTATTTTTGGAAACTTACCATTTTTTGAAACTTTCTATTTTTGGAAACCTTCTATTTTTAGGAAGTTACTTATTATGATACTACAAGTATAGTAATACAAGAATACATGAATACATAATCAGAAGACTTGTAAAACATGAATAAATACAAGACAACATTTAAAATAGTAAAACATGACCAAAAGATATAAAATAAGCTAAGAACACCCAGAACCAGTAACACCCTCAGTAATCAGACAACTCATACACGTCCCTTATTTTTGTAGTATCGGTGAAGTGGAAGTATGACTTTCCATCTTATCATGTTTCATCGTTCACTAGACATAAGGTGTGGATACTCCGTCCTTCAGTATGTACATTCTCTTTCCTTATTAGGATTCCTCGTTTGCAGCCAACTGTTTTCCCCAAGTATTTGTTTTATAAGTTTTGATCTGCTTATGTTTAGTTTTAAATGCCTAAGCCATATACATGCATGCCATGTCACCTAGTTACGGAGGTACCATAACCATAACACTGGAGGCACAAGTGTTATGACTTCCCCACGGCGGATTGATTGCTCGTGGCGTCCCTTTATAGTTTTGGCCATATATTTATATTATCATGTGGGGCGTATGGGTGCATCCTAGTTACATGTTTTTACAGGATTTTTATGGTGAATGTGGTGTGTGTCTTGCATCCTTCACAAGGATTTGATTCCTCCTTGTGATAACCGCGGTTCTGAGGTTCGTCAGTTAGTTTTATTTTGTGCAAGTTACGTGTCTTTACGTGTTTATGTGCTAATTGGTGTGTATAGATTATGGTTTGGATATCGTTTCGGGTACGGGGTACCTTCTGAGTGAAACGATGTGTGATGATTTCATGTTCATGAGCTCACAATGTAGTGACTATGAAATGAGATGGTGTTGTTTAGTGGTTTTACGTATATGTATATATATTATAGAAAATTGTATTTTTACGGTTTAACGTTTTGCATTTAGGGGTCTCGGAAGAGGTATTTAATCACGGGAATAATTTACGGGATGGTTTTAAGTCATTTAGGACTTAGTTATATAGTTTATTTTATATTCTAAGATTTTTTATAAAACTGTATATTTTTACGTCTTTTACGGTATACGCGTAAATTTGACTAGTTTTGCGGTTTTGAGGTTTCGGAGGCTTTAGGAGCTGAAATAAATTAAGGGATTTTAAGGGAATAATAATTAATAGTTAATTTACAGTAGGTGGAGTATAAAAGTCGGCCAAATAGGGGTTTTGGGCTTTGGGTTGGGTGGCTAAAACAAAGAAAGAAGGAAAAGCCCAAAAAACAGACCCAATGGACTTGTAATGGGATTAGGGGGCCTTTAGGACTTAACCAAACCCAATCCATAACCAAAATAATCAGATTTTTAAGCTCCATAACAGCTCCTATCCGAAATTCAACAATGGTGGCCAATTAGGGTTTCAAAAATAAAGATCTTCCATTGATTTCTAATGTAAAACCTTCAAAACCCTTGTTCTATTAATGATTTTAATCAATCTAATCATTTAATTGATCTTATGATGGATTAGGGTTTGTGAGTTTTCTGAGATTAGTGATTTTACAGTTCATATTATTTGATTACTTCGGTTATTATGAAGATTAGTGATGGTAATTAGGGTCTAATCATGTTTAAATTCGTTTTTAAAAACTGGGCAGAATTTTTGGTCCATTGTTTTGATCATATCTAGAGTTCTACAAACTTTTAATTTTCGAATCTTATGTCCCTGGAAAGGTAATTGAATTATCTTTCAAATTCAAGTAAGTAGAACTAAATTGGAGGTAGGGAGGTGGCTCAAAAAAGGTTACATCAGTCGGGTGTCAAAACAGTTTTTGGATCAGCTTGTTTTCATTTTATGTTTTGAATTGTTTGAGGTACTTAGGGTTATAATTGGAGCTTAAAATGAACATGAGACTTAGAGTATATATTAAATAAAATATCTGGAGAAGTTATAAGTAAATGGGATAGGGTAAGACCCTCTGATCATAACAAACATTTCATATGTTCAAAATCAGTAGAATCTGAATAGGCGAAGGTATAAGTTGTATATCGGGGACATAAGATTAGATTTGATGTTGGGGCAAGGGCTGATATTTTAGCTAACACATATAAGTTTATGGGGTCTTCATTACAAGGAATGTGGGTTAGGTTTGGTGGACATTTGAATCATAATACAGAGTGTGAAAAACGGGACTGTTTTGGGTTAAATGTTAACGGGACGAGTTATGAACTAAACTAAGTTAAGGGCTTTATAGAGGGGTGTAATGAGATGATTATGGCATATAAAAGGGGTTAAGTTGTAGGAGAAGGTTAGATATCCATCACAGATTGATGAGCAATTTCGGTATGTGTTTTATGTCTTGATTGTATACGTTTGTGTGTTTAGATTTGTGCTAGAGCGTGGGTACTTGGAGAAGCTTGTTCAGGTGAGTCTCATAGTCCCATGTTTTTTTATGATTTGATTTCCAGATGGGATGGAAGAGATACTGTATGGTTTTGTAAAGAATACTGTGAATGTTTTTATGGTTTATGATGGTCTTGTATGTACACTTATGTGATTAACTGCTATGTGATTCTTGATTGTGTTTATGATTTAGATCGGGGGACACGTACCCTCTCAGTTATTGTGGTTTGACTTGGTACCAAGGGGATGTTGACAAGGCGGGGCCTTGGGATTGGTTCATAGGTGTATGGGAGCCTATGGGACCATGGTTATTGGTAAGGCTTGCAGCCTTGGAATTGTGGTTATTGTTAAGGCTTGGAGCCTTGGATTTGTGGTGATTGGTTAATCTTGAGTGCTAGTTGTTAATACATAATTGTAACACATTGTCCATATGTTCTTTTGTTAATGGTTGTTATTCACAACTTATAATTGATTTGGCGTTGGAGTCTAAACCTATGACTCTCACCAACTTTATGTTGACGTGTTTTAGTGTCTCTTTCAGGTGAGAATGTGGTTAAGCGTAAGAATAGGAGTGGCTAGCTGGAAGGCTTAGGATTGAATTTGGTGGAACCCCCTTTCCTCTTAGTCTTTATTTATGTTTGAATAAGTGATACTTTATAGACACATATATGTTTGTTATTTGTTAATTATATGTCTTTGGTAAGAGGTAGACCTCTTACCTACTTACCTAAACGCCTGCATTGTTTGAGATATCTTCATGACATTGTGTCACCATTTATGATATTTCCATTTCATTTAGTTATCTCTATAGACACACTATTGTTGTGATGATATCCATATGTCGCGCCCCATATTCTGCCATGGTGGGGTGTGACAGAATGGTATCAGAGATAATGGTTATAGAGAATTAGGTTGCCTAGCCTAGTCTATATCTTAAGGATCCCTGCATATAGGCGTCATAGGATTACGTGTGGTCTTGATTATATTTTCCTAAATTTTATTTTTTGTGAATTTTGACTAGTATGAGTTGAACTGTAGTTGTCCATACTTAGTCACTTGTTAATTTTTGTTTTTCTTTTGATATATAAATTACTTTCACCATAGTAAGTTATTTGGTGTACCTAATGTATAGTATTTTCTTTTGATGTTTAAGTCATGTTCCCTAAGAATCATGTGGTGATTCGAGTCACTAGGAGTAGGTGGATAGGAAGGATTTTAAGTTGTTTCCACTCTTATGGGCGACATGACTTATAACTGATTATGATGTTGTGTTGGAGTTTATCTATGATGTTTTAGCTAGACTATGGATTTATGTATTCTAAGAGTTTGACTATATTATTTTAATAGATGGAGTTTTGGACCTTATTGATTATGTGGTTATGAGCTTATGTGAGTAGATGGATTTATGTGTTATATGTTGTATTGATTCTTATAAGTGTCATCATTGGAGGGACTGCATTGAGGAAAGGGTAATTGTATAAGTATGGTGGCCAACATAGTTATACAAGTACCACAACTTCAATGGGTTCCTAAGTATGATTGCATGAAAGAGGGTTAGTAGATGTTTGTATATGATGAGATGTGGATTGTGGGTTTATGTAACGGTTGCCTACGTATGGATATTTTTTAGTGTGTTATATGTTTTGGGTTATAGTCATGTTGTGTGATTATGGGGTCACACGATATGGATTTGTTTTAGTGATGGGTTTTATGCCTTGTTGTAAGATGGCGATTACTCGTATGGAAAAAATGAGTGTATGACGCGATTGATTGATCTAACATGTATGGTAACGAGTATGTTTTGGGTGATTTAATAGGTATATATATGCGGATGTATATATACTAGTATGTGTTAAGTTATGATATATGGTCGTTCAGTAGTTATTATAACTTGAACGTAGCTTGTGTTTGCTCGTGTTTTATGGTACTGGAGTTTGATGGAGTTCCAACGACATTTTGAGTCTTTTGATGTGTGTCTATATTTGGGTATGTATTTTAATTAATGAGAACTACTAAATTTTCTTGCAAATAAGTCTGTCTAATTATAGGAAAACGACTTTGAAAATAATTTGTAAGTGTATGGTATGATATCGTGACTTACATATCTTTTTTTTATGTTTGTGGTAGTAAGTTATAAAAAAATTTGTCTTGAAAATAATTGGATTAGTTTTCTATGTAACATGTGATAATACATTTTAAAGGGGTAAAGAAATTTTACAAAAATTTTCTTAAGTGGAGTTAAAATTTAGAAGTATTTAACTAGACGGAAACAGTAAAAAGAGAGATTTTATTATAGTAATGATAATAATAACACCACACCTTATAAACGTGTAGTAGTTTAGTTATAACCAGCCTAAATGGATTTTATAAAATAATAATAATAATAATATAAAATAAAATGAAAAAAAACACTGTATTTTATAAACATGTATTGGTTTCATTATAACAAGTGAAATAAGTTTAATATGGGTAAACAAGATAATGGTTAGAATAAGGTTGTAGTATACTAACTAGTTGATATCGTTGATAAAATAATGAAGATAAAAGATGAGTTTATTGTTCAAAACGAGTATGATTGATTTTAATAATATTGAAGTTTGGTTCTTATGAGGAGTAACTAAATGGGGCGAAAGTTTAAAATTTTCTGAGGCATCGAAATGTGGTAATACTAACCGTGACGAGTCTAATTTTTCGTTGTTGGCACACTCCATTGAATCTTTTGGATTACCTTGTTTCATTTCCAGTTGTTTTGGCTAGGGTTCATTATGGTTGATCTTTTGGTTTACCCTATATTTATTAGGACGCGATCGTTTGGAATTCTTTTGGTACACGTCATGGTTGATTTAGTTATGCGGTTGTGGAAACGTTAGGATGAGAGGATAGAGTTGGGTAGTATTACTTATGGTTAGATATTAGAATGCAGAGATGTGTTTTGGTTTAAAGGTTGTGTTGAAGGAATGATTACTATTTGTGGAGTTTTGAAACTTAGATTGGTTACGAGAATAAAGGAGTAAGTAAAGTTAGTTGATTGGTCGTTGGAACGAGATGTCATGCTATGAGAAGTTGGTTGAAGTACCATTAGGAGATTGATGAAAGTACCAGCGGATGTGAGGGTAAAGTAGAAATTTTCTACTAATGGAAAGATTGCGAAAATAACACGCAAGGGAATTGGTATAGTTATGGAGGCGATGTAGTAGTAGACACGTGAAGGAAAACATGGATGTGAAAGAATGATTGGTAGGAGGCTGATTAATGGTGATTACAACAAGTAAGGAAGAGTGAGCCATTGAGGGGTTGAAGTACCTTTAGAAATAATGTGGTAGATGAGTTGAAGTTAGAGGCTACTGGGTAGTGTGAAGTTCCTAGGTAACATCATATAGACGAGAAGGAGTGCGTGAAGAGCTACATTGTGAATCAAGGAGCTGAAAGGACTATGTGCCGGCTGCTAGAAGGAAGCAAGAGATTTCGAAGGAGTCACAGAAATTACAAGGACTGGAAAGGTGACAAGTACTATGATGGGAATCTCTGTATGGTTCGCGATGAAGAAGGACAGATCGAGTACTAGAGTGGAGTTACAAAGAGTTGAACTAGTGGATCGTGATGAATTGAATACATAACATGGGAGATTAAGAACTCGTGGAGGTAACAAGGGGAGTCTAGTGACTACGCGGATAGAATTTTTGTGGCAATCAATATCGTGGGATGAGTAGTGAAGCTGAGCTGAATAAGTTCATGGAGAAGTGATTAGAGATTCGGTTTTGTGAAGGTGTTATGAAAGATCTTTGGAAGAGACAATTATGCATTATCTAATGCACTAGCGATATCCATAGATTTGATGAATGAAGTATGGAATTTCTGTTGGACGGGATAGTGTAGGAATTAGGGAGAACTATGGAAGGAGAGAACCAAGTACCTAGAAGATGATGATTGAAAGTACCTCATGTTGGGTGCAAGATCAAAATAGAAGTATGAGATTCGAATAAGAATTTAAAATATGGCTTAGTTTAGACAAATGGAAACTAATATGGGTATAATATGAGAGTGTGATGTGCATGGGATCATATAAAACTATAGTCTGTCCCTATTAGGAGGGAGTAGGAGAACTGATCGTGAGGAAAAACAAGTGAAGCTACTTGGAAATTTTTTGAGATATAGATGACTTGAAAGACGGGAAGCATAACATCGTGATGTATGTCATGAGCTGAGGAAGAAGAAGGAAGTGTGGATAGATGCGAATCATGAATGAAATAGGTCGAGATAGGAACCGAAGGTAAAACTTTGGTATAGCCTAATGAGTAGACTAAGGCACTAAGCATGCTAATATTGTTGTTGTGTTGAAAGGAAATGGTACTGACCTATAATGTTTGATTGGAAGGCTTAGTATCGATCATCAAATGGTTGAGGAGTTATAGATATGATGTGTCATGAGAGACGAAGGGCTTGGTCTAACTGAGATAAGATGAGGAGCGCTATGACCTTGAAGGTAAGATATTGTGTAGGTATAAAGTAAGTGTTGAGTATCAAGGAAAAAAAATCCTTCATTGAGAAAAGTGAGAAAAGAAGTGTATAGGTGCTACTAATGAGCCATCCAAATTTAATGGAAGTAGTTGTAGCATGGGTTTGGATGGAAGTTGATAGACTACTGAGATAACCGTCCTTTTGGTGATGTGTATAGATCATAAGTTGATTTGGATTGGAAGACCCTTTTTGTGATGAACTAATAGATATGTGAAAGACCGTCATAGGTCAGTTTTTAAAGGAAATTTGAATTTTCAAGTAGTTTGGGGTACGAACTAAAGGGAGTTTTTGAACAAGATTGGATATGAGTATATCCAGCTAATTGGATAAGGATGAGCAAGTGAGAGATTGATACAAGTATATGAGTCGTGTTGAGAGCTTAGGTGACTGATTTAGAGGGATGTGGGAAACTCGTTAGCGATGTCTGAGTTTTCATATAATGATAGTTATCATACTAGAAGTCGATGAATTCCATTTGAGGCACTATATGGAAGGATAGGGTGAGTTGTCCTTATGGTGGACTAAAATTCGTGAAAGAGACTACTAATGTGGAAATGGTGTTTGTGGAAAGGATGAGAGTAACAAAAGATGATATGTTGAATAATAGGATATCACTAGAGTTTAGTGACAAAGTTATGTAGGAAGTTTCACCTATAGTAATGGGTGGCATGTTTTGGTAAAAGGGAAAGTTGATGTCAAATTTTGTAGGTCCATTTATGATCTTTTTAAAGATTGGACCAGTAGTTTATGAGAATAGAATTACCTGGGGGAATTGAGTGGTATACATGATATATTTCATGTATTAAGATTGGTAAATGTTGTTTGAGAATGCATATTTTCATGTACGGTTATTCGGGATTTGTGTTAATAAGAGTCTTTATTTTATCAAAGAGTCATTTGTGAGATTTATTGGCTGTGCGGTCAAGAGTTTGGGAATGAATTTAAATATTGTTGGTTAGTATATATGGTAATTTGAGACATGAACTAATGTACACATGGAAATTAGAGGAGTTCATTTAGAACAAGTATCCTCATATGATTTGTTGTTTGTGTGTTTGATCCTAAGGAGTAAATCTCGGGACGAGATTTCTATTAGGAGGGAGTGATGTGACAACAACGGTTCTGAGGTTCGTCACTTAGTTTTATTTTGTGCAAGATACGTGTCTTTACGTGTTTATGTGCTAATTGGTGTGTATAGATTGTGGTTTGGATATCGTTTCGGGTAAGGGTTACCTTGTGAGTGAAACGATGTGTTATGATTTCATGTTCATGAGCTCACAATGTAGTGACTATGAAATGAGATGGTGTTGTTTAGTGGTTTTACGTATATGTATATGTATTATAGAAAATTGTATTTTTACGGTTTAAGGTTTTGCATTTAGGGGTCTCAGAAGAGGTATTTAGTCTCGGGAATAATTTACGGGATGGTTTTAAGTCATTTAGGACTTAGTTATATAGTTTATTTTATATTCTAAGATTTTTTATAAAACTGTATATTTTTACGTCTTTTACGGTATACGCGTAAATTTGACTAGTTTTGCGGTTTTGAGGTTTCGGAGGCTTTAGGAGCTGAAATAAATTAAGGGAATTTAAGGTAATAATAATTAATAGTTAATTTACAGTAGGTGGAGTATAAAAGTCGGCCAAATAGGGGTTTTGGGCTTTGGGTTGGGCGGCTAAAAGAAAGAAAGAAGGAAAAGCCCAAAAACAGACCCAATGGACTTTTAATGGGATTAGGGGGCCTTTAGGACTTAACCAAACTCAATCCATAACCAAAATAATCAGATTTTTAAGCTCCATAACAGCTCCTAGCCAAAATTCAACAATGGTGGCCAATTAGGGTTTCAAAAATAAAGATCTTCCATTGATTTCTAAGGTAAAACCTTCAAAACCCTTGTTCTATTAATCAGTTTAATCAATCTAATCATGTAATTGATCTTATGATGGATTAGGGTTTGTGAGTTTTCTGAGATTAGTGATTTTAGGGTTCATATGAATTGATTACTTTGGTTATTATGAAGATTAGTGATGGTAATTAGGTTTAATCATGTTTAAATTCGTTTTTAAAAACTGGACAGAATTTTTGGTCCATTATTTTGATCATATCTAGAGTTCTACAAACTTTTAATTTTCGAATCTTATGTCCCTGGAAAGGTAATTGAATTTTCTTTCAAATGCAAGTAATGAGAACTAAATTGGAGTTCGGTAAGTGGGTCAAAAACAAGTTACATCTGTCGGGTGTCAAAACAGTTTTTGGATTAGCTTGTTTATATTTTATGTTTTGAATTGTTTGGGGTACTTAGGGTTATAATTGGAGCTTAAAATGAACATGAGACTTAGATCATATATTAAATAAAAGATCTGGAGAAGGGCTAAGCAAATGGGATAGGGTAAGACCCTCTGATCATAACAAATATTTTATATGTTCAAAATCGGTAGAATCTGAATAGGCGAAGGTATAAGTTGTATATCAGGGACTTAAGATTAGCTTTGATGTTGGGGCAAGGGCTGACATTTTAGCTAACGCATATAAGTTGATGGGGTCTTCATTACAAGGAATGTGGGTTAGGTTTGGTGGACATTTGGATCATAATACAGAGTGTGAAAAATGGGACTGTTTTGAGTTAAATGTTAACGGGACGAGTTATGAACTAAACTAAGTTAAGGGCTTTATAGAGGGGTGTAATGAGATGATTATGACATATAAAAGGGGTTAAGTTGTAGGAGAAGGTTAGATATCCATCATAGATTGATGAGCCATTTTGGTATGTGTTTTATGTCTTGATTGTATACGTTTGTGTGTTTAGATTTGTGCTAGAGCGCGGGTACTTGGAGAAGCTTGTTCAGGTGAGTTTCATAGTCCCATCTCTTTTTATGATTTGATTTCCAGATGGGATGGAAGAGATACTGTATGGTTTTGTAAAGAATGATGTGAATGTTTTTATGGTTTGTGATGGACTTGTGTGTACACTTATTTGATTAAATTCTATGTGATTCTTGATTGTGTTTATGATTTGGATCGGGGACACGTACCCTCTCAGTTATTGTGGGTTGACTTGGTACCAAGGGGATGTTGACAAGGCGGGGCCTTGGGATTTGTTCATAGGTGTATGGGAGCCTATGGGACCATGGTTATTGGTAAGGCTTGGAGCCTTGTAATTGTGGTTATTGGTAAGGCTTGGAGCCTTGGATTTGTGGTGATTGGTTAATCTTGAGTGCTAGTTGTTAATACATAATTGTAACACATTGTCCATATGTTCTTTTGTTAATGGTTGTTATTCACAGCTTATAACTGATTTGGCGTTGGAGTCTAAACCTATGACTCTCACCAACTTTATGTTGACGTGTTTTAGTGTCTCTTTCAGGTGAGAATGTGGTTAAGCGTGAGAATAGGAGTGGCTAGCTGGAAGGCTTAGGATTGCATTTGGAGGAACCCCCTTTCCTCTTAGTCTTTATTTATGTTTGAATAAGTGATACTTTGTAGACACCTATATGTTTGTTATTTGTTAATTGTATGTCTTTGGTAAGAGGTAGACCTGTTACCTACTTATCTAGACGCATGCATTGTTTGAGATATCTTCATGACATTGTGTCACCATTTATGATATTTCCATTTCATTTAGTTATCTCTATAGACACGCTATTGTTGTGATGATATCCATACGTCGCGCCCCATATTCCGCCAAGGTGGGGTGTGACACTCCTACCTAGACCAATTTAATTAGTGGAATCCCCTCTAATTACATGATGAGGTCACCCCTCTATGTATTCATGCACGGTGAACCTCATGACCTATATGGGCTCTTGGCTAATTAATATATAGTTTTCATATAAAAACATAATTCTTTTCAAACTATAAAACCAGTTTTATAAACATGTACCAGGTTTTCCAGGACTTATACATTTTCGCTGCTTTTCAGTCTTAATTGTGTTTCAGTCATTCATACTATGAACTTAAGGAGATACACGAGAAGCCGTTTTAAAAGATTTTGTCCTTTAGCTAACTATCGGTTAAATCGTGCTACTTTATTTTTGGACTAATAAATACTCAAATAAGTCAAATATTAATCACTTGCGATCCATGACAAATAGTTAAAAAGTTCTAGAAACCTTTTCTTTTCATAATAACTAGGATTGCGGGGAGAAAAAAGTATTACACAATTTGGACGTATGAGTAGTGTTAGATTTGTGACTTGTACCAACAATAATCTCGTTTTTTCACTTAGCATGGAATGTATGACAATCAAGGATGACGAACTTTACTCTATGAGACATTTACTTGTTTCTATTCATTGACCCTAAAAGTCTCTTTCGTGATGAAAATCATACATTATGTCTTTAACATATCTACATAGTATTCTAGCAAGTTTTACTTTTCAATAAAGAATAATAAATTAAGTTTTGGAGATGCTTAGATACTTTATTCTAACATTGCGTAAGGGCACGGCAATGGATTAGTATGGGGAAGTGATGAGATGGCATTTATACATGATCTCATCGTTCTTTTCGTGCTTTAATGCATAAAATGTCATCAAAATACCATATATATGCTTGTGTTTGTTTACTTGTGTATTTTAGGTATGGATATCGTGAAAAAGACAAAATATCACAAGAAACAAGGAAAAACGAACACGAGAAACGAAGCCGCATAATGAACCGGGCCCTAGTTATGGATTTCTCAAAGAAAAACCCTTGAAGACTTGAAGATGTACAAAAATGATACCTCATTTATGAAGAAATGACACTCAATACCCTTGTATATTCATAATTAAAAGTTTGGTCCCTTAAGTTTGTCAAAATTACAAAAAGGTCCCTCAACTTTAAAGATTTGGCAAGTTTAGTCCCTTAAGAATTCTAATTTTTCAACAATGGTACTCCTCAAAGTCAAACTTACAAAGAAGACCTTCAAGATCAAGAATATTACACATCTAGTCCTTTTTAAATGGATAAAAGATCAAAAGGACTACTGTTGTAATTATACCAAAGTTATAAAAGCCCTAAAACCCTTTTTGAAAACTATTTGTGGCCAATATATGAAATCTGAAACTTAAATAACAAAGGAGTTGTGTTCATCTGTTCATATCAGTAACCTTAGATTTCTTTATTTTGTGTGATTTATGTGAAGTACTTGGTGTTTTTCTTGTTTATATTGACTCCCAATAGGCTTATTGGGGTGCCCTTTGTTCCATTAAAAACCAACAAGAAAGGCTTGAAATCAAGCCAAAAACAAATCTGTACAAGCAGCAGTGGGAACTCTTTCCCACTGCTTGTTACCACTGCTAGTGTTATTATTGTTTCAGCTTATTAATAAGCCATAATAGCTTATTGAATCGTGCAACAACTTGGATTTGGTAATCAATCTTTATCATTTGACCCATTTGTTAAATTTGGAGCTTTTCGGTTGTTGACTTTTTCTTAAGTGCTTATTGGCTTGTTCAGCTTATTTGGCTTTGCTTATTCGATATTTCTTGATTGATTTATCTTAATTTAGTCATTTAGAGTCTTTTGCAAGTTAAATCAAGTTCTGAGGTGGTCTAAATCTCTAAGTCGACTATTTTGTCTTTTAGTGAAATCTTACTTGGCTTATTTCTGGCTTATTGGTTAAGCTTTTTCAAAATTTCTTTTTACAGATCTCTTAAGCATCCCAAAAGAAGGTTGTGTGTCAAATTAGAGCTTATGGCATTAGCTTGTGGCTTAATGGGCGAAGAAGCCCATTAAGAATGAGCTGTTGATCATGTAAGTTGTGATAAGCACATTTTAAGCTTTTGGGCCTTTAGAGTTTTATGTTTAGAATTAAATTTTGAGTAAGACTAGAACTTTTCAGCTTATTTGGTTGATTTTTGGCTTATTGGGCTAAAAAGCCCATTAAGTTGCTCTGTTTTTGTTTTTAGCCTATTTGGGGGCCCAATAGGGGTATTTTGGTAATTTCCCTTTCATTTTTTATTTATTTAGGTTAAAATAAACTAGTTTGCAAGTTTTTAGAATTTTTTATAATTTTTAGATTTTTAATATTATTTTAATATTATTTTATTATTAAAAATTATTTTTAGGATAAAAATAGTATTTTTGCAACTTCTACATTTTTCCTAGGTCAATACATTAATTTAGGATTTTTAAAACTCTTAGATTATTTTCTCATCATTTTATTAATCTTTAAGATTATTTGAATATTTTAATAGTTTTTAATCATTTAAAAATAGTTTTTATTGGTTTTAAATTTCATAAAAATAGTTTTTAGTTTAACTAAGTCATTTTAGAGTTTTAAAAAGTGAAAAATCTTTATTTGGGATTTTTATTAATTATTTGGAATTTTAGGGCTTTAATTAGCATTTAAAAGTTAATATTTAATTAATTAAAAGGTTTGAAAAAGTTTTGATCATTTTTAAACTCTTAATTCATTTTTAGCTATTTTTGGTTATTTTTTGGGAATTTTTAGAATTAATTTTTATTTTGTCACTTTTTATGGTTTTACGTTTTGTCGTCATAGTGTAATTTTAACGTATCCGTCATTTCCATTTCTCATCTTTTTTTTCTCTCATATTAATCTAAAATCATATCAATTTATTCACACACAAATACCTCCTTGGGAAACGAACTTATTTGGGTCATTAACACTTGATTTTCCCAAATCATTTGTTTAATACTTACTGCTTTTACGCCTTTTCCCTAAAATGTCGTATGTTACCACAATCAGCCATAAATACACGTAACAGTCAACTTATCAAAGTGGGGTGTTACAGCATAAGCAGAGGAGTTGGGCTTAACAGAATAACTATGAACCAGATTATTCTTATGAGATTCAACCCTAGATAGGGTAGCAAATGCATATTTCACATCTGGTAAAGGATAAGAAGTAAATAATTTACACCTTACAACACTGTAAGTGTCATCCAATCCCATGAGAAACTACATTAGTCTCAACAGACTATTATGACCTTTTAACTGAGGAGCACTGATAAGTGTGAAAACACTCATCAATTATGACCTAAAAACCACTTAAAACACAGCCAAATACATTATATTTAACTTTAAATTATGAGAATTACGCGTGTATTTGTGTTTTGTGTGTTTCAGGTAAACAAGATGTATTTTGGAGTAAACACGTGTTTTCAAGAGATTTATCTGACAAAAGACAAAGAAAAGGACAAAACCGAGCTTTCAAGGACCAATCTTGCTATAATCACAAAAATCAAGGATTTGAAGTGGAATTTGTTTAAAATATAAAAGTTTTTATAAAGAGAATGATAATAATGGGAAGATCAGGGACTAAATTGGAAAGTATTTTTTTGTTTACTTGATATGGTCAAAAGTCAGCAAGACCAAGTCAAATCCTTCTTCATCAAAAGAAGAAAGAGAAAGGATATATCAGAAAATCAGTCGTTCCATACTTCTCTCCACCATACAACTTCAAGACACTTTCGAGGACGATTTGCAAGAATTCGGACGAAGATTAAAGAACAAAAAGTGATCCTTATCATCCCAGTAACACAACCATACAAGTTAATTTGATCAATATGGAGTATTAAAGAAACACCCAAAGATGGAGTGAAGATGAAAGAACCCTAATCTCGTATTTACACGTGGCACGACTTGATTGGCTTGAACACGTCATCTCACCTCCCTCAATCTCTATAAATACTAGTCATCCACCTCATTTCGAGACGGTTATCTAGGAGTAGTTTTACACATAGTTAGTTTAGTTTTCTCCCACAGCTTTATGATTTTCAGTTAATCATTCAGTTAGATGTTTGTTTTGATTCTGTTAATTAGTTGATCCTATTGTAACGAATCTCTTTTCCTCCATTAATGAAATATAAGAGTTCGGTTTTCTCAATCCTTTACTTTTTCTTAATTTCTCCTGTTCGTCGTATCTGAATAAGCTTTTGAGTCATAATGTAAAACCCGCATGCTTTTACCATGAATAGTACCCTTAGCAAACGTACGTACATATTAAAACTTTCCTTTTATAGCATGAACACGTGGCACGATTAGAAATTACGGAAGTTATGTACGTATAATTACACGATAAGCATTAAGTACGTGTTAATACACGATAATGATTATCGATAATAATTATAATCACGAACATGAAATCATGAACGTAAGAATCACGAACATATAATTATGTGTTTACGTATATTATTAATACGATAAATATCGTTACGTACAAGTATTTATAATAACAGGAACATTTAATAATAACGTAACACGTAAACACGAGCACGTAATAAAATAGACACGAGAAAGGCTTCGGGTTTCCCTTGGTGGGCCCTACAAGCCGCGGCACAAGAGAAGAGAGGGGCCCAGTCGATGATTTGTTTTATTAAAAATAACCAAAAAGGGAAACTAGATATTTACATAGTTTTCACAAAATTGCAAAAACCCTAATCTCTTGTCTCTCTCTCTTGGCCGGCGGCATCACAACACCACAAGGGGTTGTTGTTTGATCTTGATTAATTAATTCAAGGGTGTGTTCGTGTGATCATTCTCCATTCATTCCACGTGTTATGGTAATCCGTAACCCTTTTGTGTTTTTCTTTTATTTAATTATTTAAACATGAACATGTAGTTAAATAAAAACTTGATAAAAACATGTCATGGGATCAGGGGGTAACAAAAAGGGTTGTTTTCGGGTTGGTTGTTTCAGCCGACACACAAACCGAGAGCCCCATGGCTCTCGTCGTGTTCTTGTCACGACAACTAACCGAGATCTAGATCTTGGTGGTGTGGCTTGGTCTCGGTCGACAGCAGGTACAAGGGACCCCGACATGCGTCGGGGTGTCCTTTTGGTTTATATGGGTCTCGGCAGCAAGCAAACCAACACCACCGGCCCAGCCGGTCGCTAGGTTGGTCTAGCAGGGGGAACGCAACGCAAGGAGACCACCGGCTACAGCCGGTGGGAACTCTTGCGTTAGCGGCTATCCGAGAGAAGCAAGACCACCGGCAACAGCCGAAGGCAGCTTACCGAAAGCAGGGGAAACCGCCTCAGCCGGTTTGCCACTGTTTTTGGGGGTGTTTGGTTCGGACCGGTTCAATGGTTTTCACGGGTCCGGTTCACGACATGTTTTAATTAGATAACACACTGGTTCGGTTCATGATTATTTTTACAAGTCTAATTAATTTTACAAGTATATTAATTTTTACAAGATAACTAAATTAATTAATACATGAATTATAATTAATTTAATTAAACATAAATCTTAGGTTATTATTATTATTAAATAATACATGTTTTAACCTAAGTATTTATTTATTTATTTTACACTATAGTATTAATTAATTATTAAATATGACATATAATTTATAAATAATCATGACTTAGGTTATATTAATATAGTATTAATACATGTTTTAATCTAAGTCTTTTTATAAACTTTAATTTAATTAAATCATGCTTATATTTAATTAAATCATATAACCTATAGTTTATTTAATTAACAAAATATTATTAATAAACTATACTATAACTACATGACTCATGATATTAATTAAGCTAAATTCTAAATATGGAAACTTTCTAAATTAGGAAACTTACTATTTTTGGAAACTTTCTATTTTAAGAAACTAATCTATTTAACCAGTTAATCTATTTTTGGAAACTTTCTATTTTTGGAAACTTTCTGTTTTAGGAAACTTGCTATTTTTAGAAAGTTACTTATTATTACACAAAAAGTATAATAATACAAGAAATACAAGTAATACCTAATCAGAATATACAGCATAACGTTAAAATCAGTAAAACAAGACATGAACATATAAAACAAGCTAAGACATGATATAAAATCAGTTACGTACTCAATACTCAGAATACTTATACACGTATACTATTTATGTATCTTTAGTGAGATCGAAGTAGGACTCTCTTCCCTTCGTCTTCTTCGTTCCCTGGACATAAGGTACGGATTTCCTGTCCTTTCAGTATGGACATTCTTTCCTTATTAGGATTTCCCCGTCTGCAGCCAACTGTTTTTCTAGTATTTGTTTTATATGTTTGATACTTATGTTAGAATAAGAGCCTAAGACATATACATGCATGACCAGTGTCACCTAGTTATGGAGGTACCATAACCATAACACTAGAGGCACTAGTGTTATGACTTCCCCACGGCGAAGTGATTGCTCGTGGTGTCCCTTTTCAGTTTTAGCTATTATATTATATTATTATGTGGGGCGTATGAGTGCATCCTAGTTACATGTTTAGCAGTATTATCAGAGTGAATGTGATGTGTGCCTTGCATCCTTCACTAGGAGTTGATCCCCCTTACCCAGACTATTTCATTAGAGGCAACCCCTCTAATTTCATGACTAGGTCTCCCCTCTAAGTATTCATGCACGGTGGAACCTCATGACCTATATGGGCTATTTGGCTAATTAAAACAGATTTTCATAGAAACATAAGTCTTTTCAAATTATAAAACCAGTTTTATGAACATGAATCCAGATTGCTTAGAACTTATGTTATTCTGCTGCTATTAGTCTTATTTATGTTCAGCCATTCATACTATGTCGTATATCCATGCACTGAGTGTTATGCTCAGCCGTTACTTTCCTTTCCATATCCCAAAACGGTAGGTACCCAAGGACGGACTCGAGCATTTGGAGGAAGTGCATAGGATGGAAGCTGCCTTAGACTTCTTCTCCTTTTTGCCCCGTATACTTATGCTTGTTTAGTCTTTCCTAGTTCATTTACTTTATTTATGTTTTGGGCTTATGTTTGGGAACCGATGTTTGATTCCGGTTTTCCCTATGGTCATGTATGTTTTACTACATATTACCTTGCATGCTTTGATGACACGCCATTATTAAGCGTAACGATCCACTTATCAAAGTGGGGTGTTACAGTTGTGGTATCAGAGCCTGGTTTCGACCTGTAGGCTCTAATACTCGACATGTGACTAGTGGGTAGTCACCAGAAGCTTCCTAAGTCAACGCTTTTTATTCCACGTATTGATGTTTTCGGCACTTTGTTGTTTTAACCATGATGTTTTCATCGGTATTGTTTGCTAATATGGATGAACAACCGTCATCCATACTTAGTTACGTGTCATTGTTTCATGCATGATGTTCCTTGTGAACTATGGCTACTGTGGACTGAACCCCAATAGTTCATAATTGGTAACATAAAAATTTTTCTGTTAAGTTTTGACAGTTGAGTTTCACTCATTTATTCCATGTATCATTGTCGCAGGTTTATGACTAAGTAACGGTTGGTATAGGACTGGCCCTATTTAGTCGCATGTGCTTTTATCGAAACTTTTAACTTTGGGACCGACCCATAGGCGTCCCCTCTCCATGTCTTTTATTTTGGGTAAATCAGCCATAGGCGTTTACCCTCACGCATATAAAGGTTTTCATAAACTACATCATGCATTCACGCATTGTTTACATGCATAAATTTTTTCTCATGATTTATTTGGCATAATTTTTTTCATGTCCCCTCATAAGTTACTATGTCTTTATGTCACGTATGTTTTCATACTATCATGGTTAACTTCATTTTCATGCTGATTATTTTATATACTCCTTCATGTTAACTTGATTCATGTTTCTTCATGATATTTTCGCCTTCATGATCGATTATGTATTACGTCTCTTTTGTTGTTTATGCTTTCATGCAAGACATTGTTGGATTTCATTTAATCCTGCTTTCATGATAGTCATAGTTAGTTTTCATTAAACATGCTTTCAGGCAGATCACCTTTGAATTTCGTTTACCACACTTTAGCATTTCTCTATGCAACCAGAATGATGTCTATATTGGCATTGCCAGGTTATCATGATGGTTTTCTAACCGTTTAACCAATTATTTTCCATTAAAATCATGACAGATGATCGACCCTATACCGATCATTTCATTTACATTCCATGTGTACTCCATGGACCGTATTCCATGTGTATTACACGTACCTTAATCCATATGTATTTCACTTGTAATACTTCACGAGTATTCGCTAGTCGATTCTGAATCATCTCAGGCGTATTTCCACTTGCTGATATTCTACAAGATTGCTGATGTCGCTCATAACTTGGAGATGTTACTAAAGGTTGATGCTGCTGATTTTTTTTAGAGGCTACGAGATGTTGATGTTGTTTACAACCTGGAGATTTTACAAGACGAAGACAAAGGCGTTAGATCAAAGAGATCGGACGAGAAGACGCTTCACCACCAGGCGATTCCCATCAAACATTGTCCCTAATTCTTAGTTACATGTCACACGTCATTCAGTCGTCGTTTTAGTCATATGAGTGAGAACCGGTACCAGCCGGCCACTCAGCTGAATAGTTACATGAATCACAGTCATGAAAATGACTATCATGGAACTGACAGACAAGATGATAGTAACCACTACTGTGACAGCAACTATCCTAGCAATCGCAACAAAAGCTCCGGCCATGGACGTGATCAGAAAATACAAGGGTCGGCAGTCCAACCGATCCGCCAATTCTTGCATAATAACCTAATATTTGTATTTCTATTTGTTTCACACCTCGAGACACATGTAAAGACATCAGTCAAGACACATGTCTCACGTATATTTTCTGAAGATACATGTCAAGACATCAGTCAAGACACATGTCTCACGTATATTTTCTGAAGATACTTATCAAGACACCAGTCGAGATACATGTCATACGTATATTTCCCAAGACACGAGTAAGGACACATGACTCACGTCCATTTCTAGAACATCCCTAAGAAATTCAGGATACCCTCCAAAGGGCATATCCATTTTGTTGTGCCATATACTAATCTGGCCACAAGGATTTCAGTACCATCACCGGCGTATTACTCGCGTTTAGACACGCAAGGTTCGTTTTGTGTGAGACAGGCAAAACACATCCAGTGAGATCTGTCACGTTTGCTCCATGACACTTACATTTCTTGAACCCATATTTTATATATTCATGACAATAAAAGGACGCCATTCGTATCACCCATGTATACGAAGGTTTTCCTTCAATCTAATGATAAGATCAAATCTGCTAACGTACTACCTCAGACAGATGCGAGTTAAATATGATTTGATTAGGGACTAAGAACAACACCCAATGCTACAGTTAGTCGCCATACACACCAGATTATGTACAGTGATGTTCAGGCTCATGAATACATTCAGCATGATTTTCCATAAGGAAACTTTGTACAAATATTAATTCTTTACAAGCACGTGTTTGTTGTTCTATGGCTGCGAAGATTCCCGCTATTATTGATGACACGATTTCTGAAGTCCCTTACTCATAACTAGCTGATTATTCCAGAATCTTACCACATGTATTCCAGAGTAACCTCCTAGGAGAGGGACGGAAACATGAGATTATGGGTCGACTATCGTCGATTTAAACAAATCACCCTTCATAACCTTTATCCTCCTCCACGCATTGAAAATTGTGTGTGAGCGACTATAGAGTGTTAAACACTTTTCCAAGATCGGATTCATGATCATGCTGCCAACAGTGACGAGTGAAAGAGCAGTACATTTCCATGGCTGTTATTCGTACACGACTCGGTCATGCTAGATTCGTGATTTTGTATTAGTCTCATAAATGCTCCAACAGCATTATGGAATAAATAAATTGAGTTTCCATGAACTCATAAACAGATTCATCAGTGTTTTCTTCGAGGACAACCTGATTTTCTCTAAGTCTAGAGAAGAGCAGGAAGACCATAGTTGCACTATTTTGAAAATTCTATGACAGGAGAAATTTCACCATGAAATTTTCCAATATAAATTCTGGTTGGTTACAGTAACACGCTGAATCACATAGATTCTCACGGTTAATCTTACCATGACTCAGCTTATGCGTAAAGTTAAGAACCCTATACTACGTTAGGTGTTCCAAGAAAATCTTACGCTAAGACAAGTCTAATTTAGGAGACTCGTAGTTTTGCAAACTTCTACGTATCCAGTTTCTATGAAGCAAGGTACATCTACGTTCATATCTACGCTATCATACCAACAGGCTAAGATAGAACACCAACAGACTGAGAAGTTTTTTTTCCTTTTTTTCCACCATTAGACATTGTGAACAGAAATAGGATAAGATCTCCATGGATTTTGGTTACCAGATCAACGCAAACTCAAAAGAAGCATGATGCTATCTGGGTTATTGTCAACAGTTTGACCAAGTCTGTAGAATCCTTACATCCGCAAGGATTTCAGAGCCAGCGGATTGATCGGACATGTTCCAGCCAAGACTCATCCGATCACTTGGTAATCCCTCAGCTATCGGGCTAGACAAAGGTTCGCATTTGTGCTCCTTAATTACGTTCACGTCCTTGTTCTAATTTCACAACTTGCTTTCACACTCACGTTCATGATCGTATCCTGGCTTACGATTTTACGTTCATTTTCGTTCTGGGAAGGTTTGCAAGAACTTGAGAGACCAGACTCAAGTTTAGTATAACTCTCTATCCTCAGATAGACGTTTCACGTCACATTCCATGTCTCACCTTATAGCATTTGGCGTTACCGTCGTCGTATTCCATGTTCACGGTATGTTTCGCATGTCATGTTCATTCCACGTTTCTCATATCACGTTCACGATATGTTACACGTGTCATTGATCAGCATTTGTTTTCTCATATTACACTCACCATATCTCCACGTATCACGTTCACAATTGTTCACGTATCACGTTCACAATTGTTCACGTACTACATTCCAGTATGTCTCGCACATCATTGCTAAGACGTTACTATTATCAGTTAGTTTGGGATATTTTGCATCATAGCGTTTCAGTTACCCTTGCACGTAAATCCTTATTCCCTCGATCAAATTTAGGGATCTATCTTACGTTGATAACCATGAACTCTTATGTATTTTCAAGTCAAGGTCAGGAGGACCAAGATTTATCATTTTTGTCAATATCTTGTGGAGGAACCATTCTGAGAGGGAAGCCACTTGGAAACGGACGAGTCCATCCGGATTTAATACTCTCGTTATTCCATAATTCAGTTATGTTTTTCAGCACGTCACGTTCCATGTCCTTGTCAGTCATGTCGCGTTCATGTTCTTTTAGTTATGTTATCAATAATTCGGGGACGAATTATTCTTTTTAGGGGGGAAGAGTTGTAAAACCCGCATGATTTTACCATGAATAGTACCCTTAGCAAACGTACGTACATATTAAAACTTTCCTTTATAGCATGAACACGTGTCATGATTAGAAATTACGGAAGTTATGTACGTATAATTACACGATAAGCATTAAGTACGTGTTAATACACGATAATTATTATCAATAATAATAATATCACGAACATGAAATCATGAACGTAAGAATCACGAACGTATAATTATGTACTTATGTATATTATTAATACGATAAATATCGTTACGTACAAGTATTTATAATAACACGAACGTTTAATAATAATGTAACATGTAAACACGAACACACAAACACACGAAAACGTAATAAAATAGACACGAGAAAGGTTTCGGGTTTCCCTTGGTGGGCCCCACAAGCCGCGGCACAAGAGAAGAGAGCGGCCCAGCCCATGATTTGTTTTATTAAAAATAACAAAAAAGGGAAAGTAGACATTTACAGAGTTTTCAAAAAATTGAAAAAAACCCTAATCTCTTGTCTCTCTCTCTCTTGGCTGACGGCATCACAACACCACAAGGGGGTGGCTGTTTGATCTTGATTAATTAATTCAAGGGTGTGTTCGTGTGATCATTCTCCATTCATTCCATGTGTTTTGGTAATCTGTAACCCTTTTGTGTTTTTTTATTTAATTATTTAAACATGAACATGTAATTAAATAAAAGCATGATAAAAACATGTCATGGGATCACAGGGTAAGAAAAAGGGTGGTTTTCGGGTTGGTTGTTTTGGCTGACACACAAACCGAGAGCCCCAAGGCTCTCGGCGTGTTCTTGTCACGACCACCAACTGAGATCTAGATCTAGGTGGTGTGGCTTAGTCTCGGTCGACAGCAGGTACAAGGGACCCCCGACATGCGTCGGGGTGTCCTTGTGGTTTATATGGGTCTCGGCAGCAAGCAACCCAACACCACCGGCCCAGCCGGTGGCTAGGTTGGTCTAGCAGGAGGAACGCAGCGTAGGGGAGACCACCGGCTACAGCCGGTGGGAACTCTTGTGTCAGCGGCTACCCGAGAGAAGAAAGACCACTGGCAACAGCCGGTGGCAGCTTACCGAATGTAGGGGCAACCGGCTCAGCCGGTTTGCCACTGTTTTTGGGGGTGTTTGGTTCGGACCATTTCAAGGGTTTTCACGGTCCGGTTCGCGACATGTTTTAATTAGATAACACACGGGTTCGGTTCATGATTATTTTTACAAGTCTAATTAAATTTACAAGTATATTAATTTTTACAAGATAATTAAATTAATCAATACATGACTTATAATTAATTTAATTAAAGATGAAACTTAGGTTATTATTATTATTAAATAATACATGTTTTAACCTAAGTATTTATTTATTTATTTTACACTATAGTATTAATGAATTATTAAACATGACATATAATTAATTAATAATCATGACTTAGGTTATATTAATACAGTATTAATAAATGTTTTAACGTAAGTATTTTTATACACTTTAATTTAATTAAATCATGCTTATCTTTAATTAAATCATAGAACCTATAGTTTATTTAATTAACAAGATATTATTAATAAACTATACTATAACTACATGACTCATGATATTAATTCAGCTTAATTCTAAATATGGAAACTTTCTAATTCAGGAAACTTACTATTTTTGGAAACTTTATATTTTTTGAAACTAAATTATTTTAAGCAGTTAATCTATTTTTGGAATGTTGGAAATACGTTTTTAACGTATATTAGAAGTATCGGTCACTCCAACAATATTGTAATACGTTTAGTAGCTCGTAATTAATGGTTAAGTTATATTAATGTATAACTCGGCCCATGGGCTTGTCATGGGTCGGAGGCCCAAGTCCATTAAGGACTTGGGTATATAAACTCCTTCCCACCATGGAAAGGGGTGTTGATTGTTTACTCATTTTCATACACATTAATAAAGTTTCTTTGTTTCTCTCTCTTGTTTCTCTCTTTAGATTTACAACAACCCTCTTGATTAGATTATAGATTATCATTGTTCTACAATTGGTATCAGAGCCATTGGATGATATAAGGTTTTTTGTTGTGTTAGTTTTTAGTTTTCATACTCTTTTAATCAAGTTATATCCGTGTTTTCAATTTTCTTGTGTTTTTCACCACAAAATCTTTGCTACAAATTGCCTACATAATTGTGGTAGGAATTTGTGTTCTTCATATTGGTGATTTGTTCATAAAAAGTTGGAATTTTTAGCTTGATTTTTGGGTAAAACTTAAAAGTTCAAATTTTTTCTTATTCGGAATATAAGGGTTTTAGGTTGTCGGAATACAAGGGTTTACACTATTCAGGATAAGAAGTTGCAAGAATCATTCCGGATAAGAGGTACTCCAGTTATTCAGGATAAAAGGGTGGTAAGTTATTTCGGATACAGGGTTTAAATCATTCCGGATAATAGTTTCTTGATTTTTCCAAATAAGAGTTTATTCCGGATAAGAGGTTTGCAATTATTCCGGATAAGAGTCTTGTTAGTTTATTCCGGATAAGAAAGTATTCCGGATAAAAGGTTTTGCAAGATTATTCCGGATAAGCTATATTAGCCACATTCCGGATAAGAGTATTGTTAGTTTATTCCGGATAAGAGAGTATTCCGGATAAAAGGTGTTGCAAGATTATTCCGGATAATCTTCATTAGTCACATTCCAGATAAAGATATAGCAGTTATTCCGGATAAGAGCTAGTAGTTATTCCATATAAGAGCTAGTAGTTATTCCGGATAAGAAGTCTGAGAAATATTCCGGATAAGGGCTAGAATTAGACATTCCGGATAAGAGGATTTAGCAGTTTTCAGGATAAGCTTCAGATTTCTTCATCAACTAACAACAAATTTCATAACCTTATTTCATTGATCGATCAAAAAATTAATCTTTTTCAATCAAGTGTTCAAAAAAAACAAAAAAATGAATTCACACTCATACATGCCAACCATGACTTCACTTACCGACATCTCGATCATTTCGGGTACCGATACTCGCCTACCTTTGCTCATCAAAGATTCGTTTGAAGCATGGCAAGGTCGCATGAGAACGTACATCATGGGCAAACCCAGTGGTCGACTTATGCTTCAATCAATTGATAAAGGACCATTAGATTGGGGAGAGGTTACCGTCAAAAATGTGACAAGGGCAAGAGAGTATCATGATTAACCGATGCCAACAAAATCATTGCAGATGCCGATGAAAGGGCTGTTCATACAATTCTTCAAGCCCTTCCACCCGATATCTTTAGAATGGTAAGTGAACATAAAGTGGCAAAGGATCTTTGGGATCGACTTGCGGTTTTGTTACAAGGGACATCTCTCACTAAGCAAGAACGAGAGTGTCAACTATATGATTTGTTTGATAGGTTTACATACCTTTCGGGGAAGACTCTTCATGATTTCTACTGGCGTTTTACAACGTTGATGAATGACATGAATGTGTATAATCTAAGAATTGAACAGTTTCAATTAAACACCAAGTTTTTGAACACATTACCCCCTGAATGGAGTCAATATGTCACTGATGTCAAGATGATTCGCGATTTACACAAGTCCTATTTAGATCAACTCTATGCTTTCTTACAACAACACGAGAAACATGTGATCCAAAAACGACTCCCTCAGGGATCTTATTATGAACCAATGGCATTATTGGCAAACCATCCTACACTGTCATACCACAACTCTTAGCTTGCTTTAGGACACAAATCTTCATATCAACCTGTGTATCGAACACCAAGCTTCCCACAGTACTCGATTCTGCCACAGCCGCCTACATCTTATCACCAACTAGCAACATCATCATCACAAGGAGATTCACATCCATTACCTTATGCTTCACACCAGTATTCACTGTATCAACCTCCAACAAACCTTGATTGTACCTATCCACAACTTGAGGCTCCTCAACCTGATTACTCACAACAAGTCAGTGCTCCATCCAATCAGATTGTAGCTCAAGCAGTACCAGCATTCTACTGTGAAGATGACATCCCTGTCCCTGAGTTTAGAAAAGGAGATAGCCGTACTGATATCCTTGCTCAAATATCTGCTTATCTAAGTCAAACATTGAACAAACGAGGTTACAGAGGTCTAACACCAACTAACAATCAGTTAAGGAACTCTTCTAACCCTCGACAACATGCAACAATTCAGGACGGAAGAGTCATGGTGCAACCACTTCAAGGGAGATCTAATTTGTCTACTGCTGGTGCACGTTCATCCAATACTACTGCTACAAGAGGAAATAGCACTGGTAAAATAAAGGTGGTCATTTGCTACAACTGCAAAGGGGAAGGGCACATGGCCCGAGAGTGCAAGCAGCCTAAGAGGAAAAGGTACGGCACATGGTTTCAGGAGAAGATCTACCTGGTAAATGCTCAAGCCCAAGGTCGTGAGCTTGATGAAGAAGAGTTAGCATTCCTTGCAGATCCGAGAGTAGCGGAAACTGACGGTCTCACAACAGTCATCACCAACAATGTTGCATATCAATGTGATGATTTGGAAGAATACGACTCTGATTGTGATGATCTTAACACCGCCAAAGCATCTCTCATGGCAAACCTTTCACTATATGGAGTTGATACAATTTCTGAGGTACCACATACTGCTACAGATACTAGTATTGTACCTTATCAAGTTGAGCAAATGTCCGAGTATTCGGAACAGCCTCCGGTTGTTAGTAACTCAATCGATGAGACAAACAATGATAGCAATATCCCGAAAGTCCTCAGACTTTGAGTGAACCACAACCGGGAGCTATTACGACTACCAATTCGTCTGCTCAACCTGATTTGGTTATGGTCCCGGCATCTTTGCTTATCCAAATGAATAACGCGGTCCTTGAAACCCTTAATGCTAATCAGACTTTATCTGCCGAGCTTGATTTGCCTAAGGACAAGGTTAAAACCTAGGAAATGACTCCTGTGTCCACTACCTTAACCAATCCTGAATTTGATAGGTTTAGGAAAGTTCAAATGGACAATCTGCTAGAAATTGAGAGTTTAAGAGCAAATCTTTCGAATGAACTTAAAGAAAAAGAGTCAGTCGTTACTAATTTTCAACAGCTTCAAACGGATTTTGAAATTCTTGAGTACAAACAGATTGAAATGGAAATTAAGACGTCTGAAAGAATAAAAGAAATGGAAATTAAGCTTTTAAAACAATATGTTGCCTCACATCTAGTACACTTATTTCATGCATCATTTAAAGAGTTCAATCTATCGCGTCTAATAGACCTACCACCTAACCTGGGGTATGCAAAGCAAGCGCTTCACCACAACCCACGACTTTATGATGCAACCAAGTTAGGATTGGTATTAGATCCGATTGTGTTCTTGAATGATTCTGAGAGTATGACACCATATGCGGAGAAGCGGTTAAAATTACTTCCTACATATCCTGAATATGATTATGCTCAAATGAATGCAAAAAATGCCACAATAGATCTTAGAACTCGCTTTAATATGCAAAAGAGAACTATCCAAACATCCACTTTCATGCCTACTAGAGAATGCCTTAGTATAATTCCTACACTCGTCAACTCGGACCAACCGAAGGAAATTCCTAAGAATCTTCCACCGGTTAGTACGGTAAAGCTCAGCTTGGAAGAGATTGGGCAATACCTTACCGAGTTTGACAAGGTCATCCTGGAATGTACGACTTCAACGGTTCTAATCGCTTGAGAATGGCGTTCGAACACATGAAAACGGTGTTTGAGAAAGAGATTGTTCCATTTGTGGACCATATTAAACAAGGAGTCTATGATCTAGCGTGTAATCTAAGTTTTGAAATTGGTGAAGTTCAAAAAGTTTTCTATGAAATGGATGATGCTTATGAACAACATTTAATTGAAAAAGAAAAGATTTTATCCGAATATGACCGATTTTTAGAAGTGATGCAAGTTTTTACTTTTAAATATACTCATGAAATTTCTTCTACTGTGAATAATTGTGATGATGTGCATGAATCTGTGAATATTGTTGAACATGTGGATACTGTAGATAATCATTCTTGTCATGAATCCAACGCTGAATTTTTAAAGCTTCAAGATTCGTATAACACACTTTCAAAAAGTTTTAATGAGCTTCAACAACATTCTATATCTCTTGAAATTAAAAATCAATCAAAAAATGAAACTCTTTCAAAACCAAATGATTGTGGAAACTCCATTGAGACAAGTGACAAGATGATTCAGATGGTTCAGGATTTAGAGGAAGAGATGATGAGAATTAAGCGAGAATTACTAGAAACAAAAACAGAACTAGAGGTTGCAGAGACTAAGAATCATGTTCTAGAAAATAGAATTAATTCTATACTAGGAGAGTGTGAACAAGTAAGGCAGGGTGATTCACAAAATTCTGGTTCAATAGAAGAACACCTCGCTTTTAATGCGACAGAGCAAAAGTCATTAATTAACCAACTGAACAAGAAATGTGAGGAAATCTGTGACCTAAATATTCAACTCATAGACAAAAACATGGTTATAGCTGAATTAAAGGAGACACTTCAACTCAAAAGACGAGAAGGTGTTGATAATCCGGCTACTGTCTCTGCCTCGACCTCTAGTGCTCCCAAAACCAACCCACGTGTGCTATATCGGGATCCAAAATTTAAGAAAAGTCCCACTAAGTTTGCCACATATATGAAAAATGCCTTAGAACATGCTAATCTAGCTAGAGAGATTGTTGATGAAATGCGTGAACTAGATCCCACAAGTCATAGTTTATATGAGCTTTTATTATATGTGGAGCGCGTTCAGGATTGTTTAGTAAACTTAGAGTACGTTGGGCAACCGATATCTGTACCACCTAAACAACAAACCACCATTGCCATTACTCCATTCAATAAGACCCCAGGAGCTAAACCTGTTTTGAATACACCCATCAAGGCTAAGTCAAAATCTGTAACTAATGTTCCCTTGGCTTCTATAGGAGAAATTATGTCTACTAAGGCTAAAGGATCTCAAGACAAGAAAGATAGGATCAAGCCTTCCACTAGCAAGACTGAGAAGAAGAAAGTAGAAGTTCACCCTAGGAATGTTATTTCAATTTCAAATAAAAAGAATCATGTAGCTAAGAAAAATGGTTCACCTTCAGAGTGGAAACCTAAGAAAAATGTGAATTCTAATTTGAAATGTTGGAATTGTAATGAATGCATGTTTTCTCAGCGTTATGATTTATGCCTTGTTGATCACGTGAATGAAATGTATGCTATTAAGAACAATCTTGAATAGATTCCAACGGGGAAGAAATTCACCCAAGTTGGTTGGCAATGGAAACCCACTGGTAGGACCTTCACTGCTAATGGAACTAAGTGCCCTTTAACTAGGATCACATCCACGGAAATTAGGTCTAAGCGTCATTTAAATAGGAACACTAGCACTAAGAAATGGATAAAGCGCCCTTTAACTAGGTCTGCCCCCACTATTGTGCCTACCATTGGTAATGTCCCCAGTCAAAAAGTACCTCAGAATACTAGACACCTAGAATCTAAGCCAACCACTAGTAAGAAAATCTGGAAGCCTAAAGTTTCGTCTGATAGCAAATCTAAGATAATTACATCTGTACCTGCTAACTCAGAGGAACAATTAGAATCCGATACATCGTCTTTGTTTGGTAATATTTTCAGGTCGTCCAAATTATTCTTTGGTATTTGGACTCTGGGTGCTCCAAAGATATGACTGGACACCGCTCGATGCTTAGAAATTTCGTCAGCAATTTTCTAGGAACGGTTAAATTCGACAACGACCATATTGCGAAGACTATGGGTTATGGTGAATACCAAATTGGGAATGTTACGATTTCAAGGGTTTATTATGTGGAGGGACTTGGTCACAATCTATTTTCAGTGGGTCAATTTTGCGATTCAAACCTTGAAGTGGCCTTTCGACAACATACTTGCTTTATTCACGATCTTGTAGGAAATGATTTGTTAAAGGGTTCTCGAGGGGATCATCTCTATACATTGTCTATTTAAAACATGATGGCCGCCTCTCCTGTTTGCCTACTCTCCAAAGCATCTAAGACCAAGTCATGGTTGTGGCATCGACGGTTATCTCATCTTAACTTTGATGCTATTAACCATTTGGCTAAAAACGAACTTGTTCGTGGTCTTCCAAAACTTAAGTTCGACAAGGATAATTTATGTTCCGCGTGTTCTTTGGGGAAAAGCACCAAGAAATCTTACAAACCTAAAGCAGAAGACACCAACCAAGAACCACTGTATCTTTTGCACATGGATCTTTGCGGGCCAATGCGTACGGCTAGTGTTAGTGGTAGAAAATACATCTCGTCATGGTGGATGCTTTGTCAAGGTTTACATGGGTAAAATTTTTAGCATCCAAGGATCAAGCACCAGAGTATATCATTACTTTCTTAAAGATGATCCATGTACGTCTTAATGCTACTGTTCGCCGCATTCACACTGATAATGGAAATGTGTTCGTTAATCAAACTCTACGAGACTATTACGAAAAGGTAGGTATTTCACATGAAACTTCTGTTGCCCGCACTCCACAACAAAACGGTGTCGTGGAAAGACGTAACCGTACACTTATGGAAGCTGCTCAAACTATGTTGATTTATGCGAATGCTCCTTTATTCTTATGGGCTGAAGCAGTGGCAACCGCATGTTATACCCAAAACCGCTCCATCATCCGTAAACGCCATGGTAAAACTCCATATGAGCTACTTCATGGACACAAACCAGATATTTCATTTCTTCATGTGTTTGGTGCACTTTGTTATCCAAATACAAATAGTAAGAATCTGGGAAAACTTCAACCGAAGGCTGATATTGGAATTTTCATTGGTTACTCGCCTGCAAAGAAAGCTTACCGAATTTATAACCGTCGTCTTGGCAAGATTGTAGAAACTTTGGATGCCGATTTTGATGAGCTGACAGCGATGGCTTCTGAGCAACACAGCTCTGAACCCGCATTACACGATATAGGAACCAGTACAATCAGTTACGGATTAACTCCCAACAATCCTACATCTCCATCATTTATACCACCTACAAGGTCCGAGTGGGATAAGTTATTTCAACCTATGTTTGACGAATTCTTTGATCCACCGAGTAATGATTCTCCAGCACCTATAGCAGTAGCTCCGATTCCCGAAGTTGTTGTTCATGATAATGGAAATCTATCCGAGGCATCTACGGTTACTCTTGAACCAGATGTCCCATCCCCCACCAATTCACAAACAACACCTGAATCTTCAACCCCACTCGTTCCTAATGATGTTGAAGAGGATCTCTATGATCACGATTTTGAATATGCTCACTTACAAGAGCTTCCCTTCTTTGGTTCACATATACCTGAAGACCCTACCGGTACGTCTACCTCAGAGGAAGCTCCTGCAATCGTTCACTCCCGACCACCACGGATTGAAACTCACAACACTAAATGGACAAAGGATCACCCAATCCGCAATATTATTGGTGACATCGATCGACCAGTCTTAACACGCCATCAACTCCAAGAACATGCATTATATTGCTATTTTGATGCATTTCTTTCAGACACTGAACCTAAAAACTGGCAACAAGCCATGATCAAATCATCATGGATTGAAGCCATGCAAGAGGAACTTAATGAATTCTAACGTCTTAAAGTGTGGGAATTAGTTCCGTTACCCAACAACGTTGAAATCTTGACATTGTTGTGGGTATAAAAGGTTAAACTCGATGAGTTAGGTAGTGTGCTGAAAAACAAAGCTAGATTGGTTGCTTGAGGTTACAAACAAGCTTTGGGTATTGACTTTGAAGAATCCTTTGTTCCTGTTGCACGATTGGAGGCAATTAGACTATTCCTTGCTTATGCTACTCACATGAATAGGATCGTCTACCAAATGGATGTTAAGACGACATTTCTCAATGGTTAATTAAGGGAAGATGTCTATGTAAGCCAGCCGAATGGATTCGTCAACTCGGAGTATCCTAATCACGTGTACAAGCTCAAGAAGGCTCTTTACGGGTTGAAACAAGCTCCACGCGCGTGGTACGATCTCTTATCGTCGTATCTCATCTCGAAAGGCTTCTCCAAAGGCAAAGTGGACCCAACATTATTCATTCTCAAGGAGGACAATGACATGATACTGGTACAAATTTATGTTGATTTTAAAATATTTGCTGCTACTAATCAACGTTTGTCTGACCATTTTGAGAAAATTATGTCCACACGCTTTAAGATGTCGATGATGGGAAAAATCTTATTTTTCTTAGGGTTGCAAATTTCTCAGAATCCCAGAGGCATCCTCATTAATCAATCCAAATTTGCTCTTGAATCATTAAAGAAGTATCATTTTGAAAACTGTGACCCCGTGGATACTCCAATGGTGGAGAGATCCAAGTTAGATGAAGATAAGGAAGGGATAGCTGTCGATCCTAAACTTTACCGTAGAATGATCGGCACCCTTCTCTATCTAACTGCTAGCAGGCCTGATTTGCAATTTGCTATAGGCATGTGTTCCCGGTATCAAGCTCGGCCTACCGAAAAGCACTTACATGTTGTGAAAAGGATCTTTCGGTATCTAAAAGGAACACTTCATCGTGGTCTGTGGTATCCGAAGGATTCCTTTATTGCACTAATCTCATATGCAGATGCGCATTATGCCGGGTGTCAAGATACTAGACGTAGCACTTCTGGCAGTGTGAAACTTCTTGGAGATAGACTTGTTAGTTGGGCATCAAAAAGGCAGAAAAGCGCTGCGATATCAAGTACAAAGGCTGAATACATCGCTATGTCTGGTTGTTGTGCTCAAGTTCTTTGGATGCGATCACAATTAACTGACTACGGTCTTGGATTCAACAAAATCCTGATGTACTGTGATAACAAAAGTGCAATCGCTCTGTGCTGCAACTACGTTCAACATTCCCGAGCAAAGCACATTGACATACGCTACCACTTCATCAAAGAGCAAGTGGAAAATAGAGTGATCGAACTGTACTTCGTCAACATTGAGTATCAGCTGGCAGATATTTTCACGAAGGCATTAGATCGAGGACGTATCGAGTTTTTGATCGAAAAGCTAGGCATGAAATCATTCTCACCAGCGACACTTAAGGAGTTGGCAGAAGAATCTGAAGAATAGTAGTGGTAAACTATTCTCGATTATCCTTTGATCGTGATCTTGTATATTATCGTATATATTTAAACAATCAAAAGAAAAATACAAAAATATAAAACATAGAAAAACCATAAAAAATATAAAACCTATAAAAACCATAAAAAATATAAAATCAAGAATATCTAAAAATATTTTTATTTTTAAAACGGGCATGTCTTTTCGTACGGTTATATTTACGGCCTTAGAAATGTCGATTAAGATTGACACGGCGCCATAAATAGGGTCCGTATAAAAGTTGTACATGTTTTAAAACATGCCCATTATGGCTTGTAGTTATTTCATACTGCAACCCGCTTTTCGAATTAAAGTCACGTATTTCTTTTGAAAATGTTGGCTCACAACGGGAATTAATTTTCTCGGGTATGATTTACAAGCCAAATCATACAAGGGATCAAGTTTACTTTATAACTTGATCTAACACGAATTAGTGTACGTTTCAGTGCATTAATTTGTCTAAATAAGAGAAATTTTATTGCCACCACGAATCAATTTTTCTAAAACAGTTAACGGAAAATGTTGTCATTGGTATTCATCTCTCTAAACAAAGACTACAGCTCTTCAAATAGAAAACGGGTCAATGTTCAAGGGGGAGAAAATATAAAATCTTTTTTGTCATCAATATATCGTCATCAAGAATATTTTTTCAGAAAAATAACCGGTTAAATGTTTTTCGTCATGTTTTTGTCAAGTTTGTGGTACTTAGATATGCTCTAGACCGTTTCTCGTGCTTTTGATGGGAACTTAGAGGATTAATGGCTTTTAGGCAACGTCTTTAAATAAGTTGATAAGTGATGTGTGACCAATAGGTAAACACCTGTTTAAGTTTTAACGATCGTTAAGTCTACCCTTAACAACACGTTAAAATAAACTAAGAGTTACCTAAAGGTACTTTGAACGAAATAGGAGGGCTAAAAGTGCTAATCTACAAAACCTTTTAGGTCAAACACCCTTCCCCGCCCCTATTCTTTCGTTTCACTGTTTCACTTCAAAACTCACACATAAAAACCTTCTTTTGCCGCTATTGATATCTAGTTCAAATCATCACCATTTATTTTATTTTGATTTCACGATTCAAGAACAACAGGTAAACGTGTTTTCATTAAATCCTCTCATTCTAATTAATCAGCTCAGGATAGGCTTAATAGATTTGCTTGATTCAATTAGGTAGATGCGTTTTAGGGTTCGGGTTAGCCACGGCCTACATCATTATGATTCTTTTAATAGCTTAGGTGTGTTGTTAATCGATCCCCAGTCTTAGCCACACACAAAACGATCCCTTGTTAATCGATCCCACTTATTCCGGATAAGTCCTTCAAATTATTCCAGATAAGTCTTTCAACTTATTCCAGATAAGTCCTCATACTTATTCCGGACAAGTCCTTAAACTCATTCCGGATAAGTGTCCAAACTTATTCCAGATAAGTGTCCAAACTTATTCCGGATAAGTGTCCAAACTTATTCCGGATAAGTGTCCAAACTTATTCCGGATAAGTGTCCAAACTTATTGTGGATAAGTCGCATTAAGTTTCCCCGGATAAGTGTTAGAAACTTATTCCGGATAAACCTAGGTACATTATTCCGGATAAACCTAGGTACATTATTCCGGATAAGATAAAAGGTTTTATTCCGGATAAGATTAGGTATATTATTCCGGATAAGAAAAAAGGATTTTACTCCGGATAAGCTAGGTATAATATTCCGGATAAGAAAAAGGATTTTGTTCCGGATAAACCTAGGTATACTATTCCGGATAAGCAAATGATTTTATTCCGGACAAGTTTTAGGTAAATTATTCAGGATAAGCAAACGGAATTTATTCCGGATAATCCACATGCTGTTTCCCCGGATATGCCTTAGAACAATCTTCCGGATAAGGCTGCAAACTTTATTCCGGATAAGACAGAAACTATTTTTCCCGGATAGGTCTTTTTCTCTTTATTCTGGATAAGACTAGGGATATCTTGCATGTTTTTTGGATAATAGTTTTGATATGCTTGCTTAGTAGTCTGATTTGTATGTGTTCAACTCGATGATTATTTTGGGTAATCTTTGCATGATATTTTGATATGTCTTCGGGAAAGTTAGGTTTAAACATTATGATATATATCTTTCTATTGTGTATCAATATGTATGTCATATCTTAGCAGCTATCATGTCTCGCACTCAAGAGCAACAATTGCACTTGACAATGAACTCGTTCCTGAAGAGAATCGTCTTCCAATCACCTCCAATAATCATCGACTAAAAGAAGACTTTGTTCCATCCCAAGCAACATTCAGAATTGCCATCGAAGTCCTTGATATCTCCCCGATCAAAAATGCACTATGGATGTCAGCAAGTGTTCCCGAAATCTACATGAATGAATTTTGGGCATCCATTAAAGCCATAACAAGCACCAAGTTTTCTTTCAACATCAACGGTCAAAAGAAGGAATTTTCTCTTAAACAACTTCGCGAAATCTTTGGATTCCCCGCACCTAAAGGGAAAACATATGATACTGTTCCAGACTCACACAAAAGAATAGATTTGATTTTGTCTCTTGGTTATGATACAGAATTGCCTATCATATCTAACTTTTACACAGCTAGGCTTGGACAACCATGGAAGGTAATCTTTACTATCATTATCCGATGCTTGTCGGGTAAATCCAGAGGAGCAGATTCTATGAGACTTTCTCAGGCTCGTATTTTCTATGGCATCTACAAGAGACTAGATTTGGATTATGCTGCTCTAATATGGGAAGAAACTCATTATCAAGCCTTCTGAAATGTTAAGAAGAAATCCGAACATCTTCAGTTTCCACGATTTACAAAGCTTATCATAAATTACTTTATGAAAGCTGATGAGACTATTGATCGACGTGGTGGGTTCTTTGTTAACTCAGAAGAAGATGATTTCCTCGTGCTAGCCATGAGAACTGAAGGACAAAAGAACACTTACTTAGGTATTCCAGCTCCACTTCCGGATACTATGCTGAACGCCAAAATCAAGAAGAGTGCTACATATAGGATTCTTTTAAAGGAAGTGGAGAACCACATCCAGAAACTAGCTGCGGGAAAATCTAAGTCACCAAAACCCAAAGAAAAAGGAAGGAAATTGATTCTTCAGAAGCTGATGTTCCAAAACAAGACAAAGGCAAAAGAACAAAAACAGTGTCTATAGGGGAGAAGAAAAAGGCCAAGGGAAAGAAAACACTTCTCTCTGATGAAGACTTGCTTGAAGACGTGGACGAACAACAACAACGGTTGACTAAGAAACAATAATCCAAATAATTGAAGAAGGCCTTAATACAAAGCAGAAGGGAGACGGGAGGTAGTGGATCGAAACAGCCTAAGACAGCCGAATTGTCTGACATTGATGAATTTGGAGATCCAGATAATTTCATTGACGAACCAGTTCAAGGAGATGAAGAAGATCAACAATACGAACAACAAGACACGTTCCTTGATGATATTCAGCCAGAGACAACAGTTACAGGGAGCATCCACAAGGACAAGAGTGTTACCAAATCCTCGTCTATGTCAGATCCAGTAGGTAAGTACTTGAACTTTGACTCACTTGAATCTGAAGTTACTAACACTGATCTTTCAACAAACCCGAACATGGTAAATGTCCCTGTAACTATGGCCACTACATTAGTACTCAGCACCACTGTCACAACTCATGTCACACCTACACAATCAACTGCTCATCCAACACTATTGCTAGTATCTCCACCCGTCACCCCAGATTTTATGCAAATCATCGAACAACGCTTGAAGGTTCAAGAGGATAAGACTATTCTAGTTACAGAGCAATTACAATCTTCAAAGACAGCCTATGAAAAAGAACTCGCTAGTCTTCGTGATGGATTAGCAAGCAAGAAAGATTTTGAAAAGGAAATCGACCAGCTTCGAAAAGAATTAACAAGTCGTCAACAATCTGAAGAGTCAAAAAGAGAAAATCTAGAAGCTACAGTGGAAAGGAAGCAAGAATCAATTAAACGTATTCGCGCACTCAGAGAAAAATACAAAGAGGAGAAAGAAGAACTTGCTCAAGCTAATGCTACATTGATTGAATCAATCAATGAAAAAGTTCAAGAATCGATTGAAACCATACTTCCTCCTCTACGAAATGAACTAAAAGACATCGCTGCAAACAAAATGATGACCAAGTCTTCCGACACTCCGCAATCTGGCTTTCTCATAGCTCAAAGACTCACTGATTACGAGATGAAGAAGTTGTTGCATGCTAAGATGATTCAAGTCGGGTCCTACAACCGAACGCCAGAACAACAAGCACTTCACAAAGCTTTAAAGACGGCAATGGATCAAGACACCGAGATCTTTAAAAAACATGGCACCGTCGTCCCATACAACACTCTCGATCAAGAAAAAGACGGTGAAGATGAGGATATGTCAGACAAACCCGATGAATCTTCCCAGAATGAAGATGACGATGACGATGATGACGACGATGACGCTGACGATGAAGATGAAAATGATGATGATGGTGACAATGCTGAAAAGGGTAAGCGTAACAATGATGATGATGACAGCATGGACGAACGTATAAATGATGATGATGATGTCAACAATGATGATGATGGTGGCGATGATAAGGAAAAGAATGACGAAGAGGAGGATGACAACAATAAAGATAAGTCGGATGTTGAAGCAGTTCAACCTTCATGAAAAGGTGACAAGTATCAAAAGGAAAATCCAACATCTTCAACAGCCGAGGAAACTCCAGTATCTGAGTCACCTCCAACCGGTAGACGCACTAAACACCGTCATGACACCGATGCTAATCAGATATCAGGTTCACTTCAATCACCTCCAGCTATCACATCTACAACACCACCACAACAACTACCCATCCGAGAACCCGATCAATCTGAATCGTCTAAGTCTACACCAGTGAAGGACACTCAACGTAATCAGACACTTCGAGTAATTTTTCCAAATCGACCTCCAGCATCTGTGCAAAGTCATGATATTCCAGAATCGAGCGAACCGGCATGGGTGGATACAATTAATGTAGATGAAGATGCACCCGAGCAACCTTGGGTCACAGAAGCTGCTGGCACTTGTCCGTTAACTCGAGAAGATGAACCCGATTTCTCCAAAATACTCAACAATCCCATCAACTTCTCAGCATATCTAATCTACAAGTATGGAACTGACAATGTAACTCCAGCGATGGTAACTCGAGCTTTTCATGATCCCACCATCATTCCTACCTCAAGAATCAGTAGAATGGAGGCTGAATACAATGCGAATGAGCTGTTGAAAGCAATGAACCTTCCTCAAAAAACATGTCGTCACAGGCCTGAGAATGCCCCTCTCCCGATCACTAATACTGACAATCAAATCATACGTGATTTATTTGTCTGCTATGACCTTAAGTATTAAGTAAAAGGCGCCAACAAGTATGCGACTTCCTTAACAATGGTCAAAGCAACAACTTGGGGGTCAATACCTTGGATTGACGAAAAAGTTGATCGTATATGGGTAAAGAAATTGATTCCTGAGTATGATCATTATGCTGAATTGGGTGCTTCACATTGGGGAGAAACCATACAAAAAGCCTACAGCTACGCATATGGTTTCAAGTCAAAGACTCCAGTAAAATCCGAGTTCAGAATCAAGGCTATTTTAGGAGTAAGAGTTGAACCCAAAGTCGGCTATCATCATGTAACAGAGATCCGATTAAAAAGAGAAGACGACAAATTCTATACCATCATGGAAAGAGACTTCTCGGATCTTCCTCTTGTTGACATTGAAGATATGTTACTGTTGATGACTCAAGACACACTCAAACACCTGAACACTGACGACTACATTGACCTGAATTCAGCTCTACTCATGTATACTCGTCGTATTGTGATCAAGAAAAGAGTTGAAGATTTGCAACTTGGTGTTGAAAGTTATCAGAAGAAGCTAAACCTCACGGCTCTATACACAGAAGTTCTTGCTATTCATCACAAAAAAAGTCCGTACACAAGCACTACAAAACCGGTTCCGGGCACTTTTTACTTGAATGGATCCGGTGAGAAGAAATTCATGAGAATAGCGGAACTCTCTAAGATTAGTGACGGGACTCTTGAGCAAGTTCGGGACACATTGATTCAGATCAAAAGAACCAAGAAGCATCCCCAACTTACCATCCAGTGGCACAAAGGGTACGCAACAAGTGTTAACTACCTGATAAATAAGATCAATGAGAAGTTGCGGGAAAGACGCTTGATGAGGAGTATTGAACGATTCGTTGGTGGCAGACCATATGGAGCACACCACAAGCTGATGCAACGATCCATCTAATGGGTCGTACTATCTCAGGTCTATTCCATATTGGTTAAATTTGTGAATATGTAAATTTTGTAAATATTGTGCTTCTGTGGCTTGTTGTAGTGTAAAAGTGTGATACTTTTCAAGAATCTCTCTCGGGATTCTAAAATCTTTCAAACATATCGTACTCAAGCACTACAACTAACCCTCATTAATTTGAGGGGGGAGCATTAATATTTTCTTTGGCCAACATCAAATTTCATTTTATTACCCAAAGACCGGTTAACCCATTAATATCCAAAATATTGATGGTTAACATTTTGGAAAGGGGAGAAAATGGGATTAAGGAGACTTAATGATATTTGGCTAAACAATAAAAAGGCTTAAAAGATGAACCAACCTAACATGTGTAATGCACAAGTTAAGGGGGAGCGTTTTTGATGATCAAAACCACTTAAGGCACAAAAACTTTGATTACAATATCACAAGTGCTTTAAGTGATTTTTCAAGGATTTTTTTTTCATGGTGACAATACTTACCCAAAACACATTTAATTCACGACGGATGTGGTGACAAAAGGGTGGTAGGTATAGGTATTAGTCCAATGATTCATCAGAACCGATGGAATCTTCCCAAGGACAATTCCCTAGATTGAATTAGAAGTCCTAGGAAAGATGGAGAATGATTGTGAACGTAGCTGAATGCAGACCAAGTACTTAAGCTAGCACTAGAACAATCACAACAAGGTGCTAGTGATGACGTATTGGTAAGCATTGAAGGGGTTGAAGAATGAAAAAGAATTGTAAAGATAAAGGGTGTAAAGAAAGAAGCCCTCCTTACAACTTTTGGCAGAAATCGGGTCAATACATATGCTATTGAGATCATTTGTTAATGATTTTCGATATTGAAGAAAGACATCATGGACCCAGTGATGCAATGCACAACCCTCCCCAGCTAACTCAAATATCTCTCAAAAGGTATTTGTTATAATCACACGGAGATCAACATGTTATCTATTGGTTTATTCACTCCGAATATACTGATATTGAATAGGTGGCACTCCTCTCCAACCATCGCTCACTAAATCAAAACGCACTATCGAGTCTAGAGCCACGAGATAATCAAAAGTCTCATTAGGACACTTTCAATTTATTCCTTGCTTTCTCACACGCTGTGAAAAGTAAGAGATCTTTATGAGTCCTACGCAGTATTCTTGTAATATTGCCAGAACATCCGAGTGATACACAAGTATTACAATGAAGATGGAAATCCTGCTAGAGCCAACATCAAACAAGCTCATGGTAGGTGACACGTGCGGTCCTTTAAGAACCAATCTTGTGAAAACTGGAAAGAAACAGTAGTTTAATTCTTAAGTAAACTTAAACTCGTTTCAGGCCTCTACGCATTATCGTATGATCTTGCCAGAACACTCAGAGTGACACTCTTTAGTGTTCACGATGACGAGTGGAAATCCTTTTAGTGTTAACATCAAATAGCACTTGGTAGGTGACAAGCAAGATTCTATTTGAATCAAGCTCGTGACAACTGGAAAGCAACGATGGTGAAAATCTTAATTGAAATTCACTTGTTCCAGGATTCATGAATTGACGGCTTCAATCATGAGGATTTTTAATCGAAATGATTCACTCTTTATGTTCGCAATCAGGCTTAGTGATCGTCGAATAAAGAGAACGGGTTTACCCGCGAAATCCTGTCAGGAAGTTACTTAATTGAAACTATCCGTCACATGTACCATATCTAATATCGTCCAACGGTATTCACTGACCGGAGGTAAAATGCTACCGATTTAGAATGAAATGTACCAAGCCATTTCGTTCATGTGTTTTTATGTTGCGGAATTTGAAGACGGTGGCGTTGCGGTGTACCAGATGAAGTCGTTTCCACATGCTTATGTCTTTCTGCATCAATTTCAACAAAATCAAGAAAGTTCAAGATGAAGTCTTCCACTGTACCAAACTCTGAAACTTTCAAGAATTCAACAAAAACATAAGTGTGTGGAACATGGAGTCACGAGGAGCCAAGAATCACAAGAAGGCAAAGATCGCACGTGAAGGGTCAAAAGAACAATGCTCTAAAGCCAAAGCTTAAAAGATCAACATCAACATATTCACAACGAAAAGAAAAGTAAGAGAAAGGACTACGAGCTGAAGAACGAAGACTTAGTATAGTATGCTAGGTTTAGGACTTTGTAATTTGGAGTGACCTCCCTTAGGGGGAGATTGTTGGAAATACGTTTTTAACGTATATTAGAAGTATCGGTCACTCCAACAATATTGTAATACGTTTAGTAGCTCGTAGTTAATGGTTAAGTTATATTAATGTTTAACCCGGCCCATGGGCTTGTCATGGGTCGGAGGCCCAAGTCCATTAAGGACTTGGGTATATAAACCCCTTTCTACCATGGAAAGGGGTGTTGGTTGTTTACTCATTTTCACACACATTAATAAAGTTTCTTTGTTTCTCAATCTTGTTTCTCTCTCTAGATTTACAACAACCCTCTTGATTAGATTATAGATTATCATTGTTCTACATGGAAACTTTCTATTTTTGGAAAGTTTCTATTTTTGGAAACTTTCTATTTTAGGAAACCTTCTTTAACACCCCCAAATTTACACACAGCGGAATAAATCTTTGGGTGCTAAACAATGATACAACAACACATAATTTATAAAGAACGACTCGAAAATAGACGTTTTAGATTTATCGTTCCTAAAACATTTGTCAGAGTAGCGTAGTCCCAAGTAATCGTTACCAAAAGATAAGTTAAAACAACATACTGCTTTGTTGTTCAAACTCTTTGATTTATTTATCATTCCATTTTCAAAACAAACCAATATGTTGTTTTAACTTATCTTTTGGTAACGATTACTTGGGACTACGCTACTCTAACAAATGTTTTAGGAACGATAAATCTAAAACGTCTATTTTCGAGTCGTTCTTTATAAATTATGTGTTGTTGTATCATTGTTTAGCACCCAAAGATGTATTCCGCTGCGTGTAAATTTGGGGGTGTTAAACCTTCTATTTTTAGAAAGTTACTTATTATTACACAACAACTATAATAATACAAGAAATACAAGTAATACCTAATCAGAATATACATAATATATGATAAACAAAGCATAACGTTAAAATCAGTAAAACAAGACATGGACATATAAAACAAGCTAAGACATGATATAAAATCAGTTACGTACTCAGTAATCAGAACACTTATACGCGTATACTATTTATGTAGCATTAGTGAGACCGAAGTAGGACTCTCTTCTGTTCGTCTTCTTCATTCACTGGACATAAGGTACGGATTTCCCGTCCTTTCAGTATGGACATTCTTTCCTTATTAGGATTTCCCCGTTTGCAGCCAACTGTTTTCCAGTATTTGTTTTATATGTTTGATACTTATGTTAGAATAAGAGCCTAAGCCATATACATGCATGAACAGTGTCACCTAGTTATGGAGGTACTAGGGACGAGCTCGGGACCAATCCCGTCCCGAACCCGTCCCGATTTAGTGCTCCCGATTTTTTCCCGATCTAAAAAGTTATGTACCGATCCCGTGCCGAACGGGATTCAGGAATCGGGAATCGGTACCGGTACGGGTATCGGTACCGGGAAATCGGGATTTTCCCGTTTTTGGGAATTTCCCAATTTGGTACTGGTCCCATCCCGAATTAGTCGTCTCGGATTTTTTTTCACCTTATTTCGTAGTCCCGGTCCCGTACCGAACGGGATTCGGGTATTGGGAATCAGTACTGTTTCGGGAACGATTCGGGTTCGGATTCGGGATTCGGGTCCAAATGCTCATCCCTAGGAGGTACCATAACCATAACACTGGAAGCACCAGTGTTATGACTTCCCCACGGCGAAGTAATTGCTCATGGCGTCCCTTTTCAGTTTTGGCCATTATATTATATTATCATGTGGGGCGTATGGGTGCATCCTAGTTACATTTTCAGCAGTATTATCAGAGTAGATGCGATGTGCCTTGCGTTCTTCACTAGGAGTTGATCCCTCCTACCCAGACTATTTAATTAGAGGCAAACCCTCTAATTGCATGACGAGATCTCCCCTCCAAGTATTCATGCATGGTGGAACCTCATGACCTATATGGGCTATTTGGCTAATTAAAACAGATTTTCATAGAAACATAAGTCTTTTCAAACTATAAAACCCGTTTTATGAACATGAATCCAGATTGCTTAGAACTTATGTTATTCCGCTGTTATTATTCTTATTTATGTTTAGCTATTCATACTATGTCGTATATCCGTGCACTGAGCGTTATGCTCAGCCGTTACTTTCCTTTCCATGTCCAAAACGACAGGTACCCAAGGACGGACTCGAGCATTTAGAGGAAGTACATAGGATGGAAGCTGCCATAGACTTCTTCTCCTTTTTGCTCCGTATACTTATGCTTGTTTAGTCTTTCCTAGTTCATTTACTTTATTATGTTTTAGGCTTATGTTTGGGAACCAATGTTTGATTCCGGTTTTCCCTATGGTCATGTATGTTTTACTACATATTACCTTGCATGCTTTGATGACACGCTATAATTTCGCGTAACGGTCCACTTATCAAAGTGGGGTGTTACACATAAGCTTTTTCTAGCTTATGAGATTTGATATAATGAATTGTGTTCTTTTGGTATTGATAATAGTTAGAGTTATTGATTAGTTAATGAAGTCTATATACCTGTTCGAGTTACTGTTCACCTAATAATTGGATTGTTAAAGTTGTGATTTCAGAGTTAGTGTTAAAGAGCTTTGCAAAAAAATGGCGCTTTTAGGCATTTCCAGTATTAAGTTAGTTAGTTTGGATAGATAGTTATGGTGTTAGTATAAGGCTGATGTCTCGATACTAGTCAGTTTGGAAAGATAGTTAATAAGTAGAAAATTAGTAGTTTATTCAATTCCAGTTGCTGAGATTTGAAGATGTTATCGTTGCTCTTAAAGTTCATGAGTTTTCGTTAAACTGATGAGGATTTTCTGTTAAAGCCTTCGATTCAGTTTCTTTGAGATATTTCTGTTAAGCTGTAAATATAGACATCATATATTTGGTTTCTTGTTTCGGTTTGATTCTGCAGGTTAACAAGTTATGCAAGTTGGTGCCTTAATGACTTCTGTCATTTTTTAGTTCACAATTAATAGTTGCAGTTCACAAGCTAGTAGAATAGAAGAAGTTGGAGGTGTGATAGCAAAAGTTGGCTCAGCGCCATACTTCGTCATCAAAGGTCTTGGTTTCGGTTTCGCAGGTCAAGTACGTTTTAATTCTTTGCATTTTATTAGTCTTGTTACTGTTAGTGTGTAGTATAAATGTATTGGTTTAATGCTTCTTGTGATTGTTCTTATATGTTCTTTAATTGTTTTTATTTCCAATTTACGGTCGAGCCGATAGCTTAGTTGAGTTTCTGATTATCCTGCATAAGTAGCGTTCAGCAGATGGTTAACTCTTAGCTTATACATTAGGTTGTTGGTGATTGGATATCAGTTTAATAAGCATTCGATTACTTTAGAATTGGGATTGTGAAATTAGTTAAGTTGATAGAGGATGGTTAATAGTAGCTTAGCAGATGAAACTGAATTGCTTAATGAGTTTCATAGGATTTATGATAATCTAGTTAGAAGCTATTGTGCAATAGATGGTAAGGAAATATCTTGGTAAAAATCTTGATAGAGTCTAGTAAAAAAACGTGTATCTGTTATTTTGAAAATGCAAATTGTAAATTTTTACTAAAGTTCTTATTAGGCCCTTAAACTTGTTACTTGTCTTTCAGTCACACTCCTTTTCTGTTAATTTTGGTTAGTCTTGCTTTGTTAGTTATAGAGCTGTAGGACCTCGGTTAGACATTCCAGTTAAATCTGTTTCAAAATTAGTCCTGACCGTTAGTTTGTTGGGCTACTTACTTTTTGGGCCTGTTAGTTAAGATTTGTCTGGGCCTATTGAATGTAATCACTAGAGCAGTGATTATTGTTTGGGCTTTTTAGTTATATAAACTGATTTTGTTTTGTTTTATAGATTTTGATATTGTTTGTTAAAAACAATTTGCTAAATAGAATATACATTTTATAGATTTGATATAAGTTTTATAAAATTGTTGCAGTGTATAATTTTGAATCTTGCAATTTAAATTTGTAGAATAAATTTACATTTTACATGTTAATATTTTGTGCTTTATTTGTAGTAATTACAATATGTTTGTAGAATAGTAAGTATACGTAGGTAATATAATATATTTTTACATTTTTACATGATTGTGTGCAAGTAGCTTAAAAGCCAAAATTACAAATTTTATCACCAAAAACAATTAAGTCAAGCTTAAAAACGTTAAATCAATTTGATAAGACCGAGAGACAACTACACTAAAAATACAAGTATTAAATGGCGCGCTACCGGTTCTTTTCGTGAAGATTAACGGTTTCGAGTGCGACGTATTGGATTTTGAGATCCGTTCACTTTGTGAACGTTATTTTTACGTATTATAAATAAAAAATATAAAAAAAATCAAAAAGAAAAAAAAAATTAAAAAACCACAAAATCAATTCTTTTCCTAAAGAATTGAACAAAAAAAATACAAAAGCAATGTTTTTCCTAAATGATTACACCAAAAATATTATTGTATATATCGTTTTCAATCATTTTTACGTACATATTATATTTTCTTTAAAAAATCAAATAAATACAAAAATATTTTTGATATATTATTATATGTAAATAAGTATACGTAGATACGAACACTTAATATACCTACTTCCATAAGTATTGCCAAGGCAATACACCGTATTTAGGGGCGTTCCAGTCCTAAGTACGTGTATCGATCAAATTTAATTAAGGCACAATAGATAAATACTGCAATCTACTTGAACTTGAGAAAGAGGTCACTGTGTGGGGGGTATAAGGCGAGTGTATTTCACATTCTAAAGAAGCAGGCTCTTAAGTGCTACGTGTCGCCTCGTTTCTCCGCTTCCTTGTGTGTCTTTCGAAAGTGATAGTTGTGAGTAGTGTGCCACCAAAGTAGTACTACGTAGTAATATATTACTTTCTTGTGGATATTAATTATTGCACGTCGAGAGAGATAATCTCTTCTCTCTCAAAAGTCGACCGAGAGCTCCTCTCTCACTCCTCGAGTTTATTTACATGTGTACTGGCACACGTGTAACCATACCACCTTTGGTGTATTACTTTCTTCCCCGAGGAAGTGTTTAAAACGTTATTCACTTGTATATACATTCGGCCACCTTGCTACACATGGATACTCGTTCCATGTTGGAGATTTTGCAACAACGATCCACCAACGCTAATTATTCGCCTTATTCGAATTGTAGTGGTCCACATGATACTTATTTATGTAATCAAAACAATGGCTATTATGGGGAGGGCTATGCTGATAATGGAACCGAGAACCCTAATTTTCAACCTAACCTTTAAATGGACTACACTTGTAATGACTATATGGGATATTCCGGTTTTTTTATCACAACCTTCACCATCATTTCACGAGCAAAACTTTAATGAACCATACCAAACCAAGAATTTTCCAATTATGGAGGCTTTCACAATGCTGAAAATTTTTAATGCTATAATCAAGACACCTTTCATAATCAAGGATTTTCAAATAATAAAGGTTTTCGAAATGATGATAATTTTCAAGGCTATAATCAAGAAACCTTTCAAAATCAAAAAATTTCACATTATGAGGGTTTTCAAAATGTGAAAATCCGTTAATTTGAGGTCGTTATTTATAATCATTATTTTATTGTTACTTTATGAACTCACTCACTTTTGGGAAGAAATTAGGGCTTACGTGCATAATTTAACGTCTTTTACGTTTAAACCGGAAACCAAAGGTTTACGTATTTACGCTTTTGTGCTCCGTTTTTTATGAGACAATTTTTATTAGAATCATTTTGTGTCGTAGTTTCATATTTTGCAAAAACGTTTTTCGTAAATCGACCCGAAGGCACGTAAATTGAGGAAAATAGAATCGAGGATTACCCGTAAAATAATAGAGGTAAGACAAGTTTTACACTTGTCCCACCCCCCATACATGTGGCGACAACATAAGCTCACAAGAGCTTGTTGTCAAAATTCTACTAGCCCATGAGACACTTGTATCATAAGTTAGCAAGAATACATAACCTCAAACTTCCAACACACTGTAACACCCTATTTTAGAAATGGAAATATCACAGCAATTATGACGTGTCATCAAAGCATACAAGGTAAAATGTCTAAACATTACTTGACCATATAAAGGAAAATACCAGAATCAAACATCGGTAGTCCAAAAGTAAAGCTCATCACACACAAACATAGTATAATAAAGGAAAAGGACTAAACAATGTCCAAAGCATAAGTATCATAAAGAAAGGAAATGCATAATGTAAAGAAGGCTAGACAGCTTCCAGTCCATATGCACGTACTCTTAGTGTCTACGAGCGTCCCTGAGTACCTGCCGTTTTGGGAACATAGAAAAGGAAAACGGCTGAGCAATACGCTCAGTGCACGGATGTACAATAAAGCATGAATAGGATAAGCATATAACATAATAACAGCGGAAGAAACTAAGTCCCGAGTAACCTGCTTAAGTCTTAATAAAACTGGTTTTATAGTTTGAAAGTCTTATGTTTATCTTATAAAAACTGTTTGTCATATTTTACCATTAGCCAATATAGGTCATGAATATCCACCGTGCATGAATAATTGGAGGGGTGACCTCATCATTCAAATTATAGGGGCTGCCTCTAATTTAATATATTGGTTTATGGGTAGGAGGGATCAGCTCCTTGTGAAGGATGCAAGGCACACACCACATTCACCATGTAATCCTGAATAAAAACGTGTAACTAGGATGCACCCATACGCCCCACATGATAAATATAAATAAATGGCCAAAAGCTGAAGGGACGCCACGAGCAATCACTCCGCCGTGGTGAAGTCATAAAATCAGTGCCTCTAATGTTATGGTTATGGTACCTCCATAACTAGGTGAAACTGGTCATGCATGTATATGGCTATAGGTAATCATATTTAAACATAAGAAATCAAACTTATACTTATACTACGGGAAAACAGTTGGCTGCATACGGGGAATCCTAATAAGGAAAGAATGTCCATACTGAAAGGACGGGAATCCGTACCTTATGTCCAGTGAACGAGAACGATGAACTGCGAGAATCCTACTTCCGAAACCCAAGTGCTACATAAATACGTACATGAAATAAGTATCTGCTTACTAAATACATAGCTGGTTTTATGTCATGTCTTAGCTTATTTAATGTGTTCTTACTATATTTTACTGTTTAAAGCCTTAAACTGTGTTAAATCTTATATTCTGTTCATTCTGATTAAATGTTTCTGATATTTCATGTGTTATTATACTTACTGTGTAATAATAAGTAACTTTCCAAAAATAGCAGGTTTCCTAAAATAGAAAGTTTCCAAAAATAGAAAGTTACCAAAAATAAAAAGTTTCCAAAAATAGAAAGTTTCCAAAAATAGAAAGTTTCCAAAAATAGAAAGTTTCCAAAAATAGAAAGTTTCCAAAAATAGATTTACTGCTTAAAACAGATAAGTTTCTAAAAATAGAAAGTTTTCATAAATAGATTAGCTGCCTTAATTAAATAAGTTTCCATAAATAGATTAGCTGCCTTAAATAACTAAGTTTCTAAAAATAGCTGGTTTCCATAAATAAATTAGCTGCCTTATTTAATTAAGTTTCTAAAAATAGAAAGTTTCCATAATTATAAATAAGCTAGTTAAATAAGCTAAGTAAATAAGTCTAAGTGTTTTCATGATTATTTTCTAAGTCATATGATATATTGTATAGTTTAATAATTATTTCATGTAATTTAATTAAACTATAGGTTATAATATTTAATTAAAGTATAACATGTTTTAATTAAATATATAAAATACTTAGGTTAAAATATGTATTATTAAACATTAATAATATAACCTAAGTCATGTTAATTAATTAATTATATCCATGGTTTTAAAATAATTAATTAATTATAAGTCTTAATAATATAAATACTAAGGTTAAAATAATTTCATGATTATTAATAAATAATTAACCTAAGTCATGTTATTAAATTAATCTCATCTTTTATTAATTTAATTTTAACATATGTTTATAACATAAACAAAACTAACATAACCATGATCCGGATCTAAGCTTAAAAACATGCACCGGACATGAATCGACACCGTACCCCGACCCAAATCGGGGTACCCCTTGCTGCCGTGGGACCCACACGCACCAACCAAGACCAAAATGGTCTTGGTGGTGTCGGCTAAGCAAACCGAAACCCCCTTGGGGTCGGTTGCAGCCTGCGGCCTAAAACACAACACCCCTTAATCGACCCTCTGATTTAATTAATGATCAAAACATGTTAGAACTATGTTTAATTAATGTGTTTTTATAAAAAACATCACGTGTTCATAATTAATAAGAAGATTATTTAAAAAGAAAAGGTTTAAAAAAAGGTTTTACCGTATTCGTGGATCAAGAGGGTGAAGAACAAACACGAACAAACAATAAATTAATAAGATCCAAGATCAAAGAATCACCTTGATTGGTGATTGTAGGTGGCGGCACAAAGAGAGGAGAAAAGGGAGGGTTTTAGGTTTTTCCTGTAATCTTCTGTAAAGTATCTTTTGAGTAGTAAAAATTACTTAACCCCCTTTTAGTAAAATTGGTAATGGGCTTGGCCCATTACCCTTGTTTTAGCCGCGGGTAGGGACCCCCCCGTGGGGTTCTCGTACCTCGTTTCGTGTCTTGTTATTTAGTACTCGTTTATGTTTAGTTATGTCCGTGTTTTAAATGTTCTCGTTACGTAAATACCATACTCTTATATATTTAATTACGCTCGTATTAAATATATATGTAATTAATAATAGCTCGTGTTTTAATTACGCTCGTGATTTCGTGATCGTATGTTCGTGATTAATTATCGCTAAATAATGATTACGTGATCGTTCATATAAAATACTTATCGTGTTCTAACACGTAAGTAATACGTAAACTCCTAACACGTAATCGTAATCATGCTATATTAGGAAAGTTTTTAACTAGTACGTACGGTCCTAAGGGTACTATGCATGATAAAAGCATTCGGGTTTTACAACTCTTCCCCCCTAAAAAGAATAACTCGTCCCCGAATTATAGATAAAGTAAACTGGAAAAGAAGAACATACCCGAATTCAAAATATGAAATGAGGGTAAGAAGCCCGGATAGACTCCTCTGTTTCCCAAGTGGCTTCCCGCTCGGTATGATCCCTCCATAGAATTTTGACGAATGGAATCGTCTTCTTTCTCATGACTCGTTCTTGCCTGTCAAGAACTCGTTCGGGTTCTTCTATAAAAGTGAGATCTTCACGTATCTGTTCCAGTGGATACTGAACCATGTGAAGGGGATGATATTGGTACCCTCTGAGTAAGGACACATTAAACACATTGTGCACATGCGAAAGCTGCGGAGGTAACGCCAATCGGTAAGATACTTCACCGACTCGTCCAATGATATCAAACGGTCCGATGAAACGAGGACTAAGCTTACCTTTAATCCCGAAGCGTCTAACACCACGTGCCGGCGAAACCTTAATGAAGACGTGATCTCCTACGTTAAAGTGTAAATCCCTACGATGCTTGTCGGCGTAACTCTTTTGATGTGACCGTGCCTCCTGAATTTTCTGCCTAGCTACTTCAATCTTCTCGTTTGTCATCTCTATGATTTCTGGTCCTTCGAGTGTTTGCTCGCCAACCTGATCCCAGTAGATTGGGGCACGACACTTTCTGCCGTACAACATCTCAAATGGAGCACACTTGATGCTTGCGTGCCAGCTGTTGTTGTACGCAAACTCCACCAAACAGATGTATTCGTCCCAATCACCCGTCCATTCTAATGCACATGACCTCAACATATCCTCCAATGTCTGAATGGTTCGCTCCGACTGTCCGTCCGTTTGAGGATGAAAAGCCGTGCTAAGCTTAAGTTGTGTACCCCAAGCTTTCTGCAGACTTTTCCAAAAGTGCGAAGTGAATCGAGGATCTCTGTCTGAGACGATGCTGGATGGTGCACCGTGGAGTCTCATGATCTCTCGTCTATACGTATCTGCGAGTTTACTTACCGTATCTTCCTTGCGGATCGGTAAGAAATGAGCTGATTTGGTAAGTCGATCAACGATAACCCAAATCGCATCGTGCTTCCTTTTGGTAGGCGGAAGACCGGTAACAAAATCCATGGTGATTTTGTCCCACTTCCACTCTGGAATATCCAACGGTTGAAGGAGACCGCCAGATCGCTGATGCTCGATCTTAACCTGCTGGCAGGTAAGACATTTGGAGACGTAAGTGGCCACATCCTGTTTCATACCACTCCACCAAAAGTACTGCTTGATGTCATGGTACATTTTAGTTGAACCAGGATGTATCGAGAATGGGGAGCTATGAGCTTCTGCTAGCAAAGCTTCCCGGAGTTCTTGGTCGTCAAGAACACAAAGTCTAGTGCCCTGCCATACGATACCATCTGCATCTACTCTGAATTCTGTCTGCTTCTCCAAATTCTGTATTATCGCCCAGATTTCTCCGTCATCCTTCTGAGCCTCCTTGATCTTAGATAGTAACTCGGGTTCTACACTAAGATTAGCCCAGTAACCGTGTTGTCCACGTACCATGATCTCGATGTCTAGTCGCTCAAAGTCTCTTATGATTTCCTCTTCGATTCTAATGCTGTTGATCATTCCGGACTTCTTACTAAGGGCATCTGCTACTACATTTGCCTTTCTGGGATGATACTGTAGATTTATGTCATAATCCTTCAACAGCTCTAACCATCTCCTCTGCCTCATGTTCAATTCACGCTGAGTGAAGATATACTTAAAGCTCTTGTGGTCCATGAAAATGTCACATGATTCTCCATATAAGTAGTGTCTCCATATCTTTAATGCAAACACGACTGTAGAAAGTTCCAGATCGTGCGTGGGGTAATTCTCTTCATAAGGCTTAAGCTGCCGTGAAGCGTACGCGATCACTTTCCCATGTTGCATGAGAACACAGCCAAGTCCCTTCCCCGATGCATCGCTGTAGATTTGTAATCCACCCGTACCAGATGGTAGAGTAAGAATAGGTGCAGATACTAGCTTCTGCTTCAGGTCTTTAAAGCTCTTCTCTCGATCTTCAGTCCAGACGAATTTATCCCCTTTCCGCATCAGTTTGGTCAATGGTAGTGCTAGGCGGGAAAAGTTCTCCACGAACCTACGGTAATAGCCAGCTAAGCCTAAGAAACAGCGGACTTTCGTCGCTGATGTCAGCCTCGGCCACTTAGTAATGGCCTCAACCTTCGCTGGATCCATAGTGATTCATTCTGCTGATACAATGTGACCTAAGAATGCCACCTTTTCTAACCAGAACTCACACTTGGAGAATTTAGCATACAGCTGCTTCTAGCGAAGAATCTGTAGTACTGTACGAAGATGGTCTTCGTGTTCCTCCTTGGACTTAGAGAAAATCAGGATGTCATCGATGAAAACAATGACGAACTTGTCCAGAAATTCATGGAAGATTCTGTTCATCAGATCCATGAACACTGTTGGAGCATTTGTCAGGCCAAATGGCATAACTACAAACTCGTAGTGGCCATAACGAGTACGAAAGGCAGTCTTAGCAATATCCTACTCCTTGACTCGTAACTGGTGATAGCCTGACCTAAGATCGATCTTGGAGTAGTGTTTGCCCCCTTGGAGTTGGTCAAACAGATCGTCAATGCATGGCAGTGGATACCTATTCCGAATAGTAATCTTGTTGAGCTCGCGATAGTCTATGCAAAGACGCATACTGCCGTCCTTCTTCTTAACAAACAAGACCGGTGCGCCCCATAGAGATGCGCTCGGTCGAATGAAACCTCGTTCAAGAAGTTCTTGCAGTTGATCCTTTAGCTCCTTCAGCTCTATGGGAGCCATGCGATAAGGAGCCTTGGAGATTGGTTCAGCTCCTGGAACCAGTTCGATACTGAATTCCACTTCTCGTGCAGGTGGTATGCCCGGAAGTTCTGCTGGAAACACATCTTGGAATTCCGACACTATTGGTTGATCCTGAATCGATGGAGATTCAGCATCCATGTCGTGAACCGTAGCTAGATAACCCTCTCAGCCATGTGACAGTAGTGCACGCGCTTGCAGGGTGGATATGAATTGTACAAACCGTCCGGGTATGAACCCATTATGAATGTACTCTGGTGCGTTGACATCACCGAAGATAACTCGATATGAATGGCAGTCTATAGTAGCATGATACTTGGATAGCCAATCCATGCCCAAAATCATGTCGAAGTCATTCATGTCCAGCGGAAGTGCGTCGACAGGTCGAACCTTATCATCAAATTCTAGGGGAAGACTCTTGTATACATGGGTGATTAATACAGAGTCCCTCAAAGGCGTGGAAATAGTAAGCCTATTTTCTAGTGGCAAGGGAGGCATCCTAATGTTCTTAGCATAAGCAGTAGAAATAACCGAGTGAGTAGCACCCGTATCGAAAAGAACACATGTAGCGCGACCATACATATACAATATTCCAGTGATGGTACCTGTAGACTTGTTGGCCTGGTCTCGAGATGTCGTGTAGACACGCCCGGCAGTAGGAGGCGGCTTGGTATCAGCATGTCCTGATGTACCCTCCATCTCGCCATTACAGCAATCCTTCATGATATGGCCAGGAAGACCACACTTGAAGCACGCATCAGTATTACGGCGACATGGTCCTGGGTGCCTACGGTGGCAAGTAGAGCAAAGAGGATGAGTGTATCCTCCAGCAGGTGCTCTGGCTGGCTGAGGACCTGATAAAAAACATTTTACATGAGACATAATAGTTGGGTACAAAGGACGAAGCGGATAATCGTAAGATTGAATACCAGTGATAGCTGGACGGCTAGGCTGCAAACCTCTCTGGTTCTGGTCCCTACCGTTTCCATGGTTCCTGGTAGAAATTTGCTAAAGTGTCAGAATATGAGTTATAACATAAAACATAAGAAACTTCGTAAGTATTAGGACCTGCTGTTGCTGCATTGCCCGGCGTTGTTATGGTAATTGTCATTACCGCCACGCCTATCCGTAGCAGATCGGTCATTAGTCTGACCGTTTCCCTTGGGCTGATGAGGCTGCTGCTGAGTAGCCGGCTGAGACCGGTCCCCAGTTTTCTGCCTGGAAGATACATTTAGGAGATGAATAATTGACATATGGAAAGTATACGGATTGGTCACCGCTTGAATACTAAGGTTTACCTCTTGTCGGGTCTTTCAGCTTCCCCGAACTCATCCCTCTCCTGCTGCAGCTCCAGTTTCCGTGCTGCATCGGCCACTTGTGCTACAGTATTGAACGTAGCACACACCAGATTGTTTGCGACCGATGTGCGAAGAGCCCATCTGAATTGATGTGCCTGCTCTTCTGGAGTACCTGCTGCCGCACCAAGGAAACCAGCCAAGCGAAGAAAGCGCTGCATAAACTCATTGCTATTCTCCCCAGCCCTCTGACTGATCCCATGGTACTCTCTCTTGAGCTTGTCCTGCTCAGCCTTGGGAAAGAACTGCTCCATCACCCTGTCCTTGAACTGAGCCCAAGTCAAACCAGCAACCCACTCATCACCACCTTCAGATTACATCAAAGCTAACCACCAGTTGAGTACATCGCCTTCGAACTGATAGCATGCCAACCTCGCCTTGTATGCGGGGTCACAGCCCATAGCGTTGAAGATCTTCTCGATGTGAGCCAACCAGCTTTCAGCATCACTAGGGCTATCTGTCTTCTCAAAAGCTCGAGGGCGGAGCTTGTTGAATCTCTCCAGACATACTGCTAATATCACTGGAGGAGGAGGAGGAGGTGGCTGATTGTGTTGCTGCTGATTGTTGGCATCTTGAACTTCAGCCCGGATGTCATTCCTTAGTTGAGGAAGCAAGGCTTGCATGGCAGCCTGAATTGCAACATTGAGCTGCTCCTGTTCGCGTGTGAGAACCATCTGACAGTATAACATAAAACATATGATTAAACAGTTCAAAACATAAAATATAAAATATATACATGAAAAAAATTTTATACTAAAAATTTCACGAGAAAAATTTTATGCAAGAAAATTTTTGTGTATGAATGCATGATGCAGTTTTATGAAAACTTTGTATGCTCGAGAGTGAACGCCTCTGGTCAGTTCACTCAAAACAAAAGACATATCGAGGGGACGCCTATGTGTCCGTCCCAAATCTAAAAGTTTCGATAAAACACATGCGACTAAATAGGGCCAGTCCTGTACCAACCATTACTTAGTCAAAAACCCTGTAACAATGACATATATATGTATGCTTAAAAATGATGAATGCATGAAAACAACTGTCAGTTCTAGGAAGACCGTAGTGACTACCCACTAATCACAGGTCATAATTGAGAGCCTACATGTCGAAGCCTTGGCTCTGATACCATAATTATAACACCCCATTTTAGAAATGGAAATATCACAGCAATTATGGCGTGTCATCAAAGCATACAAGGTAAAATGTCTAAACATTACTTGACCATATAAAGGACAATACCAGAATCAAACATCGGTAGTCCAAAAGTAAAGCTCATCACACACAAACATAGTATAGTAAAGGAAAAGGACTAAACAATGTCCAAAGCATAAGTATCATAAAGAAAGGAAATGCATAATGTAAAGAAGGCTAGACAGCTTCCAGTCCATATGCGCGTACTCTTAGTGTCTACGAGCGTCCCTGAGTACCTGCCGTTTTGGGAACATAGAAAAGGAAAACGGCTGAGCAATACGCTCAGTGCACGGATGTACAATAAAGCATGAATAGGATAAGCATATAACATAATAACAGCGGAAGAAACTAAGTCCTGAGTAACCTGGTTAAGTCTTAATAAAACTGGTTTTATAGTTTGAAAGTCTTATGTTTATCTTATAAAAACTGTTTGTCATATTTTACCATTAGCCAATATAGGTCATGAATATCCACCGTGCATGAATAATTGGAGGGGTGACCTCATCATGAAAATTAGAGGGGCTGCCTCTAATTTAATATACTGGTTTATGGGAAGGAGGGATCAGCTCCTTGTGAAGGATGCAAGGCACACACCACATTCACCATGTAATCCTGAATAAAAACGTGTAACTAGGATGCACCCATACGCCCCACACGATAAATATAAATAAATGGCCAAAAGCTGAAGGGACGCCACGAGCAATCACTCCGCCGTGGTGAAGTCATAACATCAGTGCCTCTAATGTTATGGTTATGGTACCTCCATAACTAGGTGAAACTGGTCATGCATGTATATGGCTATAGGTAATCATATTTAAACATAAGAAATAAAACTCATACTTATACTACGAGAAAACAGTTGGCTGCATACGGGGAATCCTAATAAGGAAAGAATGTCCATATTGAAAGGACGGGAATCCGTACCTTATGTCCAGTGAACGAGAACGATGAACTACGAGAATCCTACTTCCGAAACCCTAGTGCTACATAAATACGTACATGAAATAAGTATTTGCTTACTAAATACATAGCTGGTTTTATGTCATGTCTTAGCTTATTTAATGTGTTCTTACTATATATTACTGTTTAAAGCCTTAAACTGTGTTAAATCTTATATTTTTTCATTCTGATTAAGTGTTTCTGATATTTCATGTGTTATTATACTTACTGTGTAATAATAAGTAACTTTCCAAAAATAGCAGGTTTCCTAAAATAGAAAGTTTCCAAAAATAGAAAGTTTCCAAAAATAGAAAGTTTCCAAAAATAGAAAGTTTCCAAAAATAGAAAGTTTTCAAAAATAGAAAGTTTCCAAACATAGAAAGTTTCCAAAAATAGAAAGTTTCCAAAAATAGAAAGTTTCCAAAAATAGATTTACTGCTTAAAACAGATAAGTTTCTAAAAATAGAAAGTTTTCATAAATAGATTAGCTGCCTTAATTAAATAAGTTTCCATAAATAGATTAGCTGCCTTAAATAACTAAGTTTCTAAAAATAGCTGGTTTCCATAAATAAATTAGCTGCCTTATTTAATTAAGTTTCTAAAAATAGAAAGTTTCCATAATTAGAAATAAGCTGGTTAAATAAGCTAAGTAAATAAGCCTAAGTGTTTTCATGATTATTTTCTAAGTCATATGATATATTGTATACTTTAATAATTATTTCATGTAATTTAATTAAACTATAGGTTATAATATTTAATTAAAGTTTAACATGTTTTAATTAAATATATTAAATACTTAGGTTAAAATATGTATTATTAAACATTAATAATATAACCTAAGTCATGTTAATTAATTAATTATATCCATGGTTTTTAAAATAATTAATTAATTATAAGTCTTAATAATATAAATACTTAGGTTAAAATAATTTCATGATTATTAATAAATAATTAACCTAAGTCATGTTATTAAATTAATCTCATCTTTTATTAATATAACTTTAACATAAGTTTATAACATAAACAAAACTAATATAACCATGATCCGGATCTAAGCTTAAAAACATGCACCGGACATGAATAGACACCGTACCCCGACCCAAATCGGGGTACCCCTTGCTGCCGTGGGACCCACATGCACCAACCAAGACCAAAATGGTCTTGGTGGTGTCGGCTAAGCAAACCGAAACCCCCTTGGGGTCGGTTGCAGCCTGCGGCCCAAAACACAACACCCCTTAATCGACCCTCTTATTTAATTAATGATCAAAACATGTTAGATCTATGTTTAATTAATGTGTTTTTATAAAAAACATCACGTGTTCATAATTAATAAGAAGATTAATTAAAAACAAAAGGTTTAAAAAAAGGTTTTACCGTATTCGTGGATCAAGAGGGTGAAGAACAAACACGAACAAACAATAAATCAACAAGATCCAAGATCAAAGAATCACCTTGATTGGTGATTGTAGGTGGCGGCACAAAGAGAGGAGAAAAGGGAGGGTTTTAGGTTTTTCCTGTAATCTTCTGTAAATTAATTTTTGAGTAGTAAAAATTACTTAACCCCCTTTTAGTAAAATTGGTAATGAGCTTGGCCCATTACCCTTGTTTTGGCCGCGGGTAGGGACCCCCCCGTGGGGTTCCCGTACCTCGTTTCGTGTCTTGTTATTTAGTACTCGTTTATGTTTAGTTATGTTCGTGTTTTAAATGTTCTCGTTACGTAAATACCATACTCTTATATATTTAATTACGCTCGTATTAAATATATATATGTAATTAATAATAGCTCGTGATTTAATTAAACTCGTGATTTCATGATCGTATGTTCGTGATTAATTATCGCTAAATAATTATTACGTGATTGTTCATATAAAATACTTATCGTGTTCTAACACGTACGTAATACGTAAACTCCTAACACGTAATCGTAATCATGCTATATTAGGAAAGTTTTTAACTAGTACGTACGATCCTAAGGGTACTATGCATTTTAAAAGCATGCGGGTTTTACACTCACACTTCCATTTCTTGCATGTGTTAACTAAAATCTTCATCAAACTTTCCCTCTCTCCCCATTGTAGTCGTGCTTCACCATCACCATACCTCCATTTTCACAAAACTTCAACTTACAACTTAATCTATATTCAATCTATATTGAAAACCACATAAAAGGAGGATGTTTTGAGGTGATTGCAACTTGTAAAAGGAAGTTTTCATGGAATCCTAGGGCTGATTTCTCAAGAGAAGTTCCTATATTTGAAGATCACTAAAAGTTTTCTTGAAAAGTTAATGATTTGGGTACATAGAACAAGCTTGATCATCCAAAATCTCATCATTTCCATCACTTTGGTTGGTATAAGGATTGTTTCCTTTCTATCATCCTATTATTTTTTTAAATGTACTTATCTATTTATTTCCAAATGTATATGTAAGAGATCTATTAGTGATGATCAAGTGATTTCATGGGGATTTTA